>CM051836.1:8540205-9140205 GCA_028451465.1 Erethizon dorsatum | reverse complement strand
CCACGCCGCCCTGCCCTGAAGCCAGCCAACTGTGGACTGAAACCTCTACAAACTGAACCAAAATAAACTTCTTTTTCTTTATCTTGTGGGTGTCAGGTACCTATTTTGTCCCAGCAACAAGAAAGTTACTAAGACAGGTGATACGATGGTTTTCCTCAGCACACAGATACCAAGCCGTCTCCTCTGTGCCCTACCACATGGGGCTACCATTCCCAGAATGCTGGATTGACCCAGATGGCTACTGGAACTCCATCTATTCAGGGCACACTAGCTGGAAGAAAGGAGGAAGGGAGAGGGAGGGCTCACCCCTACTTTTTACGACGCTTCCCACAAGTTGTGGGTAGACTTTGCACTTACATCTCTTGGGCTAGAACTCGGCCCTGTCTAATGGCGAGGGGGGCTGGCAAAAGTAGTCTTTATTCCTGGTGGCTGTGTGCTCAGGTGAAAAGGGAGGGTTCTGTTACTGGGGTAGAAGGGTGGAATGTGGGGCCATAGCCAGCTATCTCTGCCACAGCTCTTTTTCGAGTTTCCATAGCAGCTAAATTCTGGAGATGTGTGTTGGCTAATTCTAGTTCTACTTCTCTGGTGACTGCTGACTAACACAGGCAGCAGAGACCTGCAGTTTTTGAGTTGGGGACCACTGTAGCCTCAGATTTTTGCTGTTTGTCAAGTTTCTGGATCTTAATGTGTTTTGCAACTTGCTCTGCAGGAGCTGATACTGTCTCCAATGGGGTGTGTGTCATCTAAGCCTTTCAAGTAAACATTTGCAGGTTCCTACAGTCAAACCCAGCTGTATCTCACAGTCACGAAGGGGCCTTAAACAAAACATTGCCAATGTCTAGGCTCCCTCTCGACCCACTAAATGAAATCTTGATGGGAAGTGTATGGGGCTTAGAGATCTACATTTTTTTTTTTTTTTTTTTTGTGGGTACCGGGGGGTCGACCTCAGGACCTCGCGCGCCAGCAGGCGCCCGTGCCGCTGAGCGATATCACCGGTCCCTTTTTCGTATGTGGGTTCCGGGAGTCGAACTCCAGCCCTCGCGCTTGCCAGGCAGGCGCTTAAGCCGCTGAGCCATCTCACCGGCCCGAGATCTACATTTTAAAACATTAATCTATATTTCAATTAAATCATCTCAGATGATTCTTAATTCACTGTAAAGTTCAAGACTCTCTGCTTTCAAGGTTAAAGCACATAGCACCTTCACTGGCAGGAGATATCTCCTTTGGTCTAACTGGTCTACTCACTTGCTTCTAAACACATGTATTTTCTTATACCCACCCTTTTGCTTACAATGCTCTTTGACTTAGACGCACTGGCCATTCAACTTAGGATCTCAGGAATCCAATCCCTGTTTAAACCCATGGGATCTGAGTTTAGCAAGGATGGGCAACGAGTCCAAGCACACACAGTGGTCAGTGGCTGTTAGGACTGGAGAGGTACATGGACTGTTATCATGCTTGCATTATCTGGAATATCCCTTGCCTCTGAAAATGCAGGAACTAGAAAGGGGTGCCATGTATTTCGCTTGGCCCAGTAAGGTGGGTCCTCTGCTGGTCCATGAATCTACCCCCGGGCTAGGCACTGGCCTTCATGGTTTGGTCCTGTTCTCCCTTCTGTTCTCCCGACACACTCTCTCTAGATGATAGCCTTCCTTTTTTTTTTTGGTACTGGGAATTGAACTCAGGACCTCACACTTGCCAGGCAGGTGCTGTGCCACTGAGCTATATGCCCAGCCCGAATCCTCTGATGTGCTAATGTCCCTTGTCAGTGTCTGAAAACTTGTGGGCGAAACAACAGACATGAGAGTAAAATAGATTGGTTGCCATTGGCCATATTTGGGAGAAAATTCTGACCTTTTTGTTGGAAGAGTAACTCTGTAACTCCAGAAAGGAAACAAATAAATATTCTCATGAAAAAATGAATACAGTGTAGAAGCTTCTGGGATCTTTGTTCTACTTCGTGTAGGATTTAAGGTTCTTGAAATGGTCAAGAGAACCCGATTTGCTACATTTGTAAGTTTAGGTCATTAATTTACAACAGTTGCATAAATGCTTAGAGTATTTTGCTTTTCTGATTTGTTAGTCTGCCCCGTTGCCCATTTAAAATGTTTGAGAAAATCAAGCACGTTAAATTTGTAATTATAGTTTGAAATGTCTACAGGAATTTGATTACTTAAGGCAGTAAGTCTATTAAATGTTTAAGGACGATTAAATCTACTAAACTTAATTAATTCAATAGTAGTCAAAGAACAAGTGAAAGTGGTAGTGCTTGTCTTCATATGAAAAGTTACTATATTTAACATGAAGTCACAAAAGCTGGGAGTGGTGGTGCACATCTGCAATCCTAGTTACTCAGTAGAAGGGTGAGGCAGGAAAACTGCAAATTGCAGGCCAGCCTGGGTATTTAGAAAGATGCTGTCTCAAAATAAAAAAGGCTAGGGTATAGCACTTGCCTTGCATATGTGAGGCCGTGGGCTCAATCCAGTACAGAGACAGAGAGGCAGAGAGACAGAGAGACAGAGAGACAGAGACAGAAACACACACACACACACACACACACACACACACACACACACACACACACACACGGGGTGAGGGGTGGGGAGGGAGAGGGAGAGAGAGAGAGAGAAGATTTCTCAAAGCCTGTAAGAAAAGGTAGGTTTTAGACGGCGGCTCGAGTGCCTGCAGAATTCCCTTCTATACTCAAACCTACCTCTAGATATTTAATGCTGCAGGCTGCGCCCCCTGCGTCAGGGTTCTGGCTGACTTCCCTGAACTCCACACGCTGACTTTGAACTCCATGCCTGGGAACTCCGGGGCGTCCCAGACCAGGGTGTTCACCTGAGCGACTCCTGCTTCTCCCTTCCTCTTGCCATGCTACGCTCCAAGCCAACCGCTATGGAGGCCACTGTCATCTACCTCTGATAGATACTTATAATCTGTCCCTTTTGCTTTATTTCCCAGGACCCTCAGTGCAGCCCAGGCCACTGTTGCATTTTGCCTGAAGCACACACGCCTCTGAATTGGTCACTAAACCACCCTATCCAGCAAGTGTCCACACAAACCAGATCATGCCCCCCCCTGCAATCAGCTTTGCGGTGTGTTTGCACAGTGTGCCCTCCCTGTACTGTGTCCACCATGCCGCCCTATTATTCCTCCCGAAGTTTCCTCCCGAGGTTAGCCAAGAGTCTCCCTACCTCAGAGTCTGCATTTGCAGTTACCTCTGCCTGAAATGCTGTTCCCTGTCCTCTTGCTCCTCCCATGGCTGGCTCCCTTCTTCAGGTCTTGATTTAAATGTCACCTCCCAGAGGGCCTTCTCTAATGAAAAGGAATTGGTCTCCCCTCATCCCTGCCCACCAAAACTACTCTTAATCTTATCCAGGGTTTTTTTGGTTCTGGGATTGATCCCAGGCCCTTGGCCTTTTGCCCTTTGCAATGAGTGGCATCCCAAGCCCTTTTTAATTTCTTTTATAATTTTGACAAAGGGTCTCACTAAGTTGCCCAGGCACAACTTGAACCTGCAATCCTTCTGCTTCAGCCCTTCCAGAGTGCTGGGATTATAGGTGTGTGCCACCGTGCCTGGCTCTGTGTCTTTTCTTATTAGCATTTATCACAATATGCAATTTTTCTGTTTGTTTTTAATTCTATGACTTTGTCTCCCATTAGAAGAATAGAAGCTCCGTGAAGGCAAAAAGTGTCTCATTGCTGTAGTTCCAGTGCAGAGAACACTAATTCTCCAGTTCTGGCGGCCAACAGAGCAGGCTCAGTCAGTAGTTCTTTCAATAACTTAATTGAAATTTACCCATCGATAGCAAGATATTAGCTAAAAAGTCGAACAAAACCAGCATGCAGCATGTAATTCCATTTGTATTTCTCCCATCCAAGTACTAACCAGGCCCGACCCTGCTTAGCTTCCGAGATCAGATGAGGTTGGGCAGATTCAGTGTGGTATGGCCACAGACTCCATCTGTATTTCTTAAAAATTTAAACACGGGCCGGTGAGATGGCTCAGCGGCTTAAGCGCCTGCCTGGCAAGCGCGAGGGCCCGAGTTCGACTCCCGGAACCCACATACGAAAAAGGGGCCGGTGATATCGCTCAGCGGCATGGGTGCCTGTTGGCGCGCGAGGTCCTGAGGTTGACCCCCCGGTACTCACAAAAAAAAAAAAAAAAAATTTAAACACACACATTAAAGCTACACAAAAAATTAGTAACTGTGGTTGCCTCTAGGGCATGGACTGTAGGTCTGGGGAGGAGAATGCTGTGGCTTCAAAGTGTCCCCAGAAGCCCCCGTTTAGGCTTGGTTCCCACCCTGTAGCACTGTTGGGAGGGGCTGGAAACATTCAGTTGCGAGGCTGAGTGGGAAGGAGCCGGTCCCTGGGGGTGTGTCCTTGAAGGGAATGGGTGTTGGGACCTTGAGCCCTTTCTGTTCTCCCTCTGTTCCCTAGGGGCCCTGAGGTAAGCAGTTCCCTCCGCCACTTGTTTTGCTGCGATATACCAGGGTCAAAACAATAGGCCCAAACAACCATGGACTGAAATCTTTGAAACTCTGAGCCAAAATAGACCTTTCCTCCTTTCAAGTTGATTCTGTGGGGTATTTTGTCACCGTAATGGAAAGCTGACTAACACAGAAAGGTAGGAAGAAGCTCCGATCTCTTTTTTTTCTGTTCAGAGTTTTTACTATGTGCCTACATTTCTTTTACAATGAGAAAAGTACCATCTCCTAGTGGTATTGTTTTCGAAAGGGAATATGGAGTACTGCAAAAGTTGGTAGAATCTCAGATAAAGGACCGTCGTTTATATGGAATAAGTTTAGCTTTATGAACATGCCACCATATTGTCTTTCTTTTCCTCATTCCATTTAGGACCTTGAAAACTTTTTTATGACTCTCATCTGAATTTTGGCATTTGGCAGGCCTCATACCTACTAGCATTGTGGACAAAAACAAGGGTGCTGGACTCAGAAGCACTTTGTTTGAATCTCAGCTCTGCTGCTCACTAGCTGTAGGACCACTGGCAATTTACTTAAACTCTGTGAGATTCAGTTTCTTCATCTATAAAATGAGATGATGGTACTTCTCTAAGAGGACTATTGTGAGGACCAAATGTGGTCATTCGGCCCAATGTCTTGCATTTCATAAGTGCTCATGAGGCAGAGTTATTATTTCATACATTATATATTGATACCCCTCAACTTCCATTGTATGCAGTATGGTTAAAAATATGGCAAATGCTTATTTTAAAAAAAAAAATTACAGTAAAAGACACATTGTCATTAATCCTCAAAATACTCATCGTTCTTGCCACTTTCTGAAGCAGTTCTGGAAGTCCTTTTTCATGTGTGTCTTTAGTTGTGACGTCACAGCTCTCTTGTCCTGAATTGATTGAAAATATTTATCTTTCATGGTCATTTTGACTTTGGGGAAGAGCCAGAAGTCCTACAGTACCAGATCTGATGAATGAGATGGATGAGCACACACCGTAATGCTTGTATGAACCTGCGTCTCTGTTGGATGGCATGCAGAAGCAGGATTCACCATATTTTCGATTGTGCCTCATAAAGACATGAAAGAGGACTTCCACATTTGCTTCACAAAGTGGCAAGAATGATGGGACAAGTGTGTTCAAAGTGAGTGGGAATATTTTGAAGGGGATTAATTGCAATGTAACTTTAATACATTTTAAAAAAATTTAAACACATACTGTGTTTTGTGATCAGCCCTCGTCACCTCACCTCAGTTCAGATTTCTGTGTCTGTGACAGGAGACATCACACTGCTAGGTGGGTGGGTGGGACACTAATAGTTCAGTTCCCACACAGATGGCCCCAGACATATGTGCACAAAAATGATTGGGAAAGCCCTTGATTATTTTAGTGCATCTTGTTATAAACTGGTGTGAGTGAAAAAATGAAGGAACCAACAGACGCGGTGTTGTAGTCAGCGTTGGAAGGGAAAAGATTTAATAAGGACACATAATTTATAGGATTATTTTGTAATATTCACCCCAAGAGTCAAATGCAAAGGTGTGGGAAATCTGTCCACACTCTAGAGACCCAAAGAATCCAGCTGAGGGCCTGGATCCCATGGCAATGTCCTGCACGAGTCCAGCTGAAGACCTAGAGGCCATGGCAATGTCCTCCTATGAGTCCAGCTGGAGGCCTAGAGCCCACGACAATGTCTCATGCAAGTCTGTGTCAAGGATCTGCACTGGGAAGGCCCAAAGGCCAGTGGTGGAAGCTAGAAAGTCTGTGCCAGTGGGATGAAGGATCTGTGCCAGCAGGCTGAGGGATCTGCACCGGAGCCAGGAAGTGAAGCTCAAGGTCAGGACCAGACCTCCCCTGAAAAGAACCACAGCCATCCTCAGCAACAGCGAGGTCCCACGCCCCTCCAACGATCAGAGCAGCTGAGTTCATATCAGGAAAACCAGTATGACAAGCTCCGCCAGGAGAATCAACAGCACACCATGTTCCCCTCCAGTTCTCCTTTTATGCTGTTGGCAGCAATCCTCAGGTGGGCCTTCCACACCCAGCACCACGCTGATTCAGTTCAGCTGGGTGTTACAAGTTGACCATTAGTTAATCCACCACAAGCCACCCCTGGTCAACTTGATAACCAGACACATTTTCTTAAACCATAGTCTCCTGAGGCTGATTTGTGAAAAGTTAACATATCTTGGTCTATTCAGGTTTACATTAATATAACAGTTACATATACACAATTCTTATTGCACTCATTTCCACACCAAAAGCAAAATATTCAAAGGGTGATCAAAATTCAAAGTTAGAACCACAACACTTTGACTAATTAACCTGATTACAAACATATCTAAAAACTACATTAAAATCATATTAAAAGAGCTATTACAATCACAATCCTTGCTTCCCATTAACTTTTAACAATAGGGCATGGCAATGCAAAAAAACGCCCCAAAGGATCTCCGGCATTTCAAATACACTCTTTCCTTCTGGTGAAAGGCCTTAGGTCATTTTTTTTTTTTGGTACCAGGAACCAAAAGTTCATTTTTTAAATGTACTTAGTTACTTATCCTGTTGTTGGGACAAAATACCCAACACCCAAAGTTAAAGGGGGAAAGGTTTATTTAGCTCACAGTTTGTAGAGGTTTCAGTCCATAATCAGCTGGCTCCAAGGCAGGGTGGCGTGGCAGAGGGGCAACCGCTCATGGCGGCTGGGGCAGTGGAAGACAGTAAAAGCAGCAAGAGAGGAGGGGGGAGCAAGCCTCTTTCCATCCCTTATATTGCATGCAGGCTCCCCACCCTAGGGCGGGTGTAGCACTCACACCCCCAGTCCCAGCACTGGACCATGAACCAATCACAAACTCTAGATTCAGCCGCCTGGGAAAAGCCCTCCCCCCATGACCACATGAGGCTTTGGGGGGGACATCCAGACACAAACTGTAACACATGGTAAGAAGTATTTGTACCTCAGGCAAGAGAGAAGATAGCCCGTAGAAGGGAAAAAATGTTCATAAATCACGTGTCTGACACAGGATTTGTATTCAGAATACAGATGCCCCTCAATTTAAAGTGAACATATGTCCAGATAAAACCATCAGAAGTTGAAAATACTGTAAATTGAAAATGCCTTGAATGCGCCTCCCCTACCAAACATCCTAGTTTAGAAACACAATACACTGTAGACCATGGCGTGCCCCCCCACCTGCCATGGCTGAGTGGCTGCTGCTACGGCTCATGGCTGCTGCCCAGCCCTGGGTGGGGGAATGCACTGCATATCAGAAGCCTGGGCAAAGATCAAAATCCAAGTTTCAAAGTATAACGTCCACTGACTGCACTGCTTTCATGCCATCATAAAGTAGAAAAAGCATGAGTCAAACCCCTGTAAATTAGGAATCACCTCCGTATAAAGAGTTCTCACCATTCAGTAACAAAGAGACAACCCGATTAAAAGGTGAGCAAAGGGCTTCCAGGGGTATTTCTCCACAGAAGATAAACAAACGGCAAATAACCCCATCTCTAATAATTGGGCAAATGCAAATTAAAACCATGCTATCACTTCCTGTTTACTAGGATGGCTACAGCCAGGAAGACCGACGATAACAAGTGTGGATGAGGTGTGGAGAAACTGAAATCACATACATTGCTGGTAGAAATGCAAAATGGTGAATTCACTTTGGAAACAGCTTAGTCATTCCTCAAAACGCTAGCCATCACTTTATCACCTGGGAATTACCGTTTTAGGTGTGTACCCAAGAGAAGCAAAGCTGTACATCCCACTACCATTATTTCATTAACACGTGTTAACTCTATGAATTAATGAGTTTCACGGTGACATTTCCGTACATGCATATATCATGCATCGATCCTCGCTCTCCCTCCTCCCCCAGCCTGCTCTCTAGTCCCTTGTACTCCCCCTTCTACTTTCAGGCCATCTTTTTATTCCACATATGATAGAAAAAATGGGATAGTTGTCTTTCTGTGTCTGATTTATTTGCTTAACATAATGACCTCCAGTTCCATCAATTTTTCTGTAAATGACGGGATTTCATTCTCCTTTATGGCTGAATACTCCACTGTGCGCATATACTATGTTTTATTTATCCGTTCACCTGTTACTGGGCACCTGGGCCGATCTCATATCTTAACTACAGTGACTAGTGCTGTAATGAACACGGGTGCACATGTATCTCTTTTGTATGCGGACTTCATTTCCTTCAGATATAGACTAAGGAGTGGCACAGGCGGATCATACGGTAATTCTGTTTTTAGTTTTTTGAGGGAATTGCATACTATTTTCCATAATGACTGTGGTAATTTACAATCCCACCAAACAGTGCACAAAGAGTCCTTAGCAGCATTTGTCATTTTTTTATTTTCTCGATCATCACTATTCGAATTGGCGTGAGATAGAATCTGAGTGTAGTTTGGATTCCGCCCTCTCCCTGATGCCTAAAGATGTGGAGCACTTTTTCATATATCTATGGGCCATTGCAAACACTTTTACGTAGGTGAATGTTAATAGCAACATGATTCGTAGTAGCCAAAAAGCGGAAACAACTCAGACATACTCAGCTGATGAACGGATAAATACAGTGTGGTCTATTCAGACAATGGAATGTCAGCAACAAAAAGGAATGAGGTACTGACACTTGCTACATGGATGAACCTTGAAAATATGCTAAATGAATGCAGTCAGTCACAAAATACTACCAATTTGTATGATTTCACTTATATAAAATGTCCGCAAGAGGCAAATCCACACTGACAGAGAGTAGATGAGTACCTGTTGGGAGAAGGACTAGGAATGCTGGCGGGAGGAGTGACCGTCATGGGTGGGTTCTTTTTGGAGATCAAACATTGGGGAACTAGATAGTGGTGATGGCTGTACAAAGTTGTGAATATGCTCAAAGTGTTGAATTATATATTTTAAATGGGTAAATTATATAGGATGTAAATTATATCTTGAAAAAGTTGTTTCCAAAGGAGCATGTATCTCATTAACTCTTGCTATAAAGAGAGAAATCATTACATTTGTTGCAAGGAATGAATCTTTAGCCTCCACCAGTTGTTCTTAAGCCTTGTTTTTTGCTGGTTCTTTGATTTGTCAAGGAAAAGAATCAAACTGTAGTTACATTAGGAAAGATAGCAAACATATCACCAAAGATCGTGTCTAAAAATACAGGTGTAATTGGACATTTTATAGCACTTTTTATTACTAGGTGCCTTTGTTGTTCACAGAATGAATTTGTTGTCATGTGTACTTTGGCTGTTAGTCACGTTTTCAGAATTGAATTATATATCCAGGTAGGAACTGTGTGTACTGTCATGAGGAAGCCACACAATCTCTTAGCCCTCTCTACTTCCCATTTCTTTTTCTGTTAAATTTTTTTGATTAACACGTATTAATTGTACACATTAATGGGATCCAGTGTGATATTTCAATACATGCATACAGTGTGTACTGATCAAATCCAGCTCCCTTTATCCACCCTGCTCATTGCTTTGATGCCAGGTACCCAAGCAAACTTCTCCTAAGGAATAAGTTAGTGGGTTCTGGGAGACCAGACATAATTATTTGGGTGACTGGAAAATTCTAACACCCATGAAAAATTTCATCATTTTTGTTTTTATAGATCAGTCTTTTGTGAATGTGATCAGGAAAAGTCAAGCTTTAGAAAATTGTTTTATTTTGACTGCAAATAGGTGACTAATAGGGACATAAATAATTGGGTTGTTAATCTCTCAAAACCAAAGTTCCAGAGTTTAGTTTTAGTTTGTTCAGTAGCAACTCAACGATTTCAGGGATCCACATCAGTTCTGCTAAGGGCTGGGAATGAAATGGTTTATGCTACAGACAGCCTGACTCTTCCAAAGTCTCAGACAGGAGTGGAACATTAAATAAGTGAATGAGTGAATGAATAAAATAACTACACAGTACTCATGGATCCCATTATTATACTGTTTTAATGCATTCTGTATTTGAATCCATTTACCCGTAACTTCAGATTCAGTGCTCACAGCACACTTGAGATCAGTTGAGGAAGTGTGTGTGCAGAATTGGTGAGATTTTATGTGTGTGTGTGTGTGTGTGTGTGTGTGTGTGTGCACGGGCATGCGTATGTGTGTGTTGTCGAGGACAGAAACCAGAGTCTTGCACGTATGTGAGAAAAACTTGAGATGTTCAATAAGTCCTCTTATCTTAGCCAGGCATTGTGGTTCCTGCCTGTAATCTCAGCTCTCAGGGGGCTGAGGCAGGAGGATTGCTGCAAGTTCAAGGCCAGCCTGAACTGCATAGTGAGACCATCTCAAAAAAAAAAAAAAAAAAAAAAAATCATTCATAGAATGAATTTTAGGAAGTAAGGCCTTTTCGGGGTGATTAGTTTGTGAGGGTGGAGCACTCATAAATGGGATTTGTGACCTTAAAAGAGTTTAGTGAGCTGCCGCTCCTCCACCAGCTGCAGCCCCAGTACAAAGAGGGTCGTCTGTGGCCCCAAATCTGCTGGCAACGTGGCCTTGGCCTTCCCACTCCATGCAAACTAAACTCCATTGCTCATAAGACAGCTAGCTTATGTACTTTGATGTATCAGCCTATCCTAAGAGACACACATTCTCTGCTGAAGTTGAGCCAGGGGACATCTGCTTTCTTGGTTTAGCTCTCATTTGACTATAATCCAGCGGATGGTCCATTTAGAGTCACATTTGTAAAGTTTCTGTCGTTGGTTTTGGTTGAATGGTCTCCAAGCACAATGCTGAAATGGTTCCTGGTGTTCCTAAGCCCAGGAAGGCTGAGGCATGGGTTCTAGCATTGTTGGCCATGAGTTCAATGTTAGTGACTCAATGACAAGTATTAAGTGCAGCATTTCTAAACAGAAATGCATATAAAACAAGATGGTGTATTGCCTGCTTGTCGAGAACGTTGTGACCAGAAGCTAGCAGGAGCAAAACCCTGCTCTTACCCTAGGAGCAGTGTTTCGGTGTTCATCGCTTCAGGGCTGACAGAGACAGGGCACTACCACGACTGAAAGCATCCACTGTCTATCAGGATGAGTACCGTACCGCGAAGAGAGAGGGAAGAGGCTGAGAAGGATGTGTGCGCATCTGCTCTTTTTAAGTGGTCAAAGAAGTCTCTTGGCGAGGGGATGACAATGGAACTAAGATCTGCAGGGTAACAAAAACTCAGAGTCCGGGAAGAGTGTTCCAAGTGGAGGGAACAGCTGGGCTGGTGGTGAGGAAGCCTCAGCCTTCACAGGGAGTGGAGCCACGCTGGGAAGTGACAGAGAGGGAGGCAGGAGTCGGTCCCCAAAGGGCTTTCTGGCCAGCTGAAGGGTTTGAGTTGTAGTTCAGCACTGGGACCATGCAGGGGGGGCACAGAGCTCAAGAACCACCCTGGGTCCATCGTACTTGTTTCAATATGCATTTGTCTATTAGATGACCAACTCTTGAAACTGCAGCTGTGCAGAAACCGTAGCAGGGATTTTTCCTGGGATCCAGACAGACCCAGAATTCTGGCCCATGCTTGCAGGGTGGCGGACAGGCCCAGGGTGGGGGAGCCTCGCTGGCATCCCTGTCCCCTGCTTGTGACAGGAGCTGGCAGGAGATCAGATGCTGCTTCAGTTCCAAGTAGCTCAGGAACAAAGGCTGTAAAATTGCTAAGAAACCTGCTTTTCTGAGAGTTCACCTTGCTTTTTTTTTTTTTTTTTTGTTTCCATGGTGTTGTGTGACTGTGAGCGTGAGTGTGAGCATACCAAGGCCTGTCACCCTGCCAGCCCTGAATGCAGCCATACTTGAAGGGAACAACTGCACACCGTCCTGGGGCACCACCATAGGCCCTGGGGTCCCTAGGCCAAGCCGCCCAGGCATGCAGGGTGAAGAGAGGAGCCAACTGCCGGGGCCAGAGGTGGGTAGAGCAGAGCGTAGCTGCAGGAAGGAAGCCTTGGGTGCTGCATGTGCAGCCCACTTGCAGTGAAGGCCTCGAAGCGCTGGGCTGGAGGACATTGGCCTCAGCCCTGGGAGTGGACCCACCCCACTGAGCTGTGGGAATAAATCCTTCCCAAGGCCATGGCTGTTGCAAAATCCTAGATGCAAGATTTGTAGAACAGTGCTTATCTGGGCTGATCGGATCTAATTCACCTCCCTATTCTTATGTGGGTATCTGGCATGTAGAGCGGGGAGGGAGATTTCTCAAGGGCGTCTGGCAGTGGATGGAGGGGCCCTATCTCTGCGAAGGTCTGTGGGCTGTGAGAGCAGGAAAAAAGTCCTAAAGTAGATATGAAACTATATTACTCATCCAGTTTTCAGTTCATTCAGTACTCATCAAACCCCTGCCACGTTCCAGCCCTGATCCCAACCAAATGCAGAGTAAAGGAGAACCTAAACTGGGAGCAGATGATCAGCTTTTCTGTGTTTGTTTTTAATAAATATGCCAACCACAAGCACAACCAAAACGACCACCACAGCATTTCCCGTACCCGGGTTCTCCTCTCAGTCGCAGGCCTGGGAGCAGGAGGAGCTAACAGGGGTGAGAAGTGTCACCCCCCGCCTCAAGGGAGGAAAGGCCTTGCTGCCCAGCAGCACCAGAGGACCAGGCAGCCTGGATGTCTTGGACACCGTAGCTCCTCACTGCCCACTGTGTGCCCAGCACCTGGGATGCGTTATTTCCCAGCTCTTGATAACAGTCGGGGCACATCTGCTGCTCTCACTCTGCCAGTTTAAATCACTGTAGGGCTTCTGTTGCTCCTAAAATAAAGAGCAATAAAACCACAAAGCCCAACAGGCCCTGGCTTCTACCTACCCTGCCTTCTGGTTCTCCTCTTTCCTCCCACGCTGTTTCAGCCGCTCTGGCCCTCACGACAGTCAGCCCCTGCACAGGGTCTTTGCACATGCCGTCCCTGCCACTGGAATAGCCTTCCCTCCTCTTCTCCTTTTTTTATCCCAGTAAGAGTTTAATCTTTTTAAGGAAATAACATTTTTGGAAGAAAATATAGATAAAAATGTATCTTATTCCTGGGTGGTAAAAATTTTTTCAAACAAAACATAATCTGGCTTCTTTCAGCTAGGCTGCTGTTTTCAAGGTTCACCTGTTTTGTAGCTTGTATTAGTCTTTTATACCTTTTAATGGCTGAATAGTATCCCACGGTGTGGGCATATGCAGACAGAACTTCCAAATGTACATCCAATTTGCATTTCTCTAGTGACCAACGTTGAAATCTTCTCATGTACTATTTGGATACAGTTCATGGCTATTTGTGTATCTCCTTTGAAGAAATATCTGTTTAAATTTTCGTTCCTGTTTTAATTAGGCTATCTGTCTTTTCATTGTTGTGTAAGAGTTCTTTACAGGCTGTGGATACCAGGTCCTTGCCAAGTATATGACTAGAGAATATTTTCCTCCTCTATGGGTTGTCTATTTACTTTTTTTCAAAGAAATAACTTTTGGTTTTATTAATTTTTTTCTAATCACTTGCAATGATTTCTGCTCTAATCTTTATTATTTTCTTCTTTCTGTTTGTTTTGGGTTTAGTTTGCATTTCCTTTTCTAGTTTAAGGTGAAAAACTGGATTCCTGACTCGAATCTTTCTTTTTAAACGTACACATTTCAGCTATAGAATTCCCTTTGTGTGCTACTTTTCTGTATATTATAAATTTTGATATGTTGTATTTTCATATTCTTCCATCTCAAGTTATTGTGGCCATTCTATCTCCTTTTTAAAGTTACTGCTTGTGGCCGGGGATATAGCTCAGCGGTACAGCTCCTGCCTGGCGAGCGCAAGGTCCTGAGTTTAATTCCTGGTACCCAAATAAATAAATAAATAAATAAAGTTACTGCTTGAATGAAATATGTTTTTAATTTTCTAATTTCCAACTTACACGTGCCTTTGAATCTAAGGTGGGGTTTCTTGTAAACAGCTATGGTTGGATCATTTAAAAAATTAATTCTGCCAACCTATGCCTTTTGTATGGAAAATTCAATCCATTTATACTTAATGTAATTACTGAGAAGAAAGGATTTGCTTCTGCCATTTTGATGTTTTTTGTTTGTTTGGTTTTGTGCCAGTGCTAGGAATTGAACCCAGGGCCTGTTGCATGCTGGGCAAGTGCTCTACAACTGTCCTCTCTTGTATCTTTTTTGTTTCTCAATTCCCCCGGTGATTTTATTGTGCTCAATAGATACTTCCTATTGTGCCATTTTGATTATTTCTCTTTTTAACTACTGTATATATTTTTGATTTATGTTCTCCATCATTGCCCTGGGGATTACAATTACCATCTTAATTAAAAACATTCTGGGCCGGTGAGATGGCTCAGCGGCGTAAGCACCTGCCCGGCAAGCACGAGGGCCCGAGTTCAATTCCCAGAACCCACATACAAAAAAAGGGCCGGTGATATCGCTCAGCGGCACAGGCGCCTGCTGGCGCGCGAGGTCCTGAGGTCGACCCCCGGTACCCACAAAAACAAAAAAAAACCCAAAAAAACACCGAAAAACATTCTAGTTTGCATAATGCCAACTCAATGTTAGTACTTCCTCCCCTCCTCCCTTGTCCTATTTATCATATAAATCACGTTCTTCTTTATACACTGTGTTTCCATCAACAGATGGACTTGGGCAGTTTTCTTTTAAATCAAATGGGAGGAAAAAGGGTGTTATGACTTGTATCTAGATGTCCCCCCAAAGTTTCATGTGTTCATAGGTGAGGCTTTTGGAACTCGCTTGATTTAGGGCGTGTGATACTGGGATTAAGGGGGTGTGGTACTAAATTAGTGCACTGATTGGAATTAGCATAGTTCTGGGTGTGGCTGAGTGGATTTACTAAAGATAGAAGCCCCATCCTGGGTGTGGGTGGCACCACCCAAAATGTTTGTAGCCTGGCTGGGATAAAAGGGAAAGGCAGGGTTCCTCCTGCTATTGCTTAACTGCTTCCTGCCTGCACTGCCATGGGCTCTTTCTCCTCTGTGATGCCCCGCTGCCCTGCCACCCTGCTTTGATGCCAGAGGACTATGGACTGAAACCTCTATGAACTGCAAGCTGAAATAAACCTTTCCTCCTTTAACTTGTTGGTGCTGGTATTTTGTCTCAACAAGGAGAAGAGTAACTAAGACAAAGGGTTACAAACAAAAACTCAATTTATACTGTCTTCTAAATTTACCTGTGTAGCTATCTTGACCAGTGCATCCTGTTTCTTCATGTGGATTTGAGTTATTGGACTTAGCCAGTGGGAAACATTGAGGCAGCTGCCTGGGAGATGGAGGAGGACAGAGGACAAGGTCATCCTTGCATCCCTCCCTTTTGCAGCGGTGCCTGCAGGTTTCTTCCCACAGCAGCAGCTTCTGTTGGGAGGCCCGCTCCCTATTTTTGCTAGTCCTTCAGTGCTTCATGACTCCTGCTTGTTTTCTTAACTCCAACCACACTTCTTAAACAGCCCTTTATCAGCCTCTGTTGCCATGAGTGGGGGACTTCATGCCAAGACCCTGGCTGACTGTGCATGCCCCGTGACCTCCCTGCTAAGGCCAAGGTCTCATCTCAGTGTCCTCCTCTGTAGCATTCACCATGACCTTAACTGTACCCTTACTGTAAAGACTGGTTGATTAACGTCCCTTCTGCTAGACTGTAAGCCCTGTGAGGGCACAGAGTATTTTGCCTCATCCTCGCACAATCTTTAAATTTCTAGCAAAGAGCCTATCGTATGGTAGATACTTGATACGTTTTACTGAATGAATAGCCAATTTTTTGTCTTATGTGATTCATGGAATTCTTAAGAGTGTGGGGACAACAGGTACAAAAGTCTTTAAAAATCGCACCTCCCTGCCTGTCTACAAAGCTACGAAGCGGAAGTATGTGAGGATAAAGAGGGAGCAGGGTCACTGAAAACCTGGTTTGTCACCACTGTCACTTGGAGTCAGGAGCTTCTCTGGGCTTGAGACGTCGTATCTGTAAAAGCAGGAACTGGAAGCAGCATTCTTAGGCTCTGAGGACCCTTAAGAACCTCTGTCCTAGACTTGGGCCTGCCCAGTCACCCTTCTCCAAGCCGTGATCCACAGCGCCCTCTGGTGGGCTCTGAGTGACAAGACCAGGGGAGCTTGTGCAATGGTGGCCCCCAACCCTCCCTTCCCAAGACTCACCCTGGGGACCATAGGTGAAGCTGGAAGTGTCATCAAAAATCTTGTCACTTTACTGTGACTGAGGCCTTGATGGCAGCAGGTCTTTCACAACCTCTCCCTGTGCTTTCTGCGGAGGTGGGCAAGCCAGTGTTTTTCTACAACACGGTATTAGACAAACCTAACTCAAGGGCATAGAAGTGTTTGGTCAACAAGTACTTGTGGTTGATGGGCAAGCATCAGAGTGAGTTAAGCTTTTTCATATTGTCACTGCCTTCCCAAACTTCCCCACTCCTGGGTGTGGTCTTTAAGAGCTCTGTGGACAGCTCCTCAGAACTCTTTGAGGTCATCTCCTTCAGCCCCTCCAACACAGGAAGCCCTTCCTGCCTCAGGGCCTTTGCACCGGCTCTGCTAGGAACTCTCTTCTCCCAGTCCCCTCTCACTTCAGACTCCCTCCTCTTTTGGCTCACCGATTATTCTGGCTGTTGACCTCCACTCCAGTCTCTATCCTTGGCCCTATTTGCATGTGCAGTCATCCTGTTGCTCTAGGCCTCTCTCCAACAATGGCTGTTGGGTTTTGCTCAGTCCCTGGCAGAGTGCCTGAGTATGGAGTAGGTGCGCAGTACGGAGGAGGAGGAGGACCAGAAAGACGCCAGAGACCACTTTAGAGAAAGTCTGAAAGTTTACTCAATAGTGGTCACAGTCACAGTTACACATAGGAAGTCACTTCTTCACAAAGGCTCACTTTCCCAGGCGGGAGGAAAGAGGTTGGTGGTCTTCAGCTTTCTGTATACCATTTGTGTCTGAATTCCCCAAGATCCCCACCTGCAGCACCCAGGGGCTGCGGCCTTCAAGCCAGCAAGAGAGCAGGGTGCTGGCTGGCACGGAGGAGCCAAAGCCATTTTGGGTGCAGAGGTTAAGATGACCTTGTCCCTTGGAATGTGGGTCCCACTCACCCAGAGGTGGCAGTGGGCCTCGGCTCAAGATCAAGTTTAAACTAAAACACTACTTGGATTTTTTACAGAGCATCAGCGAGAGAGATAAAGGATTCCAGAACAGAACTGCAGTCCTCACCCCTTGTCCACTCTTGTCCTTCTAGAAATTATGACAGATCACCCAGCCCGTACAAACAAGGGGCCACTGAAGCCAGGAATCCCAATTTCTCAGTTACTGCTGTAAGTGCTTTGCTATTCTTTTGAGGCTCGAGAGACTAGAATAATGGAGATGCACAGAAAGAAATCTGAACCATTTTCAAGGACATCACCTACTTCTTAAACTGAAAAAGACATTCAAAAGATAGGTGTGAAGAGTGAATGTAATGCGGACTTTGGAAATCTATGTGGTGCATCTTCAACAAAACCGCTTTCTCTCTGGCCCTAACATCACATCCCCACCCAGATCTCTTCTGTGGATATTCCCCCTTCTGCCTCTAAGCTATTTCTTCCTGAAGGGAAGAATCAATAGTTTCTGGACTGTTTTCAAACTTGAAAGCTCCAAGTGGAGGCACAAGACAGAACGCTTTTCACACATGCACCTGCAAATCCAGACATCGCCAAAGGCCTTGCACTTACAACAAATATTCTTTGCGTTTGGAATGTTTCTGGAGGACTCCTCTGCAAAGGTGGGTCACATGGTCACCGTACTTTTTAGTCACACTCAGTTTTGTGACTTCCTCTAAATAGGTTTTTGAGGAACAGGGGCCCACACTCTCACCTGTCACTTCGCTAGTGGCATCTCCACAGGCTCCTGGCTGAGTTACGCTGAGCATCAGCGGGGATGCGAGCAGAGACCTGAATCCTCAGGACAGGTGGTTTCCAAAAATGAGGTCGAAACGAGGGGCTTCCTATTTGCAATCAGTCATTGAACCATAAAATTCTGTCCATCCTCTACTACAAGGTCGAGTGTCAGGACCTAGTGACAAGAACTCAGCAACGACAAACACCGGGGGTCAGTGGATATGCCCAGCTCTGCTGAAGGTGTGACCCGGACCAGAAAGGAGAACAGAAGGACAGGGAGGAGGAAGGCCTTGGCTCCTGCACTCCACGGGAATCCTGATCTTGCCGAGAACACTGCCACCTGCTTGGAGTGGGACCATTTGGAAATCTAGCCAGCACGCCGCACATTTCAACCTAATGGTGAAGGACAGGTGGCACACTGTTTGGGGCTTGGAATGGGGAGCCACAGGCATGGCCCCAAACCGGGTTCAAAGAGGCAACAGCTTTCTCTCAGGGGCTGCTGAGGCCCTTCGAGGCCACTAAAGATGCTGCTGGGCTGCCCTTCACTTTGAAGTGCCCCTGGCCTGATGGGTACAACTCTGGCTTCTGCCCTTGGGGGCCGCTCAGTCTCAGACCCTGGTGTGGGTCCAGCATCTCCTGCTTGCAGTTAGACACTGAGAAGTGCACTCCTCCAGCAGGAACCGCAAACAGCACCAAAACGCTCCCCGCCCCTGCCCCACCCTGTACATTTGTCTAGCAAGGCACTAGGAAATGGTTCAAGTTTAGGAATTTGCTGTACATTTGCATTTTTTTCTTTATTAAAAGGCACAGTTTTTCCTTGAATGATGCTGCATTGCTCTGATGATTCAGTCCCCAAATTGCAGTGCTCTGGTTATCCTCATTCTAGATTCTAGAAGGAGCCTCATCTTTTTGAGTCCTTTCTGTAGGGGGCTGCTTCTAGAGATATGGCACTCATTTGGGAAGAGACAGGAGGGCTCAACAAGCAACTCTGCAAGCACAGGGGCCGCAGTGGAAGTGGTCCTTTGTCAGCTACACATCCAATCTGGGTAGGGGTGGCTGGGGACAGTGATCCCTCCCTCCCCGATAATGGATGGCTTTGAGATCGGCCAGCATCTCCGAGGCAGATTCACGGCTCTGATCGCAGATTTACATCTCAGTCACTTAATGGGTAATGGTACAACCAAATGACCCAACTCTAATTGGAATACTGATATCAAGTACTTTCCGGGCCAGCTGGTGGAAGCTATAGCTGTGGAATGTGACTTTCACTTCTAAATCAGTGGGTAGCAGGTTGTTACAGAAATGCTATTAGTTTGGGAACCCTCTGGAAGTCTGATGTGCAATTAAATAGTGAAAGGTAAACATGAAGGGCTGGCATGGAGCGGGGTGTACATCTGGTCACAGGACATCGGGTTCCTTTCTCCACTCGAATGAGGCTCCAGGGCCCCTAGTCTCTGCTGAGACTGTGTGGTCCAAAAGCCTTTGGTGCCAAGTGATAGACAAAGGTCCCACCACTCCCTCTTCCCAAGGCCTCTCACCTTGGGATTCGGAGAGCCGCTAGGCCTGGGGCTGCCTTGACTGTGTGACACCTGGCTGCTACTTGAATTGCAGCCTTCTGGAAGTCCACACCACATGCTGGAATCCTAGAATCCTACGGAACACTTTAGATTGTGATGGAATCACAGAGTTCTTGAGAAATGCTAGAGTTCTATGAGAACTAAAACAACGATGAAGCCAGAGGCTTTGTGTCTTGCCCATAGTCCATTGTGGAGGCCTCCAGCCTCTGGGAGGTGAGCACCTCACGGCACCCCTGTTCCTCTCTGGAGGCAGGGAGTTGCCTCAGAGAGAGAGAAGGAAATGGAAGCATGGATCGGGGGAATTCAGACAGCATGTCTGGCTTGGTGGGCTACCTGGCCTTTTCCATGGGCCCAAGGCCACTGAAAGAGCCCCTAAAAGCTGGTGGCTGGATGTCCTTGTGTCTGGAGAGCACTGGAATGGGCATTTCAAGTACCTGGAGAGCCAGAGGGGACATCACGTGTGTCCATGGCTGCAGAGGAAGGTCTGGGGGCCCTCTCCTGACCCACACCTGGCAGGTAGCCAGTGTTCAGTTTTGAACTCTGAAGGTTCCAGGTGTGGCCTTAGATCAAAGTCCCTGGGACTGAGACAGAGGCCCGAAGCTGGGCAACAGTGACAGTCACCCCCATACAGGCAGGGACCAAAAGGCCCAAGGCGGGTTTCTTTTCCCTCTGCTGCATGTGATGCACTGGCGCTAAAAGCTGCCCCTGGCAGGCAGATTTTGCCTTTATCTCTAAGCACTGTCATGTAGGAGAGCCACCTCAGGGCTGGGCAGCTTTGCTGGACTCACTTTTGGGTGGCCTAGGGCTTCCTTGGATTCCCCCACATACTGCTCAAGGAGATAGGGTGACAAAGCTGGAAGGCCTTCCTGCTTTGCCGTGACACCAGCAGGAATTAGAGCAGGCTCTGCCTTCCGTGGGTGCTGCTCTCACTGCCCCGCTCAGGGCTGCAGGAACAGGCAGGCCTCTGCTCCAGCTGCGACAGCCCTTGCCCTCCACCCTCTGGCCAGCACCGTGACACCGTGGTGCCCACAGGGGCCAGGCCTCCCTGGGGAGAGGAAGGCCGCAGTGAGTGCCAGGGGTCCCTGCTGGGCCTGCCGAGGGCACTCGCATCAGTTCCTGTTGAACTTTTCCAAGACCGTTGAGTTGGTGTGTTCAAACAGCCACTGCTGGGTCACAGAGGCCGGGTTGCAGGTGTTCATGAAGATCCTGTGGTCACTTTCACTGCAGTCCACGCAGCTGCCACTCACAGGGTGGTACAAGGTCTTGTCCTACAAAACACAGAGGTCATCAGCCAGGAGGTGCCCAGGACAGGAACAAACAGCAGCAACAATAACGGCAACGAGGAAGCAAGGAAGCCGCCGGCCCAGGCTCCCGGACCTCTTCGTTTTCCTCCTGGGCACACAGCCAGGAGGCTGATGTTGCCCTGCGACTGCCTTCTGCCTACTGGGCGTGGGCAGGAGTGACCTACGCGCTTCGGGTGTGGGCCCTCCACGCTGCCCGCCTCCAGCCAAATTTCACTGGTCCTCAGGGTGCAGTTTTCTTTCCATTTAAATGGACTCAGTTGCCAACGTTTGAGATTTCACATAGAAATGTGAATTTCTGGCTCCTCTTGAGCAACAGGAAAATCGGGAGTTGAGGGTTTGGGGAACAAATGAACGAGGGGGACGACTGTGGGAAGCCGCGATGAGACGATACATTGTTTTAAAAAGATTCCGTGCTGGGAATGCGGTTCAGCGCCGAGCACTTGGCTAGCATGTGGCGGGCGCTGGGTTTGATCCCCAGCACTACAAAAACAAACAAACAAAACCACAAAAACGACCGAAACAAAACCCAAACAAAACCATGCCGCAGGCGGCCCTGCTCCCCGCACACATCCGGTGTGACTTACTTTGCGGTATTTCCACAGCTGGTTACCCTTCATACCGTGGCAATCGTACAGGGTGACAGGACTGGTGTGGGAGATGGCGTCAAGGCAGAACTTCTTGGTGTGCTGAGGGTCTCCTGGCCGGATGTCCTCCCTCCAGGTGAAGGTGAACACCTGCGCACACGGGGACAGCAGGAGAGCAGTAGCAGAGCCCTCTTTCTTTCCAATTTTATTTTAAAATTATGGAAAATTTCAAACACAGTCTATGGACCATACCTTCTGTTCTCATCAGCCAGCTCCTGGCCAGTCCTGCTACAGCTCTACCCCATTACCCCCCCCCCCCCACATCCTTTTGAAGCAAATCCCAGCAGCACATCACATCAGGTCTGAATACTTCAGCAAGTACCATGGTGGAAAGCCACTACGAGGTCCTCGTGTCATCCAACGGCCAGAGCTGAGGACTCTCGGATTGCTGTGTCAATTTCCTTTCACGGTCTGTTTTTGGCTCAGGGTCCAGACTGGGCCCATACATTGTGTTTGGTTGATAAGCTTGTTTTGTTTTTCTTTCCCAGAAGCTTTGTTGAAGAATAACCGGCATACAATAAGCCGCGCACATTCAAGGTGTACAATGTGACGTACGTGACAGTTACCAGGACTGTCGACTTAGTTGGCTTAGTAAAGCACATTTCTGGGTGTGTCTGCGACTGCGTGGGTCATGAAGGAGTGAGCTCAGGTATGTATCTCGTCCCCGGCGCCTTTCTCTCTGGCACCATTACCCTGCTCTGCTTCCAAGCTGTCAGCATGAAATAAGAAGCTCTATTCCACCATGCCCTTCTGCCATGACGTTTCTGCCTTGGAGTTAGCCGACCATGGACCAAGTCCCCTGAAACCATGAGCAAGTTTAGCTTCTTTCCCTTTAGGTTTTGGGTATTGAGTACTGTGACCCATGCAGTATGTTTTGACGTATGTTTATCCCCGAGGCCAGCGTGGCAATCAAGGGCATGAACACATCCGTCACCCTCAAAATGTCCTCATGCTCCTTGGTAATATTTCCTCCTGTCCCTCCTCACCATGAGAAATTCACTTACAGTTTCTAGAATTTCATATAAAAAGAATCATAGAGTAGTGTATTCTCTTTTGTCTTCTTTCTTTCACCCAATCTACTTTCACTGCAATCCATCCATGTTGTAGCAGCACTTACAATAGCCCATTCCTTTTTACTGCTGAGTAATATTTCACTCGTGATGCTCCACTTACCTGGTTTTTGGCATCTGGCTTTTTTCTAGTTTTTGGCTATTTACAATTTTTTCTGTGTGTCTTTTTGAGACAGGGTTTCACTATGTAGTTCAGACTGCACTTGAACTTACTTTGTAGCCCAGACTGGCCTCAAACTCACAGTGATCCTCCTGCCCCTCCTGAGTGCTGGGATTACAGGTGTGTGCCACCAGTCCAGCTAGTTTTTTGCTACTTACAGAGCAAACTGCTATGCACGTAGGTGTACAACTCTTTGTAGGGGCATGTTTTCTTTTCTCTTGGATAAATACCCAGGGGTAGAATGGCTGACTAACATAATAGATCAATGTTTAATTTTCTAAGAAACTGGCAAACTGCTTTTCAAGGTGGCTGTCACGTTGCTTTCCCAGAAGCACGGTATGGTTCATTCATTCACATCCTTACCAATTTTTAGTCTGGTCAGTCTTTATAACAGGCATGTGGATATGTCATGGTAATTTTCATTTCTGTTTCTCTAATAACTAAGGAAGCTAAGCATATTAATATGTTTGTTTGCCATCCCTTCTTTGGCAATGTATCTGTATGAATCTTTTGACTGTTAATTTTTTTCTTTTATTATTGATTTCGGAGAGTTCTTATATATTCTAGAAACAAATCTTTTATCAGATACATACTGTACAAACATTTTCTCCCAGTCCGTGGCTTGCCTTTTTATTTTCTCAAGATTGTTTTAAAGAACTGTTTTCATGCTGAAGAAGTCCAGCTGAATTTTTTTCTTTTGGCGTTGCATTCTTGGTATTGTATCTAAGAAATTATTGTTTCACTCAAGGTCATGAATCCCTTTGGCTGTATTTCCTTCTATGAGCTTTTTATTTTAAAATTTTTAATGCATCTAATTTTATTTATTTTTATTAATTTTATTGGTACATTTTAGAAATACATAATGATCACCTTCATCATAGGGAATTTGTACCTGTGCATGATATGTCTTGATTCTTATTTTTTCCCATTCTCCTCCCCTTCCTTCAACCCCTCTTCCCCTCCTTATTTACAAAAGTTTTGCTTCCATTCTTTTCCTTCTCTTTTTTTCCTTTTACCTTCCTTGCCTTTCCCCTCCTCCCTCACTAGTTCCCACTCTAAGAGCTTTTTAAATTTAGCTTTTATGTTTAGGGTAATGACCCATTTTGAGTTAACTTTTGTGTACGGTATGGGTATATGTTGATTTCCTTTTTGCATAAGGGTATCCAATTTTTCCAGCACCATTTGTTAAAAAGACTATCTTTTCTCCATTGTACAGCTTTTATGCCTGTGTTAAAAAAATCAGTTGTCCTTATAAGTGTGGGTCTACTTCTAGACTTTATTTTGTTCCATTGTTTTTTTTTTTTTTTATGTAGTCATCAGTATCCTGATGACTACTGCCTTACAGAATAACCCGAAATCAGGCAGCATTGGTCTTTGAATCTTGTATTGCTTTTTGAAAGCTGTTTTGACTATCCGAGGTCCTGCATATTTCCACATGAATTTCAGAGCCAGTTTTTCAGTTCTATAAAGAAGATTATTAGGATAGGAGAATTGTGTTGAATTTATATATTGGTTTGGAAATAACTGGTATCAATGTTGAGTCTCCCTATGAACGTGGCATATATCCTCATTTTATTTAGACCTCCTTTAATTTTTATCAGCAATATTTTATAATTTTCAAAGTACAGGACTTTCACATCATTATATACCTGAGTAATATTTTTATGTTATAGAAAATGCTTGTTTTTAATTTTAACTTCAGATTCTTTACTCTTAATATAAAAATATGATTGATTTTTGTGTCTTGTAACTTTGTTAGATTCAGTTATTAGTTCTTTTTTTTTTTTTTTTGGTGAGTACCGGGGGTCGAACTCAAGGTCTCGCGTGCCAGCAGGCACCCGTGCCGCTGAGCGATATCACCGGCCCTTTTTTCGTATGTGGGTTCCGGGAGTCGAACTCAGGACCTCGCGCTTGCCAGGCAGGCGCTTATGCCGCTGAGCTATCTCACTGGCCCGTCAGTTATTAGTTCTAGAAGCTCCTCTGTAGACTCACCAGAATTTTCTACATCCATTCTCATATAGTCTATAAATACAGTTTTCCTTCTCCCTTTCCCATCTGGATGTGTTTATTTTACTTTTCTTGTTGAATAGGTTAGAGCCACTAATACAGTGTGAAATAGAAACAGTGAAATTGGGCATCTCTTTCTCAGGAGAAAGCATTCAGACTTTCAGCATTAAGCGTGATGTTAGTCAGGCGTTTTTTGGATTAAGCGGAGGAAGTTCCTTCCTGCTCCTGATTGCCAGGAATGGATGTTAGATTTTTTTTTTTTTAATGCTTTTTCTGGGTATACTCTGAGGTATTATCTGGCTTTTCTTTTTTAGTTTTTTAATATGGTGAATTATATGCATTCCTGGCACAAATTACACTTAGTTACAATGTATTAACCTTTTATACTGTCGAATATAGCATTCTAAAAATTTCTCCAGAATTTGTTGTCTATGCGCATGAAATGTTGGTGTATGGTTGGTCTTACAACGTTTTAGTCTGGCTTTGGGACTAGGGTAATGCTGGTCTCACAAAATGAGTTTGCAAGTACTCCCTCCTTTTCTGGAAGAATTTCTTTCAGAATTGGTGAAGTCTCTACATGTTCGGTAGCTTCCTCAGTGAAGTCATCCAGACCTGGATTTACCCCGGAAATCCTCTTCCTGTCTGGCTCTTTCACATGCGTTTCGCCAGTTCTAGCCCTGCAGCCTCCTCCTGCACAACTGGCTCCGTCCCCGCTCAGGGAGCTTCTCCCTCCCTCGCTCAGGGAGCTTCTCCCTCCCCGACCTGGGGCCGGGATCTCCCGCAAGGAAGGACGTGGGGCAGTTGCTGGGCTCAGCAACTGTTTTCTCACCTCAGAGATTTTCACTGGCTGATGTCCACCCTCTTAGAAACCACTGCGGCCTCTCCCTCCTGGCCCTGAATTCGAGAGCACTGCAGGCCGCAGACAGTGCCAAGACCCCGCCGAGCCCCTGGTCGGTCTCCTCACCTGCATGTTGTTCCAGGCGGCCTCCCCGCGGCCCCGGACACAGCTCTCCAGCCTCAGTGGGGCGCCCAGAGCCCCGTGCTTCATGTCTGCACACAGCCCTGTGCCCACGCTGCGGATCTGAGAGGGAAAGAGGGAAGGTGTGGACCAGTGAGGTCCCTTGAGGTTGACAGGGGAAACCGAGGCAGAGATGGGCTGAGCTTGGGACTATCTTCACGAGGCTGGCCCCGGGCCGTTGAGGAATGCTCGCCTCTTCGGAAAGGACACTCATGCACGACAGTCACCACACAGGGTTGGGCGGGGGAGGTGTGGTGGGGGAGGAGGTGGCAATGAGGGCTCCCTGGCCCCACTCCTGGGAATTGCAGCCAACAGGTCCAGGAATCGAATGTGACCCTCATTCCAGGTGATGCAGGGATAGGTAGCCCAGGGACCATACCTCGGAAACCACTAGAAAAGGACATAAAATTTTTGCTGTAGGGTCCTTTTTGTTTTGTTTTGTTTTTTAAAGACAGGGTCTCGCTATGTAGCCCAGGCTGGCCTTGAATGCCCCATCCTTCTCAGTCTCCCGAGTGCTGTGATTACAGGGCGGCTCCTCCATGTCTGGCTTTGCTGTGGTCCTGGATTCTCGCCTTCTAGGGCAAATGTGTGACAGGGGTGGCCGGAGTCCAGCCCCACCGGTGCTCTGATGAGCAGCAGTGGTGCACATCTCTCAGCGTTGGCGGGAGGGGCTGGGAGTCAGAAGCCCATGGTTGGTCACTCGCTTGGGCACCAGACGGTGCTCAGGCTTAGGGTGGTGTCTCAGCCACGAGAGTGGCATGGTGGCAGGGATGGAGGTCATGCATGGGCTCAGCATGCTTTGGTCTCCAGCATGCAGACACTCTCTGCACGCCTCCTCATCCGACGCTGTGGGCGGCCATTGTAAGCCAATCTTGTAAATTCTTATATACTTGTGTATCTTGTGTCATATCTGTTTCTCTAGTAAACACTGTGCCAGGTCCTGGGTCACACCATGTCATTCCTGCCCTAGAGTTGTCCCGCCTGGTTTGTCTGAGGGGTGGGTGGGTGTGGCGGCTATGGAAAGGCACCACTTGGGGTCCCAGTGGCGCTGTCTTCCCCAGGGCTGCTCCCAGCCCGTGCCTCAGTGAGGCGGGGACACCGCAGCAGGCCTGTTCAGGGGGATGCTGAACTCCTCCGAGGGGTGATTTGATTGGAGGATCCTTATTAATCTGCCTCAAACTTTCTTAGAGCTGCGCTGTGGGCTGAGACTCTTTCAACACCACCCACCCTCTTTCCTCCTCTCTCCAGAGGCCAGACCGGGCGCCCTCACATGTCCTCTTGTGAATCTTGCATGCCTCATCCATGTGGCGTCTGCTCCTTGGAAGATCTGAACTAATGGGAAGACTGATGCACTGGTATGGAGCTGAAGAACGTGGTGAGGGGCAGCTGATGGTCCCTGGCTCAAGAAGGGTCTCTTTAATTTGCTGTGATTTGGAAGGACTCCCTGCCTCGGCCCTGCTTCTGCCAGCCAGGATCACCACTCCTTCCTCTGGTAGCAATGCTGGCTTTCTGGTGTTCCAGCCCCTCCCACCTGGCAGCCAGCCGGCACCTGCCCCGCCTTGCTCCCCCTGCCCTTCGTGGCCCCTGCTTTCTGCTGGGACAGCCACCTTCAGCATGAGCATGAGGCCAACATAAAAGGGAGCCGAGTTAAGAAGGAGAAAAGAGACTGACATTACCAGGGCCCCCAGGTCCCGGTTGTCTGAAGCCGCAGCAATTAACTCCCCCTTAAACTGGGCTCCTGAAAGGGACCCAATTCTTCTGCTTGTCTTCTTTTAAGCCACAAGCTGTGAATGATGCTCTAGCCTTGGGTCCCAGGATTCACAGTGGTGAGGGTACACCTCTCTGCATGGTGTCCTCTGGGCTGCAACAGGTACCACACACAGGTACACAGGCCCTGTGTTTGGGACAGTCTCTGCTTCCTTTGAAGTCTGCTATGGCTTTACTATTCGAAACAGGGTCTCATTGTGTAGTCCAGACTGGATTAAAATTTGAGATCGCCCTGCCTCAGACTCGCGAGTATTGGGATTATAGGTATGTACCACTATGCTCAACTTTGAAATTCTTGATCATTTTATCTTTGACCCGTGGTTTGTAAATGAAACAGGGCATGCATACGAGCAAAGGAGACGGGTGTATGGCAACGCTCGCCGCCTCTTGCTGCCCTGTGTGCGTTAGTGTTTGTGATGCCCAAGCACAGAACTGTGGGGACCTGACACCCTAGCAGCTGAGCAAGACTCAAGGCAAACACAGGCCAGTGCGTGGCATCTGTGACTGAGGAAGAGGGGCGCTGGCAGGTTCCAAAGGCCCCACTGACCTTCACACTGGAACTTGCCTCAGTTGCGCCAAGGGCACTCACGTTATCAAGAAGTGAGAGGAAACTCACTGAGTAGCTTTGTGCAGTGCTGCCACTGTTCTGGTAAGAAATGTACAAACCACAGTGTCATCTCACTCAGTCCGGGGGTAACTCAAGTTACGAGCTTCTTTTACCCCTACTACTGTGCTGGGGCTTGAACCTAGGGGCTGTACCCACTGCACTATACCCCACCCCTTTTCATTTCTTATTTTGAGACAGGGTCTTGCTAAGTTGCTAAGTTCCCCAGGTGGGACTCAAACTCCCTACCCTCCCGCCTCAGTCTCCTCCTGTGCTGGGATTGCAGGCATGTGTCACTGTCCCCCGTAAAGTAAATTTGCATTTAGAACTGGCACTGTGGGCTCCAGGTGTAGCTCAATGGCACAGTGTGTGCTTGGCACGCATGAGGCCCTGGGTTTGATCCCCAGCACTGCAACACAAAGACAAAAAAACAACAAAAAGCCCAACAACAACAAAAATACCTGGCACTGCATAACATAAAGATGAAAAGTGAAATTCATGCTAATAAAGTTGTAGTATTTCCATATGTAGAGTATTAGATGGCAAAGTTTTAAAAAGACCCAGCAGGGTGAGGTTAAAGAGAGAACAGAAAGGCAAAGGAAGTTTTATATTCAAGCGCTCCATGCTGAGAGCCGCCACTCTCACCTCGCCCCAGGCTGCGGCCGGTGGCTCCACTGGCGGGTAGAACTTGGGCAGGTCCCAGGCAATCTTGGTCATGAACCACTTGAAACTCTTGCAGTTCAGGGAGCTGCGGAGCTTCTTTTGGGCCACCACGTCCCCAGCCGAGAGGTGGCGGTACTCGGGCCGGCGCTGGTAAATGTACTCGGCATACTCGTCCATCCACACTTCCGCCACACGCTTCAGGTTCTGGGGGTGGGAGGCAGGCGGGAGGAAGGGTCAGGTCAGGGGGTCAACCTTTCTTATTTATCAGAGATCCTACTAGTCCCACCACATTTTAGGGTTTCCATAGTTATGGGCTGCATGATGACAGCGGATCAGTGACAGGGCACAGACATGAAGGTGTCCTATAGATCACACTGCTACTGTGTAGCCAGGTTGTAAGTCAGTCTGCCATGCTGTACAAAGAGGAAAGCCCGATGATGCAATTGCAGAGCCCATCTCCGTCCAGTGGTGCCTGACTGTTTCTGTTTACCATTTACGCATGTTTTAAGGCTTTCATGACTTACAGTTAAATAAGGAACTGCTCTTGTTTTGCCTGCTCATTTTCCATAACCTTCTATTCCAGTGATGGTCCCCAGCAGTTTCCCTTTGGGTCTGATTGCCAGTTCACGTGGCTGGGGGAAAGGCATGCGAGCCAGCCTAGCTAGTGTGAATACAGATGCTCCGGATGCAGGGATTGATAACAGTGACCTACGCCATATGCCCTTTGGCTGAAATTACTGGGGGGAATTGCTCTGTGCCTGCTTGGATTGCTGGGTAAGATCTGTTGGGTTAGATGTCAGCCATGGCTGCTGGGCCACATGGCAGTCACATGATGAAAACCTATCTGAGGATGAAATCAAACTCAGTGAGGAAGAGATTGAGGGCTAGAATGAAGAACATGGTCCTGTAGCACCTGGATCCAGCCATACCTGAAGCCAGAACTACATCAGGACATTCTAATTATATGAGCCATTACATTCCTTTTTTGCTAAGCCAATTTGATTTGGGTTTCTGTCATTTTCAGCTAAAAGAGTTCTGACCAAGTTATATGGTAAAACTAAATTGTCTTTTGTAACCAAAAGGTATAATTCCATCAGCAGCTGGAATCTCTAATTAAACTGTTTGATGATGTTTGGAGGTTGTTGTGACTTTCATTACTAAGCACAAAGATAACCAATAGAAAATGACAACACTAATACCGGGAAATTGAGGCAGCAGGGGAGGTAAAATTCCATTTGTGAACAGACTTGGAGACAGAGGAAGAGTGAATTCTCACACGTAACTGTGATGAAAATTCCTTGTTCCCCTGCAGCACAGACACTGCCCAGCGAGAACTTCTGTCAGCTGTCCTCCCAGGGCAGCATTGGTGTCAGGGGAATTCCCTGGTGTTGTCAGGAGCCCCCCCAACACATGCATTTAGCTCTTCCAGCTCTATCTCTATCATAAGCGCCCCCCCTTCCAATTTTGCTTTGAGGGATAAGGTGGAGTTACCAGTTATTCACACCTCAGTGTAAACGATGGCTCTAGGAGCCGAGGTTGGGCAGGGGTCTGCAGATGTTTCAATGTTTCCTGCAAAGAGCCTGACAGTAAATGTTTTATGCTTTGCAGACCAGATGTAGCTAGAAAGCAGCCATCCCTATGTGAACAAATGGGTGTGGCTGGGTGCTGATAACCTTGTACGGACAATGACACTGGGTTTTCATGTGCCACAGAGTTCTCTTCTTTTGATCCCTGGCAACTGTTCACAAATGTAAAAACCATCCTCAGCTCACACGCAAGCAGCCTGCAGACTCCTGAGGAAGGGGAAGGAAGCGAACACGAGGGAGGCCTCTGCACGCAGACCAACCCCCAGCTGCCCATTCTGCTGGCTTTGAGTTTGGGACCAGGAAACAACTGAATTTCTGTGCAGTTCTGAGCTCTTCCTGGGGCTGCGGAGTCCACAGTGGCCTCGAAAACAATTCAGGAAGTTTCTCACCACCAGGGCCTGTGTGGCAAAGGCCAGGTTTAGTTTCTAACAGTGACCGCAGGAGTGGATGCCTGACAATGCCTGTGTCCCTGCACCTTCTGAAACCAGGGTTTCCTCTCCTTTTCCAGTCCGCCCACCCCAGTGCTTTGGCTCACTGTCCATCTCTCTGTCCGAATTAACGATGCATCGTGTTATGTTCATGTAGCAGCGTCCCACCACGAATGTAATTATGTGTGGCAAACAGATATTGATAAAAATAAAACTAAATAAAACAGAGAAATAGCCCAGGCAGAAATCACATACTCTTTAAAAGAATAAATTAATAACGCATCATTGTATTTTGTAGGTGGGCCTTAATAAGCCATTTCTCCGAGGTCTTGAACTTTTTTTTTTTTTTGTGGGTACCGGGGGTCGACCTCAGGACCTTGCGTGCCAGCAGGCGCCCGTGCCGCTGAGCAATATCACCGGCCCCTTTTTTCGTATGTGGGTTCTGGGAGTCGAACTCGGGCCCTCGCGCTTGCCACATAGGCGCTTACGCCACTGAGCCATCTCACCAGCCCGGTCTTGAACTTTTTTACAGTTGACTAGACCACAGGAAAGGACTCATGCATTCTCTCAGATCTCCCCAGAGTCAGGGAAAGGACTTTAGGCCTCTGGAGGGCTCCAGACACCTCCCCAGCCCATCTCCACATTCTCCCAGGCCTGAGTCCCATCCCATCTGCAGCCCAGCTGCACCTGGATCACCGAGATGGGCCTGCTCCGTGGAAAAAGTCCCTACTTCTGTCACACCGAGTTTGTGTGTATTTCTGTTACAGCTTCTTAAAGTCCTTTTTCCCAGAGGCTGAGAAAAGAAAATTTTCTTTTTTTGTTTTTTGAAACAGGGTCTTGCTAGGTAGCCCAGGCTGGCCTTGAACTCACAGCCATCCTGCCTCAGCCTCTCGAATGCTGGGATTACAGGCCTGTGCCACTATGCCCAGCTGAAAAGAAAGATTTCAGCAAGTTTACTACATGGAGCAAGAATGGCTGTCCCCAGAGTTGCATACCTGCCTCCCTCCCCCGGCTCTCTGAGGGCCACCAGGACCCCATCAAACCCATCACCGCCAGGTTTCGGTTGCTGCGATGGGCGACGGCTGTGGGAACCCTGAGCAGACATATTCTATACACACTCTATACGTCTGCACCGGGGGAGGGTGGGGAGCGCTGTAGTAGAGGCCGCGCTGACTCTCTCTCTCCATTGTCCTGCAAACTTACACCTCAGACCCCACAGAGCACAGCGCTCAAGGGCGAGGAGCTTAGGAGGAGGCCTGCGGCACCACCCAGGTTTCTTCAAGGCAAACCTGAGACCCTGATTCAGTACGGACAGTCACGAGAAGCTGAAATGCCTACGCGCTGAATTCTGATAAGGCGCCGAAGCACACTGTCCGGTGTCGATTGTTAATGCTGATGCTGACGCTAACGCTGACATCATCCACAGCAGTCACTTAGGAAGATTCCTCCCTCCAGGCATTGTCTGACGTAAGCAGGTGTGGACTCTGGCGCGAGTCTCCTAAGGGCTCCACATTTTACTGCTCATCCCTACAGTGCAGATGACACATCAGAACTGAGGTCAGTCTGTGAGGTGCTTTGCAGGATGCCTGGCTGGAAGCAGTTTTATACCAAGTGCTACTACCGTTAGCCATCACCCGTTGCATTCATCAGGAGGTCAATAAACAGGAGGTGGTGGCGTTTCTTTATCAGGGGACATTATAAACTATAAATGACAATTCCGAATAGGAAAAGGATGCTTCGGGGTGGGTCTCCATCCCGCTTGTAGCTAGAAGCTCACCAAAAGGTGCGCTGTTTTCCTCTGGCGTTCTCGGGGAGCCAAAGGGATTTAAGAAGACAAGGGGTTCCAGCCTCACCGGGCTGGACAGGGACACCGACCCGGGTGTGACGGGCGGGTAACGCGCGGGTGGCCGGAGGCTGTCGCTAGAAATTCCACCACTAGAGCGCGCTGCCGGCCCTCGTTTCTCTCCGCGCGGTCCCCCGCAGCCCGAGGCGCCCTGGAAGTCACCAGCCGGGGTCTGCGCTCTGCGCTCTGCGTGTCACGACAGGGAGGGGCAGCGACCTGGGCAGACGGAGGCAGAGGCGGCGCGGGCTGATGCAGACGGGGTCCCCACGGCCTCTTGCCGGCTGGCGATCTCCCCTCTCCTCGTTTCTCCTTTGTGGGTCCCCTGATTTGTTTTTTTCCCAAGGCACCCCCTGCCACTCCACACCCAGTATCTCCAGCTCACCGATTTCCATTTGGAGCCAGGGGCCAATGTAATCCAAGCAATGATGGCTACAAACCATTTCAGGGCAGTGAAACAGTTCGACACAATAGGTTTTGCAATGAAAGCGAGGAGGGCGCTGAGGAGAGATATTTATTTATTAACCTCTCCTCCCCCCAGGAACTTTAAAACACTCTGTCTCAGGCTTTCCCAAACGCGCCATACCAGCTGTATTAATATTTATCTAACATGCTTCTTAAATCGGCCGGGTCTAACTTTGCACCCATTTTGGCTTTATCTCTGGTAATATCTGTGAAATTAGTACACGTCGCCTTAAACACATGGAAACCAGAATGGTCCTATGTCTGCCACCTAAGATCATTTTCATGCATCCCATCTTGGACACCAGCATCTCCTTAACTCTTCTGGTAATGTTAAGAGGTGTAAAGAACTAGCTAACTTTCAATAAAGAAGGAAACAGGCTCAGAGGAGCTGTGCAGTCCTCGGAAGGTCACATAGCCGGTGAGTGATGAAAGCAGGGATCTAGGTTCTTTTAAATGGAATTTCACTTGGAGAAAGGGCACACATCCTCACATCTCATGATCATCAGCCTGGGGTCCCCAGGTGTCTCAGGGGGCCTCAGCCACCCCGTCGCCCACCACCCCCCGGAAAGCCACCACCTTTCTTACCCGGGCCAGGCTGACGCCAGCAGGGACCTTGTAGGGCACGTACTTCCTGTAGATGTGGCCCACTCTGGAGCAGGGGATGTCCTCCATGCGGCCCCCACACATCCACACCTGCAGGGGGAAGGGAGGAAAAGATGACGTTTCCGCCTCCCATGTGCCCTCCCCTCAAAGGCCAGGGTCCTTCAGTGTATTCAGAGGACGCGGCAGCCTGGAACGTCACAGAACCACTGAGGGGGGCAGATACAGCAGCAGCAGCAGTCATGACAGCTGGCAGCTGACCACTGCTAACCACTGTGCTTCAGTTTATGGGTGCAGAAACTGAGCAGCTGAGAGACCCGGCGGAGGCCACAGGGTTAGTAAGTAATAAGTTAAGTTAGTGAGTTGGGTGGTGCTGGGGATTAAATCCAGGGTCTTCACAATGACCTTTCACATCCCCAGCCCTTTTGTTTTCTGAGACAGTGTCTCACGAAGTTGCCTAGGTTGGGCTTGAACTTGAGATCTTCCTGCCTCAGCCTCTGGTCCTGGAATTACAGTCATGCACCTGTACAAGCCTGGTTTAAACTCAGTTTTAACAGACTCCAGAGCCTGAGCTCTGAACCACTGTGGATGGCTGAAGCGCCGCGTTGAGAATTCCGGCCTCAGAGGCAAAACCACAGGCAAGAGAGGGGATGAGGCAGCATCCAGGTTCTATGCGATTACCAGCTCTGCCTGTAGCCTCTGCAGTCTCCCGCTAGACCTCTACGACCGGCCAGGTCTCCAGATCAGTCCATCTGCCTCCCTGCTCTTGGGTCTGGGGGCCACGCCCTGCAGCATGACGCTGCTGTGAGGGAGCCGATGCTTCTCCGCATCCCCTCCGAGGGAGAAAGAGCTGGCATCTGAGGAGCTCCCGACTCTGCGCACTGGTCTAACAGCAGGCTGGGGATTCCTCACCAGTATGTACAGCCCCCTGCAGGGGACCAGCCTTAGCGGGCCTGGGTTCAAATCCTGGCCCAGTCACTTACCAGATTTAAGACTGATGGAGGTTTTCTCAGAGGCTCAGTTTCTTCTTATGCAAAGGATTAAATGAGGGATGGGGGACGAGATCTTGCTGTGAAGCGCTTAGCACAAGGCACGGAACAGAGTGGTAGTCATGTTAGATGCTGTGATTATTAATTTGCAGATGTGACTGGCATTTATGGAGTCTCTGCTACAGGCCACACATTGTGCTGGGGACACAGACCAGTGGATGAGACAGCCAAGGTGCCCGAGCTCATGGGAGGGGAGTGGTCGAGGAACCTTCCGGGTGGCCCCTGCTGATCCTTGCCTCTAGCACTTGTGGCTCCTAAAGACATCACTTGAGGACTGAGCATTGTCACCAGCAGGATACTGCAGAAATGATGGTCAAAGACATGCTGGCTTGTGCCTGTCCCTCTGGGTCACTTGCTTTGGGGAACCAGCTACCACATTTGAGGACACTCAAGCAAGCCTGCAAGAGGGCTGGGGGTGCAGCACAGTGGTAGAGTGCTTGCCTAGCATGCAAAAGGCCCTAGGTTCCACCCCCAGCACCACAAAAGAAAAAAAGCAGTGCTATGAGATGTCCACACGGGGAGAGCAGAGGCCTCCTGCCAATGGCACCAAAGTGCCCCATCTGAAGCAAGCCTGTAGATGACTGTGGCCCTGGCTCATACCCGGACCACATCCTCCTGATAGACCAAGCCAGAACCATTGAGCGCAGCCACTCTCCAACCCTGATGGAGAGCAGCTTGGAGGAAATAACTGTTGCTTATGCTAGAGTGTCTGACTTGGGGCAGTGTCCTCAGGGGCAGCAGGTACCCAAGGTGTGGGGACAGTCTCAGGAGGGACAGCAAGAGAGCTGGGTGTTCTTGTGTGCATGTGTGGGGTGCTGCTTTACCCCAGCAGTTAGGGAGACTGGCCGGGCTGGGGCGTCTGAGGTGAGACTGCCGTGAGGGGAAGGTGGAAATCATGCGGAGGCCCGAGGGGGGGAGAAGACCAAGTGGAAAGGCCCAGCTTGGCACCACTACCATGAGAGAGCCGACACGGAGCGGAGGGGAGACTGACAGGATGGGAGTTGGAGTGGTGGGCAGGGTTCACAGGGCAGAATTAGGATCTTCACACAGTTACCAGCGAGGGAGAGGACAGCGCCAATGCTGTTTTACCAAGGTGACTCTGCGTGGGGTGAAGGAAGAAGGCCTGCAGGGTGCAGGCTGGGGACAGGAAGGCCCGGGAGGCTCTGGCATGGTCCAGCTTCATGGTCAGCATGGCTTTGAGGGGGGCAGGAGGAAGGCTGTGGCCATGATAGGACCCCGCTGGTTCTGGGACATTTTATTCATCTTATTTCTATCTTTTTTTTTTTTTTTTTGGTGGGTACCGGGGGTCGACCTCAGGACCTCGCACACCAGCAGGCGCCCGTGGCTCTGAGCGATATCACCGGCCCTTTTTTGTATGTGGGTTCCGGGAGTCGAACTCGGGCCCTCGCGCTTGCCAGGCAGGCGCTTACACTGCTGAGCCATCTCACTGGCCCTTATTTCTATCTTCTCATCTGTAGATAAGAAGCAGGAGTTGGGATATATACAACATCAGTTTTGTCAAAAGAGAGTCCTTTTCCACTTGAACTGCTTGAGGGGACACCGGGGACTGGGCTTCAGGTCTTGGTGACTTCAGTGGGCCTAGCTGGGCTGCTCCTCCACCTCACACTTAAGGCTCCTTGGTCTGCTGCCTCCTGCCATCTCCATCCTGAGCTCAGAGCTACTGTGTCCCGGCTTCCTAGGCAGGGATGTGCATGGAGCTGCAATTAGTGGAAGTGCTGCCTGGAGAAATGCAATTACATTCTGATCTTGGGGGAGCAAAGAGAACCGAGCCAGTCAATAGAACAGAACATTGGTCTTGAGATAATGGGCTTCTGATGGTAGATTAATGTCAAGGCCAAGCCAAGACGTTTATTTTCAAAGCAGGAGATATTGATCAGGTGCCAGCATCCCATAACAATAACTCTTCCTTTATACCGAGTGATTGATGTGGAAGTGATCCTTTTGTCTGGCGGATGTTGCCCAGGTTGCTGCTGGGCCTTTCGGGTGGGGGGACACCTTACCCCGCTCTATTTCTGAATGTCTCCTGGGCAGCGGAACAGGCCGGCATCCAGCTCCCTCGACTCCGTATTAAACTTGCATTAGCTAAGGAGGCTGCCTCTCGAGCTCTGCCTGCCAGGGAACCTTCCTTTGTGTAGAGGGTGATCAATTTCCAAAGCCCTCTCTTTGCTGTGACCTCCGGATCTTTGGCCCTGGCCATGCTAGCCAGCAGCCTGATGGGTCCTGAGGAGCCAGGGTGACCCTCACCTGCTGGGAGGTCTGAGGCATCCCGGGTGCCCTCAGATTCCTGAGATGCCTGGCACACTCTGCCCAGAAGCCTCCTTCTCCCCAGACAAGCCACGAGCAGCACCAGGCTTGGTGCCTGGCCCCGGGAACCTGATGAACACTGGTTATTTCTATGGCTGAAGGATGAGACCCACCACCACCTGGAAATCACACAGCTTTTTATTCTGTAGCCCAGTGTTCCAAGTGGGGAAACTGAGGCTCAGAGAAAGGAAGCAGTTCTTTACTGCGTTGGTGGCAAAACCTTCAGCTGACCAGGAGACTGATGGGAACAGATGGGGCAAAGTCACTGGGTACTGTTCTTGGTCTGGGTACCAAGGCCACCGTCCTCTCCCCCAGTTGGCAGGAAGAGCCCAGCTGGTGGCAGAGAGCAGGGAGCAGCCGGATCTCCTCTAACCCAGAACCCACTGCATCGAGACAGGATGAACCCGCTGAGCCGGTGTTTTGGCAGTCCCTCCCCTTGTGGCATGTGTTGTCTAGGGCCAGCCCTCCCCCCAACTCCCACCCCCACGGGCGCGGGCACAGCTGCTGTGGGAGCCCTGCTGCTTTGTTGTGGAAGTTTCCAAATGTCCTGCGGCTGTTTCTTGGCGCCCTTCTCCTCCCCAGTGAAAGAGGCGTCTTCTCTGAAAAGCACTGTGCCACTAGACAAGTACAAATCTAATTGCAGAAGCCCGCGCCCCATTCATTTTCATTGCTGCTTTGATTTACTTTATTAGCAAACTTCTTTTGTGTGATGACAGGCTTCATTACGGTGTCTATAAAAGACAATCACTTGCTCTTATCTCTGAAGCTGAGGAGGGAAGAAATGAGCTGTGATGTGCATCAGGAAAACACAAAGGGACCTGAGGGGGGTGTGGAAGGCTGTCCCTCCTGCAGAGGGGACCCTGGCCAAGCAGCTCCACCTGGAAGGAAGCAACCAGGAATGGCACAGCCCCTCCCTGCCTTTGCAGCTGGCATCTTTGCTGAGCACCCTGGTGGAGTTCAAATGCTAATCAGCTGCACCCAAGGGAATAATATAATAATCACCACCAATTATTCAGCTTTAGCTGTGTGCTTAGGAGGCACCTAGGGGCATGGTTCTGCGCTCAGCCGTCGACTTAGACAGCACTGAGGTCTAATCTAATCCAGGCTCGCAAGCGTGTTTTCATAAGTCCGAAAGCCTCGGTTTCCTTGTCTGCAGAATGGGAAAAGTTACTGTGCCTCAGACTCCGAGGGCTGTGGTGAGGCTGAACGGAGGTCAGAGGGTAGTGTGGAGGACACCACGAGCTCTCTGTGAGATGTCAGCTGGACCCGAGACAGCTGGTGGGGCCCGCATGCAAGTCAGACAACTCCAGAGGGAAACCTGTGTCAGTTCGGATGTATTCACTGTGAACAAGAACGCACTGATGATGTACGAAGTCTTACTGGCATGAAGTGACCTCACCCATTCTAGTTTTGGATGTTCCTAATAGTTATTGGATCCAGTTGGTTAAAAAAAAAAAAGTAGAACAATTTTACTTTAGTCTAAAAAATGATTTTGCTTCCAAATTAAAACATTTTTAGATAATGTGGTTTTAAGAAAATGTGTATATAGATTAATCACTAAATATCTGACTATTTCAACACAACTCCTAAGTGTTTACACCCTGGAAATGGGGGGTGGTTGCCTTACTTTAGTTTTTGACTCATATTTGGAAACACGGCTTCTGGAAGCAGCCCCGTGAGGGAGGCGACTGAGATCAGGTGCCCCTCCAGGGCTCCTCAGCTCCTAAAGGCAGAACCAGAACGAAACCTGGGCTGGGTCTCGTAGAACTGGGCAGATCTGCGACCTCCAAGGAGCCTGCATCCTTCTGCTGTCTCCCCGGGGCCCAGCCCTAAGCCTGGTCTTCCTTGGGGTCTCTTAACAGCTCTGTACTGCCTGCAGAACAAAGGGCTCGCCTGTTCTGTGGCCGCCCAACCTCCCTGCACCCCTGGGTCTGCGTGAGGTGCCACTGAGAGCCAACCGTGTGGCACTCACGTCTCTGCCCCTCGGTCCACGTGCTTTTCTTTCCGTGCCCGAGGCAGCCCAGCACAAGCATGAATCATGTGTGACCTGGTCCTGGCCAGCATCGCTTTGAAACGGACCAAGCCAGGTGCCAAGAGTACGCCCAACAATACAGAGCCTTAAAAGCTGGCACTTGTGGACCAACCTGCCAGTCAGCCTGCTCATTCCCTCTGTCCCTCCAAACCCAAGCCCGAGTATACTCCTGGCACCACACTCCGCCTACTCTTCACACCTCTGCAGCAGACCCCGCCCACTCCACACAGCTCCTCAGCAGATCCCGCCCACTCACATGGCTCTGCAGCAGGCCCCGCCCACTCCTCACAGCTCCGCAGCAGACCGCGCCCACTCCACACAGATGATGCAAGCCTCAGACCTACCCCAGGGTTCTGATTCAGCAGTCTGGGTGCAGCCTGGTCACTGCCAGTGAGCTCCTGACCTGCACCATGTGCTGCCTGTACGGGAGCCGTGCTGTGTGTCACTCTGGAACAGTGACAACCGGATTATTTTTGCCCCTTTGGAGATGAGGAAATAAACGCTCAGCAGAAAGTGCAGGAGAGTCCAAAGGCTCACGCAGTTGTTCTGGAACCCGGCCCGGAGACATGGCTTCCGCTGTCTCGCCAGCCTCGAAGCTCTTTCCACTCTTGTCTCCCAGCAGCCAGAGCCTGCTCACAACTACAACAACGCTGCCACTTGCAGCTGCCATTCATCGATCACTTCCTGTGTTCCAGGCACAGGGCTAAGCTTCTAATACACTTTAACTAATATGCTCACAACTGCACTGTGAAATAAAGTTTATTCAACCCCCATTTTATAGATGAAGAAGTCCAGAGAGGTTAAGCCACTTTCCAAGGGCCACACAGCAACCAGCTCTGGAGCTTGCACTGGGACCCTGGCCCAGGTACTTGATCCCCTGCTGTTCTGTCTCTTTACCTAACACAAGGGTGATGACCCTAATAGCTACCATTTATTGAGTGCCTCTTTCTTACAAGACATCTCGACTTTCCCCCGTTATAGGAGGAATACGTATTTATGGTGAACATATTCAGTGCTGCAGACACACACTGGGTGGAAAGCACAGCTGTGCCCTGCAGCCCCTCACCTGCCATGGCTGCTAGGGACAGAAGTCTCCGTGGTGCTGGGTGTCATTTTCGGAGGTGGTTTAACCTAAGCCTCCATTTTCTCACTTGCAGAGAGGGGAGAGTGACGGCCCATCTGGGGTGCATTAAGAGGGTTAAGTGACACAGTGCCGGGCACAGGGCCCTGCATGTTTCCAAGTCTGAGGGCTTAGTGGACATTAGTTGGACCAAGGATGTTCTAAGCTTTTTCTTTGTATTTGTGATATGCTTATTTTTATTATTTATTGGTTTCTTTTCTTGTGCTGGGATCAAATCTTGGGCTTTGTACAGGTTATGCATGAGTTACTACTGAGCTACATCCCCAGTCCCCCATCATATTTAAAAAAACTGAACATGTGATCACAATTTTTCACTCATCTTTTGAAGCTTAGTTTTGGAGGCATCTAACTTCTTTTACCTAATATTCCACTGTTTAGTTTTGTGCTCTATTGGGTTTATTCCCTGAGGAAATGCATTTGGGTCTTATTTAATCCTACCCGATTTCAAGCCACACCCCAGTACATAGCTTCTACCTAGGTCTTTCCTCATCTGTGCACTGTCCCTCTTGGACAAACTGCTGGGCATGGGATTTTGGATCAAAGAATGAGCTTGCTTGGAAATGTAATGGATTTTGCTAAATTGCTATTCACAAAATATGCATCTGTCTACACTGCCCCAGGGCCCACATCTTCCCTACTCCAGTTAGGTCAGGTGGTTCTGCTTGGATACTTCCTCTGTATCCCCTAGGCAAAGACATCCTCAACATCACCTCCTGGGGATGTGGTGCAGCTCCTTTCTGTTCATTTTGCTGCTGTCCCCTCTAACCCAGACCGCCTGTCACAGCTGTGTGAGCCCAAGGGCTTTCTCCACCGCATGTTACTCTGTCCTGTCTCATGGGGATGAGTAACACCACCTTGGCACATCTGAGTGTGAGGGCGGGAGGCTGGGGAGTGGCTTGGGGCCTCAGGCCGGATGGAGCCCAAAAGCCCTGCCCACCACACACCAGCCCGAGAAGGTGGTGCTGGGAGTCTGGGGCAGGCAGCATAGCAGCGCGGCAGTAAACAGCTCTATCAGTTGGAATCGATAGCACTAACAGCGATAGCAGTCCCCAAGTGATGACCATTTGACTTAGCATTTGCTGACTTTAGAATGGTGCAAAAATGACATCCAGTAGACACTATGCTTTGAATTTTGATCTTTTCTCAGGCTAGTGAGCCTTTCTCACCATGCTGAAGCAGCAGAAAGTTGCAGCAGGGAGCCAGTCAGCCCTGTGATCACTAGAAGAACTGGCGGATTCTCTCCAGGTACTGTGTTGGGAAGCTAGGATGTTCAGGAGGTCAGGTGGGCTAAACGTATTTCTGACTTACAATACCTTAATCTACAGTAGGTTTATTGGGATGCAAATATATTGTAAGTTGAGGTGGAGCCTCTGTACTTAAACATCTACCTGAGCCAGAGACCAGGGCACAGGGGCAGACGGGACCCATTCCTGCCTCCAGGGAGCTGAGAACCCAGTGGGAAGAGACTCAGGGCCTCAGATGGTGTTAACACGGGGCATTAGAGCCATGCTGGGAACATGGGGATGTGCAAATGGTCCCCAGGCATCCCAGGGGCTCAGGTAAGGCTGAGAGGAGGCCACCTGCATGAGCTGAGGCTGGGAGGGTGAGTGGGGTTAGCCAGACTTGGGAAGGGTCTCAGGGAGCATGGAGGGCGTGGCCTGGCTGAAGTCGGGATTGTCGACAGACTTGGCTGGGCGAGCGGGGCTTCCGTGGTTCCCCTGCCCCATATCCCTTTCCCTTCTGAGAACAGTATCTGGACTTTCCATGGGGGAACAAGCCCGTGCCCACCCTCCTGGCTCCAGGATGGGCATGCCTGTGGCTGGCCAGGAAGAATGCTGCTCAGGGAGGGCAAGGGACCAGCAAGCCAAGGAGACTCCACTGGGGACTTCTGCAGGATGACAGGAAAGACAACTTTTCACTGAGCTGCTGGGGATCTCCATGAAAGAAAGCCTCCCTGAGAGGGACGCCAACCCAGATGACAGTAGTGCCAAGGGACTGAGAGAGACCCCTGGGTTAGTCCCTCGATCCAGCCAGTGATATACCCTGGAATCCAGATGTGTGGGCCCATCAGTTCTGGCTTTTTGTGTAAGTCAAATTGAGCTGGGTTCAGCTCACCTGTGACCTCCTATGCCATGGTGTAGTAGGAAAGGGAGAAGGTGGAGAGATGAACCGTGGCCACCTCTTGGGGCTAGTGGGAGGCCAGGCCACCAAGTTCAAGACCTATCCATCCGCCAGAACACTAACTCCGAGCTGCAGACTGTGATAGTGTGACTTTGCCTTTGGGGAACAAAAGCTCTGCTGGGGGGGGCAGGATGGGGACAAGGAAAGAGAAAGAGCCACGGACTCTTAGAAATTTCAGAGCCTTTGGAATATGTTTCCTGGGGTTTTCCCATCAGGATGGACACCCTGGTCTGGAATCAGAGCCAAATTATTAATCCATCAGCCCTGACTGCATATATCAATTTATCTTAATTTCTGAAAATACGTTTGTGCTTTGCAGAGCAGTCTGTTTTCTCTGTCACTAAGAAGAACAGGGACCTCGGCAGAGATTAATCAGAGCAGAGCTGGCCTTAGTGGATGCCAGCTGTGGCTGAAACAGAGCACCTGCACTTCGGTGGGAGCCACTGCTGGGTGCAGGGGCTCATGGGCTCCCCTTAGGCTACAGCAGGGCTGCGCCAGGGGCCGGGACGTGACACACTGGCAGATGGGCTGTAGCTGACCCCAGGAACTTGTGCTGTCACCGGCAGAAGAGAGCGAGCCAGGGGAGCAGCCTCCCCTCCAGACCTAGGAGCCTCCTCATGACACTGTCTCATTTCCCTTTGAGAGTGACAGACACCATCGGATGGAAGGGAAACTCGAGCCAGCCTCCTTTTCTCTCTTGAATGACAGACTCCCAATATGGCTTCACAACCAAGTCTTTTGTAAATAAAACTGTGGAGAAAAATGCCATTTGTTCTGCCATAATTGCCTGATGAGCAGCATTAGATGGATTTTGGAGACACATGGAATGAAGTCATTCTGGGCTTAGAGACTCCTTTGTACACAGCTTTCTCTGTCCCCTGCTCTCCCTGGAGGAGTTTCGGCAGGGGATGTCTAGACCAAGGAGCTAGGAGTGGTGCCAGCCAGCAACACAGCTGCTCCGAGTATTCACCCAACAAATAAGTGCCTTTCTGTGTCAGGCAATCCTCAGGTACTTGGACTGCAGCGAGTGAACACAAGATGACCACTATTCGATTGAAGCTCATATCCTCACACGAACTCACAACCTAATCTGGGAATAAACTTGAAAGAATGCCTCATAAATCCATGTTTCATGGACAGATTGGGGGACTGTGGAGTTAGAACTCTTGAGATTCCCTGGGGATGATTTCACTGTACCCATGGAATGTGTTCGTTGGAAAACTAGATTCCATGGGCCAGGGATGTTAGGTAAATTACCTATGTGCCACCCCTCGCCAAACCTGCACCCCTAGCAGACATCACTCTTCAATCACTACTCTTCTGATAAGCTTGGATGCACCCTCGGAACACGTATCCTCACAGAACGGGGGCAGCTCCTAACAGTGGACCAGAGTTGGGTGGGAGAGAAGCCCCACATGCTATTTCTGACCTAGACTGTTGTTAACCCATTCACTAAGAGACTACAGAATATCCCAGTAGACTGGGAGTAACCCCAGGGAGAAGCAAAAACTGACAATGGGTTAGTGACTGCAGCCAGTTTCTTAGGCTCGCTGTCCTCTCAGCTGCTTTCCTCTGATGTTCCTACGGAGGCCCATAAAACATAGCAGGTGGCAGCACTGGGCTCCAGAGTCAGGCGGGCTGGGCTTCAGCTACTTCTGTGTGTTCAGAGCCTTACTTGCTTTCATGTGAAATGGGTATAACAGCAAGGCCCCTCTGCAGGCTGCTGTGAGGATTAAACAGACTGGCAGGCGTGAGGGCGTGGCACACTGTCTCGTCAGTTCAGATCAGTGCTTGACTTCACCGGTGACACGCCAGAATGGGGGCCACTGTTTACAGCTGGCATCTGTTCTGACCGGCTGGTGCTTGTGCCATTGCAGCTATTAAATATTTTGAGTATTACCTCTCAATATTAGCATTAGTCTTATTTGGGTGGCTGGTCTCCTCACAAGAGGTAGTTTCAGAGATCTGGAAATTAAAACAGATGCAGCCTGCTTTTCAAACCAAAGTAATGTTTCAGTGGAATTCCTGGTGGTTCCTTTTTTTGCTAATCAAGAATTTGTGTCTCCTAGTTCTGAACTGCTCATCCAGTATTGTTGATAATAATACAAATATTACTGATGTTAATAAACTTTAGGGTATTCATTAAAAAGCCTAACAAACGTAGTCTCATTTAACCTTTGTGACAACCCTGTGAGGGTTAAAGTATCACTAAGCCCATTTTATGGAAGCAGAAACTGTGGCTCAGTGTGGTGAGGATAACTTGTCCAGGATACGGTTGGTAGGATAGAGGCAGAGCTAGGACCAAAGTCTTCCTCACCACACCTGAGCACAGGCCCTCGCGTTGAACTCAGTGAGGAGGACGGGGTTACGCGTTCAGGAAGTAAGCACAGTAATGGCGCTGGCCCTCCCGCGCAGGCTGGTGATTGGCCGCAGCTGGGTCCTGGGCGTGCTGGAAACTGGCTGTGGTGGGCCACGGGGCCCCGGACCAGCCAGCTGTCTCCTTACAGGGCCTGAACATGGCAGAATTCCACAAAGAGGAGGCTGTGGACTCAAGTCTGGGGGTTAACTAGTTAATGGCTAACTCCTTCACCACAACTTTCAGAAAGCTTCTATAGCTCATGTGCTGATCAAATAGGTCAGAGTAAATATTTACTCACTGAATCTTTAAGTGTCTACCAATTACTAGCTGGCCATGTTCTCAGGTTAAGTGCTAAGTACTTCCTAGATATTATCTCATTTGATCTTCGCATTAGTTACTTAAGGTAGGCAATATTATTATTCCTTTATTTCAGGTAAGGAAAGACAGCTTGGAGAGCCAACCAAACTTGTCTGAGGTCAGACAGCTATTGAGAAGGATTGGGGTTTGAACCCAGGCCTTCCTGACTGCACGACTGGAGCTTTTTTCCACTGGTGTCTATGTCAGACTCCTCCAGTAAGACATAAAAGGGAACCCGGAGAGGGGCGGCCAGGCACTAGAAAGCCCAATGGGAATCTGAGACCACATAGCCACTCTGGGAGAGCGTTTCCACAGCATCGTCTGCCTTCCTGACTCCTCTCCTCATGACTGTCTTGCTGGGCATCTCACTCACAGACACACCGTCTTGACTGGAAGTGAGGCTTCTCCTATTCCAGCATCTTAAGAAAGGTTAGGGTGCCCTCCATTATGCCACTTTCAACACACACGCACACACACGCACACACACACACACACACACACACAGCCTGCTGGTCCCTGACTTCTTCCCCCGAGGAGCAACGGGCTACAGAACCCGAATGCTTCGCGTTCTCCCAGGCTCAGATGCTAGGCAGGCAGCCTGCCAGTGCTGGGCCCAAGGAGGCTGCGCCCAGTAGAAGGGGGTCCAGGAGCACCAGCTCACCTTGAAGGAGATTTCATACTGCTCTCCGCCCCAGATCTCCAAGCCAGGGTCGTACCCGCCCAGTTCCCAGAACCACTTCCGGTCCACGGCGAACAGCCCGCCGGCCATCACGGGAGACCTGTCAGGGAAGAACAGGGTGTGAGAACACAGATGTCTGACGACACTGTTGCTCCATGCTGCCCCACGCACTCAGCTGTTTTACCTGGGCTTTCGAGACCAGGCTTTCCTCCTCCTCGCCTACCACTTCTCTTCACCAGTGCTGTGTTTTAACCAAATGGACCTAAAGTTCGTTCACAGGATCAACACCTGGGAATACTTGTGACATGACACCACAGCAGTACTTTTCCATGGCCTTGTGTATCATTTTCCTCCTAGTTAAATGGTCCAGATCAGGTGTCTCCAAGCCTGTCTGCTGCAGAATCTCTTAGATGAAAAGCAATACCACTTGCTAGGCCCCTGCCAGACGTACTGAAATAAGCTCTGGGGATGGAGCCTCAGGAGTGTTTTGAACACACTCCTCTGATGATGTGTGTGTGATACCCCAGCGCAGACATTGTTCTGCTGTGGTGTTCATAAAAGCAGCCACCCCCTCTGTGCTTTCAGTGAAACTGGGAGGTGAGGTGACCTCTGTCCCTTCATCTCTTGCTGGTTCATTCACTGAGTGGCGCTGCGAAGCAGGTGCTGGGGACACTGCCTTTCAGGGGATGCCGTGTAGTAAGACAGCCGCCTCAGGGCACTCCAGGTCAGGTGGAGTGTGATCAGGGCCTCTGGGGGGACAGACAAGGACACTACAGGAATTTGAAGGAGTGCGTATGCTCCCAGCTGTTGGGGGTGAGGAGTGAGGCAGGGCGGGGCAGGGAAAGGTGCTCAGAGGAAACAGCATGCCAGAGCATCAGGACCAGGGAGAATGGGCCAAGGGAAGGCACCTAGGAGGGGAAATATCAGCAAGGCACAAAGATGACCAATTGAGGGAACCCAGGGGGACAGGAAGTCAGCATGGTCATGTGAAGTCCCGGGGATGCCATGCTGTGGCCTAGTGGAATCTCCCATGTGCTTACACAGGGCCAGGCCTGTTCAGACACCTGTTCAGTGTCTGCTGTGTGCAGATCTATGAGTGGCCAGGTCAGGCTCCACGGGAAAACGCTGAGCCAGAACATCCAGCAGCAGCCTTCCCTCCCTTCCTGGCCCTTGGAACAGCAAGTTCATGGTAAGTAGTATGGTGTCAAAGATCTCACTTAACCCACCCTTCCCGGACAGATGGGTCTGCAGAGCACAGGAGAGGACTCTAGGAAAAAGGGATCCCTTGAATATTTACGGAGGGCTGGAAGATGGCAGGTGCTATACTAAACTTTTATCAATAAAGTGAATTCACTCCTCACCCGGACTTCATGAGGCAGGGCTCACTGTTGTCACCCCCAGGTTGCATGTGTGAAGCTGGCACCTTGCTCCAGGGTCTACTGCAGCCAGGGTGGCAGCCGGAATCTGTCCCCTAAGCCACAGTCCACACCCGCCCCTCACCACCAGGATGCCTGGCCTTCTGCCAGGAAGGAACAATGGAGGACAGGGGACAGGACGGGGATCAGAAACTGGGGCGTCCTCACTCCAGTCTTTGCTCTCCTCAGCCTGCTATGTCACTGAGATGGAGTGTTTAACCACTGGCCCTGTGCTGCCAGGACAGTAGTCACCGGTCACGGGTGATGACAGCACCCGAAATGGGACTGGTCTAAATGGACATGTGCTATGTGTGTAAAATACACACGTGATCCACAATACTTGGCATGAAGACAGGAGTCTAAAAGAACGCATCTGTTATTTTACCGTAAGTAGCAGGTTAAATAATACTTAGATATGCTTGCTTAAATGAAATATATTATGAAAATTAAAATGAATGTCACCTTTTATTTATTTCTTTTGGGTGCTGGGGATTGAACCCAGGGCCTCGTAGGCAAGTGTTCTACCACTGAGCTACACCCCTAGCTCTTCTCTTTCTCTCCTTTTTTTAATGTGGCTACTAGGAAACTTAAAATTACACATGTGGCTTGAATTATATTGTTCGGTGGTGATTCAGTCTTGGGGCCTGAGTTCTGTCTAAACAAAGGAAGGAGCTACACTTCCTACTTCTCGTTGCCAGTATATTTCTGTAAGTATCCAGTATTGCAAGAGAACAGGTGTCATGTGTACTCCTCTGTCTTCCGAAGATTGTGGGGTTCTGGGCTTCTTGGCTGGAGGAAACTGCAGTCTTGGACAAGGAGAGACTGCTTCTGGCTTGGGAAGTCAGATCCAAGACTGCACAGGAAAACCAGCCTGGACTGGAGCCACAGCTGGGCCAGGGGCTGCTGGGAAGTTAGGAGATTAGCCTTAAGGCCTTTTGCATGCTTGAGGCTTTGCATCCCAGAGGAGGCCTCTCCCCCCAGCCTGCTCTGTTTTCTGCTGTGTTTAATAATAATAATAATAATAATAATAATAGTAATAACGACAACACTGAAGAGTACCTACTGTGTACCTTGCACTTTGCCGACATTCTCTTCAGCTGTCACAAAGCTCTATTGCTACTATCCCCCTTTTCAAGTGGAGGAATTTGAAATTCAGAAATGCTACAAAATCTGCCCAAGGGCATGCAGTTAGTGGATAAGCTGCAATTCAAACTGGGGACTGCCACCAGAACCCATGTCTTTCAAACATCATTACACCCCGCTGTGGCTGCAGAGGCCCACTGGCTAGCATGGTGAGGAGGAGTGCAGAAAGTGACCAGGATCTCCCTAGTGGCCACTCCCTGGGGTTTTGTCCAAGTGGAATACAGAAGAGAGGCTTCAGGGGTGAGTCAGAGGACACAAAGATAGAAAATGCTTCAGAAAGCATCTAGGCCAGTAGGTCTCTACCTTGGCCACACATCAGCAGTACCTGGGGGGCTTTACAAACCAATGATCCCTACAACCCATACTTAGACTCTGGTGTAATTTGTCTGGGGTGTGGCCCGGGAGTTTTTAACAAGTTCCCCTGGTGACGCCAATGTGTACCCAGGGTAGAGAGACACCACTGTAGGGTGAGGCCAATGCCTAGGTATCCAGATGAGGAGACTGAGGTCCCGAGATGCTGGCTGGGACTCTGCTACTAGCCAGCCGCATGAAGTACACTCACCCTTTCCTCACTGTGCCACAAGAACGAAGGGACCAAGACGCATCCTTCAGTTCCTTTTGAATCTAGACTATTGCTCTGCTAGAGCCTTGCCAGTGCCAGCACCACCACTGAACTACACCTCCAGCCCGAAAGGGGGTTCTCATTACCTCTTGGTGACCCTGAGAATTCCATTTTCTGGGGCTGCCCATTCTGACCTCAGCCTCTGGTACTGGATCACTTTAGGCAAGTCTCATTTCCACTCCGAACTGCAGGATCTGCAGCAGTCAAATGGGGAAAACGCCACCAATCCCGGAGGACACTGCTGCAAGGCTCATGTCTAATAATGTTGGTTGAAATTGCTTTGCCACCTCAGGCCAAATGTTAGTTCTTCCTTCTATTAGTCTTACTCTCCAAGAATTCAGGTCAATTGAGGATTGACTCTGAGACAGATGGAGGCAGGGGCTGACTGCACGACGTGGTCTTGGCTCACTCCTGCCTCCAGACTAGCAAGAGATCTTAACAGCAGTGAGTGATCATGTTTCAGATGAAGGAGGTCAGGGGAGGCTGCACACATCTGACCTGCTGAAGCAACACATGGCATCTGCTCCGTGGTGCCCATCACCTGGCCATCCACCACTGCCACAAAGAAGCCCAGGTTTTCCCTTCTGCACCCACAGCATTGGAGGCTCCCATTAGCAGCCCTGGATGTGCACAGCACGCACGAAGAAGGCTGAGCCACCAACGACTCCCTTTTTCAGCTGGGAGGGGAGGGCACAGAGAACCTGGGGTTCACTCGGGGCTCAACTGTGGTGAGGCAGGAGTGGCCCTCCAAAGATGTCCATGTCCTGCTCCCTGGAACCTATGCATTTTTGACTTCATATGGCAGAGGAGACTTTGTGGATGTGGTTCAGGTTTCGGATCTTGAGATGGGGGGGGCTCCTGGGGAGCCCAGTGTAGTCACGTGATCAGAATTATCACAAGGGCTAATGATGAGAGCAGGAGGCAGGAGAGTCAGAAAAAGAGATGAGATAAAGAAAGCAGAGGTGTGTGCAAGAGGGGGAGGGGGAGAGGGAAATGGAGAGAGATGTGAGGATACCATGCTTCTGGCTCTGAGGATGGGGGGAGGAGCCGAGGACTATGAGCATCTCCCTGGGAAAAACAAGGGAATGGATTCTCCCTGAGAGCATCCAGAAGGAACACACCCGGCTGGCACCATGATTTTAGCCCCGCAGGCTCACTTTAGACTTCTGACCATCAGAACTTCGAGTTGTTTATAAACTACTAAGTTTATGGTAAGTACAGCAGCTACAGGAACAAACACAGCCAGAGAGCCTGGCCTGGGGCTTTATATCTGAGGTCTTCTTGACATCTCTGGCAAGAGAGATAGGAGAGCTCCCACAGCAGCTGCAGTGATGGGAGTCAACTGCTGAGGAAGAGCAGACGTCCAGAGAGGGGTTGCTACCCACCCTGGGGCACCCCAGGGCAAGCCCTCCTCTTCCTGGGGCCTCAGTCTTCCCATCCGCAAGGGGTTGTCGAGTCCTTCATGGTAGGTTCCCTCCATCTGTTACTTTTAAGATGCTGTGAGTCCAGTCCACGCCCCCTAAACTTCTGCTGTGGGAATACTTCTTCAACACTTACAAGAGGGCTAACAGAACGAAGGGGAAACAGGGACACAGACCTGCACTCACACCTGCACTGCCACTTACCAGCTGTGTGACCTGAGTAAGTTATTTAGCCTCCTGGAGCTTTGGTGTCCATGTCCGGAAAACATGGATAGTAATTCTTATTACTGGTGGTTGTTGGGTGTTAAATTGGATCAGGGTACGATGTGTTCTGCACTGTTCCTGTCATATGGGGATGATGCGATGAGATTACAACTGGGTCCCAGGCTTGAAAGGGAGAGAGCATGAGTGACTGACTATTCGCCTTCCTGGTGACCACAGCAAACTTCACAGAGGTGAACAACATGGAGGTGGCCAGCTTGGTAGGTCTGACACCTGGTGCTGAGGGAGGCCAGGACTCTGGACCCTCTGCCTTGGGTTCCTAGGGGAGATGGTGACACTGAGTGGTGTGTGTGTTGGAAAGGGGTCCTGGGCCAGACCCCTGCCATGTGCCCGGGTCACTTGTACTTACTCAAATGGGTCACTGGGGTCAGCTTTCTGCAGTTCTGGGGGGATCGGGATCCGCTTGTAGTACATCTCCCAGTCAAAAGCACCCCGCATGGCGTCCCCTGCCTGTGTCTCGTACCGGAAGTCATCGTGGTCAATCACATCAATCATTGGGCATACAATAGTCTTGCGGTTCCGGGCGATGCGGTCTGAAGCAGCCAAGAGATGCCCATTAGTTGAGGCAGAAACTAGGTGTCCAGTCTCACTCCGTAGCTACTCCAATTTGGGTGACACCTCTGAACACCTGATTCTGAGAGTCCACAAAGAGGAAGGGCAAGTGCAGGCTTTGAGCAAGAGGGACCAGGAATCTCATCCCAGACCTGCCTCTGACAAGGTCCTGAGGCAGCTCTACTAATAATGTCAACAAGCCCCCGTTTCCTCTAGGAAGTGGGGTGGGAGGTTCAGCCTCAGGGCTCATGAGGGTGGATACAGCAGTGTGTCAAGGAGCTCCCCCAGATGCCTGCTAATGGGAGGAGATGGATTTCCTTCCAGGAGGACGCTCTTCTGGTCTTGCCTGCCTTCCCAGGATTCCAAGTCCTGATCTTGACTCACAGCCCCAAGCAGCCCAGCCAGGCATGCCATCTCCTGCCCCTCCCCAGGCGGTCTGCCCTCACAGCTGTGGACACCTCTGGCTGTGGACAGCCGGTAAATAGCCATCCTCAAAAGAGTTCAGCTCAGGTTTTCAGTCAGAACTGCAGAAGAGAAAGGACTGTCCCTCAAACCTGGAGATGTGCAGGCAGAGCCTGGTGGGCCACCACCCTGCAGGAATGCTACCGGCTAGGTCATCCAAGACAGCAAACAAAGGCCTTCACTTAGCCTCATAGTCCCTTCGAGGCCCAGAAGAAAGGAGTGATTGTATGCAAGTCACTCCCTACCCAGCCTGTGAACCCACAAACGCATTCTAGCTTTGTTCTGCTTGGCCTTCAGTGCTCCTCCTGCCAGGGAGTCCTGTCTAAGGTCAAAGGGTTTGGCCAGCTGCTGGGCAGTTGATCTGCCATAAGGGGCAAGTGGGTTGTGTTCCTTTGGGCCAGGAGTCAAGTTCAAAACTTGCAGTGGGGAGCTGTGTAGGGCCAGAGCAGACCAGCAGCTACCAGGACCCAAATTTCATCAAGCTATAGCATATTTTTCTTTTCTGAGAGAAAGCAGCATTATTGCCTTTTTCTAAAGTGAAGACACAACTCATCAGTGGGTCATGAAATCAACTTGTGTATGTGTGTGTTTGTACTGAACCAAAAAAAGAGTACTGGATACGAGGCTGCCTTCCAGCTGATAAGGGATACAGTGACAGAGGAAGTGATTTCAGGAGATGTGTTTCACTCATATTTCATGAATGTGTGCCTTTGTGGATTCAATTGAGGTGTCCAATGTATTTCTAGCTGTGATATGTGGTTTAAAAAATTGAGAAGTGTTGTTTTTGGCAGTGTACCCCCAAGCATCTAAGCATGGGCCGGGGGCCACCAGAACCAGGTGCACCTGGAGAGTGTTTGAGAATCCCCAAGCCTGCCCCTATGCAGGCCTACTGGATCAGAATCCCTGGGGGTTTCCTGTAGACAAGATCCCTGAGGATTTGTTATTTATTTATTTTTGCGGTACTGGGGACTGAACTCAGGGTCTTTGCACTAAGCTACATCCCGGCCCTTTCTATATTTTTAAATTCTGAGACAGGGTCCTCACTAAGTCACTAAGTTGCCCAGGCTGAGTTTGAAATTGCCATAGGAATGTCAGCCTCCTGGAGTGCTGGGATTACAGGCATGTGCCACCATGTCAGGTGTCACTGAGGATTTTTAATGATATACTTAGCAACCTTCTGCAGGGAAAGATGTAGTGAAGGGCACCACTTCTTAATTATTCATGGCCATTCTGGGGACTTTACTTCCAAGGAAAGTTGGGGCTGAGACATAGTGCCCTGCTGGCTGCTGGCTCACTGTGGGAGGTCTGAGGTCAAGGTAGCAAGAGAAGGCAGAATTTCATGGCACTATGCTTGCCTGGAAGCAGAATGCCCAGGTTCAAATTGTGGTTTTGCATCTGTGAGCAGTATAACCTTGGGTAAGGCTATCTGATGCCCCTGACCCTCAGTTTCTGTGGTGATTAAGCTTGCTGTGTCAATATGATTGGCTTGGGGGCCATCCAGGGGATTGGAGCACATTTCTCGGTGTGACTGGGTGGGTCGTGGAGGTGTGACCTTGGGAACCATATCTGGTTCCTCTCCTCTTCCCCCCGGCACCATTCCCTTGCTCTGCTTCCCAGCCACCATAAGCCAAGCATCTTTGCTCTGCTTCATCCTTCTGTCCCGATGCTTCTGCCTTGGAGCCAGCTGACTATGAACTGAATCCCCAGAAACCATGAGCAAATGATGCCTCTCCTCCTTTAAGTTGTGGGCATCAGGTATTGTGTCTCAGCAACGGGAAAGCTGGCACACAGAGTTTCCTTGCTGACAAAACGGAGGAAGACATCACCTTTCTCATGGGTCTCTGTGAAGACTAAGCAGACAACGGAGCCAAGATGCTTAGTGCAGCCCCGACCAAGATTACTGGAAGAAGCTCATAAGCAGGAGTTGGAAGACTAAGCATCTCCCTCATTCTCTTTGCTCCTCAATTTTCTCATTTGCAAAATGTGGATGAAAATGCCTAGCCTGCCTGCTTTACTGTGTAACAGTCGGATTTAAATGTGGACATGGCCTAAACTGCTAAAGGACTATCAGAGCCATGCAGTGATGATGATGATGATGATGATGATAGAAATGATGTGACATCAGCAGCAGATTTCCTTGTGCGTGAGGTGAATCTTTCTCAGCATCAGAAATGTCAAATCTCTAAAGAAGGCAGAATGAGCCATGCCTGGAGGTGTTAATGGTTTCACAGACAAAAGCCATTCTGCGCTCTGTCAGTTCTGATATTAGAGGGAGAGACTTTTAAATCTACACCACGGGTTCACATTTCTATTGGAAAAAGAAAAGAAAAAAGGGTGGATGTTTCTTCCATGCGTGTGTGCAGATTATGAAAATTGCCCTCATACATTTCCATAGAAACGCAGTTAAGGGCTATTTGGATACAAGCTCAGCTTCGTGCCCACCGCTTCGTTCCCTTCAGGAGTCACTGGATGACCCTACAAATGGGTTGTTCCTTCAGGACTATAAATTAGGAGATTTATGGTGAGGCTCTCTCTCTCTCTCTTTCAGTAATGAGAGGCAGATGCAGACAACCTCTTGGTTTAATTAAATAAACGGTTTACCAGAAATACTGAGTTGTATCTTTTTCCTAACCCACTGAAGATCCTGGACCTCAGGTGTCAGAATCCATAATTGGATAATAAAATTCCCTGCTGGCCTGCTGGATTATCCTGTGGAACAGTGTGGGCTTAGCTGCTGGCACCTCCTCCCACCACGGTGGCATTTGCTAGCTGGTGCTCCTCAACAGGCGGTCCTGGGACCAGAGCACGGGAGCTGCCTGGGGGCTGGTTAGCTACGCGGCTGCTTAGGCCCTCCCTGACTGCTTGAATAGGAACCCCTGAGGTGGGGCGCAGACCTATGTCCTAACAAGTCCTTCAGATGATTCTGCTGCATGCTCAACTTAGCACGCCACTTCCGTCCTTGTCCCCAGGCCCTCTGTGATGGAGAGCTTACCCGTACACTCCTACAGAGTTCCCTTTTCTCTCCAGATTGGCAACTCCTTCTCAGCCTGCCCTGGCCCTGGCCTTGACCTGGCACCCAGTCTCAGCAGAACACCTCCCCTCCTGTGTCTACCCGCAGAACCCGCCTGCCGCCTTCCTCAGAGCAGACCCCTCAGGAGCTGGGCCTGGCTGTCTGCCCGTGCAGAGGCACCTCACACCCAGCACCCGATACTCATGGCCCCCTCTGTCAGTGGGCGGTGGTGGGTGGCTCTGGAGCCGTGCTGGCCTTTGTGGCCCTACCCTAGCCTCTGTCAGAAACTCTTTCCTGAGAGGAAATGAACTTGGGAGGCAGTGTGCCACTCGAAAGAGAGCAGACTTTGGAACCAGACAGATGGTGACTGTGACACTGGTAGCCCAAGGGGCCAAGCAAGTCCCCTGCTATTTCTGAACTTCTGTTTCTGTTACTGTGAAAAGGGGACACTTCCAGCCCAGCACGCTGTCATGGGAATCAGTGATCAGCACCTGCCTGGCTCCCAGCTGCGGAGTAGGAAACAGTAACTATTTTAATCTGACATCAAGGTGTCACCCGCAATTTGGCTCTTAATGGGCGAGGGCCTTGGCTTACTTTCCCGTGAAATTTCAAGCCGTCTGAGGGAGGGAGTCCCGCCACTAGACAAGCGTCACTTTCCTTCTCTGAGTCTCAGCTCCCCTCTCTGTGGACTGAAGGACAGGACGGACTAGACGCCTAAGGTCTCTCTGAGCACTCCTGACCTCCTTAGTCCACTTTGGCGCATGGCCTTCTGCTGGGTGCTCTCCAACAGGCACGGGAGCCCTCGCGGGGGACGCCTGGCAGCCAACAGGGGCCAGTGGCAGCTGGCTCACTCCAGGGTGCCTTCCTCCAGCTTACCAAGCAAGGGGGGAAGCCAGTTGACATTGGCTTCACAGTGTGAGTCCAGGAATGTGATGACATCCCCAGTAGCTGCGGAGGCCCCCAGCATGCGAGTCCTTATCAGGCCTTCACGTTTCTTGGTTCGGAGAATCCTCACACTAGGGAAAAGGGCCATGTAGTCTTCAAGTGGCTTCTTCAGGTGCTCTAGGAGGAAGACAGAAGAGGAGAGATGGGTAAAACAGCTGCTTGTTAATTATTCCTGTGATCCTCTTCCATTCGTGTGCACCACACTTTACATTTTTGGACACAGCTTTGTGGTTCACTGCCTCAGTGGATCTTTCAGACAGGGGCAAGGAAAGGAAAGGATCATTATCTGCAGCCCATGAATGGGGAAACTGAGGATAAAAGAGTCCGGTAATAGCGCCAGACCTTCAACATTGAGAGACATTCTGTAGAAGGGCATTTGGCTCTGTGGTTTATGCCTGGCTGGGACCTATTCCCCTGTTTTTTGATAATAATACTTTGATTTTTCCTTGGGAATCTGCCCCTCCCAACTTGGATGGGGCTGATCCCAGCCCTGGTTCCAAGGAGGAAGAGGATGGGGCTCAGGCCTAACCACTAGGCCATTCCATTCCTCTAGCCCCAGGAATTGGTTCAGGGATGGCCTTGTGACCTGAGTTGGTCAAACAATGAGTCTTGAGAACACTTTTCAGAAATATTGAAAAGACAGAACTCTTTCTTTTTGTGAGGACCCTAAGTCAGTTGGCTGTAAGTCTGGAGTTGAAGTTGGCATTTGGCAAAATAAGGCGATGAGAGGTGGTGGTGGGAATCTGCAGAAGCTGAAGCCAGTATGTAAAAATAAGAGTCAAGAGACAGAGAGAGACATTTTTCTGGTGATATTTCTATTCCCAGATCCTCCTGCACCTGAGGTATAGTGACTCTGGTGTTCTTATTGCATGGTAACATTTTCCTTTTTGCCTATTATATCGAGGGCTGGATTTCTGTCCTGTGCCTGGAAAATTTGTCTTGAATAAATATCACAGTTGCTTTCTACTAAAAGTCCCAGCAGTAATGCTGGTGTCTCCTGATTTTAATCAGGGTTAAAGTCCTCTATGAAAACCCTTGAAAGGCTAAAAAGTCCCCATTGCTTACAATATACTTAGTGGTAACTGAATGCTTTCCTCTGATGATCAGGAGAAAGGCTGTATTCACTCACAGCTTTTATTCAACATTTTACTAGAACTGCTAACCAGTGAAGTTGGTTTAAAAAAATAAAAAGCATAAAGATTTGATACAAGAAGGCAGTGTCTTTAACTGTTCATGACACGATCATTTACATAGAAAATCCCATAGATCTGCAAAGAAACTAGAACAAACATGTAAGCTTAGCAAGGCTTGAGAACAGGGCAGTATTTAAAACTCAATTGAATTTCTATATACAGGCAAATAAAGAACAATGGGAAATGCAATTAAAATGGTAAAAATGCCATTTAAAAATTTAATAAATGAAGTATAAAATGTATACTCTAAAAATACAAAACATTGTTGAAAGAAGCAAACATCAAAATAGATGGAAAGAGATCCCTTGTCCACAGATCAGAAATTGTAAAGATGGAAATACTTCTCAAATTGACATACGGATTTAATGCTATTGGAAATCTTGACAGAAAATCTTTGCAGAAAATGACAAGTGACAAACTGATCCTAAGAATTATATGACAATGCAAGGGGTGCAGAATAGCCAAATGATCTTTTGGAAAAGAAGGTGGCGAAGGCTCACATTCATTGATTTAAAAACTTACAACAATGCTCCAGTAATCTAGACGGCATGATACTAGCAGAAAGGTAGACAATATAAATCAATGGAACAGAACTGAGAATCCAGAAATAAATATTCAGATTTATGATCACTTGATTTTCCTAAGGCCATTCAATGGGAGAAAGAACAGTCTTTCATCAAATGGTGCTGGCAGTATTAGATTCCCACATGTAAAATAATAAAGTTGGACCCCCCTTTTTTTAAATCTCATATACAATGAACTAAAATAGATAAAAGATAAAAAACTATAAAACTCTTGGAGGAAAACACAGGAGTAAATTGTTGTGACCTTAGATTAGACAATGGTTTCTTAGATATGACACCAAAAACTCAAGCAAGAAAGTAAATTAGACATCATCAAAATTAAAACATTTAATTTACAAAAGGGTCGAGGATGTAGTTCAGGGTTCAGTTCCCAGTACTACAAAAGGAGGAGGAGGAAGAGGAAGGGGAGGGAAAGGACCGGGGTGGGGGAGGCGAAGTGGGAGGGGAATCAGAGGAGGGCGAGAAAAACTATTTTATGCATCACAGGACACTATTGAGAAGGTGAAAAGACAACCCGTAGAATGGAAGAGAATATTTGCAAATCATATACTGATAAGGGACACTGGTATCCAGAATATAGAAAGAACTACTGTAACTTAATAATAAAAAAGTAACCCACTTTAAAAGTGGGCTAAATGCTTTGGAAAAAATTCTAATGTTCCTCAGAAAGTTAAACATAGAATTACCATAATACTTGACAATTCCATTCCTATGTATATATCCAAAAGGATTGAAAACAGGCATTCAAACAAATACTTGAATGTAAATGTTCATAGCAACACTATTCATAATAACCAAAGGTGGAAATAATCCAAATTTCCATTACTTGATGAATGGATAAATGAATGTGCTCTATTTCTCAGTCATAAAAGGAAGAGAGCACTGATATAGATATAGGCTACAATGTAGATGAACCCAAGAAACATGTTCAATGAAAGAAGGTAGACATGAAAGGCCAGACAGTGAGTAAGTCCATTTATATGAAATTACAGAATAGGTAAATTCATAGAGACAGAAAGTAAATCAGTGATTGACAGGGGTAGGATCAGGGAAATGGGTAGTGTCTACCTAATGGGAATGGGGGGCCTTTTGGAGGAATAAGAGTATTTTGGAACTAGATAGATGTGATGTTCGCACAACTTTTTTAATATGTGAAATGCCACTGAACTGTATACCTTAATATGGTTAATTTTATGTTATGTGTATTTTTCCTCAATTTTAAAAATGGGCAAAAGACAAGAGTAGATGTTTCTCAAAGAAGATATACAAAGGCCAGTAAGCAAGTGAAAAGATGCTTGACTTCTGAAGTTATCATGGAAATGCAAATTGAAACCAGAATTAGATACTATTCCACATCCACTAGGATAGCTGTCATAAAAAAGACAGATAACAATAAGTGTTGATGAGGATGTGGAGAAAGCAGAGCCCTCACTCACTGCTGGTAAGAATGAAAAACGGTGCAGCCACTCTGGAAAATGTTACAGCAATTCCTCAAACAGTTAAACACAGATTACTGTGGGAACCAGCAATTCCACTCATAGGTGTATACACTCAAGAGAAATGAAAACATACGCGTTCTGTCCATATAATTGAACACTAACAACAATTAAAAAGAATTATCTAATGCAATAGTATAGATGAACCACAAAAATATTGTGCTAGGTTACAGAAGCCAGACATATAAGACAAAATTTATATAATTCTATCAATATGAAATTTCTAGAAAGGCAAAACTATAGAGATAGAAAGGAGATTAACGGCTGCATGGGGCTGGGCTGGGAGTGAGACTGACAGCAAAGAGGTACAAGGGACCCTCTCTGGAGTGACAGAGAGGTTCTGAAACTGGAGAAGGCAGAAAGTTTTACAACTGCATAGTTTTATTTAAAAACACACTAAGCTGTAGACTAAAAATGTGATTTTTATGGTATGTAAGTTATACCTCACTAAAGCCGCCAAATTCTAAAAAATCAATTGTATTTCTATACACTAGCATAAATCAATTGGACAGCCCAATAACAAGAGTATTTACAGCAGCCTCATGAATCTACAAGCCCAAACAAGTGGAGAGAGAAATTATGTTTATAGAAGACTCAATATTGTAAAGTCATTTCTCTTTCAGAGTGACCTATAGAGTCAAGGCAACCCCAATAAAAATCACGGCAGACTTTCTGAAATTAACAGCCTGGTTCTAAAATATACATGGAAATGCAAAGGACCTAAAAGAGTCAAAACAACCTTGAGAAAGAAATAAGTTGAAAGACTCAAGCTACTTTCAAAACATATTAAAGATCTAAAATAATCAAAGCAGTGTGGTACTGGCAGGGAGTCGACAGAGGCGGACAGAAAAGAGGGTAGAAGTAGACCCACGTATATACTGTGAACTGATCTTCTGACAATGTAATTCAATGATCTTCTGACCGATGTAATTCAACGAGGAAGTAAGAGTTTTTAACAACGTGTGCAGGAAAACCTGGATGAATGCATTAAACAATGTGAGCCTCAATCCCTACCTCATAACCATACATAGAAAACAATTTTAGATGGGTCATAGGCTTAAGCATAAAAGCTAAGTCTTCTTGAAAACACAGGAGAATATCTTCCTGAACCTGGGGTAGAAAAAGATTTCTTAGGACATAAAAGTACTAATCCATAAATAATTGATATGGTGGACTTGATTAAAATAAAGAACATGCTCTGTAAAACCTTGCTCATTAAAAGACACCAGTAAGGAAATGACAAGGCAGGCCACAGTCTGGGGGCAAGTCATTTGCATTTTTTTGGTACAGCATCAGGAGGGTTTATTCACAGCTGGTTTCAGAAGGCAGAGTGGGCATCACAGGGTAGGACATGGCCAGGCCAACCCCAGGGCCACGGGTGTGCCAGAGAGGGAGTGGCTGCCGGAAACCAGGGGAGAAGCTGGAGTTGGCAGTGTGTGGGATGCAGCCGACCCTAGGAGGCTCACAAGGGCGTCAGGAAATAGAGTCTGTCCTTGTTCTCCCCATCGCCCTGACTGCCTGAGGGGTCCCCCACCAGCTGAACCCCACAGGGAGGAGCACAGGGGCACCGTGGACAAGGTCCACGCCGCGACCTCCTGGGGCCTGCAGCAGAGTGCAGCAGGGTGGTCGGTGGGGCTTCTCAGCTGCTCCATCAGCGCTGCTTCTTGTGGCATTTTCTGAGGGCCCCACTTGACTTTCCTCAACTTTTTTTGAGTCACTATTTGGTACAGTAATGAGTGATCATGGTAAGATGTTCTTGGAGGAGGGAATCTTCCTGCTGAACATGTGCTTTGGCTTCGGGCATTCTTTCCCCTTGGTGTTCAATACCATCTTGAGATTTAGGGGCAACTTTATGAGAAAGAGATGGTTTTCATCTTTTTTTTTTTTTTTTTTTTTTTTTTGAGACAGGGTCTCGATATGTAATTTTGGCTGGCCTTGAACTTGTTACGTAGCACAGGCTGGCCTCAAACTCATGGCAATCCTCTTGCCTCAGCCTCCCAAATGCTGGGATTATAGGTGTGCACCACCATGCCTGGCCTAGAGCTGGTTTTCAAGAACCTCTGCTTTCTGGTTCTCGATAATCCGCTGCCCCAGCTTCCAGAAGCGCTTGATTTTCTCGTGTGGCCAGTGTTCTGTGGAATCGGTGGAACTTCTTAGCTCACCTAGGTCTAGTCTTTTGACAGGTGGGGGAAAAGTCCACTTTTCTTTCATCAGAGCCACCTTTGGGTCCTGAGGATTCATGGCTTCTTCAACAGACACCCTATACTTTGATAAATCCAGCAGGGGATCTGGAAGCTTACTTGGGTTCATTTGTTTTAAACCCATGAGCTCTCTTGAGAAGCTGCACCCGTAGGCAAGGAGTGTCTTACTGCCCAGATCTCATGTCAGGGTGGCTGCCACTCCTTTCTATAAAAGCTGAGGAGGGAGTTCCAGAGCAGTGTCTTAAATTCAGTGCCTTCGCGTGGCTACATCCCCTCCCCTTTCAGTACTGGACATTGAACTCGGGCATTCTACCACTGAGCTACATCTCCAACCCATTTTTAAAAATTTGAGACAGCTTCTCGTTAAGTTCTCTAGGCTGGCCTTTAACTCACAATCCGCCTGCTTCAGCCTCCCTTGAAGCTTGGATTACAGATGTGTACCAGATACCTAACCAGGTCCCTGGTGATATTTTGATAGAACTTCTTCATAAAAGCAAAGTTTTCAAATGCTCTGGGAGCCGATCACAGAAGGAAGTGCCCTGATTCTATACTGGCGGTCGAGCCAAGTCAGGCTTGGCAGAAATGGAAAGAAATCTTTGTTTTTTTTTTGGAATTGAACTCAGGACCTTGCTCTTGCCAGGCAGGCTCTGTGCCACTGAGCTGTATCCCAGGCCTCCAAGAAATCTTTAGGAATCATGCAGAGGGCATTCCTCTAAAGATGCAATTGTTGAAGGCTAGGGATTCTAAAGACCTTTCCCAGGTGGCACAGACCACTTGGACTCAAGTCTGAGGTTGGCAAGGAGGAAATGACGATCCCCTCAATATCTTTGTGAACATCTCTAGAGGGGCAGGCAGGAAGTTCTTGGCTCCAACTGCACCCTCCTTCAAGTCACCCCTCGGGGATCACTGTAGGCGCTGCTTCCTTCCTCCATTTGTTCTCCTCCACTGGCCACCACTCATCCTGCATGGTCTGAAGCCACCTGTGGTCCCTGCTGGCATGCTGTCCACCTTATGGCAGAGCTGGTGTGGTAACGTATCTTTGCCATACATTTATGTGACAAAGGACGTGTGTCTAGAATATACAACAAAATCAACGACAAAAAGACAACCAACTGCAAAATAGGCAAAAAACTTGAAAAAATTTTCACAAATGAATTCATACATAAATGGCCAATAAGTGTATGAAAAGAGGCTCAGTTTATTTGTTATGAGGGAAATGCAAATGAAAAACTCGAGATACCACTCAATGCACACGCACCAGAATGGCTAAGACTAAAAACAGGAACAAGAGCTACAGGGAAGAGATAGACCTTCCGAACGCTGCTCATGGCTGGGGGGGGGGGGTAGGAAGTGGTACAACCACTTCGGAAAGCTGTTTGAGTGCTTCTGATAAACACAACTGTCCTCAGCAACTCCACTCCAAGAGAAATAAAAATGTGAGTAGCGTTATTTGTCAGAGCCCTAACTCGAAGCAACCCAGATGTCCATCAACAGGTGAATGAATAAACAAAAAGTGGTGCAGTCACATGATGGATGACTAAATAAAAGGAACAAGCTACATCCAACCACAAGAGACATCCAACCACACGTGTGAATTTCAAAATTATGAAGAGGAACCAAAGAAGCCAGACACACAAAAAAGAACAGAGTGCACAATTACGTTCACTTGAAGGTTGTCAACAGCCAAAGGCACCTGCGGTGAAAAAATTAAGAAGTGTTTGCCTTTGCGGAGGGAGGACTTGGGAGGGAAACTGCTGGGGTGAGCAGATGTTCCCTATCCTGATTGGGTGCTGGCTTCCAGCCGCACACATTTGTTAAACCTTATGGGATAGTATTCTTAAGATCTCCGCGTTTTTTCACTGCTAGTAACTTTTACCCTGGTTTAAAAAAACGGTGGCACACACATTCTGTCTCTCAGCTGGAGAAACTGGAGGCCACAGCAGTGTCACCACTGCAAGCCAGGAGAGATAGGCCGTGTGCCCATCTCCAGCACAGCGCACCATCACTTGTCGCCTCTGGGTCTCAGTGTTTGTTGTCTCTCAATCGGGCTTCTGGACCAGAGGGTCTTCAAGGGCCCTGGGTCTGGGTCTTGCAGAAGCCCATGAGGAACAGCTTGGCTCTGTTCTGTCAGCCCTTGGGGTAATAACTCCCCCTACCCCAGGCCCAAATCCTGCTCTGAATTTGACTCAAGCAGGGGTTTGAGCTGGGAGGGTCCCCTAACTCAGCAGATCCATCCGAGGTCACCTGGTGAGTGGCTTGCTGCTGTGTACTCCTGGCGTGGCCCCGGCAACTGCACTTTGGTAGATCTAGGGCAGCACCTGGCATCTTTATTTCTACTTGACCCATGGGTGATCCAGTTGTGCAGCCAGGCCTACAAACTACTGGACTAGTTCAACCTCTTTGTTTTGTCGACAGAAAACTGACTGCCCAGAAAAGAGGAGCGTCTACCTCTAGCACACAGTTTATAGTAGTGTTGGGTTTCAAGTTAGGGTCTCCCTACTGCTTGGTCCAGAATTCATGGAACCCTTTGTTTTTCAAGCCCCTTATAAAAATGAATTGCTCTCATCGGTGAGGCACATGATGATCTACAAAACAGTTTCCCATAGTTTATCTCCCTTGGTTCATTTAAAAAACATACTCTGCATTAAAGTTCTCACCACTAGACAGATAGATGAGAAAACCAGCGCTCAGAGAAACTTGCCGGAGGTCACGCAGACGGCAAGCATGATGCTTTCCCTTTCTAGATACGTCCCCGACCTCTGGCAATCGCATACTGCTGTCATGATCTTTGCCACATCCACCAACGTTCTTACAATCTCCTTAGTTTTTAAAAGACTCAATTTTTTGAAATAAATTTTTGTTAAATTAAATTTATCTTAAAAGGAAAATTAAAATACTCTAAGTGGAAAATTGGTATCATTTATAATAAAGAAATAATGAACAAAAATCACTAATTCATGGAGATAAAATGATGGTCTTGGGTCTTGGCCCGATTTTCCTGCCCACCACGACTGTGAGCAGGAGGTCACTCTCTCTCTCATGAAGGGAAGTGAGGGAAGCCAGCAGAGGCATGCCAGCAAAGGTAATCAGAAGCAACTCGAGGGCTGGGAAGAGGACGCTTTCCCTCCAGTGGCCCAATGCTGCCTTTGAACCATATGAGAGCATCTTAGGTACCACTTAAAATCACCTTGGTCCCGCACACTCTGGGAGACACCGCGTGGGCCGCTCTGATTTACCTCTCCAGAGATGTTGCGAGATGAAACATGTTTCCTATGGTGTGGCCTGGCCTCTTGCGGGAGAAAAGATTATCTTCACACACACAATTAGACGCTGGAAGGCAAGGAAACATTCCAGCTCTCCTCTTGCTCGCACAGAGATTGATACGGCTTCCTTGCCTTTCTTCTCCTTGGAACAGCGGCTCTGAAGAAAGCCAAAATCAATTTTCCCTAATTAAGGGACTAAATCTTCCCCAAAGAGACTTTCTCGGGCAATGAGACAAGTTAGCAAGAGGCATGAATGCATCCAGATATGTTGCTGTTCGTGTAGGAACATGTATTTTTTAAAAGAGGAAAAAAATCCATAGTCATTGTCTGTGACCACTTTGTCTGTGACCACAGCTTGTTGGCTAGGTTTGGCTGGTGGGTCATTAAAACGAGGGTGAGATAATCCGTGCCACACTGCTACTCCCATCAGAGGAGAAATACCATCCTGTCTGTTTGGATTACTGAGGGCCACTTGGGCACGGCCCTATCACTAAATCTCCCCGATGCAGACGGCTGCAGTCATTACACATTGACCAATGAAGGCCTCCAACAGCTTGTGGTAAGGTGGGAGCGGTTATTTAGGGGTGATTATGCTCCTCCTGTCCTTATTAGGTGTGTTTGCACAAAATCAGGACTGTGGCCTTATTTCACCCACAGTCTGCTTAGATGAGAAAATTACACAAGGTCACAGAATTTTAGAGCTGAATGGAACTTTAAATGAAGACAATGATAGTCATGATGATGACGATTACAGGGAACAACGACGGAGCCCATCTGTGTACAGCGTTTCCTATTTCATATCCACGTACACAGCAGGCCTTCCCACCGCACCTACCCCATCTCTGCCTCAGTTCAGGCAGCATCTGCACTCCACTGGGAGAGGAGCCAGAGAAGTTAAATGTCTTGGGTGGAATCATACAGTGAGACCGTGACACGGCAGGATGACACCCCATTTCAGGGCCAGCATTCCCCTAGATCCACAAACCCTGGGGCAGGGCTGGCACACTGGCTTCCCTGAAGAGCCGGCCCTGCACTGACAGTTTTTGTATGGGAATCAAAATCTGCGTTAAGAAAGATTCAGAGCTCTCTCCTGATTCCACATGAATGAGCCAGGACTGAGATGAGATATTTGCGCTGATGCGGCAGGGGGCCAGTGGCCCTAATGTCACATCCTTATCATCCCTGTTTCAGATGCTGCCTTGATTTAAAAAAAAAATACAAAATTGCTTTTGTTCATATCCCTAATTTAATGATGAGCCAGAGACATTCAGCAAGGACTGAGGCTGACTCTGAAGGTGGTGAGGGCCCATTCTTGCGAGGTTTAAGCAGCTGTTAGATGAGCACTTACTAGAGAGCTTGAGACGGATCCTGCGGCGCTGCCCCTGTTGCCTCACTCTGGCTGCCGCAGTGGTGCCCATCACAGGCACCATTTTGCTGGCCGCCCTCTTCTCACTGTTCCACTCTCTTGCCCAACTCTTCTTCCAAATGACCTGTTCATACTCGTAACCTCCTTTCAGCCGCTGTGTGGAGAAACCAAGCTCCGACAGGTTCCCTGTGGCAGGTATGACTTCATAGATCACCAGAACAGGGTGCGTGAGTCTAGAAAGCTCAGTGATGGCTTCAGCTTAGCACCGTGCAGTTCTCTGGCATCTGAGTTCTAGAAATAATGGCTAACACTTGTTTATTACTTATGTGCATCACTAACCCAGGAGCTTTACACCCGCTCTTTTCATCTCTATGGATATTCTAAAGCGGCAGGCCACTGACGGGTCCTGTATTCCCATTATTGATGAGGAAACTGGGGGCACAGAGAAGTTAAGCAACTTCCCAGAGGTTCACACAGTAAGCAGCAGACTTGGATTAAAACCCAGCCAATCTGGCTCCAGAGTGTAGTTTCCTTTGTTGAGCATTTTTACAAAATTAAGAATCATTTCAAACATATTTTTAAAAAGCAGAAAAATGAGCCCCGTAGACCTCTCACTCAGCTTGAGAAATGATCACCCCCGTCCCTCTTATTTCATTTCTACCCCGCCTACTGAGATCCACGTTGTGGGGGGATTACAGCTCCACAGGTGCAGCTCTTGATCTTCTCCCAAGAACAAGGGAGTCAGCTCAGTGCTGGGCACTGGCATCTTCTCAGGCGGTTGAGGATGGAATGAGGACAGGAGCTCAGGGCCCTGCTTTTCCTGCCTGCCCTATCTATGCTGCACTGAACTGTCTCTGTCTGTCTGTCTGTCTGTCTGTCTCTCTTTCCCCCTCTCTGTTTCTCTGCAGGGCTCCTAGGACAACAGGGATGGGTCAGATGGTGGCGAAGGAGAAGTTGCACCCAGAAGACTTGATGCGGGTTGAACTGTGTCACTTAAGAAGATACACTGAAGTCCGGACTCTCAGTACCTGTGGATGTAACCTTATTTGGAAACAGGGTCTTTGAGGATGCACGCAGGATTAGGGAGGCCACTAACCCACTGGCAGGTGGACTTTAAGGAAGAGAGGAATTTGGACGAGTAGGAGAACACTGTGTGACAGCAATGGGGGCAAACACAGAGTGCCGTGTCCACAGGCCCACGGAATGCCAAGGATGCCAGCAACAGAAGCAGCCAGGAGGAGGTGAGGAAAGATCCTCCCTAGAGCCTTCAGAGAGAGCACAACGCTGTGATTTTGGAGTTGTTTTCAGCCACCCTATTTGTGGTTCTTTGTTGGAGCAGCCCCAGGAAACTGGTACAAAGTGGTGAGATTCTCACACACTGGTACTGCAGCAGTGATGTGCCAGGGACGAGGCCCGGGGCCCGGTGACACTGTCCCTTTTTCTAGCACTGCAGTCCATGGCCAACTGCAGAAGCCAGGACTCTGTCTCATCATCAGTCTGTCTTGCATGTGGCAGAACAGGTGTCTCTACAAAGTAAATTGCATCTCGTCACTCTTCTACTGCTGTTTAAATCCCTCCAATGGCTTCCCATGGCTCCAGGAAGAAGGTCTGATACCTTTACCATTAAAAAGGCAAAGCTTTTATTTGATTAAAAAATAAAAGCTGTGCAGAGTCAGCCTATGGCTCTCCCCTACTCTCATCTCCCTGCACCCTTGCCTCACTGCCCCCGCCATGCCATCTTCTCTCAGGTGCTCGAAGGCCTGTGATGTGCCCGTCAGCCTCAGGTCTCTGCCCATGCCTGCCCTCTGCATGCATCACCTGTCCCCAGCTTCTGCACCAATCCCCTTCTTTAATTACTGCTCAGCACACACTCCACTCACAAAACCTTCCTTAACCCCCACACCACAGCAGGTGCCTATGTCAGCCTGCCGCAGAGCCCTGGGGCTTGTCCCGAGGCACTCAGCTTGGATCCCCAAAACATCTTGGCAACGCCTCACTCTGTCTCGGTCATTAAACCCCCAGCTCCACAGGGCGCATGCTGTGAATGCTCTGCTCACCAGGTTTTCTCTCAGGCCTAGGCCAGAGCTCGAGGCTGCTGTGATCACTGCTGAACACCCCTCCACCGTTTCATCTGATTTCACATCAATCCGGTGAGGTCACACTGCATCACCCTCATTTCCAGGTGAGGCAAGTCGAGTCGAGAAAATGTTTCTGTCTGTGTTTACATAGCCAGCAAGCTATGTGCTGAAGACAGGACTCAAAATGAGTTTGGGTGTTCAAAAATCTTTACTGCTGTGAGCAATCAAGTTAAGCCCCAAGTGGAATATATCAGAGTTTCAACCTCAGATGCCACCAAGCTTTGCAGAGACACCAGCTGAGGAGCATTGAAAATGTAGGAGCCCGCATGTCCCGTGCTGTGGGAGCCCACAGAACATCTGGGAGACAGTAGCATGGCCAGGGCTCTGAGGGAAGACGAGGAGACAGAGGCTGCAGCAGTACAGGCTGCCCTTGGTACCCTGGGGTTGCTGGCATCTGCAGGTGTTCTGGGTCTTGTCGTGTCTCAGCTCTGCGGGGCTTCTGGCTGTTAAGGTGTCTTGCTCATCTGCTTCCTAGGATAGATTTATGCACCTGTAAATCTCAGACAGTATTCTATGCACAGCTATGTTCAGACAGCTGGGCGGGACAGCCAGGAGTCATACCAGGTGTTTGCAATGGCAAAGATGGTATTATTAACCAGGTGATGACACCATTTCTTGATGCCCCTGGTCACTCCATTCTACCTGGCAGGTGCCAGTTGCAACCCCATAATCAAGTGTCTGGTTTGTCCAGGGCTTTCATTTTCTTAAGAAACTTATAGAGAGGTAAATATAAATAGCGGGAAAATTTAAAAGAGAGGTTGAGGAGGAAAGCTGTGATTTACACTGGCTGAGATTTGGCAGGTGAAATACACAGGCATCAAAGCATCACTTACTGTGTGGGAAAGGGAAAGAGGGCAGCGCTTCAGGAAAGACACACATGTTCTGACCCTGGGTACTGGGAGGAATTTCAGAGTGGCAGACCTGAAAGACACCTCAAGAGTTCAGCTAGGAGACCTTTTTCAAGCTCCTTTGACATGGGTTGCTCGTTAGCTAATTTAAGCATAACAGTGAGCCAAGTGTACCTTAGCAAAGGTATTTTTGCCAGGGGTGAATTCAGTTCAGCTTAATCAAGACAGCACTTACTGAGCTCCTGCTGTGTGCCAGGAGCTATGCAGGGTACAATATTTTCTGTTGATCTGTCACGGTGGTTTTCAAAGCCTTGTCCCAAACCAGACGCCCCTGGTGTTGCCTGGGGAATTACTAGATCACACCCATTCTGGGGCCTCATCTGGACCTTCTGAATCAGGTGAGTGGGGTGCATTCACCTACATTTTAACAAGCCCTCTGAGCGATTCTTACCCATGGCAGAGTGTGGGAACCACAGATAGAACGTAGTGCAGAATGTGGCCTCTGAGAAAGAAACCTCCCTCATCTCGATCCTCTTAGCATCTCTAAAGGATTAAAAAGAGAGCCCACGTTTCCTGCTAGAATAATGGGAAAACTGAAGTCCTTCAAAGAATTCAAGATACCTGCCGCCCCCTCTCTCCAGCAGGCCTGTGAGGGGGATGAGTGTTGGCTCAGATGACTTCCACCCCTCCTGTCTCTCAGCTCAGCCCTCACACGCACTCACTTCCCATCTGGCCACCCCCCTCCTTCACCTCCCTCCTCAAGTCCCTGCTCTCTGCTTCAAGTGAAAAAAGATCTGAGAAATGAGTGTCCCTCCTGATAGGGCTCCCTGCAAGGGTTCTCAGACCCCAGCCCTAAGAGTTCCTCAGAAGCTGCTTTTCACCCGACATGCAAGCTATCTTACAGATTCTAGGGTTTGTGCATCTGGGAGCATCGGCTTTCAAACTTTTTGACTATGACCTATAAAAAGAAATGGATCTACTGATACAACCTCAAGAACTCTGGCCTAGGGCACATTCTGGAACCTATAGTGTTAAAAGATGCCAGACTGGATGGTGACACAGTCCTCTGCCACAGCCCCCAAACCAAGGCCAGGGGCCCTTTCACGACACTCTGTTGTTGCTTTTATTATCAGATTTCTGAGAATGCACAAAAATGTACCGAGTCCGGTTCTACAAACAGTACTGTTGCTGCACTGACTGCCTCAATAGGTCATCACTAGAATTATTTTCTCTTGGTTTGGGATCTCTGGGATACCATTAGATGGAGAAAGTCGCTCTTCCCAAATGGCCAATTTCCCTCTGCCAAAGACTCCAGAGAGCATACTTCAGTTGTCTGCCTATCACCATAACAGCTGCCAGGAAAATGTGTGCATCAGAGTTTTTGGCATCTATGGGCCTATTGTCACAGCTGCTGAGAAACACCAAGACTGCTGCAGATATGAGGGAACTGGGCCTGAACCCACTGTCAAAGGCCAACATAACTGCAACATTTGGCTGACCTACTTTTTAATCCAGAGATTTCCAGGCCTCTCTGACTCAATGCCCCTTTATGTCATAGCTGTTTTACTAAGTGCCCTTTAATCTTTTAAAATAAAATTCGCAAATAATATAACCTAAAACTCTCTTGCAAAAAATTCCATATAGTGCACCAACTGTGACATAAAGGAGAAAAAGTAAAATAACTTTCAATATGGAAATGGTTGGGATGCCTAGAGGAAGAGAAGCAGCCAAACGCTTGTACATCTGCCCTCATATCCTTGGGCTATGCAACCTCACATTCAACCAATGTGGGTGGAAAATATTTGAAAAAACATTGTCTGTCCCGAACACATACAGACTTTTCCTTGTCATTATGCCCTAAGCAGTGCAGTATAACAACTATTTACATGGGGCTTCCATTGTATTAAGTACTGCAAGTAACCTACACATGCTTTAAAGTTCATGAGAGGATGTGCACAGGTTTTATGAAGATACCACAGCATCTCTATAAGGTGCTTACTCATCTGCAGATTTTGGTGTCTCCAGGGGTTCTGGAATCCGTTCCTGTAGGATATGGCAGGAGGACTGCACTTGTCAATGTCCTATTCGGGAATAGCAATTATTTTACTACAAAACCCATGTAGGTGTGCTGGGCTGGGAACTCAAGTGCCACCAGCAGCACTGCTCTTCATGGTGCAATCAGTTTTTAAAACCGTGAACAGCTTCTGATGGTGTTTCCACCCACTCCAGTACAACCTGTGCACGGTGTGCGTGTGGTCTGTACTCCAGGGCAGGCCGGGGCAGTGCACACCTGGGGAGGGGAAAGCAAACAGGTGGAGGCAGTTCCTTCCACTCGAGTTCACTGTGGAGAGTGCTGTACACGTCTGCAAGCTGTCTGGGTGGCAGCTGGCAAAAGGGGCAAGGAGAGGGAATGAAGAGTTTGGGCAAAATGCCGATGGGGATGTTTCGTAACAAAATGCATTACGGAGGGACATTCAGTGACATGGAGAGAGGAACTAGTAAGGCTGCTGTGGTGTGGAGCGAAGGGAGAGAGAGCTAAGAGCTCCCAGTGGGGTAGCCTGGGGGGCACAGGGGGCGCAGGAAGCCCACAGGATTGCAAGTTGGGTGCTATGGACTCTGTAAGGTCAGACCCCTCCTTGGCCACTCCCGTCTAGTCCTCAGTGAAGTCTAAAGCCCTCACTCAGATTCTGTGCACACAGATTCATGTGGGGACTCTGAGGGCTGCAGGACTCTATCCAGGAGACATCAAAGGGAGTCACTGGGCAGAAGCCAGTGGACAAGGAGGCAGCTGACTCTGACATATCCCTACTGGCCCCCAGCATGGTCCCAGCTCGGCAGATCCTACGCCACACAGCAGCCTTCACTGCCCCCCTACAAGGACAACCTGCAGGACAGCTGCAGAAACTGAGGCTTACACTGGGTGTGGCTCCGCCCAAGGTCAAGGGCACACAGCTCACGGTGGTGCCTCCGGAATTCAAGGCCATGCCTGTCTCTTGTCACCATCCCTTGTAACCGGGGGCCTGCTGGTCTGGCTGCTCCTTAGGTTAACGAGTTAAGTTTATTTCTCTGGCACTTTTCTGGGAACAGATGGTTGGGATGACCTGTAATCTAAAGACAAACTGTACACCTCCCCCAAACATTTGCTTTGAAACCACGAGTCCCTCTGTACAAATCGCCCCACTCCTCGCTGTGCACATATCTGGCCCGAACATGCCTTCGGTGATTTTAAGAATGAATTACGTTCCTCCCTCAAGCAATTGCATCCACTCCACCAGCTAGCTCCCAGAAATAGAAAGCACTTCATCACACAAATTAACTCCTCTTCCCTATTCTGCAGAAGATGAGTAATCTATTAAAAAAGGGATGCTATTATCTAAACAGGCAGCCTTGTCTGTACTTTTAATTTCAAGTAAATGCCTCGGTCCCTTTTCAGCGGGTGGGCAGGGCCATAAATCTGTTTAATAACCAGACAACGAATAAAAACACTCCAGAAAACACCTCTGTCAAGTTAATTACAGCCTCCCCCATTTTGCGAAAGCTACTCCCCACCAATCAGCTGCAAATCAGGAGAAGAGGTGGATTCTCCCCCCACCCCCGTTCTCTCTCCGGGTCGGAGTCCCTACAGGGGGGCAGATCCATGGATCCATGGGTGACTCTAGCTGTGGGCCCTGGGTAGCTGCTCTTAAATTACGTCATGTTGTCAGATGTCAGAGAGCAACACGTGTTTCATTTAGGATGCGGCTTCCACGCCTATGGTTTAAGGTGTTATTAAAAAAGAAGGTAAAAATTGTCCACTCCGCAACAGTGTTGGCTTGTCAGTTTCATATTTGCTAAAGGGCAAAAGTGTCTCCTGGGGGAAATTTTCCTGCTCAGTTCACAAGAAAAAGCTGAACATATGTCAGCGCTTTCCTAGCACCCCCGCCAACTACCACCAACGCTCCGCTCCCCCAAGCCCCAACCCACCCAGGCCATTTGGAATGCTTCCACTGAGGGCCGCTTCTGAGGTGCTGAGCGCCGGAGCAGGACCTGTAGGATCCTTGGCTGCTTAGGAAAGCTTCCACCCCAGGGGTTCACGTAGGGTGCACAGGACTTCGGGCTCTCATCCTTCCATGCTGCCACAGCCCAGGCATACTGTTGTCCTGTGGTGACTTCAGGTCTCTCAGCAACGGCCCACCGTGCCGTACCCGACCTCAACCCCACACCCGACCCACTCCACCACAAACTCCCTTGCCTTTACTCCGTTCCTCTCGTGCGTCCCTCAGCTCAGGGTCCTTCTCTGCTGCCTGGTCTCGGGGGCTCCTCTCTTCCCCGCAGGCTGAGCTCAGAGTGCTCCCGAAGCTGCATCCCCACCGCGGTGCTCTCTGCCGATGACACCCGAGCGTGGCATCCAGCTCCCTCTGCATCCCCACGCGTGCTGTGCCCATCTGCCTGGCTCAGGATTTGAGGGGAGGACCCACAGTGATTTATTCCCTCCCAGCGCCTGACATACGGAAGGCGCTAACAGGTGTTTGGTAAATGATTCTGACTTGATGTATTTTGCTCATCACCTGCTTTTATTTATTTACTTATAGATCTATACACATGATATGCTTCCAGAGGACTCAACGTGTCACCCAAGGGAAGATGCGAAGTATGTTCGGGAGGCTCTGCCATGCAGGAATTTACTTATGAGTCTCCACACACAAGAGGCAGTGTTGGAAGTAAGTCATGATGGCAGCAGGATATCTATCAGTGAATGGATCACTCAAGAAGTTCTTGCCCAAACATCACTCTCCACTTAACAAAAGGGTGTAACTCTGCCCTTTGTGAGCCGGCTGTGTTTTACATGTGCCCATCAGTAAGACAACACCAATGGACAAGGAGTTGCTTATCAGGTGGCAGCAAATGCAAAGACCCTGAGGCAGATCAGGCAATATCTAAAGCAGTCACTGATTTTTGTTTGTTTGTTTATCTTTCTGTTGTTTGATGTTTAAGGTCATTTCTTTACATTGATGCTGGTACAAAATCATGTTAGGATATGCACTAGAAATGCAGACAGTCTGAGCAAAAAGAAACACCACAGCCGATACAGGTGGTTTAGTTTTTGGATGTAAAGTGTTTGGATAATCCATCTTTCTAAAATGGAAAATGTCTTATTTTTTTTGTGATTCCAAATGTGATGCATCTTTCAAAAAATGTTTTAGTCATCCTGGAACAGAGTAAAATCTCAGTGACATGCCACACTAGTCACCCTACTAGAGATGGCTATGCTTAAGAGTGTGCTGTATTTCCTGTCCACTTTCCTAGCGCTTTGATATTTATATATTCCCTGAAACCAGCTTGTTTCCCCACTTAAGAATGTGTCACAGTCATCTTTCTACATCAGTACCTATATACCTTGCAGGTTCTTTTATTTCTCTATCTCACTAGATCCTCAGACCACTCTGAGTGAGGGAAGGAGCCCCATTTTGGCTGACAAGGAGACAAAGTTTGGGAGAGGTGCACTCTTCCTCAAGTTGACAACTGGTTGATTGGAAGACTGGGCTCTTTGGCTTTGTAGCTCATGCCCTGTCCCTGACACCGGGCTGCCTGTCCCCAGAAGACAGGACTAGGACTGGAACTCTGGTGAGTATAAAGACAGAACGTAACTTAAGAGCTGACTGGCAAGGGGAGGGGCTGTCTCTTAAGACAGCAAGCTGTCCGTCACCACAGGGAGCCAATCGAGGAGGGACTCAATACAAACGCTAGGAAAGGCTCAAGGTTGGATAAATGGTCGGATTAGGGGGACCCTTAAGCCCTCTCCAGCACTTGAACTGTCTGCCTATTTGTATCACCAGCTCCAAGGATGGTGAAAATCCAGCCTGAGACCCCTTCTGAGAGCTACTTAGTAATTACCCTACAGAGAATATGGTTTTTTTTTTTTTTTTCTTGTGGGTACCGGGGGGTCGACCTCAGGACCTCGCGTGCCAGCAGGCACCCGTGCCGCTGAGTGATATCACTGGCCCCTTTTTCGTATGTGGGTTCCGGGAGTTGAACTCGGGCCCTCGTGCTTGCCGGGCAGGCGCTTAAGCCGCTGAGCCATCTCAGTAAGACAACACCAATGGACAACATGTGCCCATCAGTAAGACAACACCAATGGACAAGGAGTTGCTTATCAGGTGGCAGCAAATGCAAAGGCCCTGAGGCAGATCAGGCAAGAGAATGTGGTTTTCCTTTTATAAGTCCTAGCTTATTTTATGTACCCCTGTAATTTTCTCTTCACCATAGCTGTGAACCACGTCTGTTTTCCAGTGTTGTATTTGCTTTACTTCTCAGGCCAGAAACAAAAAGGCTGCCCCCGAGGGAACTCCATGAGGTGCATGTGAGGCCACATGGGCTGGGAGTTTTGAACCCAGATCAGTGAGGAACAGAAGTTTCTCCTATTCTCCAGCTGTGCAGGAGCTGTCTGAGGCCCATACAGTCTGATTAGTTCTGTTCTCAAATACGAAGATGCACGTGTGCACGCACACACACACACACACACACACACACACACACACACACACACACACAGAGTCACCCTGATGCCCACTGCTGCTGAAGCGAGGGGGTTCCTTTCCACTCCATGCCGGGGTGCTCTGTGAGAACAGAAGGGGCTGCTTAGAGCTGGGGTATTGTAAGTCGCAATCATCTGGGAAGCACTGGTGTGGATATGCTGAGGCAAGAAGCTTTCAGGCCTGGAGAGGCAGCATGTTCCCATGTAGGCACATCCAGGTCATGTAATCAGGGAATCCGGGTCATGGAACCAGGGACATCCGGGTCATGGAATCAGGGACAAGCAGCATCCCCCAGAAGCCAGGTGGTGTGATCTGAGGTGCAGCAATGCCCTGTGGCTCCTCAGTACTTGCTGCAGTGGCACTGGCGCAGGGTCTGACTGTCTGCCATTGTTGACCCCATTCCTGTGGGTGAGTGACCACTGCTCCCCTCTGGGGGGGCGTTTAAAAAATTAGAGAAGTAATACATGCTCAGTTAGGAAATGATGAAAAATAAGCATGCAAAAAATAAATTAAATATCACCAATTAACCACTGTCTAAGTGGCTTCTTTTAATATTTTATAATTTGTTGGGGCTTTAATGTTCCTTTAGTAGCAAATCCCTAAGGCCCAGGTTAGGTTTCCTTACAGTCCAGTATTGATCAGATAGTACAGGCTGATCGGAAACCAAGACAACCAAGCTCAGGCTCCAGGTCTATAGAGAGAGACACGTCTACTATAAGAATAACCCAAACAGCTGGAATATTCTGAGAGTGTCCTTTGTACTAGACACAGCACTGAGTGCCCTTCAAGTATCTCATTTAATATCCACAATGATCCTACCATGTGGGGCTGTCAGCCCCCCTTCTGGGAGAGGAGTAAATCGAAGCTTGGAGAGTAGGAGCCTCTTATACACGGCTTGTAAGTGGCACACAGAGACACGAGTCTAGATGTATCTGGCTTCAGAGCCTGTGCTCCTAACCAGTGTGCATCTTTGATTCATGGATGCACATGCAAAGACTGGCAGCAGCATTATGGGGACGCTGTCTTAGTCATTCTGCCATTGCTGGGACAAAATACCTGACACAATGTAAAGGAGGAGAGGATTATTTTGCCTCACAGTTCTTTCAGAGGATTCAGTCCACAGTCAGCTGGCTCCAATGCAGAAACGGCTTGGCAGAGGGCCTGGGCAGAAGACAGCTGCTCATGCCATGGCAGCCCGGAAGCAGAGAGAGAGAGGGAAGGGGGATGGGAGGAGAGGGAAGACATAAGTCACAGCCCCAGAGACCCACCTCCTATCAGGCCCCATCTCCTGACAGCAAGTCAGCATAGCACCCCCATGATCCAGTCACCTTCTAAACACATGGAGCTTTCAGGGCCATTTTAGATCTAAACCATAACAGATGGGTTAACTTTAGGGAGGGGGACCAAGGGTGGTAGGTCTCCTAAGCCGAGTTTCAACGGACTTCATCAGGGGGACATTCTAGGTGGAAAGAACAACCCACACAAAGGCAGAGAAACCTAAAACACCCGTGTACGCAGGGAATCAGAGTCCATTGACTCCTCACTAATGATAAATCTTGTTAACAAACAATGAAGAGGTAATTCATAACGTCCTTCAATTAAAAAGACGCACTTCCTAAGCATTTATGAGTATTACATATAGGTTTTACTAAAGAACAAATATTCAGCCTACAAAGGATTAGGACGCAAATCCTCTCCTGGGAAGAGGAACATGTTAAATCTCTAAAACCTTGCAGGGAACAAAAGATTGGCTCAACCACCTTCTTTTCTTCAAGACAGTAATACTTTTTAATTAAATGAGAAATATATAAATATATTCTCTTTGTGAAAATAACTAAAATATTACAAACACAAGAGAGGGTAAGTTTCTTTTGGTCATGACCCTTGATCGTGGCTCACTCCACTGCATACTAGGGAACCACTGTTAGCACTCTGGGGCACATCCTTCTATACCTTCTCTACATGTTTACCCACGTGGATACATGCATATTGGAAACATGAAGCATTAGCTCTGTTTGTGTACTGTGTGTGTCGCAACTTGCCTTTTCACTTTGTAACACATTTTAGATCCGGCGCATTGTTTTCAACTGCTACATCATATTCCACATTTAGGTATGTGTCATCGTTTATTCCCTTTTGCCTACTGACGAGTATTTAGGTTGTTTCTAATTTGGTATAGTTACAAACAGTGCGTAGTGAGCATCCTTAGATAAACTCATAGTATAAATAGTGAATATTTCTCTAGGATGGAAACCGAGAAGTAGAATTTCTAGGTTATAAGACTCGCACATTAAAATTTTTCCATACTTCCAAATTGCCCTTTGAAGTAGCCTTCCTGGTTTTTAATCTCAACAGCAGTTCCTGTTTAGAATGGAGAGAATATTGGGAAGGCAGGGGTGGTAGAGTGAAGACAGAAGGTATATTTTAAATGGCATAATGGGTATAGTAGAATATTTAGAAACAAATTACAGAAATGATCCCTGAAAGTATAGCCTTTAGGTGTAATAAAATATTTAGAAAATAACTACTGCTTTCATAACACAAACTAGATAAAGCAAAGCTGGACAAAATCTTGGCCTGAGGTGATACAGAAAAGGATGGCCTCTCTCAAAGAGCAGGACATATCCTGCTCCCCACAGAAATGTCTGATGGGGGTGGGGAAAGGCATAACTGGAAAATTCTCTTAAAGGGAAGTAAATATTTAAAGAAAGAAGAGAGAAGCAGAGCCCATTAAGTTTGGTGATGGCCATTGGTCCAGAAGAGGGCTGAGTAGGCAGATCTCGCTCCCCTCTGGGCCTAAAACTTGTGTTTTAGGAGGTCCATCTGCTCACCATCAAAGCCACTGGGCTGGGCATGAACTCCCCCAAGCCAGAGGGGCAGGACAGCTCCACTGAGCTCATAAGCCTCTCCTACAGGCAAACACCCTCGTCCAGCTGGTTTTAGCAAAGAGGGTTTATCCAACTTGGATGGCCCAGAATATCAGGGGATGAAATGTAGTTCTGGGATAGAAGCCACTTCCGGATAGCAGGGGAAGGAAGGTGCGTTTTCCATGGTGTTAATGGTACACGAAGGAGGAGACAACCGTTCAGAAGAGGGCCCCGCTCTGCTCCAAAGCACACACCAATTAAGATGATTACTGGTTTCCTTACAACACAGATACTAATGGCCTGTCACACTCTGGCATATTTTTCTCGGTAACCTTCAACTCCGAGTGATTAATAAGGCTCTTGCGGTGAGGCTCACACAAACACGGGCAGAAAGCAGGAAAAAACCCACACAAAACTCTGACAAATGCACAGGCAGTGAGGGAGAGGTTTGTAGAAACAAATTCTGAAGGACAGTGACAGTGTGGGAGAGCCTAGCGTTGTAGCCAGGTGGAAGGAATATCCTGAGAATGTGCGAGGATTAGGATAAGGAGGAGCCATGTGACCCCACCTCCCCATCTGGCCTCAGTGTTCCTGTCTGTTAAACAGGGACAGGAATTCTGCTTGCCAGGCAGGATGTTCCTGAAGAAGGGTCCTTAATGATGCAGTGAGTGGGGGCAACGTCATCATTATGGGAAATGATGGGAACGTGTGGTCAGAGTGGAGCTCGGCACAGCACTGAAGAGCAGACTTCAAATCAGGCAGAACTGTCTGGCACACCCACCGTCTCTCCAGTCCATCTCTACAGACTCGGGTCTCTCTGGGCCTCAGCGTCCTCATCTGAGGAGTGGGGATGACGATTAGAGCGTCATTTGCCAGAGCATTGGGATAAAATGAGATGAGGTATGCAGACTGCTTAGTGACCAGGGACCGAGACTGACTGAGCATCGATTCTTTTCAGCCGCTGCTGTTATTATTACTATTATTTCTCCAAGCCAGGAAGAACGGCGTCAGTGTGGGAGTCCTGGAGGAGACCTCAGCTTCCCAATTTGTATCCCTGGAGATACACCCCCTTATGCGGGATGCTGCGAATTCCACTTCTTCTATTCACTCAAGGTCAGACAGAGCCCCCTGAATTCCCTACACACAATCCCCTCCCAGTGTCCCATGAGCTTCACTCAGTGAGGACATCACACAGCCTTTTCAGAAAGGTCAACTTTGAGGGAGAGGTGCCCATGCCCCACCGATGCGTTCCATCTAATATCCAGGAATTATAGAAGATGGGGTCCCAGAGCCTCTCCCGGGCTACTCCGGGTTCCCCCATCCATCTCATGCCAAGCGCTGTGCAAATTTTCAGCCTCAAAGCATTTTCTCGTCACCCTGTTGTCTTCCTTACACCCTGTGCATGAAGGTGTCTAAAAGCATTCCTGAGCCATGTGGTAGTGAAATCCTGACCTCAGCTCCCAGGAGGGGCAGTTCCTTGGGGATGTGGACTGGTGTCCAGGCTGAAGGGCCAGCAGTCCCCGTGCTCCCAGAGCTGGGCAGTTTGCAAATGAGTGGAAAAAGGGCCAGACAGGAACCCACAGACCTGATGTGGGGGGCATGTGGGACCAAAGATAGTAACAGGGGAACCAGGGTTTCTTTGGGAATTCCTCCCACTTCTAAACATTGGCAATTCAATCGGAATTCAAAAAGTCATTTTCAAGACAAAATAAGGAAGTCTGTAGAGCTATATCCAGCACCTTAAAAGGAACACAAACCGTTCAAAGCCAGAAGTCTACTATCTAGGGCAAAGGAGGAATAATTCACCAGAGTTCTCTAAGACCAAAAGAGTAATGGCTAAGAAAAAAGAAGACAATAAAAACTACCTGTAATTTCACCATCCAGACCACTAATAACATTGTGATATATATCTATATATCTATATATATGTATCTCTAAGCATTAATATATACTTATACACACACATACAAATTAAATATATGGTTACAGATGTTTCATATGGCATGAGTATTTCATAGGAATGAGCCCAGATGTATATACCAGTTTGTAGCCTTTGTCACCTACACTGCACATCTGCACCCTGGGCTTTTCAGGCAGCTCTCTTACACTAAACTTTCCTCCCTATCAAATACGCCTGCTGAGCAAACATTGGGTTAAGCTAATGTTTCCCACATTTAAGTAACAAACAGTTTCCTTTTAAAAAATTATTGTGGCTTCTCTTATAAACATACCCAGGGATATATCTGAGAAATACTAACAAAGCTATTGGTATAGAAACTGAGGTTTTAATTGTGAATTTTCACTGCAAAGAGAAGTATATTTATGGTCAGTAAAATAACTTGAGACTAAAAATCAAAATGGAAAGGAAATATGTATGATTTCTGCCTGTCTCCTGGGTGCACTGAACCCTCATTTGAGAAACACTGGTCTAGGGCACGACAGTGGGTCCCTCGGCACCTGAGGTCCCTGTCGGTCAGCCCCTTTAGTTCCTCTTTACCTGGGACCAGCTCTGCTGGCTCTTCCTCCTTAAGAAGCCTAGGAAGCACCTCAGAAATGACAGAGGTCCCCACTTGTGCTGTGCACTCTCTGTAGCCCTGTGGCCTTGGAGGGCAGCCCAGTTTCCCTCAGGGTCTTCTCTCACCTTCAGAGAAGCCATACTTTAAATTCTCTTCTATGTCAGGCTCTTGGGGAAGAGCTCTTTCTGGAAAGTCTTTTACCATTAAAAAAAAAAAAAAAAAATGCTGTGAAAGCACAGATGTAGCCCTTCTCCTTCTCTGGCAGATAGCAAGATGAAGGTCCAGAGAGGGAAGTCCTTTCTCCTCTTGCCTCAGCCCACACCCTGTATTCCTCTCCCAGAGCCGTTGTTACTCTGACCCTGACCCATGTAGAGTCCCTGCTCACCCTGCCTCCTTGCTCTCCTCAAAATACACAGCAACTTTTAAGGGTTCCCTGGGTACTTCCTCTCTCGTGCAGATGGAGACACATGAAAGGAGGGGTGGGAGTGTCTCCAGATTGAATCTGGCATCACCCCAGAGACCTGTGTGGCGAAGGGTCTCCAGCAGGGACAGAAAGAGGGAACTGATGTGGGCAGGTCTGTAAGTGCAGGCATAATCTTTTTAGCTGGAGACACCTTTATGATTCCACTGGAAGATGAAATGAATTCAACTTTAGAATCCATTTCTGCTTTAAACTCCAGAACGGAGGCTTTCGGGAAATGAAGTCCTGGAGTCCAGGAGCCAGATGTCTGCTGGCGGTGTATGGCCGGGGTGTGCAGCCTGAAGAGGGAGGGGTGGGCTGCTCCTCGGTGTGGATGGGGCCTTTGGGCCTCAGTGAATCTTGCCTTAAACTTGCTGTCACCCTTGTGTCACTCACTTGTTCTCTCTGGGCTTCAATTTCCTCACATCTGAGGAGGGACCACTGATGCACAGCAGCCGTCATCCAGTGACTGCAGTGAGAGCGGAAATGAGGGACAGGGACTGGAGCCAGTGTGATGTGTTGTATCTCTTACTCTTGGCATTTCAGTTGCCTCATCTGAGAAATGGGGGCAAAACACTTTGCTGGGAGGAGTAGTCAGGGTATAGGACAGATGGCGAACCTTTTAGAGCTTTCAATGATACGAACAGCCTGCTATGGCACGCTTGCCATAGCTTCACCACCATCAGTATAGGAGATTCTTGGTAAAAAAAAAAAAAAAAAAAAAGCTAAGATACCAGAAAATCATTGCCTTCGATAGACAGTAGCATTCACTACCTCGAACACACACACACACACACACACACACACACACACCCCTCAAATGCTCACATCACTTAGCCTTTAAGGTAGGCCTACTCCCACTGCACTTGGGTCCTTGCCCTTGAACTGTCGCTCAGCAGCTGGACAGGTGGGTGCCAGGCCTGAGGAGGAGGGACCAAGTAAGGAGGGCTCGACCTTCACTCAAGCTCGGCATTCAAGCTCCCAGACCTCCAAGGAAGGGACCAATCGGGGCTGGAGCGTAAGAGCTGCCTTCACAGAGACTGGAGGGCTGATGACCCCGGGCCTTGATGCAGAAGGACAGACGTGTACACGGCTGCAAAAGGAGAGTGTGATGAGGGAAGAGGTGGAGCAGGGTGGGGGTGAGGCTGGACAGACAGGTGGGGCTCTGTGCCCTGCTCTCATGGCAATGTCAGGCCTTATCCTGTGAGGGCAGCCATCTGACCCTGTCCTGAGCCAGAGCCAGTCTTCATCTCTTCCACTCCAGCCCTACAGAGTGCTGAGGAGTATCCTGTCATACTGATGTCACAATTTAGCACAGTCCACTAACAAACCACAACCTGGTTGGGGAGACGAGAATCAGATAAGGAAAAACAGTACCCAGTTTATTAGACGGAGCCGGAGTTGAGATGACAGATAGCACCTGAGGATGATGTCCATGAAGTGATGGGGTCACGTGAATACATCCTGGGTTGTGTACCATTTCCAGGCCCAGAGCTCTGAAAGCTGTAATGCTGTCACTTTCTCTCACCCAGGAGAGCAATGGGGTACCACAAATGTGCGAGTGTCATCGTTATAAGGATATATTAGATACGAAGCTAGTGTGCCTTCTCTGATGCCCTCAACCGTCTCTTCTCCACAGCTGCTCCCTCCCCATCCCACCTGCACCAGGTCATGAGGAAACTCAGATGGAACAGCACACTTCACAGTGGGGCACGGGATCTCTCTGTCTGAGGGGCCATCAAGGTCCAATGACAGACCCAGTAAATTACTCTGAACTCTGATCAGTGGATACATGGGAGGAGACACAGCCCCGGAGAAAAACCTCCTCTCCTCTCGTCTTTGGACTGCTCCAAGACGCCGCTCCCCCTGGGCCTGGCTGCCAAGCCCCTGGCTGACAGCACATACCTGCCGAGCGCTGGTAGCCATGCTTGCCTCTGACTCCAGCCACTGCCTGCTGCCAATTTCTCATAGTTGACACTTCACTTTGCTACAGAATCTGGCAGAGCCTGTGTCTTGTTCATCAGAGTGTCCCTAAAGTCTCACTCAAAGCCTGGTGTGCAGCTGGGGCTCAGTGGGGACTTCTGGAAGTAGAGAGAAGCACAGATGATCTGGCTCAGTGATCCGCTCCTTCCTCCACTAACTGCGCCTGAGGGATGCTGTCCACCCCTTCCTATTGGCCAGGGCCTCCCTGGGCCAGTTCCCTAAGGGAGGTGGGATGCTGAGGAGTGACAAGAGTATTCTCTGCATCTTCATTCCCCTGTGAGAACTCTGGCCAGTGATTTGGTCAATAATAAGATCGAATATGGTAGGATAATACTGAAAGGCATTGGGGGGGTGGTGTCATTGCACTGTTTTTACTCCTAACTGCTGCTTCACTCTTCCAACACCAGAACCACCATTACCCTAAAACAAAATAAACTAAAATGCCTTGGCCTCCACTGCTCCTGGAGAAGGAAGTCATAACGAACACCAGAGGAAAAGTAACAAAGTCTTGCTCAAAGCCAAGTTCTCGGCATAAAAAAAAATTTGCAAGAACATCTGCTAAGTCAGTTTACAGCCCTCATCCCTACCAAGAGCTAGAAACACTCCTGGTCCCAGGCGAATAGAAGGGGTCAGAGCAAGTGAGGACATTTGGATCCAAGTGCCACCTTCAGATGGCACAGAGTTTGACCGAGGAACATTCTAATCTGAGCTGGAGACCCTGTGAAATTTCTTCTCTGTGATCACCATGGCCTGATGAAAGGCATACAGAGATCAAAGGTGTCAGAAGCCAAGAAATTGAATAAAATAAAATAAAATTTCCTAAGCAGCTGCGTTACCCATGCAGGCACTTGGCAGAGCTCTCCCTCCTTAATGTGGCCAAGCCCCTTTGCACACCTGCTGGTACTGGTGCCACTCATCGTGGGCTGTGCCTAATTAACACTGATCATTTAAAAGGCACCACAGTACATGCGCCACTAAACAAGCATTTGCCTGAACCAGCATAATTGAAAAAGGCATGTGGCAGGGACAGGTCCAAGGCCAGTTCCTTTCTGTCTCCTAGCTGACAGGTAAGGCCTGGGGTGGGGAGGGGATAGGGAGATGGTGGGAAGTAGCAGTAAGGCCTGTGAGAACGCCTAGCTCCTGCTTATTCACTATGCCATCTCGGGCAAATCACCTAACCTCTCCCAGCTGCTGGGTTTTCACGGGCAAAATGGAGATAACATTCCCTACTTCACAGGGCTGGGGTGAAGGTTCCCGAGGAGTGAGTGCCACCAGAGCTGTGCCTGATGCACAGGGGCGCTCTGTCCCAGGCCAGCCTTGGCAGGCAGGTGAAAACCTAGACTGACAGGGCAGCTTCATGTCCCCAGGTGAGGGCTGGCAGCACTCAGGTGTGTTCCCACCAGAGTGCGCACACTAAGTTCGGGGTGCACAAAGGCCCTTTGAGCCAGGGTGGCAGAGTGAGTCCAACCTTGTGAGCCCTGCCTGAAAACAGTCCCTGCAGCCCAGGTTAGCAATTCAGGGACCTGGCAGATAAATATGCAGTGTGTATCTCCTAAATGTTCCCCAAATGGATCAATGGGCTTGAATCATAAAACTAGCTCCACATTCTTGTGCATGGCACATAGCCCCTGAGTCACATTTTTTACTTCTAAAAAAGGTGATATGACATCTTCCCTTTGGTGTTATCATGAAGTTAAAATGCAGTCACATAAGTAAAATACCTAGCACAAAATGCGGGATCAATAAATGGCAGCTGCTGAATAACACTAGGAATAGAAGCCGGGAAATGAAAGAGTCATAGTACAAGGTGCCTCCATCTGCAAAGCGGAAGGTGACCTAACTCGTGGGATTGCTATGGGGACCAGGCAAGTTTTGCACAGTGAAAACTGGGTGAACTGCAAGATGGTGAACAGATGCCAGTGACCGAAGACAGCCACTGTGGGCTATGGGTCGAGAGGTGTGGGTCATCCAAACCACAGAATGCTAAGGAAAAGGTGTGCAGACAGTGAACCAAGGGTAAAATGGCCTTTCCTAGTTATGTTTACTATGTTGCATATTTTTTCTGATTATAAAAATATTGCATAGTTGTGGTGGATTGAGTAATGGTCAACTTGTAACACCCAACTGAACTGAATCAGTGTGGTGCTGGGTGTGGAAGGCCCACCTGGGGATTGTTGCCAACAGCAAAAAAAAGAACTGGAGGGGAAGATGGGGTGCTGTTGATTCTCCTGGAGGAGCTTGTAGCACAGCTTTCCCGATATGAATTCAGCTGTTCTCATCTTCGGAGGAGCTCGGGTCTTTGCTGTCGCTGAGGATGGCTGTGGTTCTCTTTGGGGGAGCTCTGGTTCTTACCTTGAGTGTCACTTCTTGGCTCCAGTGCAGATCCCTCAGCCTGCTGGCACAGACTTTCTAGCTTCCACCACTGACCTTTGGGCCTTCCCAGCACAGATCCGTGAAACAGACTTGCATGAGACATTGTCGTGGTTTCTGGGCCTCCAGTTGGACTTGTGGGGGGCATTGCCATGGGCTCTAGGTCTTCAGCTGGACTTGTGCATAACATTGCTGTGCAATCCAGGCCCTCAGCTGGATTCTTTGGGTCTTTAGTGTGTGGACAGATTTCCCGCACTCTTGTAGTTGACTCTTTGGGTGACTATTATAAAATAATCCTATAAATTATGTCCTGTATTATATCTTTTCTTTGCAAACCCTGAGTACAACAATTTATTTGTCATAATTTATTTAACCAGATTCCTCTTTTCATTCAAGCCATTTGCTAGCAGTGTGCTGGGGCGGCTTTACAGGCTCACGAGAGATGACTCTGAACATCTCTTCCCAACTCTGTTCCACTGGTGGCTTGGAATTGGCCACGGCGGGAGTTTCTACGCCACAGAAATCAGCAAATGCTACAAATCAGGGCTTTGTATGTTCACCGCAGCAGGTGGTTGACTTTTACCAGTGCACTGCTGGCTATTTCTATTGGTTTTTGCTATTATAAACAGCAGCATGGTGACTATCCATACATACACCTACTGGCTCATCTTCGTTTCCTGAGATACATTTCAGGAGGCAGAAGTGCTAGATGAAAGGCTGTGCTCATGTTTAAGGAGCTTTGATAGAGACTGCCAAACCGGCCTGTCCATTCACAGTCCCCCCAGCAGAGTAAGAATAAGGTTATTTCCCTGCTCTTCTTGCACTGGGCCTTTAAGCCCCAGGCTGTGGACTCAGCGTCCTGCACTGGGGCACAGGCAGATGAAAGATCGGGCCAAGTCCTGACATCCGCAACTACCGTTCTCAGTGTCTCTCGCCCTGGGCGACTAAGTGCCAACTCTGTTCCCCATGGTGAATGCTTGTCTCTCGGGTAGGGCTGCCCAGCAGAATTTCCTGCGATGACCCTCTTTATCTGTGCTGCCCCGCTATGTCTGGCTATGAGCATATGAAACGTGGCTTGCTTTGACTGAGTTATATTGAATTTTAATTTATTTAAATATAAATCAGCCACACGTGACTGGGGCACTGTGCTGCACAGGACAGGTCTAGGAAATTCCGGGGGACTGTGGCTTATAGTTCCTCTATAATTGATAACCACTGTAAGCAGGGATCTTGGTTTATTGGTATCTGCTATGATTTCAAATATAGTTCACACTAACCCAGAGACATTGACATGGAAGTGAGGAGCAGTGTAAGGGTAAAACACGCCACTGTTAATAACTGGATTTCTTATTCCAGGAGGATTTGAAATAGCAAATTGAAAAGGGAAAAATTCTCCTGGTGGCTCCTATGGGAGGTAACAAGAAGTAAACAGTGGGCAGGTGATGCAGCTCAGCGCTTGTGTAGTATATGTGAGGCCCTGAATTCGATCCTAGGCACCACGAAAGAAAAATAAAGGTAAGAATCATCCAAGAGTCAAGATTTAGAAAAAATACCCATAAGTTCCTGTCTCGGGCTTATAAAAACACAATCATTTGTCATTCTGTGCAAAGACAGATACTTTCCAGCCTTGGGAATTCTCATTAAGACGAATGTAAGGCATCGAGTTATAACTTTATACTCAGGAGGGGGAGAGGGAAGCCCTGTTAGGGTTCTAGGACTTTGAGCCTGGCAGGGTCTTAGAAGTTATATATCCTTTACAGATGCAGACTCTGAAGCACACAGAGGTGATGCCACTCGCTCTAGGGCACCAAGCCATTGACTAGCAGGGCTGGAACCAAAGCCTGTCTGCTTGTTTTTATACCAATACCTGTGAAGTCACTCGATGAACTTTGTATTTCACGATGCCACTGAACTGAAGAGGCATTTATGGAGGAAAAAATAATGCATCTTCCCCATTCCCCTACACAGAGGTTTCTCTGATCACTGATGACAAACACTGGGAAAAGATACTTCTCTCCACAGAAACACATGTCAAAAGAAGAGTGAAACAAGAGCTGGCATTTACACTTCTATGACTAACATGGTATGAATGGTATGACTCGGGGGTGATATAATTTTTGAAAGGGCAAAGTGAGGCAATTAAAATCTAAGGTGGTATTACAGATAGCTGATGTGATCACAGCTATAATCAAAGTGAAATGCCCCAAGTACATGTCTGTCCATCAAGAGGCAAATGACAGAAGCAAAACCAGTGACACATGATGCACAAATGATTTCAATGCTCTCTGCATCAGCAGTCATTTATTTTGGGGCTTGGGCTGTGCAGGAAGAATAATAGGATTGATCTAAGGCAGTTACAAAGCACCACTGATAAATAAATATATATCTTCCCATTCTATGCAGGAGCAGGGATTCAGAATAAGATGGTGCACACAGACAGACAGCTCTTTAAATGATACCTTGCAATTACATTACAGCCCTCTAGCAGATAACAGAGCTTCAACGTCTTGAATAATTTAAGATTTTCCAGTGGCATGAAGGGTGAAGGGAAAGGAAATCACTTTGCTTTAGAGGGGGAAAATATCTCAGCAAATCAGCAGGGGGAATTCTGGCAGAAAAATCCCTATTTTTTTTCATTCTTTCTCCTGATAGGTGGGTACTTAGTCTGTCTTAACCTGGCCCTGATTTTCAAAGTCAGAGTACCTAGAGTGAATGGATCTATGAAAATAAGTGAGGCGAATATAAGGCATTAAATCCTTAGAAGCTACCTCTGTATCACAAAGGAAGTAGCATCTTTTAGTGTATTACTCTAGACCCAGATAAACTTGGTTTGGACCTATGCCATCCTTCACCTTCTGTCCTTTAGACACAGTTGGGACCTTTCTAATCCTCAGTTACATCATCTGTGACATCAGATGACAATGCCAATCTCTATTCACTGAGATTGTAAATCAACGGTTCTCAGCACGTATTAAGTTGATGGTGGTACTGGTGGCAATGGTGGTATTATTAGTGGTAATAGTAATGACAGCTTAAGTTTGGAGTCTTCAAGGTGTAGCTCGAAAGTGAAATGAGTAGGAGACAGATGAACATGAGGACTTCCTGTCAAGGAATGCTGTAGTATCAAGGTTAATGGCTACTCTTAGAGCCAGGCAGCATTCTAAGCCCTCGCCATGCAATACTTCAGTTAATCTGCACAGTTCCTTCTGGAAACAGCCCAGGTTTGCTCACTGAAGCACAGAAAGGTTGATACTGCCTCAAGGTCACCCAACCTTTGTTCTTAGAACTCAAAGATCCAACGCCCAAGTAACTTCAGATTTAAATTAAAAAAAAATTTGTACAAGTGAGGTTTTACACTGTTATAAAAGCAGTAGTATCCTTAGGGGAACTGGCACGCATAAGATTTGGTTCCTGGTACTGCCAAGGGGGCGTTTGGAATTAGACACAGCACACTGGGATATAAGCAAAGAGGTTATCACGAGAGGAAATGCCTGTGAGATGACTAAAAGTGCGGTGCTGAAAGTGTGTACTCGTGCTATGATTGCAATTAGCTGAATGTTCAAATGGGGCAGATACATGACTGCACTAGTTAAGAAATACATTACAAGGTGAGCTTTGGCTTACATTTTCCGTAGAGCCAGTATGGAAAGCTGTATGGAGACGTCTCAGAAAAATTTAAAATAGAACTATCATATGATCCAGCCCTCTCCCTTTTGGGCATATATCCATCGGCAATAAAAATATCTACTCCAAGAGCTATCTGGACTCCGATGGTCACTATAGCATTACTTGCAATAGCCAGGACATGGTAGCATAAATATTCACTTAAGAATGGATTGATAAAGAAATGTAACACACACACAGGAATATTATTCAGCCTTTAAAAAGAAGGAAATCCTGCTATTTGCAACGCAGATGAATCTAAAGAACATTATGTTGAGTAAAATAAGCTAGACACAGACAAATACTATATGATCTTGCTTACATGTACAATTAGTTGAACTCATAGTAATAGAGTCAAATAAGGACTGTTAGGGGCTGAGGTGTGGAGGAAACAGTAATGTTGCTCGAAAGGCATAAACTTTCTGTTATTAGCTGAGTAAGTCCTGGAGACCTAAGGTATACTATAGCGAATATAGTTAACAATACTGAATTATATACTTGAAATTTTCTAAGAGAATAGATCTTAAGTATGATATCTGGATGTGTTAATTAGCTTGAATTTGGTAATGATTTCACTATATGTATACCAAATCATCATGTTGTATACCTTAAATATAAACTATTTTATTTGTCAATTATGTCTCCATAAACTGGAGGGGGGATGCATACTGGCTCATATTTGACCCGTGCCGAGAGTCTTTGAAGGAACAAGAGGGACATACCCAGAGTGTCCACACTGCTGCTGGCAGCCTTGTATTTGAGCACAGTGCAGGGTGCTGCAGCAGCAGCAGAGCCCTGGAGACAGAGTGGACCGCGGGGCTCTGATTGCGGACTTGAGTTCCAGAGGGGCCCGGTGTCTTGGAGGGCTATGGCCGGCCAGCAACAGGTGCTCTCTGAACATGGCGTGGGGCCTGTCACGAACCACCCATACGACTTTAGGCAAGTCCCTGAATGCCCACTGTCATCTCTAAACTGTACAGGTTGGGTAAAGATTCTTGAAAACAGTGCAGAAATTCCCTGAATTTTGAAGTCGTGCTGCCTGGTAACACTCAGTCTCCTACTATCAGTGCAAAGCCTCGATTTCTTCCAGATTTAAAAATAGACTTTCCATGTGGGTAACTTGCAAAAGCTTGAACTTGAGGTTTTGCACGTGGAGAGCGCACTGTGAGAGGATCTGCAGGAGTGTGGGAGAAATATTTAAAAATAAAGGTTGAAATGTGAATGCAGCCAGAGCGTCTGTTCTTGAACTCATTCTACACCACATTGTAAAGAAATGTATTTAGCAGTGGGAGGAATTTGGTGGGATAAACAGAGGGAGTCATAGCAGAGCAGGGCTTTCAAGCCAGGTGCTCCAAGTTTGGAGGAGATGCGATCCATCCCAGAACAGACAGGACCAGGCAAAAGAATAAGCAGGAAGCTTTTGACTGAGGATCAGGCAGGGACCCAAGCACATTCTCTCATCAAAAAAATTTTTATTGGACATTTCAGGAGGAATTTATCCCATGCCTGGTGAATTTAGAGTTATGGGCTTGGTTGGGGCCTCAAACAGGTGATTATGGTAATTTAGAGAGAAAGTACCAAGCCATTTCTGTCACAAGGCTGTTCCAGTTTGAAAATAATAGTGCCTCCTTGCATTTATAGAGTGCTGAATATGCTCCAAAGTGCTTTCCCATCTATTATCTCATTTGATCCTCACAAAGGCCAGAGATGCAGGCTGCGTCCCCGCTGTGGAGCTCTGAATGAGAGCTGTCCCCTTGGAGGGTTTCCGTTTCTCTACTGAAAAACGAGGGCACTGTTCTCACCATTCAGTATCTTTTTCATCAAATATTCTTTGAGCTCTCTTTCCATCTAAGGCAGAATTGCTTAGCTCAGGGTATTGGGGTCACCTGCACCAGCAGCCATAAAGAGCTGGTGAGAAGGCAGATTCCCGGGCTCCACCCAGATGGAGACCCGCACTGTCACGGGGCAGGGCCTGGAAACCTACATGCTCTACATACTTCCTGAGTGATTCTAATGCACACCAACATTTGAGAACTCCTGCTCTAATATAACCTTTCAGGCCCGAGATCTTGTTATATAAAACACACACTCAGCAACTGAAAAAATCCTGCAAGTATAAAATTCTGATGAGTGGGGAGAAAGCAGTCTAGTGTTGGCTGAGTGTATCTGGTCATCCAGATAATAACAGCCTCTCAAGGATACAATTAGTGCCCTCGAAATTGGAATATGACCATTTAATAATTTAAGTAAGATCATCAGGATTAATGAATAGTGGTTGAAATTAAACCTGGGACCATAAATCCACACGGGCCTGTTGTAGCGAGGCGGTTATTGATGACGAGGCATCCTGAGAGACAGGAGTCTGGCCAAAGCTGAAGGTGTCTTATCTCCTCCCACAAGGGCCATGTATCCTGGCACTTAGGGTGACCCAGGATGATACCACCCACATGTGCCCCAAGGCCCATTTGGTGGCCTGCCAATCTTGTGTTTTCCATAAGTCTAAGCATCTTTTCTCGCTCACTCCCCCAACTTTTCTTTCAGGCACTGTCTCATTAAGCTGCATCCCTGTCCCCTTGTTGATGCTATCAAAATAATCTGCAATGTCTGTAAAGAACGCAGGTTGCTGGGATCTACTCGAGGGCCAATAAATCAGAAGCTCCGAGGGAGGCCCTGGTAACCCGTTTTTAACAAGCCTCTCAGTTGATGCTGATAGGGAGGAGAGTTGAGAGCCACTGCTTGAATCCAGTTAGAACGGGAGGCCACATTCTGGGTTCAGGATGTGTGCTTCTGAGTTCACTTTTTATTCAGTCACCAGACTGTAGTATTCTCCTCAAGGTTTTTCCCTGCCATGGAAATCAGGATCCTCTTCCATGTTCTTATTGCACTTTTTAGCTCATTAAGCCATTTCACACTCTAATTTCATCTCATCCCTGTAAATGAGACTTTGAGGTGGACAGAAGCTCAGTGTTTCAGTTAACAGTAGTAAGAATAAGCATCATTCTAAAAACAATCGCATAGGGGCTGGTGAGATGGCTCAGCGGCATAAGTGCCTGCCTGGCAAGCGCGAGGTCCTGCGTTCGACTCCCGGTAGCCACGTACGAAAAAAGGGCCGGTGATATCGCTCAGCAGCACAGGCGCCTGCTGGCGACCCCCGGTACCCACAAAAAATAAATAAATAAAAACAATCGCATTATCTCTGACGATTTACTGGGTGCCAACCAGGTGTTGGGCTCTGGTGTAGTACATTCTCACTTAATCACCATCCAACCCATACAAGCGAAGAGAACAGTATGGCATTTGGGCTGGGAAATCAGCTCTTCTGGTTCACACCAGAAGAGAAGGTGCTGGCTTTTGGGATGGGGACAGGACAGGATGGGACTGGCCTAAAGCACATCTGCATTTAGGGGCTGGCTGGCATGATGGGGAATGGCGTAGGGCAGGACTTTTCCATGACCCGACTATGTTCATCTGCCTGAGTGGGGAAGCAGAGAGGGTTTTGTTCTACTACAAAGAATATGTGTAGTATTCCTGCTCAGGACGAAGGGCTAGTTAGAATGCTGTCCTAAGGTGGTGGGAAGGTATCTGATGGGAAAGCTCGGGGCTTGTCTTTCCTCCTGCCCAGGGAAAACATTTGCTGGCTGCTGTGTGGCTCCAGCAAGGTGACTGTTGAATTGAGTTCTTCAGGAAGAGAGGCTGGAGTGCACTTATTATTGAGACCGTATTCTGACAACAGGTAGGAAAAAGCTGTTTCTGAGAAGGCCGCGTAGAAAGCACAGCATTCTAATCCCACCTGCTTTCACCCTCACTGCACGCCACTAGCAATGCCCAATATATCCCATTCATTAACAGGCCACAAGTGGAGAACCAACAGCACACAACAGGAATTTATTAGCTACACCGAAGTTCCTGGTTGCTAGTAAATAACGTGGGCATCGCAGAAGGTCTGCATTTAGGAAGCAAACAGATAAAATTAATTTTTCATCACTCTAGAAGGAATGGACTTTTTTGAGTTTTTGGAGAAGGGACTTAGTGTACATGAGGGTCCCCAAAAGTTAGAAAAAGCAGCATGCATGAATTAAAACATTACAGAAACCAACATCATTGAAGTGCACAAGAGGAAGGGATGTTACTGTGGCCTCAACACATGCCTATTTCTTTGTTCTTTGTAACGCTGCAAAAATTACATTTTCATGAGATTTGCCAATTTGAGGTAGCAAAGCAAGAGAGAAAGACAGAAAAAGAGAAATCAAACTCTCAATGCCCTTGATCACTATACTGATTCACAGTGCTGCACATTTTTTGTTTTGGAAATTTATTTGAAATAAATGATGTACAAATGTGTGGACTTGGCCTTCCTGATCCTCAGAGCTCTCAAGCATTGGCTACTTCTGGCTATGAAAACTGGTAATATTTTAAGCTTCCAATGTTACCAGCTCTGAGGGTGCCTTTGGATTCAAATCAAACCAAAATGGGCTCTGGAGTTGTGATTGATAAGACAAGCTCGAACCATCAGGAGCTGAGAGTTCTGCAAGGAAAGCGGGGAGAGCTCCGTAAATCTCTCCGCGAGGGGCTCACGGGGAGGCAGCCCTGCGGTTGGGCTGAAGGTTGGAGCTAAGGCCTGCCAGGTTAACCTGCTTCGTTAACCTGCTAGACCAGTGTTGTTAGGAGGATCTGGCTAACATTTATAATAAGTGGAAACAGGAGAACAGACCGATTAGATATACGAACGTGGATTATCATGATTACATCCTACCTTCCTAAAAGTTTTGCTGGTATTGTTTTATTTAGGAGATGGGGTGCAGAGAGGAGAGGAATTTCTTGTACTTTTGTTTGAACTCTCTACTAAATATGCATTTTCCTTTCAGGCAAAGATTAGCAATCAGAGGCTTCCTTTAAAATTAGATACAATGTGTCTAAGTTGCTTACAACAGTGGCTGGCACATAGCAGGAGCAAGGTAGGTGCTGCCCAGCATTATATTATTGCTTATTTCCCCTCTGCGGTGGTGACAAAATCAGCACATTCAGCTCCCCACTTACTGAGCTAAACGTGAATGACACGAAGAGGACTGGTTGGTTTGTGCTACACCAAGTAAGGAGCCTCTTACTTTTACTTCAGCCTCAAATCTCATCTCCTTTCAGACCCTGGGTAAATAACACTGCACCTCAGCCTTCAGCTGGCAGGAGGCCGGAGCCCTCTGAAGTCAGACTATGCACAAGGGGACGGCTCTGTGGCTCTCCCGGGGCACCTTATTCCAAGGACCTCCAATGTCGTGCTCCATTGGCTTTTGCTTCTCCCTCATCATGCTTTTAAGGAAACACTAAAACAACGGAAAAGGTTAGACTTTAATCCCCACAAGAAAGTCAGAATATCTTTAATTTAGCAGTCTTGCTGCACCAAGTTTTTAAAATGTAGAAGGTCTACCCATCTCAACAGAAATGTCACCTCTCTGAAAATATAATGCAGCTATTTTCCACTAGAGAAACGATTCTTTTCCAAATACTACAGCTTTTGATGTTTCAGATGCAATCTGAGCAATTTATTTGATTTTTTTTGTTCTCCCAGTAAATCATTTATAAAATGTTTGATTCACAAAATCCTATTTTTTAAAGATGCACAAAATGTCCCCAAAATAAATTGATTCTTGCATCCTGTGTTCCTGCCACGTATCCACAAAAAGCTTTATAGATCTCCCTCATTATAAACTAATTAATATTCTGTAACAGCTTTAATCTCCTTAGCAATTCTCTCCTTTGGACTCTGAGGCAGAAGTGTTTAGGATGTCAAAGCTGTTAAGGGAGAAGAGAATCAAGAAAGCCTGTGGGTTTCCTAATGGTAAGAGCCTAGAGACTGATCCTTAAGATCTGGGATTCTTCAGATCATGGAACCAATCACGGGGAAGACCAATCCCTCCTGCTACCTGTGCTTTTCCACAGGAAAGAAACTGGTCCCTGGGAAGGAAGTGTTTGGGCCACCTACCGACATTCTCTCTGACCCTCAGTTTTAGCCCCTGAGATGGAACTGCTTCCTAGCCCTCATTCCATTGGGGAGGGAAAATGATTTCCTAACGACATGGCAAGGAAGGCGGCACTGTGCCTGTGTGGCCTGCTGCACACTGTCTTCTGTGGGTGCGCACCCATCCACTGGGGCTCTGCCCTGCCCAGGGGGCAGGTTCCTCTGCTGACAAGGAAGGAGGAGGAAAAGACCCACGCTGTGTGCCCTGGCCTAGCCTCTGCCGTGTGCAGCTGGCTTTTGGGTGTCCTTGCCTTGGAGGAGGATGGGGGTGGTAGTCACTTTATAAGGACAGGGAAAATGACTGCAGAAAGTCAAGAAAAATGAGCTAGTACACAAAGTTAGGTATGTTTTGGTGTCCACTCCAGAAAGTGCAATGAAAAGGAATGAATTTTAGGTTCACGCTATAGAGTACTGTATTATGTAGCCATTAAAAACAAATCAGTTAGCTCTGTACCTATTATTGATGTGATGGATTAACAGGGGAAAAAAAGAGCTGTAGAGGAATGTGTACAGTGTGTTTCTCTTGAGCAAGAAGGAGGGAAAGAGAGAGAGAACATAAACACCAGGTTGGATGTGGGAATGTTCTGGAGTCAGAATGCATGGTTTTAAATCAAAGCTCTGCCTCTTTGAGCCAAGGGCTCAAATCCCTCAGCAATTTAACCTCTGTGTCACAGTTTTCTCATCTGTAAAAACTGTAAATTTGAAAGTAGAAAAAAAAAGGAGGACTGAGGGTAGAGGCTAGTGGTTTTCACACTGGATGTGACAGAAACTGCCAGAGTTGTGATGATGAATGAGAGAATGCCCTAAGCACATGGTAAATGCCCAGTAAGTACGAGTGCCTGTTGTCACCTGCCGTTACAGGTTAGTGTGGTTATGTGGAACAGTCTGGAATGACACGGGGGAGGCTGTTAACATTAGTTACCTCGGCTGGGGTGAGACTGGAGGGAAACGGGAGGGTATAAAAAGGAAAACAGAAATGGAAAAACACTGGAAACAAAACAAAATTTATAACGACAGATCAACATACGAAAAGATGTGCCAGATTATATGCCATTAGGAAATTCAAATTATACATCTATCAGAATTATACATCATTCAAATTATACATCTATCCGAATTACACATCATTCAAATAAAAAAATCCCAGACACTGACAACACCAGATTCAGGTGAGAATGTGGAGTAGCAGGAACTCTCATTCATCGCTAGCGGGACGGCATAATGGTACGGCTACTATGGAAGACAGTTTGGTGATTTCTTACAAAACTAAACACACTCTTACCATCTATCTGATCCAGCAAGGTACCTAAGTGAGTTGAAAACTTATGTCTGTACAAAAATCTGTACACAAATGTTTATAGCAGCTTTGGGAATCATTGCCCAAACTTGGAAGCAATCAAGATGACCTTCAGTAGGTCATGGATAACCTACTGTAGCGCAGCCATACAATGCTAAAAAAAAAAGTGAGCATCATGAAAGATACAGAGGAACCTTCAATGCATATTACCAAGAGAAAGAGGCCAATCAGAAAAGGCTACGTACTGTGTGATTCCCACTATACGACATTCTGGAAAAATAGTAAAACTACAGAAAGCAAAGGATTGGGAGAGGGAGGGGTGAACAAGGGGAGCACCGAGGATTTTTAGGGCAGTGAAAGTGTTTTGTCTGATACTGTAATGGTGTATCCACATCGTGCGACATCTGTCCACGCCCATAGAATGTACACCACCGAGAGTGAATTCGAATACAAACAAGTGGATTTGAGGAGTCAGCAGTAACCATGTGGAGGTGCGGGTCCATCAGTGGTAACAAATGCATTACTCTGGTATGAGATTTTGATAGTGGGGGATGCTGTCTGTCTCGGGAGGGGTGAGGGGTATATGGCAACTCTCTACTTCAGCTCAATTTTGCTGTGAACAAAAACTGCTCTAAAATATAAAGTCCATTAAAAACAAAACAAAACAAAACAAAAACCATGGGTGCCAAAAAAAGCCTAAATGTTAACAGTAATTGCTCCAAGCGATGAGGTCAAGGACAGCTCTTTCCCATATTTTCTCCTTGACTTCCAACCCATGCTTGTGCTATTCTCTCTGCCTGAACACTCTCCCTTCCCCCCACTCCAACAAGTAATAGCTGTTTATCTACTTATCCCTTCACAGTCCTGGCACTCCACCATGTTGCGTGCGTTCCGGTCTTACAACTGCCCCTGGGCCTACTGTCTCCCCTCTTGGAGGTGGGCCTTCACAGGAAGCCTATTTTATTCTTTTTGTATCCCCAACACCTAGCACAGTGCCCAGCATGGTCATTTCATGAATATTGTTGAGGATGCGAATATGAATTACTTTGATAAATCAAGACAAATGGACAGAAAAATAAATACAAAACCTGAAAGAGGTGAAGACCCAAATCATAAAATGGCGGTGGGGAAAGGCCGCTCCAGAGCTGTGGTGGTGACGGAAGCAGCCTCAGGCCACAGGAGGAGATGATGAGAGATGAGGCCGAGCTGCTTTCTGGGCAGTGACTATAAAGCAGTACACTGGAATTCAAAGTGGGACGAGGCCAAATAAATTTCCGTGACATGTTCCCATGACTGGCATGACACAATCATGCAGGTTGGAGTAACATGCCATCATGGAAAGAGGACCTTGGACCCTAGTATCATTGACTAGGGTTTTCTCTCTTTTTTTTTTTTTGAGACAGGGTCTTGTAGTGTAGTTCAGGCTGGCCTTGAACTTGCTATGTAGCCTAGGCTGGCCTCAAACTCACAGTGATCCTCCTGCCTCAGCCTCGCAAGTGCTGAGATTACAGGTGTGCACCACCATGCCCGGCTGACTAGGGTCTTCTACCAGGCTAGCAACACTCACACTTGTGCCAGCACCAATCACTGCCAACAACCTGCCAATACTGCTGCAAACCCTGCCCTAAGAACTTCTTGTTGGGGACCTTCCCTGGGTATGTTTCTGCTTGCGTGTGTGTTTGCAGTGGGTTGAGTGGGAGAAAGTGCTGCCAAGCAAACACAGCATAGCCTTTCATGTCTGTACCTCATCCATTCCAGCCAGCCCAGTTTATCCTTTTCACTACTACATACCTGGTATTTCTGGGAAAACAATACTGTTCGAAAGCAGGGAGGGGAAGAAGAGGAGGAACAGAAAAAACATGTGAATAAAGACCTTTGCTTTTTTTTTTTTTTTAATGTGGGTATTGGGAGTTGAACTCAGGACCTCACACTTGCCAGCAGGTGCTTGTGCCGCTTAGCAATATCACTGGCCCTTTTTTTACTTTATGTGGGTACCGGGAGTTGAACTCAGGACCCCACGCTTGCCAGGCAGGCGCTTACACCACTGAGCCATCTCACCGGCCCTAAGACCTTTGCTTTTCCTAACAGAAATCTGCCACACTGGGAGTGCAACCCAGAGGCAGATATGCCCACCTGTGTCCTCACCTCTCTCTCTCTCTCTCACAAGTTCAGAAACCCCTTCAGGTCCTCCTAATCCTCAAGCAATGCTCAGATATTTGAAGAGCTTTTGGAGGCCCGTGGAAAACTCTGTGTCATATTCTGTATGTAAGCAGGGCCAGGGTCATTCTGGTGTGTTCGCCTCCATTCTAGGCCTTCATGCTGCCTGCACAAAGCTCTGGATCTCATTTCAAGAATTCATCTGCTCCAATTTTGTCTCCTACCCTAGGTCTCGACCCTTAGCAGAATTATAATTAGTTGCCCTAGGGATCCTGGAGGAGACTCATTTCCGAGGAAAATGCCTTCCGCTAGGCTGTGCCAATCTAGCCTGTAGTTAGCATCTATGAATTTCAAGTCTGTGAACTGCCTCTGCTAACGGGGCGCAGAGAAATCTGTCTTTTATGATGGCCCATATTTGCTGTACTTTAGACAGGTCTCTCCATAATTCTGAAATTGTTCCTCCCAAATCTCATTTTTAAAACAATCACTGCTGAGTAAGTTTTCTTTCAAAGCTGCCTTGAGAATTCCTTCATGGAACAAGAATAATGATTGTTTTTCCAAAAAATGAAGGTTGCAAAATCTGAGTGCTAATATGTAGGGCTGAGGTGTGTGGGGTTAAGAGTTCTCGGGGCTGCAGGGATACTTTGTGAAGGAAAAGGCATCAGTCAGGGGCTTCGGTTCTCACTGTTATCTGTGAAATGGGACAGCATTTGGTCTTTATTGATTGGGGTGTGAGGATGGCGCCATACCGCCTTAGTATTTTCGCTCTCTGGAGAAACAGATGCACTTGGAGAATGCCATTTTAGGACACAGATCTTTCCTTTGTCAAGACTGACACATTCTTTTTTGGGAAGGGTTGTGTTGTCTTTACCACTGAGCAAAATATTGAGGAAATTGGGATGTTAGTGATCCAAACCATTAGTTCAGACTGGTGACTTTTGATAATGAGTGCTTCTTTAGCAAGAGGTTTGCTCCTCGTTACGATGGGAAGGTCAATTTTTGAGTAGTGCCCTTAGGAAAAGGAAGGAGCTATGCCCTGTTGAGATACTTAACCAACTAGGAAGAGACAGGGCTGCATTAGAGTCCAAGGACTGGGTTCTTGCACTTCCCTTGCAACCAGCTAGCTGTGAGGTCTTGTTCACTGTCTCGACCCTCGGGTTTTTCTATCTGTAAAAGAGGCAGGTTGAGCTACATCTGTGGTTTTCATACATTTTTAAGCAGTAGAGTGTCTCCTAGTGAGCACCTTTTCAGAAAGCAAATATGTGGGGCAGCAGAGGCACATGGACCCACCTGTGCCCATGAGGTTTTCCACACCCAAGCCTCAGCTGCTCTGAGGACAGGGTCAAAGTCACTGGCTAGAGGATCCTGAAATTCTTCTTGAACTGAACAAGGAGAAGTGCATGTTTCTTATCTGGCTGATGCTTGGTTTATTCTAAGTCTTCAGAAACAATGTCCTGTGCCCCGTGACGCTCGGAGAAAGGTCTACTTAGGGCAGCTGATGTTCCAGAAAAACAGCTTACAGGATGCCCAGCCTGAAATACAAAGATGTGGGCAGCGCAGTTGCCATAGGAACTGCCAAGCCTTCCACAGCCACGATGGCTTCGCTGGCTGAAGATGGCCTTGTTGCCAGTGATGGTTTCCTATGCGTGTTGAGAACCACTCAGACTGCTTCAAAGCTCAGGGCTGTCTAAGGACACCTGAGGATGTGACCCTGCTTGTCTAGCACAGGAGCACAGTGGGACACAGTTAGGTAACCATGACTTAGCACAGGTAAACACACATGTGCTGGTTACGGCACTATGTAAGAATGTAAACATGAGGTAACAACCTGTATAAGAATTATACAACAAAGATGCAGGCAGTTCTGGGGCTCTTGTGCTCTTGTGCTCCGCTCTGCTCCATGCTGCCTGCTGTTGTTGCTGATGTCTTTTTTTTTTTTTTTTTGTGGGTACCGGGGGGTCGACCTCAGGACCTCATGCGCCAGCAGGCGCCCGTGCCACTGAGCGATATCACCGGCCCCTTTTTCGTATGTGGGTTCCGGGAGTCGAACTCGGGCCCTCGCGCTTGCCGGGCAGGCACTTAAGCCGCTGAGCCATCTCACCGGCCCCACACATGCGTTCTTTAACCTTGGCACCTCACCCTTGAAAATCTCACTTAGGCCCCTCAAGCGGGCCAACGATGTGTGTGGGAGAAGCCACCATTTTCCTTTCTTTCTCATTCATTCCCTAATTCACAAACATTTATTAATCACTCATGTCTAGAGCATCAATGGTCTGGGTGGAAGACTGATGATAAATGTATAAGTCAACAAACAGCCATGCAGTCACCCATAAGAGTTGTGCACAATGGCAGTGGGGGCTAACTGAAGATGGCCAGAGAGGAGAGAGCCAGAGTGAGAAGCACTCAGAAGAGGCTGCCTGGAACAGCACATGGAGATCTTGGGACCCTGGGGCAGGGCAGAACTTGGGGTGCTCTGGGGCAGAGCTTTGGTGCTGCTGGTACAAAAGAGGGGGAGTGAGAGAGTAAGCAGTAAGTGCAGATTTGGCTGCTGTGGCCCTGGAGGAAGCACAGCTGGAAGGCAGCTGCGAGGAGTCACCCTGTCCCCAAGGAAGAAGGTGGGAGAGGAGTCCAGGAAAAGGAAAGCAGAGAGAGGAATGGAAGGCTGAAGGCAGCAGCAGTGCATAGCACAGAGCTTTGAGTCCAAGGGCTCAGGTGCACCACTAGGTGGCTGTGACTCTGGGACATTTCTTAACCACTCCTATCCGTGACCTGGGCTCCCAAGGCCTTGGCCAGGGGTGGTTGTTAGGAAGAAATGCAGTAATGCATAATCCTTGCACACTGGAATGCACCCCTCCATGGGAGCTGCTAAAAAGGGTGAGGGGACAGGGGGAAAATTTAGGTGGAAGATGAAACAACAGCCCATTTGTTTAGTGTTTTACAATTTGGAAAACACTTTCAGCCACAGACAGGGGAGCCTGAACTTGTACTTCCATGTCTGCATTTAACCGTGACTCCTACTCCTGCAAACCAGCCTAAATAATGTCATCAGTAGTCAAAATCACAAGCTTAAACATTTACTTTTCATGTCCACTCTTGCCAGGCACTGTCCTAAGCACTTTACGTCTATTAGGTCTTTTCACAGTCAGAGGCAGTCAGTACTTTTGTGATTTCATTTTACTGAGGAGGGAACAAAGAACAGAGAGGGTAAGTGCCTGAGTTAAGGTCACACAGCTACTATGTGGCAGGGACAGGATCAGACACTAATTCTAGGCTCTGCAAAAGAGCAGGACTATGGGCTGAGGAAGGCACACAGTGTACAACCTCGCTGGAAAGACACACAACAAACCATTATCTACACAAACTTTGGCAGGTGATGAGCAGGAAAAGTAAAGGGTACCATGAAAACAAGTGTACATCAATGATGAGGGAAGGCTTTACAGCCTTGGGAAGAGCTGAGTTAAATGGTGAGTATATTACACACACACACACGGGGGCCTGGTGCTAAGATGTGTAAGTAAGAGTGTCGTATTAAAACGGTGTGGGCAGGTGAGCTGCTGCCAAAGCTGCCACTGTCATTCTGCTGGCTACTTAATCAGCTGCAGTAGGGAGGGACGGGGCTGCACTAGAGCCCGGGAACAGGGCAGCCGTCCCTCCTTCGGAACCCGCTAGCTGTGTACTCTTAGCTACAGCCTGTTCGCCATCCCAGGCCTCAGGTTTCCTGCGGGACAGCACCTACCGGCCCTCTGGCCACTGCATATTAGTGCCGTGGGGAGGTGGTGAACAGAGGAAAGGGCAGCTCTCGGTGCTGTTGCATCTAGAGAAATCTTCCAGGCCAAGACTGAGACAGAAGCTGCTGGCTGAATGGCGTTTTTCCTCCCTCTCGGGTTTCATCTTTAGACCAACTCTATGTCCCTTAAACCAAGACTGAGAGCATTTCACAGGGTGAGACTCACAGCAAAGGGGCTCTGCATGTGGTGAAGATCACATGCTTGGGGCCAGAGAGACAGGCTGCTCCCTTGCTTCCTTCTAAGAGCTGTGTGACCCAGGGTAGGTCACTCAACCTCTCTGGGTCTCAGTTTTCTAATCTGTGAAATGAGGGGGCAAATACTAGAAGTGGGCCTATTTGATACCTCTATCTCGCTTCTCCTTTTCCTGCCCCCTACTAGAGAGACCAAAACACAAAACACTCGCATTCTTAGCCACCCACACAGACACGATGACCAGATGGCAGAGACTAGGCCAAAAGTCTGGGGGAGTTAGGGGGATGACGCTGAACAAGAAGCAAATCCTCACAGGAGAGGGCTGTGTATCCGTTGCCCTTCCTCCTCGTTTGCTGAAAGGCAAACTTTCCAGAGGCTCAGCAGCCATTTTCTGACCATGAGGATGAAGAAGAGAGAGAAAAAGCTTGGTTCCTTTTTTTTTTTTTTTTTGGTATCGGGAATCCTCAGGACCTTGCACTTGCCAGGCAGGTGCTGCGCCGCTGAGTTATATCCCTGACCCGTTTGGTTCTTTTATAACAGCCTAAAACAGCCAGTTGTACTAGTCCTGGATCTTTTGTTATGTGACAGATAGAAAGAAAGACAAAGAGATACATAGAGAGATGAAAGTGAGCGAATCCTTTACTTGTTTGATCCATTGTTTATCAAGCTTCTGTTCTTTGTGTATAATGCATTTCTAAATTGATATCAAGGGGATAAAAATAGGATCCATCTGATGGTTGCTGTGGGTACTAAATGAGATAATGTGTGCACAGCCAGGTCTACAGGCTGGTCTGTGGCAAGCAATCCATGAACTGAGGCTGCTACAGAAGGGAAAAGGTGCCATCCCTCAGGGAGTGTGGGAAGCAGAAGGCTGGGAGGGGCTGACCCTACCTCGATCGCTGAAGTCGTCGACCAACACAATCTCTGCCACCAGCTCTGGGGGTGAGCGGTTCAGCACACTGTGGACGGTGCGGAGGAGGGAGGACCAGCCCTCATTGTGGAAGGGGATGATGATGCTGGTGTTGGGCAGGATCTCCAGGTAGCGTTTGCTGTTGCAGCTGGAGGGAGACACAAATGGGAGTGAGAGGACAGGGTCAGGCTAACTGCAAATACCACCTCCTCGCCAGCCTCTGGGACACTGGTGAGAGCTGGGGAAACCTTGATCCCCAGAGAGCTTTCTGCTCCCTGACAAAGTCCTGCCTCCAATCCCTGCACACGCAGCAAGGAGGGATATGAAGAAAGACCCCCGGCTTGGTATGAGGTCATGATTCCATGCGGAGCAGAGAGCCTCAGTGACATTCTGGCCTCTCTTACTACCTGTGATTTATAATAACAAATATGCATGTTTTGGCCTTTGTCCCTAGTTCCTGGTGCAGAGCTTATAAAACCCTTGTAATTTTTTGAGGCACAGAGGTGGTAGGAGGACCTTCTGTTTTAATGTTCGTGTTTTTGAGCCTGGTTCCTAACACAGGGGTCCTAACTCCCTTGGAATTTCCTGGGTGATAAGAACATCTTTTGTTCTAAGGAGGCTGACTCTTGATAAGCTCCAGAAGCAGCCTGGTCAGCAGAAAGGCAACACCATGATTAGAAACTCGGGGAACTCTGAGTCCCACCTCCCATCCTCCAGCAAAGGGAGAGAAGCAGGAGACAGAGTAGCTGATGAAATGGCGTGATGGAGCGTCCCTAAACTCATGAACCAGTGGGTTTGGAGCGCCGCCGGGCTGATGGCCACATGAAGGTGCTGGGGAGGCAGTGTGTCCCTTCCCATGTGACTGGCCTTAGGTGGCTCTTCATCTGGCTGTTCTTCTCTATCCTTAGTTGTAATATTCTTTGTAATAAACTGGAAAGAGTAAGTGTTTCTGGAAGTTCCGTGAGGAGCCTTAGCAAACTGACCCCAAGGAGCCTGTCATGGGAAGCTCTGATTTATGGCTGCTTGGTCAAAAGCCCTGGAAGCCTGGGTCTGTGCTCACTGCGTGAAGTGGGGCAGTCTGTGGGCCTAAGTCTTCAGCAGGTGGGGTCTGACTCTTACTCACGGTAGACAACGTCAGGACTGGTTTGAATTCTAGGACACGCGGCTAGTGTCAGAGAATTGCTTGTTGGTGGGGAAAAATTCCACTTATTTGGTCACAGAAATATTCTGTGTTGAGACTGTGAATAACAGAAGAAAAAACAGTTTTTTCCTATTATACATCACTCCTTGCACATGAAAAGGGATTCATCCATGTGTTTGGAAGAATAAAGTGGGCTTCACTGGCTTAGCCTCTCCTCTCCCCCTCCTGGGTTCTGCTCTCCACAAGCCACATGGGAAGATTGGGAGTGGAAGGCCCCACCGCTATAGGCATTCAAAATCCTCAAACACTCAAAGAAATTGACATCATTCTATATATCACCAAACATCTAGTTCATGTTCAAATTTCCTCAGTCTTATGTCTTTTTATAGTTGGTTTGTTTAAACCAGAACAAAGTCTACATGACTGCATTTAATGGATACGTCTCCTAAATCTCTTCTGTATGTTTCCTCTTATAATTTGTTTGCTGAAGCACCTGGGCCATTTGTCCTATAGGGTCTCCCACAGTCTGTACTTTGCATCTCTGTAGTGTCATTTAACATGTTCTTTTGACCCCTAGCTGTAAACTGGTAGTTAGATCTAGAGGCTTGAACTAATTCAGGAAGATATTCTAGCAACATCTTCACAGCAAGTGATGTGTACGTCCCTTAGGAGACGTGGAAGGTCCATGATGGATTCCTCGGGATATTCTACGTACACACACAGATACACATGTACAGCGCATCAAACATACACTACCATATACAGATATCTTCTTCTTTCCTTCTAATCTAGATGACTTTTATTTCTTTTTCTCCTCTAATTATTTTAGATACTCCAGTCCAATGCTGTACAGAAGTGGCAACAGCAGGCATCTTTGTCTTATTCCTGATCTTATAGGAAAAAATTTTATTCTTTCACCATTATGAATGTTTGTGTAGTTTTTCACAGATGCCCTTTGTCAGACTGAGAATCTTTCTTATATTCCTAGTTTGCTGAGTGTTTTATCCTGAAAAAGTATTGGATTTTATCAAACACTTTTTTTCTTTGCATCTGCCAAGACAATCAAGGGGCTTGGGTCCTTTATTTTATTAATGTGTTATGTGACATTGTTTGCTTTTCATATGTTGAACAAACTTTGCACTCCTGGTATATCTGACTTGGCCATGGTATATAAACTTTCTTATACATTGCTGCATTTGGTTTGCCAGTATTTTGTTAAGTATTTTTGCACCTATATTCATTACATATACTGGTCTAGGTAATTTTCTTGCAATATTTTTGTTCGGTTTTATATGTTATATTTACTTTGCTAAAAGTCTAGGTTACTTATTTGCCTTTTCCTGCAATATGTAATAGTTTCATGAAAGCAATGCCAATATTATTGGTACAATATTATTACAGATTTTTAAAAATCTGCATGGTAAATTTTATTATGGATGTACATGCAAATTTTATGTTTTGAAGTCACTTGAATAATTCCTCTCTACATGGTTCTTAATACACAGTTGGGTTCATTTATTTCACCTACCTTTTCGTTTTCAGGGTTTCAGTTTTACTGTTTAATTCTGATCTAATCTTGTTGTTGTAATTATATAAAGTATTTATGTGGTTTCAAAGTCAAATCTAAAAAGAAGATGGTTCAAAGAGTTTTGGCTTTTACCTCCATCTCCATCCAGTTTTCCCCTCCTTTTAGAACATGTTTTATTTTGTGGCTAATCCTTACACTGTTTTCTTTACTTCTTTAGTAGAAATAACTACATATATAAATTGCTATCTCCTTGATCTTTTCTTGAATACATGGTAGCAGGCTATACACTTTTCTTCACCTTATCTTTTCAACTTAGCAATACATCCTAGAAATTGTGCCATAAAAGGACCACTTTTTTTTGCTTTTTTATTTCTTAAGTATGTAAGTTCAATTCAGGGAACAACAAGCAAGTCCATTTGGTCACACCAAGACCATTTTACACAAAGAAAGCGCATTTATTTGCTTTATAGTAAGTTTTATTATTTAGCTTCAGGAGGGAAGTGGTAAGCAAAGAGGGAAACAACTTGCTGAGCTGCTAAAACAGTGATTCTGAAAGGGCAGTCCTGCCTGGGCCAGAGGCTGAACATCACTGGGGAGTTGGTCAGAATACAAATTTTCTGGCTGACCAGACAGCTTGAATCAGGGTGGGCCAGCAAGGGTATTTTAACAAGCCCTCTGGGTGATTCTGGTGCCTGCTCAGGTTGGAGAATCACTGCCCTCAAATATTCACATTCCCAAGTGGAAGAACGGTGTGTTGTTACTTTTCTCTCGTTGCTGAGACACAAAATACCCGACACCCAAAATTAAGGAAGAAAAGGTTTATTTAGCTCACAGTTTGTGGAGGTTTCAGTCCATAATCAGCTGGCTCCAAGGCAGGGTAGCATGGCTGAGGGGCAACAGTATATGGCGGTAGAAGACAGCAAGCGCAACAAGAGCAAAAGGGAGGAGCCAGCGCAGAGGAGACTCTTTCTGTCCCTTATATTGCATGCAGGCCACCCACCCTAGGGTGGATGCAGCATTCACACCCATAATCCCGGCATTGGACCATGAATCAGTCACAAACTCTAGAACTCATGAGGCTTTGGGGGGACATCTAGACACAAACCTTAACAAATGGGTTCCCTGGGACCAGAACATGAGGTGAAAAACTGTGTGCAGATGGCTTCCTGGGGAGTGCTCTGGGCAGATGTACTGTAGGCAAGTGCGCCAGGCAGGTAAGGGAGGGCAAAGCCCACCCCCATGTGCTGCATGGAGATCTCAGTCCACTTGATCAGGTGCTCTGGAGATGAGATGGCCTTTCCAAGTTGTCCTAGACTGAGACAAAGGCCTGGCCTTTCTCTCCAAGCACCTTGAGCAAGGCAGCTCCCTGCTACCGAGGGCAATTCCCAGAGAGAAAAACGGCTGGAAGCTGCCCCTGCCCCCAAATTCCCAATAGCCTGGGGATGGGGGATCAGAACAGAGGACATGGGCAGAGCACTTCCCTACTCACTACCACACGGACAGCAAGCCTACACTCGCCGCACAGAGGTTATGCGAACTTATCCAAAGTTACGCAAATGAAAATGGGTAGGATCTGACCCCAGAACCTGCATTCACAACCATCATCCAACTCCCACGAATCATGTTCATATCCAACTTTCACAAGAGCCCCAAGGACGGACGAGGCAGGGCTCACCATCCCCACTGGAGATTTGGCACTGAGATTTCAGGCAGGGAGGTGGCCTGCCCAGGAGAAGGGGGATCCCCACTGGTGCAGCACTCCACAGTGACACAACTGGGCCTCGACCTTCTCAGAGGAAAGGAGCAGCATCTGCCTCCCACAGCTGGTTTCTGCTTGGCAGTAGCTCAGATAATGTGCAACACAATCCTGTGGGGTAGGAGGGAAGCCGAGGGAAGCTCTGCAGGTAAAGAACAGCCCAGGTGTGAGGAGCACTAAGCACGGTCCTGGGGCTGGGTCGGCGCTCGTCTTCTCCCCGCGCCTCTGCCCCATACGCCACCCGACTGTCTGGCCGGCTTCTTCTCATACCTACACATCCTAGCTTAAATGTCATCTGCTCAGCGAAGTCTTCTCTGATTGCTGCTTCCTCCCTCGGCTGTATGTGAGCTCTTCCTGATTCTCCACCTCGGGGATCAGCCAAAGTTATGGTCCAGGGACAAACCTGGCAGACTGTTCTTGTGTGACTCTCAAGCTAAAATAATTTTTACATTTTTAAAGAGCTGTAAAAACAAAATGATATGCAAACAAAAGAAGAATATGGAACAGAGACCATCTATGGCCCTCAAAGCCTAAAATACCTAGTATCTGGTCCTGAACAAAAAAAAGTTTGTTGGCCTCAATTCCATTTCACAGCACCCCAACTTTTTCTTCATTGCAAGTAGCACACTTTATATATTTTATTTAGGTCTCCCCCTTAGAAAGTAAGCCACGGGGGCACCGGTGAGACAGTTCAGCGGTGTAAGCGCCTGCCTGGCAAGCGTGAGGGCCCGAGTTCGACTCCCAGAACCCACATACGAAAAAAGGGCTGGTGATATCACTCAGTGGCACGGGCGCCTGCTGGCACGCGAGGTCCTGAGGTTGACCCCCAGTACTGACAAAAAAAAAAAAAAAAGAAAGAAAGTAAGCCACGAGGAGGGGGACTTTTATGTTTAGCACAATGCCAGCTATAGTCTGTGACCAAGAAACACTAGCTGAATGAACGGATGAATACTGCCCGAGTTCAACCTGTCTTCTTATACCACATCCCAGACTCTTTCCTCTACACACCCCCTTCACTGCGGAGTTGGCAGTGATTCTCTTGCAGGAAACGCTTTTGTCCCTGCATGTCGTTGGCCGGGTTCAGGGAGGAGGGGCATCTCAGGCATCACTCCCCACACAGTGAGCCAGAGTGGTTCCCTATTCGCCACATGTGGCTCCTATGGGAGGACAGAGGGCTTCCTCGAGGCCCAGAAGAGAGGACCCGAGGACCCGGCAGGCTCGGAAGGAACAGCTGTCCACCCTGAGTCTCCAGCCAGAAGTCCGATGTGGTGCGCTGAGCATCGACCCTGACGGTTAGCAAGCCTGAATCCCTAGAATGGCTGAATGTGTTCACCTTTCACAGCAAAAGGGACTTTGCAGACTAGAATGAGGGCGAAGACCGTGAGATGGGTTTGCAGAGCGAGACTGTTCAGGTGACTCAGATGTAATCACGGGGGTCTCTGAAAGCAGAGGATCTTTCTGTTGGGCTACAAGATGAGACAAAAGTGAAGATTTCAAATGTGAGAGGGACTTGGTCCACCGTTGCTGGCTCTGAAGCTGGAGGAAGAGGGCTGGAGCCAGGGAAGGCGGGAGCCCTTAGAAGCTGGGATCGGTCTGCAGCTGACAGCCAGTGAGGGTGCAGGAAGCCTCGATCCTCAGAACTAAGCTCTGCCAAAGACCCAGATGAGCAAGGTTCCCCTAGAGACCCCAGAAAGGAACACAGCCCGGCCACTGACACTTTGATTCTAGCCTGGTAAGACTGTTAGACTTCTGACCGATGGGACTGTAAGAATAAATTTGTGTTGTTTAAACGGGTATAAATAAATTGTGTGCTGTGTTAAGCTCCTAAATATATGATAATTTATTTTGGCAGCTATAGAAAACTAATACTCAATACAAGATGAAATATTAATAGTTTACACAAATAACTAATACTTTACACACGGTGTAAACATTAGTCGCAAATTGTGAAAAGCAGATAACACATAAAACCCCTCATTTCTGGCTTTTCTTAAAACACAAGCAACACTGATCCCAGAGCCTCTAGCAGCAGAAAGGGCTGAGGGTGACAGCATATGGGCCTGGTCTTCACTTGCTGTCCCCAATCCCCATGGCCTCCTGCTGACACTGCTTCACTCTCTCTTCATATTACTTCCCTGGATCCCGGAGAGACTGGGACTTGAGAGCCAGAAGGGAAAGGTGTTATGGGAGGGGATCTTGATAAGAGTTTTGGGGACATCTTGGGACACTGCATGTACCAAAAGCGTCTCCTTTGTATGCCACTGCAGCCTGCTGTTTAGGGGTCTCTCTGCAATGTACTCTGAGAGGCATCAAGAAGTAGAGTGGGGGCCAGTGAGATGGCTCAGTGGCATAGGCGCCTGCCTGACAGGTGCGAGGGCCCGAGTTCGACTCCCAGAACCCACAAACGAAAAAAGGGCCGGTGATATCGCTCAGCGGCATAAGCGCCTGCCTGGCAAACGTGAGGGCCCGAGTTCGACTCCGGTACCCACATATGAAAAAAGGGCCGGTGATATCGCTCAGTGGCACGGGCACTGGACGGATGCTTGATCAAGTGAGTGGAGAATGTTCATTGCAGAACCTTGATGGGGGAACATGGGTGTTCACTGTACAATTCTTTCAACTTTTCTGTATGTCTGATAATTTTCAGAAAGAACTGTTGAATGAAAAACCCAGGCGGGGTCCATAGTTCTCAGGTTCAAATTCTACCTTTGCAAGAGGCACCATGAGAAGCTGTCTGGGGGCAGGTGTGCCATCTCTCCCAGCTCCCCACCCCCAGGTGAACCTTCCAGACCAGGCAGGAAGGAACCCGGAGCTTTGTGGCAGTGAGCTCAATTCCATCTGTGCGAACTGGACTCCCCAATTCTAGCAGTCCTGTTCTAACGGACAAGCAGTCTCTCTCTCTCTCTCTTCCTTTGGGACCTTCCAGATTTCTTTCATGTCTCCATTTGCTCTTCGATCTTGCTGGATGGTTTTTATCTGGGCCCCATGAAGCCTTCCTCTGTCCCTTTCCTACCTCTCTAATCCTTTTGATCATTTCAGCCAGTCTTCTCTGGGAACCTTCAACTTCATTATGTCGGCTTTCACAAACAAATGAAAGCACCTCTTCTTAAAAATCCCTTTCCCTTCACTCAGCTGAGTCCTTTGTGGCCAAGAAAGACAGGCACTATCTAGTTTGCTACAAAAGTTCCTGCCTTCCATCCAATTTCACAGGAGGTACGCTTGACTGAAAAGGGTTTGGGAGTAGGGTAAATGTAATAAATTGCCTGGAGTCCATAGGCAAGATACAACAGTATAGCTGCTACCCAGCAGAGAGCCCGGGCTCTCTCCAGCCCCAGAGCTGGGCCCCACAGCCTGCTGGGAGATAAGCAAACACCATCATGCTTTAAGGAAAGCAGACAACCTACAATAGACTAAATTCACTTCTAATTTAATTCAATTGTGGAATAATTAAACATTATTCAGAACTCAACTAAAAGACTCAGCTTGGATCCTAGCCATGATAGTGCCTATCTTTCTCTCTTTTTAATCTACTCTGTTTCTCCTCCTCCTCTATCCATCCCTTCATTCATTTCCTAAATAAACACAAAATTGCAATTCGACTTTAGTCATGAGCACTACTTATTAGTTTGGTCCCAATTTAGAAGAGGCCTTTTGTTTAAATAAATTTTTAAAAAGTGCAGCGCATGCTCAAATTGTTCTCTGCAGTATCCAGCAGAGAACCTGGCCCCACACCGAAGACCACAGGCCACCCTCCTTGTGAGAGCCCATGCAAAGCCTTGTTCTTCCTACCCTTATTAGGCCTTGGGTCACAGGAGACAGAGAGGGCCTGGGATGGCATGGAGGAAGACAGAAGGCCGTCACTGCCCACAGAGGTCCCATGTGGTTATCAGCTCCGCAGGAGGCCTGCCGGCATGTGACTTGAGGCCAAACAGTGGATGGTGGAAAGTGCCCGGGGCTTTTGCGTGTGATGAAAAAGAATCCTTTGCCTGGATGCTTTTGGAAATTAGCCACTGAGAATGTGGACTCCAGGAGAGACTAGGGCACTGCTCCCGCTGCAAAGGGCTGGCGTGGCTACCACAATGGGGCAGGCAGTAACACCTCACCTCCTCATGCCTGATGGTTTAGAAAACGTATCCTTCTCTCTCTCCTCCAGACACGTCTCCTTTCTCTTCTCTGACACACACCAGCGCAAGGGAGGCAAATGGGGAGTGCAATCTCATTTTCCATGTGAAGAAAAAAGAGCCCATAGGGGTAAGTGCCTTTAACCTAGGCCTCAAACTCAGATAGGATTTATTTAAAATAATTGTCATAATCACGTCCTTATCACTAAGACACAATACCTGACACCTGCAAGTTAAAAGAGGAAAGGTTTATTTTGGCTCACAGTTTGTAGTGGGTTCAGTCCATAGTTGCCTGGCTCCATGGAAGGGCAGCATGGCAGAGGGGCACTGCAGAGAACTGCTCATGGGATGGTAACAAGGAAGCAGAGAGGGATCAAGGGAGGAGGAGGGAGATTGACCCTTCCAGGCCACGCCCCAAGTGACCCACCTCCTCTGACCAGGCTTCACCTCGCAACATCAAATATAGCTATAAACTCATCAGTGGAAAATCCACTGATCACACATCCATGATCCAATCACCTCCCAAAAGCCCCACCTGTGAGTGTATGAGGCTTTGGGGGGACATCAAGATATAAACCATAACAATAACATTTGAGTTTTTCTGGATTTCGAAGTGACAGTTGTGCAGCACAAAAGTCTGGAAGATAAAGTCCCAAAGGAAAACTGGTTACAAAAGCTAATACAAATGTGTGACAACTTTAAATGGTTCTACCTACAATTTTTTGACTTTACAGTGATGCAAAAACAAATGTACATTCAGTAGAACCTTTACTTCCAATTCTGAGTTTGATCCTTTCCTGGGCTGGTGATATGCCGTTTAATATCCCCAGTGATGCTGGGCAGTGGGAGCAGGTCACAGTTCCCTGTCAGCTGCACAATCACAAGGCCAAACCACTGACACTCTGTGGCATACTGTGCTGCCAAGCCATCATCCCAAATGGGCTCGGTGTATCAAATGTGTTTTCAAATGTTCACAACAGACTTATGGGGAGTGGATGGGCATCTGCGTTCTGCCCACACTGACACCTGGGGCTGACCTCTGCTGAACATTCCGGGTGTGTGTTTCTACGCACACACACACATTCCAAAAAGCATGACATACAGGACACCTGCCCTCTCTCTGCTTTCCCCACCTAAAGTCTTTGTGGGCTTCCTCAGATGCCTGGAAGGGACACTGCAAAGGCAGAATCAGGCTTGGTGATGCCTCTAATTTCCCCACAGAAGGCTGAAGCAGTGACACTGCGAAACTTCCTGCACATGCACAGTGACAATATGGAGGTCCTCTTGGCTCAACACACCTGACACCAGATGGCACCATACAGAAGAGACTCCTGAGGAGTTTGGAATCTCATAAGTGAGACTTGCACGAGAGTCATTTTATCCCCTACACAGGCACTTCCTCCACCCTGTGGCTCCGTCTACCCAGCTCCCATCCCTGCCTGGGCTGAACCTTGAGAACAACATGAGGACAAAGAGGCAAGGCTGGGGATGGTTGTGGACACACTGTTTGAAATGGTGAAGAGAAGAGACAAAGTGAATGTCCAGCCATAGGGGAAGATTAAAGGATGAAAAGTTTAAATGACTGGATACTGATAAGCTGTTAAAAAAACAAGGCAAAAGACGACAATGATGGTAATAGAAAACAGGCAGCTGTAGGCACATAATGCTATTAAGTCATCTAATTGTTACAACATTCTTATGAGGCATGAACTTTTATTTTCCCATTACAAACAGGAAGATATAAAGCACAAAGAACTTGCCTATGATCAAATAGCTGGTAAAGGGTAGCATCCATATTTAAACCTATCTGTCCTTTATACATATTAATATTTTCATAGAAATAATTTATCTGTGTTATTAATCATATAAGCACAAGAAGACTGAATGGATAAAACACAAAAACCAAGGAAACTAGCAGGAGTCTGAAATGCTCTGCTACGTCACGATCCAGGTCCCTTCTCCCCGGATCTGTTTCCCCTCACGTCAGTAGGACTGCAAGACTGATGCAACCGGTGAGCCTTATGTGGCTGCTCTGCATCCTTCTCTTTCATTTGGTAACAGCATCCTGATTTTACTTGGGGACTCTCCTACCCCTTAGCTGTACAGGGTTAGGGTGGAGCGGGCTTCTTCCTTGCCAGGCAAGGGAGCCTGGCTCAGCCAATCACAGAATCACAGCTCTTCAGCCACCTAGATTAGTTCAGGAACAGGCACCTGTAAATCAGAGCAAATCTTTGCTGAGACAACTAGGAGAGGGGTAAGCAATTTTCTGCTGAAAGGGAACATGGGAGGATATAAATCTGGCCTGCCTGGAACTACCATGTGGAATGCTCCCTGCCTCAGAATGAAGTTAACAGAGTAAAAAACAGAGCCAAGGGCTGGAGAGAGAGATTCCTGCTGGCATCACTGGGGACTTGGATCCGGCTATGCCTGAAGCTTGGCAAGGTCTGCTCCTGGCTTTCTCAGTTATATGAACCAATGTGTTTCCTTCCTTAAATCAGTTTGAGTTGCAGCTAAAACAATTATTGCTGGTAGAACTGGATAGTCCCTAAACTCTGTCAGTCAGTCAAATCAATTTGTGTTTGGAACTAATGATGGCTTCTGAAGGACAAAGAGATATAAACTGTTCCCCAAGAGACACCTCTGACCTGAAGGGGTCGCCTCTCTCTTCTGCTGCAGGGGAACTTTGCTCATTCGCTGATGAGGAGGAAATGACATGGGTAGAAGGTCACGGTGGGGATGCGAGGCAGTGGGAGGAATGAGAAATAACTGAGCTCATTTGTGGCTCAGCAGCCTGGGGTTTAATATTCCCTGATGGAGGTGGAGCTTTTGGGACACAAAGACCAATCTAATAGACTAATCTGAAGCAGAGCCTCAAGGCCTCCTGCTGGAGCACTCGACTATAAAGGAAAAGTCAAAACACAAGGGAAGGGGCTGGTGAGATGGCTGAGCGGCGTATGCGCCTGCCTGGCAAGCGCGAGGGCCCGAGTTCGACTCCCGGAACCCACATATGAAAAAAGGGCTGGTGATATCGCTCAGCAGCAAGGGTGCCTGCTGGCGTGCGAGGTCCTGAGATCGACCCCCGGTACCCACACACACACACACACAAAAAAAAACACAAGGGAAGCATTTCAAAAATCTTCTGAGTCAACTCTGAAAAAGGACAACCCAATCATGTTAAAGAAACTATAACAAACATTCAATTCCCCAGCATGGGAAAACATCCACAGACCAGTTGAACAAACCTGACGCTGTCTGTGCCGAAGGGAGTAAGAAGTGGGGCTGGGGACAGCAGGACAATTGCCACGAGAACCAGGGAGACAGGTAGACTTGGAGGAGAACTCAGCAACAACACGCCTGATTTCATGCTCTGAGAGGTAGGACTGGCCATCCCGAGAGGGCCCAGGGCTTCAGAAATGCCTAAATGAGAGCTCTGCTTCTGGATCACGAATTCTACTTTGGCACCTCAGCCTTCAGCCAGCTCACGACTCAAATGCTCACATCCACTCACCGCCTCAATCATTCACTTGTTCAACAAATGGATCCTGTGCACCCATCACACGACAGACACCATACAGAGCCCCGGGATCATCACAATGGCAAGGAACAAGTTGTCCCTGTCCCCCAAGAAACAGAGTGTTAGGACAAATAAGGAGTAATACATTGTGATGATCTTCTCCTGCCTCCCTGCATATAGTTATAAGGTGAAAACAATGGAAGCTGTCTAGAACGATGGAGCGAAGGCATTGTGAGTAGTGCGTCCTCGCGCCCAGCCCTGGGCTGTGACCACAGCGAGTGGGCCACCACCAGCTGCTGGTTGAAGTGGAGTTAAAAGGGGCCAGGTCCAGCCCGTATATTTCCAAGAAGAAAGTGAGGCTTAGAGAGGTACCTGGTGACCCCAGGCCACATGGCCAGCTGGTATAGGACTGAGAGGTGGACCTGGCTCCTTGTTTAGTCATGACACAAAGAAAATCTTTTGGAGACCCCAGTTGCTTATAAGTAACAAACTTAAATCAGACACACTTGCAAGGAACACAGGTCTGCCTTCATGTCCTCAGTGTTGTCTGTTGGCTTGGCAGGTCCACGAGAGGCTGGCCTACCCAGCCTAGAGAATAGGATCTGCAAGAGGGTTTGATGAACTTCAGCAACTAAGACTCCCACGAGGAGAAATGCTGATACCTTAAATACGCTTGCTGAGGTCCATTCAATGTTCTCATTTACCAAGGTAGCTTGGTATGGATCGGGACCTGAACAGACCACTTATTAGCTACACAAACTGAGCAGGTTACTCAACTTTTGCAGGATTTTGCCTCTTCCTTCATAAAGTGGACTTGCAGGTTTGAGCTGAGAAGTGAATGGGAAAGGAGCATGTTGGTGCTCTGTAAATGCAAGGATGTATCACACGCCACCTTGGTCCAAAAAGAAACGTTTGTGCCCATCAGGCCAGCTTGACCATGCCTTTCCTACTGACAGAAATGACTGGGTAAGGCAGGGTCCTGGGTGGGCCTCAGAACTGTCCCTTCTCTGGCCAGGAGCAGAAGCAGGTCTCTGGCCCAAGGGTTGCCAAGGCACTGACTTGCCAGTGGTCCCCATTCTTGGGGATATGACCATGAGGTATATAAAGAGGGCCACAGAACTGATGAGGGGAGAAGATGCAGAGTTACACTAGGCCTGTTCATGGTAAAATCCAAAAATTTCCAGTCCCATATAATATAATGTTTGCTCTTCGTAAAGATATAACATACAATGTATTCTGTGTACTCAAACTTTAAGAAGGCCGACAGCAGGAAGGAGGAGCTCTGGTTAATGAATACGATAGGTAAGGTATGAAATAAAAACCATATTGATGGAACACACCTGACCATAGTCATCAGGAGGAAATGGACTTTAGGATCAACATCCTTGATTCATGAAGTTAGAGAAAAGATGAAGTAAACTAAAGCAAACATTCCAGGATGTTTTGCCATATTGTTCTAGAAGCAAAGAGCTGGAAACAACCTTTTTGCCTATCTACAAAGGGAAAGCTGAATAGATGATATTCCTGTGGAATATTACACAGCTACTAGCAATGTCTTAGACATATGACCATAACATACTAAGTGAGAAAATGTGGAATAAAATATATATTGTCTAGCCATGCTTTTTTGCAAAACAAAAGAAACCCTTAAACTCCACTTATATGTCTATATATGTTGCACAAACAGAGAAAAAGCTACACTAAGTTGTTACCATTCACTGCTTGTGCAGATTTAAGACGTGGCTGAATGGGGAACAAAGAAGGTAAGAGACTATTAATTTCTTCCCCCGGAAAAGGTGTGGAGAGGCAGACTTACGCTCAGGAGGGCGTCAGGTTCTACTGTGTGTGACAGTGCTCCTACACCAGGCCTGTGCTGTTTTATCGTCAGGTTGCCCTTGACAGCATCTTAATGAAGGCAGAGAACTGATAATCGCCTTTATCTTCCAGGCATTATTTTCTTTTTCCTTAAATCCTTTCCAAGCCAAAACCACTTAAAGTCAAACTCATCTCTGTAACCAGTTTTACTGAATGTTATTTGTCTGCTCCTGGACAAGCATATATTACCTTTGGCGTGCTGAGTGAAATGCAGCCGGAAGAGTCCCCTGCTTGCATTTGCTCGACTTATCTAATGAGTTCTGCTCAGTATGTCTTGCCCAAGGGACTTTATGCACAGCGGAGTCTCCCTCCTCTGAGAGATATGGGTCTCGGTCTGTGCCTGAGACAGTAGAAAGAACCATTCTCTCAGCTCCAGGTTTGAGTCTGTCTTCACCTGGCTGGGTGAGCCGGAGCCGAGGGCTGAGCGTCTCGAAGGTTCGGTCCCTGTGCTGGGACCACGAGCCTGAGATCCTCACTGGATTCAAACCATTTTAGGAGGTGAGAACCACATGAATCGTTGTGATAGTGCTTTTGTAAATCAGAAGACAGTATTGAGCCCAAAGAGAATACGATGATCAGTATGCAAAACTCAGATAATAAGATAAGGCTGGTAGAATGTCCAGCACGATGCCTGCCACACTGATTAATAAGTAAAAGCATTTGATCAATGCGAGATGTTATTATGAGTGGGGAACACAGTATCCATTTCTAGATATGTTTGCAGAAATGATTTTAAAAATTACAGACCACACATCAGCTCATATGTTGAATGGTGAGGGAACATATGTTTATTTGATTTTAGTTGACAGGCAGCCATTTTTGCTTATACATTATTAATCCCTGCAATTTCAACCCAAGGGCAGAATTCACTGAAATATGTTTTAGAAATCAAAGAAAATAAGTAACTTTCAGAAATTTTATTGGCTGCCATTTTATTTTAAATCTCATGAGTGCCTTTAAACACCAATATAAGGGCCAATGAATCAATAATTGTTACCTTGAAAAAAATAGCATTTGTTCAGAGGGGAGTCACTTAATTTCGGAGGAGAGCTGATTGAAATACCCTTACAAAAGTGATACTCCAAAGAAACGCAGACTTCTCCCTTCCCCAGCTCACAGACCACTCGGTTTCCACGCACCCCCTCCCACACCTGCCTCCTGCTGCCAACCTGCCAACCAGGAGGTCTGCATCATGCTCTCAGCCTGGGTATCTCTGGGCACTAATCTTATACTGAACTACTCCATTATAAAAGTGTCAAGCAAGCCTACTCTACCACATGAATCATGATAAAAAGGGTAAAAACTGCTAAAAAGCCCTAAATATGTCTTCCGAGTCTGTCACTCCTCTGCAGCACGTCTGATAAACTGCGCCATGCGGGGTGAGGTGGGTGCAGGCCGCAGTCATCCATTCCGGGGGAAAAGGCACAAGATGGTGGGCACTGCTCTCACAGCTGGACACTGACCGCCAACTCCACTCCACACACCACAGACGGCGGCCAGCCCCAGGTCAGTTTTAGACTCACCATCTCTAGTGCCTCACGAATTTCTTCGCTGTTCAAGGAAGGTGAGTTTCTTAAAACCACAACAAAAACACAGCAGCTCAGAAAAGAGACCCCTCACCATTTCTTAAACACAAATGGCAGCCTGTATTTATGGCCTACTAGACACTGACATTTGGATGTTTAATAGTATCTCAGACTTGTCTGGAATAAAAATTCTGATCCCCTGCCCCACGTCTGCTCTTTCACAAACTGTCTCCATGTTTGTAAATGGCAACTCCGTCTCTCCAGCTGCTCTGGCCAGGAACCCTGGAATTATTGTGGCCCCTCCTTGCCTCACATCCACATTACTCCCGTCATCTCTGCCTTCGAAGAACCACTTATCTAGAATGCTGCCATGGCTACGCTGCTCCTCCCACTCCCATGTGGCCCGCGCCACCATCGTTCTCCTCCTCTCTGCTGTGACATACTCCTAACTACTCTCCCTGCTTCCACCCCTGGATGCCTACGGGTTATTCTTAAAATAGCAATGAAAGTGATCCTTTTAAAATAAAAATCAGATCTCGTCGCTCTCTGTTGGAGAACCACCTGGTGGCTTTCCACCTTACTCGCTCTGGTAAAAGTCCCAGCCTTCCCAGCACCCCTGGCTCCGGCATCCAGACAGCTGTCCAGCTGTGCTTACCACTCTCCTCCCTGGCCCCAGCCACACTGGTCTACACAAGGCAAGCACGGTGGCCTCAGGGCCTTTGCACTTGCTGTTTCCTCTGCCTGCTGGGCTCCTTGTCCAGTTAGTTGCCCTGCTAGGGGCCTCTCTCCGACCATGGAAATAAAGTATGCCCTAGCCCCATCACCTTCTCCACCTTTCACTCTGCTTCTCCCCCCCCCAACACTTATCGTCACCTGAAAAAATATATTTATTTGTTTGTTTATAGTATGAATCCCCCCACCAGTAAAGTGAAAGCTCCAGGAGGAAAGGAATTTTTACCTATTTGTTCACTACTATTTTCCTTAGGGTGTAGACTACACAGTAAGCACACACAGCAGGTACTCAATAAGTATTTGTTGAATGAATGAATGACTTCCAGAGAGAGTTTCAAGTGAAAAACAGGCCTGAAATTGCTTCAAGGCAGGGATTACCTGTTGATTATTTTGTATGATGAGCCTGAGAAGGGACCAGTGCATTTCAGATGGCTGCAGAGTGGAGGTGGAGGGGTAGGCAGGAGCTCCGATACACATAGTCACCTTAAAGTCAGCTGAATTAGCTCTCATGTGTCAGTGAGGCAGCTGTGCAAGGCAGGAGCCCAAGAACATGAAGGCAGCTTTGTCGTGGCTTCCACGGGGAGGCACGGCTGGCAGTGCTTCCTGCAGGAAAGCTGCTTCTGTTACATCCCTCTCCTCTGCTCAGGCTGACCTCACCATCTAAAAGACGCCCCTCTGGCTTAGGGGAATGTTTATGAGCAGAGGCTTTCCTGGTTCACAAGCCAATCTTAGTGTCACCAAGGCTAAGGGGGGGTGGTGGGTGGTCCCTGGACAGGGTCTCAGCTGCCAGCTCTCCTGGGCCCCAGGAGCTCTTTCCTAACAGTTTCTCTCCTGGTTTCCCACTCTGTTACCCGGGTGTTTTGGAATGCTGCAATGGTTGGCAAACCACGATACAAGTTCATTTCCAACTGGACTGTGGATAAATTGTGCTTAGGGCACACTATATGACTTTGAACACCTCTTCACTCCTATGGTTCTTCTATCTGCTTGCCTGTGAAAAGTGAAGAATGAGGATGAGTATGCGGATGATGATGAAGATGAAGATGACGATGACACCTACCCAACTGGTTTATATGCAACACTGGACTATAAAGCTCTTGTAATATCTTCGTCTGGTTCTGGTATCAGGGTAAAGTTTAATTCACGATGACTGGGAAAATACTCCATCCTCTTTCTAAGAGTTTCTGTAGAATTGGTATTATTTCCTCAGCTGTTGGTAGAATCCATTGATGACCACGTCTGAACCTAGAGTTTTGGAGACACAGCTATTCAGGTTGTTTCTTCTTGAGTGAGCTTTGGTAGTTTGTGTCTTTCAAAGAATCTGTCATTTCATTGAAGTTGTTAAATTTACAGGCAAAAATTGTTCAGAATATTCCTTTATTCTTTTTTTTTTTTTTTTTTTTTTTTTGTGGGTACTGGGGGTTGACCTCAGGACCTCGCACGCCAGCAGGCGCCCGTGCTGCTGAGTGATATCACCGGCCCTTTTTTCGTATGTGGGTACCAGGAGTCGAACTTGGGCCCTCGCGCTTGCCAGGCAGGCGCTTACGCCGCTGAGCCATCTCACTGGCCCCAATATTCTTAATAATTATGTAATCTGTAGTTTGTCACCTCTCTCATTTCTGGTATTGATATTTGTGTCTTTTCTCTTTTTCCTTTATCACTCGGTTAGAAGTCAGTCAACCTAAATGACCATCTAAGAGAACTAGCTTTTGGTTTCACTGACTTTCTCTTTAATCTATTTTCTTTCCAATTTCACTGATCTCTGCTTTGATTTTTTAAAAAAAAAATTTCTCCTTTTCTGTTTACCATGCATTAATTTGCTCTTCTTTTCCTAGTTTCTGAAAGTAGATGCTGACATCATCAACTCAAGATCATTTTTCTTTTCTAATAGAGCCATCTGATGCTACAAACTGCCCCTTAAATACTGCTTTAGTGACATTCCTCAAAGCTCTGATGTATTGTATTTTCACTACCATTCAGTTCAAAATATTTTTCATTTTCTTTCTGATTTCTTTTTTGATCCAGTTATTATTCATATGTGAGTTATACAGTTTATATAAACCTTTGGAAAATTTTAAAAGATAATTTTATTATTGATTTAAATATTTAATTCCATAGGGGTCAGATAATAAATATGCTTTATAGCACTTGAATCCTTTTAAGTGTACGGAGAATTGTTTTCTGGCTCAGAATTTTGTCCATCTAGGTAAATATTGCATTATTTACTTGAAAATAATGTCTATTCTACTGTTACTGGGTAGAGTGTTTTATAAATGACAATTAGGTCATGTTGGTTGATAGTGTCACTCAAGTACACTATATATTTGCTGATTTCACATCTACTTATTTTATCAATCATTGTGAAAGATCTGTTGAAATCTCATGTAACTGGGGATGTGTCTGTTTTTCTTCATAGTTATACCATCTTTTGCGTCATGTAATCTAAGATTGCTGTGTCATCCCGATGAACGACCTTTTTATTATGAAGTGGTTTTCTTTATTCCCATTAATAGTCTTGCTCAGAAATCTATGACAGCTATTACTATAACCATAGCAGATCTTTTCTTTGACCAGTGTTAGCATGGTGTATCTTTTCTATCTTTCCCTTTTAACTGATTTTTATCTTTTTAGTTTTTTTACTGTGGTACTGGGGACTGAACCCAGGGCCTTCACACTGAACTCCACCCCTTGCCCTTTTTATTTTTTATTTCGAGACAAGGTCTCACTAGGTTGTTAAATTGTAGAGGCTGGGCTTGAACTTGTGCTTCTGCCCCAGCCAATGGGAATGCTGGGATTATAGGTGTGTGCCATGAAGCCCAGCAAATTTATTTGTATCTTTTATTTAAAGAACGTGTTTATAGCTAGATCTTGCTTTCTTATTCAGTCTGACAATCTCTGCCTGTTAACTAAAATGATTTGAGTATTTATATTTAGAGTGATTGTTTTTTTTTTTTTTTTTTTTGTGGGTACCGGGGGGTCGACCTCAGGACCTCGCACACCAGGAGGCGCCCGTGCCGCTGAGCGATATCACCGGCCCCTTTTTCGTATGTGGGTTCCGGGAGTCGAACTCGGGCCCTCGCGCTTGCCGGGCAGGCGCTTAAGCCGCTGAGCCATCTCACCGGCCCAAGAGTGATTGTTGATACAGTTAAGTTAAAGTACATGATCTTTGTATTTGCTTTCTGTTTCTATTTTCTGATCTTGTTTTCTCCTTTCCCCCTCTTCTGCCTTCTTTCGGATTAATATTCATGATTCCATTTGTTATAGTTTGTATCTACCACAGATATCCCCCCAAAACCTCAAGCACTCATAGGTGGGGTTTTGGGGAGATGATTGGGTCATGGGAGCATAATACTCATCAGTCGATTTGTGCCCTGATGAGTTTATAACTGAATGTGATAAATGGGAGGTTGGGAGGTGAAGCCTGGTCAGAGGAGGTGGGTCACTGGAGGCTGGCCTGGGAGGCTCTGTCTCCTTTTCTTCTCCCTGATCGTTTCTCTGCTTCCTGTCTGCCGTGCCACAAGCAAGCCTCTTCTGCCAGGCCCCTCTGCCCTGCCACCCTGGCTTGCGACCACCCAGTATGGAGTGAAACCTCTACAAACTGTGAGCCAAAATAAATCCTTCCTCCTTTAAGTGATGAGTGTTGGATACTGTGCCCCAGTGGTGAGAAAGTACCCAAACTATAACTCTGTGTTTTGTTATTTTGGTGTTTGCTTTAGAGCTTACATTTTAAATTTACCTTTGTCTATCTTGAAATGATATCTACTTCACATGTAGTAATGAAAACCTTAACTGCATGGTATTATTATTTCTCTTATCCAACCTATGCGTTGGCATACAGTTTACTTTCATGTATGTTTGAAATACAAATATATGTTATTCTTGCTTTTTGTTACACAGTCAATTTCTTTTAAAGGATTTAAACAGAAAAAAATAGTAAATACCAACATAGCTACTATTTCCAGTGATCATCATTCTTCATGAATAAAGATCTCTACTTCTATCTGGAATCTTTTCTGTTTTTTAATGATATCTTCACTGGGCATAGAATTCTAGGTTGAGAAAGTTTTTTCTTTCGGTACTTTAAAGACACCAACAAGAATTCTCCTTTCTTTCTTATCTTTGTTCCTATGCATATAACATGTTTTATTTCTCTAACTGCTTTGAAACTTGTTCTCCTTATCACTGGCTTTCCATAATTTGGTTATGATGTGCCTTGATGTCATTGTCTTGTTTCTTGAGCTAAGTTTTCACTGAGCTTGTTAAATGTGGCTTTGTAGTTCTTAGCAATTTAGAAAAGTCTGGGCCATAATTTCCATCCTCTTCACAGACTTCAATTACATGAAGATTAGATGGCTTAATGTTGTCTCATAGCTCACTGATATTCTTTTCACTTTTCAATTTCTTTTTGTTTTACTTTGCATGGTGTGTTTCACTGATCTTCTATTCCTGCAGTATCTAATCTGCCATTAACCCCATTCAGTGGGTTTTTTTTTTTTTTTTTTTTTTTTCATTTCAAACATGGTTGATCTCATTTCTGAAAGTTTGATATTGGGTCTTTTAATGTCTTCTATGTCTTGACTTAACTTTTTCCACACACGGAATACAGTTGTGATAGCAGTTAGTGTCCTCTGCTAACTCTATCAGCCCTGTGTTGGTTTTGATGGAGTGACTGTTTTCAGCATTATGGACCACATTCTTCCATGTCCCCTTGCTTCTCTGCACACCTAATAATCTTTGGATTTCACACGGTTCCGTGCTGAATATTTTTGCATTTCCATAAATATTCTCAAGTTTTCCTCTAGAATGCATTAAGGTATTTGGATCATCTTTTTTGGTTATAATACATGACTTTTTGGGCAGGTCCAGAACACCATTCCGTGTAGGCCTAATTGGTCCCCACTAAGGCAGAACTCTTCCAAGTCCTCTGCCCAACTCCCCCGATGTACGGACAATGAGGTTTCCCAGCCTGAGTGGTGGAAGGAGCACTTTTCCCAGCCCTGAGTGAATGCTCAGCACTGTTCCCTCCAGTCCTTTTGGGTGATGCTTTTCCCAGCCTCGGGCAACTCCTACAGTTGTGTGTGGATCAGGAAGCTGCTGCATAGCTGAGGGGACTCTCTTGACCTCCATCACCTCCCTTACAGCAGCTCTGTCCTCTCCAGGACTCTGTTTTGTGAACTCCAGCTTCTTGGATTCCCAGCCACATCACCTCAACTGAGGAAGGGCTCCCTGCACCACAGCTTGGAAGCTCTCTCCAGGCCATAAGCTAGGGCAACTGTGCGGCTCATCTCGTGTGTTTCCCATCTCTCAGGGCTTATTGTTCCTCACACCTGATGTCTCCTTCCCTGGGAGGGCCACTGTTTCACATATTTTGTCTGCTTTGTTTTGTTTTTGGTTGTTTTGGGTAAGAGGGTATATCTGGCTCCTGTTACCCCATCTCGGTCACCAAATAGCAATTTTATGTTCATATGTACATTCCTATAGGGCATATTACTATTATTATCACCATTATGGGTGACTTAAACTTCCTATGCTGGCAAATTTTCACTTTCTCAGAGCGTTACTTACTACCTGTTCATCAAAGGTAATAGGCTCCAGCGGCCTTCCTTGTGGTTTGTGCTTTGCAACCTGTTGAGGCGGTAAAGGCACTCAACAGAGTCCTGGCCTATTACTTAATATGAGCTCATTTTTTTGAGGAAATTCACACACCATAAATACCCATGTTAATTTAACAAAAAGGAAAAAGCAAAAAGGAGCATGGAAGCAGGAATCTGATAGACAAAGATCCCATTCAGGCCCATTCGTTACTGAAGCCAAACCCATGAAATGAAGAAAGCAGGTCAGGGCTGTAGAGTGCCTCTTGCTGTGGATATTCTCTGTACTGGAGAAACTGACCACCCATTGGCGAGGTGGGCACAGGGCCCACAGACCCCAGTCGCTTCTGCAGCTGGGGCTCCCTGTAGCAGCCCTGTGCCCTGGAGGAGCCTCCGTGCTCAGTTGCAGCAGCCCAGCAGCGTTCCCCAGGGCGCAGGGAAACTGGGCCAGCCCACCAGCCAGGCTCTGTTCATGCTCCTCAGTGGTAAGTGCACAGGGCAGGCCTGCTCTGAGCCAGCTGGCTGCCGCCCACAAGCAAGCCCAGCAGTCAGACCAGACTGCCTCGTCTCTGTTCTCTGTGGCTGTGTGTTCCCCAGTGCCGCTTCTGGTGCAAGCAAAGGCAGCTGGCACAAACAAACGGCTCCTCAATCCTGTCCGTGACATGCTGTTGCCAAAATTCAGCTTAAAGGAATAAAAGGCAAACATAAACTTCAGCTCCTACTGGAGAAGTTGTTTAAGCTAAAAGAAACCGAAGGGAGTGAGCAGCACAACTGCTCTAATTTACTTGCACATCCCTGCTGTCAAACCGCGGGAAAGTATCCCCCCTGGAAAAAGGAAAGCTCTTTGAGACATCTGTCAGCTCATTTCTGAAAAGTCAGCTCCCACACTTGGCGACTCTAAAAGGGGGCTGTCAAGAACACCAGGTTTGGTGACATCCTTCGCAGTCACTAACTCGGGTGCTGGCTGGGTGGGAGGACAGGCCGGTCAGAGAGCTTCTTTGCTCAATTCCCACCCACTGGAGCAGGCGCTCATCAGCTTCTCCATGCTACAGACCCCTCTGCCAGCCTGCTGAACCCTACAGATGCATCTCGGAGCAATGTTCAACATGCAGACAATAAAACGCACAACATCACAAAGGAAATCAATGGGTCCTGACTCAGTGTTTCGACTTAAGATTCCTTAGCTTCACAAGGTGTGAAAGCACACCCGTACAACCATTCTCTCACTTTCAGCACAGAATTCAATAAATTACATGAAGTATTCCACAATCTAATATGAAATTAGATGATTCGGCCCCACTCCAGGCTAATATGAGCACATTTAAGGCAGGCTAGGCTTAGCTATGAGGTTTGATAGGTACATTTTTATCTAAAATATTTTTAGCTTACAATGGGTTGAACATAGCACTATTGTAAGGTGAGAAACAACTTTATAGCTAACAGACTAAAAATTTGAAATGCAGTAAAACATATGCTTCTTTATTAATGCACAAAATTATAAAATCTATCGTTCTAAAAAAATCAGTCGTGACAAATGCATATGCTATTTCAAGAGTCTATAAAGTGATATGCAATGGTCTCTTCAGGTGATGACATTACTGGTGCTTTGCTGTCTACATTCATAACTGACAGGAACACCAAATTTCAGCTACTGGTTAATGAAAACAAAAATGCAGTATTGGTCTCATCTGCGATTACAGACCCCCTGAACTCTGTCCCTGGACTCCGGGACTCCTAGGTTAAGAAGACATTTCTTTTCCTGTCCTATTGGGAAAGAATGCTGCCTCGGCAGACAAAGAGGTTGACTCTCCATCCTGGCTCCAGTCCTAGCCAGCTGGGAAGCTCATCCTAAGCCTAAGGAGAAAACGTGTGCTGTCTTGCTTGAGGTCTCTGCCAGCCTCTTCTCTCTGCCTTCAGTGGCCTTCCTGGTCTCCATTACTTGGCTGGCTATAGTTGGTCTTTTAGGGTGCAACAGATGGCACCCCCTGCAGGAGGCCTTCTTAGCTCTCACATGCTAAGGCACAGGGCAGGACTCTCAGTCGTCCTTAAGTACCCTGCAGCCACCCTATTGCTGATCTTCTCAACTACTGTGGTGTAAAGACCTGCCTATGTCATTTGTTCCTACCCCTTGCACAAGCGTGAGCTCCTCGGAGGCAGCAATAGTGACCTCCCTATCCCTGTGTTCCTGGTGCGGAGCACAGGGCTTGGCACATAGGAGACTTTCAGTCTATTTACTGAGTGAATGGGTGAGCAGATGGATGAAAGTCGTGGCCACTCCAAGTCGATCCTTCTCGCTGCAAAAGTGCTTCTTATTTCACATCAGTGCTTCTCAACCCTGGTCACATGTGTGAACTGCTTTTGGACATTTTAGAAATTACTGAGACTCAGGCTGCACCCACAGAGATTCAGCTTCCAGAAGTCAGGGGGGGGACCCCAGCCTCTGCACTTAAAAAAAAAAAAACCAACCAGGTACAGGCAGGGCTGAGAACCCCTCATGTCACAAGAATAGCAGCTGAGGTTAGGGCGCCATGCTTTCCAATGAACTCCTTTCCTAGGTCTAGAAAGATGAAAGTAGTGCAGGAGTCTGAATCCTGCAGGGGCCTAAACACACAGATTGAGTTTCTGACCCTCAGAGTCAGATCACAGCTCTGAATCCTGCACATTAGTGATGGCCCAACTCCACTCTGAGACTTAGATGGAAAACTCCGGGGCTTGCCGGGAAGATCATGAAAAAAACCCGCGAACTCCGCAGGCAAGCACACTGTTCCATCCTCTCCTGGTAAAACATCCTGGGGCAAATGGTCCAATCCTGGGCGACGGCCCATCTTTAGGTGAAGCGTCCCTGCTGTGTAGTTCTTAATCTACAAGGTGGAGATGATGATACTAACGCCAACCTCAAAGTACTGTTGCAGGAAAGTAAGGAGGTAATAGGGACAAAAGTATTTTGTCAATCACCAAACATGCTACCGAGAATAAGTCTTTGCAGTCTACCGATTGAGTTCCTATAGGCGGAAACACCTTCATGGACCAGGGATTAAGAACACAGATATCGAGGTCAGCTCTTACCAGTTGTGTAATCTTATGCAAACAATTTAATCTTTGGGCCTCAATTCTTCTCTGTAAAATGGTAGATAAAAATAATACCTATGTCATTTTGGCAGGTTTGGCTGAGTCAAAGAACTTACAATGCCTAGAAAAGTGGTTCGACCTGAGCTTATATCTGAATCATCGAGGACTTGTTAAACACTTGACTGCTGGACCCCTCCCCGGCGCTTCTGATCTAGTACATCTGAGCTAGGGTCCAAGAATTGGCACATCTAATGAATTATGTGGTGATGCTGATGCTGCTGTTCTGGGAAACTACACTTTGAGAAGCACTGGCTTAGAACAATGCCTGGCATACAGTAAGTATCTAATAAATGTTTGCTCTTATCTTTTCCTGGGGTCTATTTTCTTAGTTCCTGAGTAAAACACTTTCTGCTCCAGTGTTACTCAGCACTGCCTTGTGTAGAAGCAACTTTGAAATCTCCTATTGGCAGTGGTTCTCAAAGTGTGGGTCCCCAGCAAGTGGCCCCTGTGTCACTTGGGAGCTGGCTAGAGATGGAAGCTCTGGGCTCCCAGCTTGGACCTACTGAATCAGGAAGCTGGGGGTGAAGCTCAGTATCCTGGGCTCTAGCAGACCTTTGGGTGATTCTCAGGCACATCAGGTTTGAGAACTGCTCTCCTAGAAAATCACCATTACATGAAAACAAACCTTATTGAAAACACTGGGGAAGCAAGAGAGCTGAAGGTCTACAGTGCAGGTTTGGTTAAACTGCAGCGTAAGACCTGGCTCAGCTTCTTAGTTATCGTGTATCCTTGAGTTATGACACTTCTTTGAGCATCAGTTTCCTCATCTGGAAAATGGGCATTATTCCAGGGCTTACCTCACAGGAAGTGCTTGATACCCATTCAAAGAATGTTAGCTGCCATTATTATAATTTTTATAATCATTACGCTATCACTCAATATGGTTTGAGAGAGTTTAGAACAAAGAAAAACTAATTTTTTAAAAGAAGAAATAACATCACACACAGAAAGTGGAGAGGTCAAGGCCAAAAACATCATGGTCATGGTCCTCTAAACTGAGGTCTGAAATTCCCTGGGGGCCACAGCCAAAGGCAAAATGCAGAGGTTATGCAGGTCCAGCTCTCTCAAAAGAGGAAGGAAACTGGCTGTGCTAGAGAGACAGCATGGTCTCTCGCCACACCAGCACTAAGTTCCAGGAGAATCTGCAAAAGGCCCTGTGCGACAGGACGAAGTCTCTGCCAGCAGCGCTTCCTATACCTGTTTCTTTAATTCTCAAACAAGAGCCCTGGGGAGAATCCTTAGATCCCAGAAGATGAGAGACTTTACACTCACTTTGGGTGCCGGATGTCAGGGAGAGAGCGATTCAGGGAGATTTTATCACTGACGTAGATGTTAAATCCATTTTCTCGGTATGCCTGGTCCACTCTCTCTGCATCCGTCATGGGGTAAGGTCTCCCCTGTTCTCCATTTCCTAGAGGCAAAGAGTAAATTCAGTATTGCTGATTACCTGGCTTCTGTGGGGAGTGTTGTGAATGGAGAGGGGGAAGGAGGGTGAAAAGTGTGATCAAACCACACAGATGCAACTTTATAGTTGCATACAGGGCACACCTGCAGAATCTGCAGGGCGGAGTGGGAAGTGGGGGAGGGGAGAGGGCATTTATTCAGTTGTGGTCCCACCAGGTACTTTACAGATCTTGTCCTCATGTAGCCTCCATAGCAACCCTGTACAGTGGACATGACAGCTCTCATTCTACAGAGAAATACACTGAGACCCAGAAAGGCTATAAAGCCAGGTGTGGGTTCCAAAGCCCATGCTCCCTCCACTCTCCCAGGAGAACCAAACATCCCTGACCTTGGCATCCAATCACCTGGACAGCAGGCCAGGTCTACGATCTGTGAGCCCATCAACCTTGCACAGACCACACCTGGTCTCTGAGCTGCGGCTTCCTCCTCTCATGCCCAGAGCTTGTTTGGGAGAATCTAATGAGAGGACCCATATGTGAATGCTTTTTGTAAACTATAAAACACTATAAAATGTGAGGAAATATGATTACTTTCTATGTAATTCAAACTTTATATGTAAATCAAAGTTGTCACACAAGACAAAAGATGCTTTTACTTTTTTGCAAGGGAGCAAACAAATTAAGACTGCATACCCTCAGCCAGGATTGCCTGGAAAGTGTTGCTTTGAGTCACAAATTTGGGTGGAGAAAGCCAAGTTTCCTCTCTGCACAATTCATCTCGGGGAACAGGAAAATATTCTCTGGGTGCCCAAGGAGCAGAGGCGTGTAAGAATTGTACCACAACCCTGCAACAGTGGCCCAAGAATCTGTGTGGGTGAGCCTCGAAAAAGTGGCAATAAAAATAGATGGTCAAAAATCACCTCCCCTTCTGGAGGTGGAGGTCTGAACTACCTTCCGTTTACTCTACAAAGTAAACACTGACATTGCTAGCTAGGAAGGTGCAAGCTGAGGGCACAGCCCAAGGGCTATGGCCACTCCAGTTCAGCCAGATGACAGAAAGGACCCTGCCCTCTGTCCTAGGACTGCTCCACGATACAACATTGCTGACCAGTGTCCAGAATAGAATCCCCAAAGGACACACATGCAGCAAGCAGAAAGACAAGACCAGAAGGTTTGCTTGGGGGGAATGCGCAGGGGATGCTGGGCATCCTAGTCCCCAGGATGTCACTGTGGGCATGCTTATAGCTTTTCAGCTCAATTTGTGCCCTTTGTATTAACTGGAATAAGAAGGTTCATTGTGATGATTGAGGAGGTAACTCAGCACAAGATCCCTGGCACTTTGTTGCTGTTCTCCTCCTCCTTCCCACTTTCTTCCCCTCTCTTTCCTCTTTCTTTTCTTGCAGGGCTAGGGATTGAAACAGGGCCCCATGCATGCTAGGCAAGCACTCTTATCACTGAGCTACAACCCCAGCCCTTTGTATATATTGAGTCAGGATCTTACTAAGTTGCCAAGGCTGGCCTCGAACTTGTGATCCTCCTGCTGAGGCCCCCCTGAGTAGCTGGCATTACAAGCATGGACCATCACACCTGGCTGGTTATTATTCTTAATGTCTCCACTGCTCTTTCCTACTGGGTACCCCACTGTTCTAATAATTCTGGTATAAATGTCTGGCAAATCAGCTCTTTGCAAATATTTTCTCTCTTAATTTAAGCAGTGCCCCTTCTCCTTTAATTTTAAATCACTGTCAACAGAGAAATGCATGTCTTATCTTTAGATTCCTCTGGTCATTAGTTATTATATCACTTCAGAGCCCATGGTAAAATATAAATAGGTGGGGATGCCTTTAACTGAGCTAAAAAGCATGGAATATCAATGCCTTATGTTTCTACAGTGCTTTCCAACATAGCAAAGTTACTTTATATCCGTGACTTTACTTGTCACTCTTACAGCAATACTCTAAGGTTGCATGGGCAGGAAGTGTGGGTCCCACTGACAGATGGAGAGACTGAGGCTCAGGGAGTGTGGATTTCATCTGATGGGCGCATGGCTGCTGCTAAGTCGCACCAGAGTTCTGGGGATGAGTCTCCATATTCTGTCCTACCTTATCCCAGCACCCCCCCATCCCATTTTCCTTCCAAAAGGAACTGCTCCAAAGACTATGTAGCAAAAGAAAACTTTATTTGAAGCCCACCAGATTAACTCAACCTGCTGGCTACAGTGCTGGGTAGGGATCAATTCTACCTTCCAGGCCTGGGTTCAAGTCCCAAGTTGGCCTCATTTTCACTGTGTGATTGCAGGTAGATCACTGCAACTCTATGAAGTATGGGTCCTCTCTCGTATTAAATGGGTGTTCAGGGTCACACAAAGGAAATACAGAGTACAGAGTGTGGGTCTCGCAAACCAGAGGTATTCAATGGCTGTCAGCTCTTGTTATTATTGGTCCTTGATTTAGTGGTCAAGAATCCTACAGAGGAGACATTTCTGATCACCCAGAAAAGGTGGCAGGGCAAATCCTTGTGGGTGGAGGGTCTGGTGGTGTGAGTGGACAAACAGATCAGAACAGCAGGGAGGGGGACAAGAGTCAGGAGAAAGGATGGTGGCAGGCAGGGAAGAAGTTGGCAGGAGGTGCACACACACCTGCTAGTATGTCCACCCACACACACTCCTGCTGACACGTCCACCTGCACACACACACACACACCCATGCCTACAACCATCATGAAGCCCACCCGTGGACACCCTGCCCTCCGTACCCACGCGCTGGGCATCCCTCCTGATGGCCTCCTTGTCATGCCAGTCCTTCAGCTTCTGCCCATCTCCCACGAAAAAAGGCTTCTTCTGTCGACTGTGTGAGCCCTGGAAAGAAAGACAAAAATTGTGAGAGACAAGAAAACCAGATAAGGTCAGTGACACAGCCGCCGAAATGACACTGCCTCTGGGAGCCTTTGGGATGGGCTGTGTGTCCATGGTGCTTCATCCATTCCCTGAGCCTGCCTTCGTGGGACGGCCATGTGCCAGCCAGCTGTGCAAGGCTCAGTGAGACAGCAGAACTCAGTACCCACCTCCGAATTCCCACAGCCGTAGGGGAGAAAGGAGAAGAGTACATTCTTCTCAACCAAGGGAGAAAGTGCTACATGTAGTGTTGCCCAAGAGAAACAAGGTGTGAGCCAGATTTATAATTTGAAATTTTCTACTTTCCATGTTAAGGAAAAGAAATAGATGAAATTAGTTTTAGTAAAATATTTTAATTAACCCAATACAATGAAATATTATCATTTCAATGTGCACTTTGTAAGAAATTATTGAGGTATTTTACATTTTCTTTTCTGCTGGCACTAGCCTTTGACATCCCTTGACATCCAGTGACTACTGCACACTTGTGTTCAGTTCAGAGCCATCTGCAGGGCTCTAGAGCCTCAGGTGGCCAGCAGCTGCACTGAGGACTGAGTAGGGGTAGGTGAGTGGCCTAGAGTTCACTTCCACTGGGAGAAATGGAGAAGGGTTCCTGGACATGAGGACATCGGGCTGGGCCTTGGACAGGAGTGGAGAGGCACGGGCGGGGAAAATGGCCTGGGCACAGCTGCATGGTGTAGGTGGAGAAGGCAGCTTTGGGTGTGGCCTGAGGGACAGGAGATCTGGGCACAGAAAGAGAAACTAGGTCTTGGTCTTCTCTGTAGTCCCAAGAACCCAGCTTCAAAAAGGGTGAACAGGGCTGGTGATATAGCTTAGCGGCATAAGCGCCTGCCTGGCAAGTGCGAGGTCTTGAGTTCAACTCCTGGTACCCACATTAAAAAAAAAAAAGGGTGAACATCTGGCAAATGTGTGAGCATATATGACAAATAATTGAAAGGCTGAAAAGACAAAAAAAAATATACAGCGGCCCCAAGAGCTGGCCTGTGATGACATTTATCAGGTGCCCAACAGGATGGAAGTAAGCCCATCCTGTTGGGCGTGTTAGGAAGTGGCTTTCCTAATTAAAAAAGGCTGCATTCCTGGGTCCAGAGTCAACCCAAGGGGTTGATATTTTCCCATGCCAACAGCCAAGTCCAACGCCCCTCACAGCCTGCACTGCAAGGCTATTTAATCATCTTCCAGGTGCATGTAAATGTCAGTGGCTTTCCAGATCACCTTGCCCATTAAAACCCTACAGACTCGTTCATGCCATTATGGCAGCAGAATCCAACAGTCCTATTTCCTATATAATTAACTATGAAGGCCTTGAGCTAACCATGCCTAAGCTTGTTTGTTAAGACTCTGGCTCATCTTTGCATTAGCAGCTTTTCCACAAGGTCCCAACACCTTACAGTATGTCTCCTGATGACAACAATATTTCATACTCCCTCAACAGGCCTTTTGAAACTGCAAGAAGATAATTCTGGAAGTTGGAGTCTTAGATGTCTTGGTCAGACACAGCAAGAAAACTACAAAAACAAAGGCCATGTGCCTGCAACCGTTCCTAAAGGTTCTTGGAAATCACAGAAGCTGAGCTGGGAGGTCCTTAAGGGACTCTAATCAGTCAGAGGGTTTCAACTGCCCTGAGCTGCAGTTCTGCAGGAGGTGCTTCAGGCACTGCCCAGGGAAGGAGAAGCCTGGAGAGGGGCCTGCCACTCCTCAGCAGAGTGAGTCTGTTTCCTGTACTGGGATTCCACTTGAAAACCTTCTTCTGCTAAAAGTGAGCAGGTGGTCACATCTCCCAGACAAGCAAATATATCTGGAAATGGCAAGGTCACTTCCCTAAGCCAGATGGAGAAACCAGGTTTGGGGTGAGCCTGGGAACTGACCAAGGTGCTACCTGCTTTGGTCACTGCTGGCAAACACTGTCCAGTGGCTTTTTAGGAAGTCTGAGTTTTTTTCTGCTTTTTTTTTTTTTAAATTCTAGCTTTAAAAATTAGGAAGAGTTCATATTGTTTTGTTGAGATGTTTATCTTCTTCTGACAACACAAAAGATAAGTCAATACTTGGGTGGAGTTCCCGCAGCCCTGTAGCTGGGCTGAATAAGGGCTGACCTGAATAAGGGTGGAATTTGTCTCTCTACTTTGCTGTAGGCTCACCTTTCCTTACTGTTTCGCTTGGTGCTCATCTCTCACTTGTTACCTTCAAGGTCCCAGTGAGTCTGTAATATGCTGAGATACACAGCAATGTGTCCTGGATGGGAAGATCAGAAATTGTTTGAGGACTGGGAGATCAGATGCCCTGGAGGATAGGAGAAGTTATCTTGTCCTCCGGGGAGGTCCTGAGACTAAAGTGAGTGCCAATGGTAGAAGCTGCTGAATAATCAAGCGGTCATCCTGTGATGCAGAAGACATTCCAAAAGTTGGATCGGTGCTATGATGAAACAGGAGCACTTTGAAGAAGATGTGAAAGGAGGGCAGGAACAGGAAGCTTCCTGTTCATTAGGATTGGTGGACAGAAGTCAAAGCGCTGGGTTGGAGCCAGCGCTTCGCGAACTGTAATGTGCAGTACGGTCGCGTGGGAGCCTGTTAACGTGGTCTGATATAGACGGTCGGGGTGGCCTAAGATCGTGCGTTTCTAACAAGCTCCCAGGTGATGCTCACGCTGCCGTTGCACGAAAGGCACTCTGAGCAACAGGGTTTGGAAACCTTCAGAGAACATCTCCAGGGCCTAAGATCCCATGAAGAACTGCTTCCTGCACATCCTCGTGAAAGTCTTCTGACACTGCTGGAACTGGGGTTCAGGGATGGATCTTAAAGTCATAACCTCACAGAAGCAAACTCTTTCAATCTTGTTCTCAAAATGGAAGAGGAGACTGCTGAGCTGACAGCTCCGTGGCCTTTGCCTTAGGGATGTGCCTGCCTGCCTCCCTCTTTCCTTCCTTCCTCCCTTCCTTCCCTCACTCCCTCCCAGGATCTACTGAGGTGCCCTATGCAGTTTTAGGTAGTCATATTAAGTGCATTTTCCTTAAATCAAGAGGACTTCAGAGCTAGCTGAGATAACGAGTTTAAAGTGTCTAAAATATGGCCGTTAGAGTCGTCTTCAAACACCTGAACTAAGCAGCTGCTCAGAGTAAATCAGTCCATCTTCCCCATCTTACAGGCAGGGATACTGAAGTCCAAACAGGCCAAGCTATGAAGCCAAGGCCACACAAGCAGGCAAGAGGATAAGGGCCATGTCCTTTGACTCCCAGGCTAGTTTGTAGTGGAAAGAGCCCTTGTGCTGTGACCTTGCACATGCTACAGAAATCACAGACACCTCAATTTTCCCACCTGGAAAATAAAGATACATTAGCTGCCCAAAGTACATTCAGATGAATGGAGAAACTCACAAACAGTACTCTTATAATCCACACATAGATCGTAGATATTCACTCCTTTAAGATATTAAGAATCTACTGTAAATTGACATCTTCTCACCAAATCACATTGATGCAGGACTTGAACTTTACTATACAGGTTAAAGGGCCTTTAATAGAGTGAAGAACTGATTTTAGCCCGAAAATCATGGATGATACAGAGCCCAAAAGGCCCTTAGAATCCCACTCACAAACCTTAATAAAAACTGTGGTCAATTTCAGGTGCTTTACGAGTCTTGGAGGTCCATCCATGGCATCTCTAGAGACAGTGAAGGTCACGTGAACTATCACCGAATGTTTGTTGATCTGTGCTCTGTGCAGAGCAGTGTGCTAAGCACTGGGGATGGAGGTGCTAACAGGGTTTACAGCTAGACTAGTCCCTCTCAAAGGTAGTTTTTGGGAGACATGTAAACCTCATTATAGATGTAAATTCCTAGACTTACTGAACCAAGTAAGTCAAAGTATCTCAGGAACCACTCTGAACAGACTAAGCCAAAATATCTGGGAACAGGTCCCCCAAAATTTGTTCATACACAAGATTTTGATTCATGGTAAAGTTGGGAAATCATTTGTCTAAATCCAACTGCCTCGTTTCACAAATATGAAAGCTGAAGCTAAACAAGGAGGACAGACTTGCCCTAAATCCTATACCTTTTCAACCCCAAATACCCAACCAGATGTAGCTGTTTTCTTCCTGGGATGCACTTTGAGCTTCCCGAAGGTAGGGACACATTTGCCTCGGCTCCTCAGTGTGAATTCCCAGACCAATACCCGGCTCATCGAAGGTCCTAGATTGCTGGTTGCCTGGCTGGCTGATTGAGGCAGGTGCTTTAGTTTAATGACTCCCACACATTCTGGCTCTAGAGTTGGAAAGACCTAGGTTTCATTTCTCAGTCAGGTGGGCCCCAGTTTCCCTGGGTGATAAATACGAAAAAATAACAATAACTGTGTCCATTCACAGGATTTTTGGGGGATTAACTGAACTAACCTGCACAAAGTATTTTTAGATCAGTGTCTGGGACAAAGTTAGGTCCTCTCAGGGAGAGCTACTAATACATTTTTTTTAAAGAAATGTGATAGTTAAGCTTAATTGTCAACTTGACTAGATTATGAGACTTGTGGCAAGGTGATTGGATGATGGGGGTGCTGTACGCAGAAGAGAATGTACCATTAGGAAGCAGGGCCTAGTTGGAGATGGGTCCCTGGGGGCGTGGCTTTGGAGGATATATCCCTCCCTAGAACTCTACCCCTGTGCTCTGCTTCCCAGCCACCAGGAATTGAGCAGTTTTGCTCCACCATTCCCTTCCACCACGAGGTTCCTGCCTTGTTGCTAGCCAACCATGAACTGAAACCTCTGAAACTATGAGCGAATAAACCACTCCATCTTTAAGTTCTGGGTATCAAGTAACAGAAAAACTAATACAAGAGAGTTGATGAAAACAAGTTATGTGCTGGTAATCATGATGGCCATGTTTAGGCGAATAGAAGAAGGAATGGGAATCTAATAATAATAATACTGTTACAGTTTGTATCTAGATGTCCCCCCAAAACCTCATGTGGTTATAAGTAGGCTTTTTCAGAGATGGCTAGGATTAAGGGTGTGTGATTAGTAAATCAGTCTGCTCTTAGGTATGGCATAGTTCTGAGTAGGATTAAGGTGTGGGTGCTACTCACTCTAAGGGTAGCCTGAATCAGATATAAGGGTCAGAGGCATATCTTGTCACTGGTTGGTTTTTCCCCTTGCTTGCTCTCACCTGTCTGCTTGCCATGGACTGTTTTTCCTCTATGATACCCCTCTGCCATGCGACCCTGCCTTGGAGCCAGCCGTCTATGGACTGAAACCTCTACAAACTGTGAACCAAATAAACCTTCCTTCTTTTACCTTTCAGTGTTGGGTATTTTATCCTAGCAAAGAGAAAAATAACTAAGACAAACACTATGGATCCTGAAGAGGCAACCTATTTAACACCTGATCCAATTCAACTGGCTCTTGCTGATAACAGGATTTAGAGTTTCCTCATTAACAGGATGTCACATGCCCAGGTAGAAACTTAGTATTCTTTAAGGAAAGAAAAAAGTTGTTAGCTACAGTGGCATTCTACAATAGAAACAAATGCCACAAGACCTTCAACAATAAGGAAGGCACCAACAATGCTTGTGAAAAGGCAGCAATTCTTAAGCAATAGCGATCACTTAATATTATGGATAAAGCACAGCTGGAGCTTTCCATCCAGAGGTAATTGTAAATTTCTTAAATTCTGTAAACTCAAAGATTTGGCTCTGAAACCTGTGATTACTTTTCTTCTCAGGCAACCATCTTTTGCTACCATCGTGCAACCATCTTTTGCTACCATCTTCCCCTTGGTTTCCAGAATGTCCTTTTGCTATGGGAGAAGAGGGGAGGGAAGGTGCAGGGCAAGGGAAGCACATGTGTGGGGGAGGCTGGCAGAGTTAATGTGGACATCACATTATACCATAAACTGGAAATGCATGTTGACTGGCTGCTCTGGACAACTGCTTCTGGTATCTGTGTACTTTTACTTAACATTCCACTAAAAGAATCGATTAGTGTTCAAACAGCTACACACTCACACACACAAATGGAATTTTAATCTTTGTTTAATCACTATTTAGTGTGCCCGGCACCCTTCGGAGAGAGGAGAGAATAGTGGTAAAGCAAGCCAACTGTGTTCTGCTTGAGAAGAAAGATGTGTTGAAGTGCATTCCCCAATCCCAGGATGCGGACTTGACAGAGCCGTTCTGCGAGGACACCTGCACCTCTGGCCAAGTCGGGATTTGCCTTCCAAGCCATGTGAGGGCTGAAAAGAAAACCGGCAGGTCATCTGCTTCAGCTGAGGTCTGAGGCTGTTTTACAGCCAGACTCCGCGCAGATTCCAGGAAGGCTTGCCCCCGCCGTCTTCTCAAGGAGCCCTACAAAGGCACTGGAACTGTTTTGCTTTGAGGTTTAAACAACTCTGTATAATTCCAAACACTTGATTATCTATTAAATAGATTACTTTAGTAAACTTTTCTTCACTCTTCTCTCTCTCTTCCCTTCTACCTCTCTCTCTCCCCACTCCTCTCTCTCTCTCCCCACTCCTCTCTCTCTCTCTCTCTCTCACACACACACACACACACACACACACACACACACAAATGGCTAGACATTCTCTTCAAGGTGACCTTGTAGGTTATACTTCAAAAAGCACCCAGTGGAGCTTCATGTAGCCAAAAGGATAGTTACTTTAAGCAAGGGAGGGGCCGGTGAGGTGGCTCAGCGGCATAAGCGCCTGCCTGGCAAGCGTGAGGTTCTGAGTTTGACTCCCAGAACCCACATACGAAAAAAGGGCCGGTGATATCGCTCAGCGGCACGGGCACCTGCTGGCGCGCGAGGTCCTGTGTTCAACCCCTGGTACCCACAAAAAACAAAAAACAAAAAAAACAAAAAAACAAGAGAGTTTGGACAACTGGATAAATGTAACTTCTTCATGAGTTCCGAAGACACAAGCTGGGTTATTTTTATTCATTCGCCTAACACATGATTACTAAGGGCCTACTATGTCCAAAGAAGAATGGGACAGACAAAGATAAACAAAATAGTCCAAGGCTCAACAACAGTATGGCTGTAAGTATAAAAGGAAGGGAAAAACACATATATAAGAAAGGAAAAAATCACACATATAAGAAAAGGAAAAACACTGTATAACTGTGCCTTGAAAGTTATACAAATAAATTCTGTAGGTTCTTAACAGGGCCAAAAGTTAAATTCCCTCTGGCACAACCAGGGAAGGAGTCCTACAGAGGAGGAGTCTTTGCCAGGAGCCTGGCAGGAAGGGGAGGGCTCTACTGATAGCGATGGGGGATGGAATCCAGCCAGAGGGAAATATGTCCAAGAAAAGAAAGGCTAGAGAGTGAGCGGCCTGTTTACTTAAGGCCAGGAGCCTGATCTGGCTGGAGTAAATGGGGTGCAAGAGGGAGGCATGAGCCACAGACCAGGGAGGAAGTCTGGATCAGAACTCTGGACCTTACGTTTGAACTGCCTGGCAGGTGAGAGAGGAGGAATGGGCAAATTTTGCTTTCGTTTGGAGGAAATGTTCCCTCTTCAAAGGCTGAGGACCACTTTATTCCAGCCCCTGCACATCACTTGAAGGAGGCTGACTTGTTCCAGCCCCTACTCAGCAGGCTGCTCTTTTGAGACAGCTTCCTTCACTTCAAGCAGAGCCAAGTTATACAAGAAAACAATCAACCCTAAAGGGCACTCGGGACAAAGGGAAGGAGACACTACAACCCGGCAACCAGGAGACTAAGATTGCTGGGCCCATGTCAGGCAAGTCCTGCTGTCCTAATCGGCTGTCGGTCAGATCAGTTCTCCCTGCTGCAGTAACTCTCTAGTCTCCACACCAGGCTGCTGGAATCTCAAAGACAGATGAGGCCCCATTGCCCGAGAGGGGAAGGTTACTAACAAATATAAGCTATTGTTTGAAAAGGCTGAATCTGTTTCTAGGGGGCAGAACCACACCACTCATCCCATTCACCCTTTGTTTTGCCTAGATAGCTCTAGAAAAGGTCATTTGCTACTTAAGGTATGAAAGCTCATTAAAAAGAGTTTTTAAACAGCAGAGAGAGAAAAAAGCCAAGATATTTGGGGATGTCTGTTATCTAAAGGGCAAATGGAACCTTCAGTAAATTTTTCCTTCCATTCTAAAAGAAAAACTGCAATAATTTTTTCAAAGTAAGGACCCAAATGTTTTATTATGGGGAGAAAAAAAAACCAAACACTCCCTAATAAATATGATAATGTTCATTTGTGTCTGTCACCTACCCATCCATCCATTCATCCATCTGTCCATCCATCTATCCATGTACAAGAAATGGAGCATAGGCCAGGTTCTGTTGAGGGCAACACGGACAAGAGCCCTATTCTCACAGAGCAGAGAGGAGGGTGTGTGTCAGGAGGAAGCACAGAGTTTAATCTAGAACCACAAGTAAATTAAAATAGCTATCATGGCAATGCATAAAAGAGAGGTACATGGTGCAAGCAGTCCCTTTCCTACAGATCTGATCAGTTGGCAAACCTTCCCTGAGGAATCTGGAGAGGGAGTTAATAGAGGAAAACAAAGCATTACAGAGGAAAAGCAAAGACATGCAAAGGCCCTGTGGCTGGGTCAACATGAAACATGGAAAGACTGAGAGAGCAAGGTGTGTGGTTCACAAAGAAAGAAGGGAAGTGTGGAGGAGAGGAGAGGTGGGCAGGAGTTTGTTCTTCCCCGTCTGGAAATGCCCGTATTTTATAGAAGGAAGTGGCAAGTTCAGGTTGCATTTGGGAAGCTCTCTGACAGCCACGTGGAGGAGGGATTAGGACACCAGGAGGAAGGAGGCCGACACAGCAGCACAGGCAGAGATGATTACAGCACAGGCAAGGAAGGCTGATGTGAAGATGGGTACACGTGGATTTTTGGTTTTAATATGGTCATCTGTGGATTGGGGCCAAAAAATGCAGCCTGAGAACTTGGACACTGTGGATAGACGTTCATCCATACTGCCTGATGCCCTTGATCCCACACATGCAAAGAGGACACCCCTGGGACCTGGGCCTGAGTCCCCTCTTCCTGGTATTTGGTTCAACATGTTACTTTCAAATTTCAATACTGCCCATAGAAAGCAAGACAGGAACTCTGAGATGCTGAGGCAGGAGGATTGAAAGTGTGAGTTCAGCTTAGGCAATTTAGCAAGACCCTGTCTCAAAATAAAAAATAAAACAAGGGCTGGGAAAGCTTCACGCGAAGGCTCTGGGTTCAATACCCAGTGCCCCACCCCCCCAAAGAAAAAGAAAGAAAAAGAAAAAAAGGAAGAGAGGAAATCAGACCTGAAGAGATTTGACTGTATGTCTTTTTTACCTTCAAGTCAGTGACAAACAGTGAAAAAGAGAGAGAGGTCATGACTTGGGAGGCCGGAGAGCTGCCCACCCTGGCACTTGGTGTGTTTGTGCCCACTCTGCGGCAGCCCCCAGGCCCAAGTTCCCCCAGCCACCAGCAGTGTGGGCGCTCTGCTGTAGAGTGAGCCCGCTCTTGGGAGAAAAGGATTTTTGGTATCTCAGAAGGTGCTGTGATTATGTCAACCAAAGAAACAGAAATCAGTTTTCATGCTGGAGGTAAAACTGCCTCAACTGGACATTGGAGAGGTGGTTTGTCTTTACATTCCACAGGCGGCTGTTGGGGTGATTCTAATTTTAAGTTATTTTCACTGTAAGTGGGGAGTTTATTATAGTCCAACTCTTCCATGAGATGAGACTTGATTATATTATTATTGTCATTATATCCACTTTTTAGATGCCAAAACTGAGGCTTGGAGAAAAAAAATCAATAGGAAAGCACTTTACAAACTGTCCAGCACCACATGAACATAATCCATCACGCTGATAGTTCCCACCACACACATCTCCGGCAGCCACGCGCTCGCCGAAGGAAACCTCGCCAAGGCGAATCATCCTTCTGCACCAAGAGGGCAGTTTGCAAGGGGGTAGAGAATCTCAGCCAGCTGATGTGTGAACAGCCACAGAAAACCCTCTCAGGAGTGCTCGTCCCCGGGGTTTGAAGAGTTGAGCACAACCGAGGGCCCTTGTCTTACTCTGCAGCAGCTGTGAGTAGGTGGGGAGTAAAGCAAGCAAAACTGGCAAGTTCGACAACATGCAAGTTCTAACCTCTCAGAGATGGAAATGTGACTGCAAACATATCTGGTTAGTCTCCTACTTGGGAACTTGGGCTGAGCCACCAAGTGATAGAGTCATTGCATTATTAATAGTAATAATAATAATCTGCTCATTAGCTTTCCTTTACTATGACAAAATACCTGAGATAACCAAGCTATAAGGAGGCAAAGTTAATTTTGGCTCATAGTTTTGGAAGTTTCTGTCCTTGGTCACTGGGCCCTGTTGCTTTGTACCTACGGTAGCATGGTACATTATGGAGGGAGTGTATGGCAGAGAAAGGCTGCTCACTTCATGGCCTCCAGGAAGCAAAGAGGAGAGAGGGAGGAGAAGATGGCGTCTCAATGTCCCCTTCAAAGGCACATTCCAATAACCTCACTTCCCTCCACTAGGGCCCACCTCCTAATGTTTCCACCGCCTCCCAATAGTGCCATATACTAGGGAACAAACCTTCAACATGTGATCTCAGGGGGACATTCTAGATCCAAACCATAGCACCTCTGTATCCTGAAGATGATATAACAAAACAGGTAGGCTTATTTCATTTGGAATCAGGGGACTAGATTTGTGTCACAGCTCTAGCACTTATGAACTCTGTGTGGGGAACTGCTCAGACTGAGTCAAAGCACGGGGCATGTAAGGATGCTTCCAGACAGCTCGAGGACATGACCCCACTGTCTGCGCAGGTGCACAACAGGGCACAATTATATAACCACGACTTAGCAATGGACAAGTATGCATCCACCAATGAGGCCAGCATGAAAGAATGCAAATAGGTAATAACAACATGTATAAGAAATACACAATAAAGACGCAGGTGGCTCTTGTGCTCTACTCTGCTCCATGCTGCCTGCTGTTGTTGCTGATGTCTAGCACGCATGCATTCTTTAACCTAGGGACCTCACCCATGAACATCTCCCTTGGGCCCACTGAGCAGGCTGACACTTTGTGGCCTTGGATAAGTTACACTATTTTCTCAAGCCTTGGTTTGCAAACTGTAAAATGAGAAAAGTTAATAGTATCTAGCATAAAGGCCACTGTAAAAATTAAAAAGATGTAGCAAATACAGTAAGCCCCTGACTTACGAACATCCAAGGTGTGAACTTTCGTAGGTGTACTGTGTAAGATTCACAGGTGTACTGCATAAGGCTCACTTTGTCAGATTACGAATGAATCTGATTCATGAACGTTCTCTGGGAACGGAATTTGTTCATAAGTCGGGGATTTACTGTACAGTTTTTAGCAGTGTTTGGTATTTAAGAAGCACTACAGTTTGTAGCTACCATTATCAGTTGTTAGTTGGATGGTACCTATTATGGATTAGGTCTAAAATGTTCTCCCAAAGTGTCATGTGTTTAGAGGTGGGACTTTTGAAGGTAATTGGATCATGGGACACTATACTCATCAGTGGACTGATCCACTGATGGGTTTATAGTTGAATATGTTGTTAGGAAGTAGGGCCTGGTTGGAGGATGTGGGTCATGGGGGTTGTGACCTGGAAGGGTGTATTCTTGTCCCTGACCTCTCTCTCTCTCTCTCTCTCTCTCGCTCTCCCTCCCCACCCGCTTCCTGGTTGCCATGGGTTCCTCCACTAGGCCCTTCTGACATTCTATTTCTGTCTTACAGACAGCACACAATGGACTGAACCCTCTGATACTGTGAGCCAATATAAATCTCTCCTCCTTAAATTGCAAGCGTCAGGTATTTTGTCCCAATGACAGAAAGGTGACTAATATAGTACCTTATAATTTACAAAGCATCTTTATGTAGAATTCACATTTCTTCATCATAATCACACTAGGATAAAGAATGATATCACCAAACTATTGTAATACTGTATTCTTCCTTGTAATCCCAGACTCTAAGAATCTGTGTCAACACTGCCCCAAGTGGCCTTCAGTAGTCAGCCAGTGTCCTATTCCTGCTGTAAACTAGAAGAGTGAATTCTCAAGTACACCTGGTAGATAGTGATCCAGGGCTTGAGTTCTACAACCTCAAATCTTCAGGCTGTTGGTTGCTCACTGCTTGCAAAGGTCTCCCAAGAAGGGTGGCAGAGGGGTAAGGAGGTAGGGAAGCAGGATGTAATTCCTCTGGTGTTATCCTCTCCTTGCCCATAAATGCTAGGGCCTTCCCTTGTGCCAGGCCTCAGAAGGTCTCAGAATCAAACTACCAAGTGGGAGTCAAGATGCCATCTCCTTGGATGGTCCAAAAAATATTAGCTCCTTGGGTTCCTTCCTGGCCCGTCAGGAAAGTCTGACTGATGAGGATCCTGGCCCCCTCCATTCGCCATCTGGGAACCTCTGACCTCTTCTGCTCATCCCTACTTGGCTGGAGGCCACAAAGAGCTGTGGGCCTCCCTGGCTGCACCCACTCCATTACCCGCTCCACTCACGCTCACCCTGGCATTCTTGTTCTTACTTAACTTTTTCCTCCCTCTTTTTTTCTAAGCACATGTTTGCAGCACACAATGTTTACATTCCTTGTGTGGAGTTGGTATGTGTATATAACACATCTTAATTCCTTTTTTCATCCCCTTCCCCTTCCTTCCCTTCCCCTCTGTCTATCTCTTGATCCCCTTCCCTTTTGAGAAAGATCTATCTTCCCACTTCCTATTATCTATATTTTATTTTGCTATTTACTCTTACTCTGTGTTTCTCATATAAGAGAAACGATGTGATATTTAAGCTTGAGTGTCTGATTTATTTCACTTCACATAATGATCTCTTAGACATACTGGTATGTGCCCCTGGTGGGATATAGGAGGTGCAACCACAACATAACACACAGGATAGTTCGACCAGAACACTCCACGCTGCTACGAATGGAGCCTTTCTTTAGGAATGAATCCAAATGCACGCACTAGATCACAGCTCCTGATGGGTGCCCTTGTAGCATCCTTACTGCTCCTGTGTAATTTCACATTGACTTGGTGATCGTTTGATTATTGTCTTTCTCTCAACAAATTGTGAGCCCCGGGAGGGTGGAAGATGTCAATTTTTTTACTGAACAAATGAATGAATAGAGATACTTCCTGTTTTAACTTTTCTAGATGAAGGGAAGGTCGCACAGGGATTAGACATACCTAATACAGCCACAGGACTTAACACCATAAAAGGATTCTGAGGATTAACTTTATCCTGTGATTAAATGGCTTCAGGTCAATTTAATGGGCTGCAAAACTCTAAAGAGAGCTGACTCACCTGATCCTAAAATGATTTAAAAAAGATGCAACAGGCTTTGAACTTTTGCACCTTCCTTCTTTCATTTTCAAACTGTTTTCTATCTCATTTTGTGGCAGAAACTGCTGTAAGTCCCTTAAGAGCTGTTCTCCTTTTCTTCCACAGTAATACAACTTTTAGCTGGGAATGTGACGGCTCAACACAAAGACACCGTTTCCCGGACATCCCTGCAGCTCCATGTGGCCTTGCTAAGTCCTGTCCCACGAGGCACGAGTGGAGGGGTGGCATGGTAGGTTCCACGAAGAACTATCTAGTGTGTACCTTGGTGCTTGATTTCCTCCCTTCCACTAACTAGCTGCCGAGAATGCAAATACCACCATTGTGGAGCAGGAGGTGGAGATCATGCGCTGGGGATGGTAAAGCCATTCACAGAAAGGAGTCTCGTTCTTCAGAATTTCATGGGCTAAACTGTCCTACCAGCCCTAGACTGCAAACCTCCAGATTTTTAAGTGAGAAAAAATTTGTATCTTGTTTGATTCATTCAAATCTAATCTTAACAAGGACAAACTTCTTCTCTTGAGGTTTGCAAGACCAAGAAGCAGCTTGGTGTGGTGGAGAGGACCCTAGAGGAGATGCAGAAGATACAGCGGTCAAACTCCTGACCACATTTGTGAAGAGCAGGCTTGTAGGCAGGGCACCTTGTCTCTCTAGGTCTCCATTCTTTGTAGAACAGTGATCAAAATAACATCTATATAAAAAATGCTAAGGAATGTACAAAAAGATATTGGGACTAGTGAGTTGAGTGATAAACATTAGTGACAAACTAGTGATAAAACATTAAAAGATAAAACAACATTTACAATAGTATCAAAAATATTAAATACTTGAGGGATAAATCTAACAAAACTATATAAAACCTATGCACTGAAAATTCTGCTACAGAATTCAGAGCTCTAAATAAATGGAGCTATATCATGTTAACGGGTCTGAAGACTGGGTGATGTCAGTCCTCTAAAAAAATTCCTCTAGAAAATGACATGCAAGTGACATGGAAGAATAGGAGAATAAGCCAGGTGTAGTGGCACAAACCTATAATACCAGTACTCTGGAAGGCTGAGGCAGGAGGACTATAAATTCAATCTCAGCCTATGCAACTCAGGGACTTAGGGAGACCCCTTCTCAAAATAAAATAAAATAAAATATTTAAAGGCTTTACGATGTAGCTAAGTGTGAAGGCACTGGATTTAACCCCAATACTGCAAAACAGAGTTGGGGCACTTACGTGTCCTAATTTCAAGGCTTGCTCTAGACCAGTGATTGCAAACCTTTTAGAGATTTCAATGATACAAACAGCCTGCTGCGGCATGCGTGCCATAGGTTCCTCACCCCTGCTTAGGCCAAAAGTGACAGAGAAAGTACGGTACTCAAGTAAGGATAGACAAGTGATCAACAGAGCAGACTAGAGAGTCCAGATATATGGCCCATCAATTTTAAACAAAGATGCTAAGGAAATTTAATAGGTAAAAAAGAGTCTTTTCAACAAATGGTGCTAGAATAATTATGTGTCTATATGCAAAAAGCAAAACAAAGCAAAACAAAAATCTTCAATCCTTATCTCACATTATATATAAAATAATTTAAAATGGATCATGGACATAAATGTAAGAGGCAAAACTATAACTTTATAAAAGGAAATATGTAGAAAATCTTAGTGGCTTTGGTTCAGGCAGAAGTTTCTTAAATAGGATACACACAGCTAAAACAGTGATAAATTGGAATTCATCACAGCTAAAAGGTTTTGGCTTCAAAGAGCCAGCCACAGACAGTGAGGATATATTTGCGAAACATGTATTTGATGAAGGACTTATATTCAGAATGCATGAAGAACTCTTATAACTCAGCACTAGGGAAATGCAAATCAAAGCCACCTTGAATATTCCATACTTACCAGGATAGCTGTTTTTTAAAGAATGGAAAATAACAAGCGCTGGTGAGGATGTGGGTGTCGACATTGGAACCCTTGTACGTTGCTGGGCGTGGGGTGGGGAATGCCAAATGGGGCAGCTGCTGTGGAAAGGTCTGGGGTTTCTCAAAGGGTTAAACATAGAACTACCATATGATTCAGCAATTCCACACCTAGATATGTATTTTAAAAAATTGAAAGCAGGGATTCAGACATTTGTATACCAATGTTCATAGCAGTGTTATTCACAACAGCCAAAAGGAGAAACAACTCAAGTGTCCAGCGGTAAAGGAAAATATAAACGAGATGTGGCACACACATACAGTGGAATATTACTTAGCCACAAAAAGAATAGTTTTGATATATACTACAAAATAGGTGGACTTTGAAAATATTATACTTAGTGAAATAAGCCATGAACAGGAGATACATGTAAGATTCCTTCTATAGGTAGTTTCTGGAATAAGCAAAGTCAGAGACAGAAAGTACCATAACGTAAGGAGAGTACAAAGGGGAATTCTTGTCTGAAGGGAGTTTTTAATGTTGAGAATGACTTTTTTTACAAAGTCAAAATGAGAGTTACAGATAGTGGTAATGGCTACACAGAACTGTGGAAGCATTTAATGCCAGGAGTTGTACACTTACAAACAGTAAAAATCATAACTATTATGATGTATATTTTTTCTTTTTTGCAAGAAAAATTATACTTCCTTCCTAAAAAAGCTAATCCTTCCAGTTTTCGACCCTTCCATATTCTAATGTCTTATGGTGACTCACAATATATATTAACATATTAAAGGCTCTTTGAAGTCCCACAGAAAAGAAAGCTGACTTTGTTTAACCTAGCATTCACAAATTTATTTGACTCTTAGTACCCCACCCACTTACTCCCATCCATTAGAGAATGCCCAGCATCCTAGGGAACTCATGGACCTCATTTTGTTGCTAGTAATTACAGGGTTTATGAGAAAGGACACAACATGTTTTCTCCCCTTCACAATATGCAATCCAATTTTTGTTGCTGCTGTTGATTTTGATCATGTGGACATGACACAACTGCACAGACATTTCATAACTTGGAAGGCAGGAAAGAAAATCCATGATAATATAACATTTTCTAAAGGAAGCTTCAGTCAGCTTCTGAAGCATTTATCAACTCACCCCGTCATTCACCCATCTGCCCGTTTCTCAATACACGCTTATTGTGCAACTACCACTGGTTAAGTGCTTCACGGAGTATCACAACACACAATGCTTTCTATCTATGATACAGGCCAGATTTGGGATCATTTCATTTTAAAATTGCTACTAGTACCTGGCAGAAGTATCATGAATTCTTCTCCCAGAAACATGGTCCTGGGAACCAAGTGCAAAGGGATCTGGGGCTAGGTTTTGAAGGATGAAATATTTTTTTTATTGTCTTTAACTCACAAAGAGTGTACGCCATTCTATAAGCCCAGTGCCTTATAACTCTGGTAAATGGATCATTTCATATTTTCGAAATGGTTTCTCACATATAATTTTCCCCCAAAACCTTGGCTTAGCTTGAGACACCATGTACTTGAAGTTCTTTTATTCTAGAGAATTTAGGGAACTTTCTCAGAATGAATGTGGCTGACTGGTTGGAAGCATCCCCAATCGTCCACCCCTCCCTGTGTCCATGGCTCTGTGATGCACTGCACAGCTCCTCCTCCCATCAAGAGTGCAGTGTAGGGCCGGTGAGATGGCTCAGCGGCTTAAGCGCCTGCCCGGCAAGCGCGAGGGCCCGAGTTCGACTCCCGGAACCCACATACGAAAAAGGGGCCGGTGATATTGCTCAGCAGCACAGGCGCCTGCTGGCGTGTGAGGTCCTGAGGTCGACCCCCCGGTACCCACAAAAAAAAAAAAAAAAAAAAAAAGAGTGCAGTGTAGTTGCTCATCTTCAGAAGCAAGGCTGGGTTCCTGACTTACTCTGGCCAAATGAATGAGCCAGACGGACAGTGTGCCAGTTTTGAGCCTAACCTTTAGAGACCTGTACTTTTCTGCCTTCCTCGTTTTTCCACTTCCTCTATAAGAACGAGCCCAGGATAGTACGCTAGAAAGATGTGAGAGGCAAGTGGATAATGAGACAGGTGGAAAAGAACTGAGGCCAGCCTGGACTGTGACAGACATGACCCCCAAAGACATGAAAGAGCCGGTGAGAGCAGCAGCCTCTGGGCCACTCACGGCTGACCAGAGGTGCTTGAGTGAGCACAGCCGAGGCCAGGGAAGCCACCCTGCTGGCCTGAGACATGTGGGCATTTGAAGTCACTGGGCTTTGGAGTAGGCTTTTTTTTTTTTTTTTTTTTGTTAACAAAGCACGGTTTGTTTTAAGAAAGAAGCAATAAAATGACCTTAGAGACAGAATTCAGTTCAGTTCTATGTTTGCATCCAAAGGTGCCCAAATAGAAATGCAACCGTCTGAATCCTGTCCTCCCACTTCATTTTTTAAAGATCCAGGGCACACTTGTTTTCGGGGGCTCGGTTCAGGCTCCACATCCTTAATGTACCTTCATTCCCCGCCCTTCCACTTAAACGCTAACCTTCCCTCCCACTGACCTCTCACGACACTCTCCACTTTTCTCTTTCCGGAATTAGGATGTGAGGTCTTAACTTACAGCTGTTTGTATGCATGTCCTTCCCTCCTCCTGGACTCTAAGCCAGTGTTTCTAAACTATCTGTGATGAGGAAGCACTGTGTTTAGTTTCCAATTCACTGAGAATGAAACCATCCATGACAGGTAAAATTCTGAGAATGACTTCTAATGGCCTTCATCCTTTTCCTATCCCCTCCCTCCGGAGTGTGGATGGAACTGGTGAGTATGCAATTACAGTGTGTTACGTGGCAAAAGGAGATTATCCAGATTAGTCCAACCTAATCACACACAAAAAGCCAAGAGCTTTCTCCATCTGGCAGTATAATAGGAAGTAAAAAGAATTCAAAGAGTAGAGAAGAATTTGATTTGGCACCACACAATTAAGGTTCTTTAAGGATTGTGGCACTGTGGCTTTGTAGATCGAGGGGGCTGTGTGTGGGTAGCCTCGAGGAGCATGGAACAGCCCAGCCTGAAAATCACTAAGGACCTCAATCCTACAACCATAAGGATGGAATTCTGGCAGCAACCGGAAAGAGCTTAGAATTGGATTCTTTCCCAGAGCTTCCAGGTAAGATCCCAAGTTGGCTGACACCCTGATTTTGACCCTGTAGGACCCTAAGCAGGAAAGCCAGTGGAGTCTGTGTGGACTCATGAGCTATAGAAAAGCCTGAGCTGGTACACATGTACGGTTTTAAGCCACAAAATTTGTGCTAATTTGTTATATGGCAACAGAAAATGAATACACCTCTCAATAGCATGACAGATTACATTTTCCAAAGCTGGTGGCAATATGCTCTTCTGTTCATGTTCTTCCAAGACCTTTCCACAAGCCAATCAAGAGTAGAGTCTTTGTCCCTTTGCTTTGAAGTTGAGCAGAACTCTGCGAATGCTCCAGTCAGTACAGTCTGGCAGGAGAGATGCCATGTGACTTCTGAGACTAGGTCATAAAAAAGCCACTCACTTCTTCCTGGTTCTCTTGGGACTCATTCCTGAAACCCAGTCACCACGCTAATGAAGACACTGCCTTATGGAGGCCAACACTGAAAGGAACCAACAGCGACCACCAACCTGCCAGTCATGGAAACGAACCGTCATGGAAGTGCATTTGGCCTCTGTTGACTCAGAGACACCGTGCTGAGCAGAGAAAAGGTTCTGTGAAGCCTTCTTCACACTGGAGATTTATGAGTAAATAAGTGACTATTATTTTAATTTACTTAATTTCAGGCTTTGTGTGTGTGTGTGAATGTGTGGTGATGGTAGTGGGGATTGAACCCAGGGCCTCAGGCATGCCAGACAAGTGCTCTACCACTGAGCTACACCCCCAGCCCTTAAAATTTTTTTTTTTTAAATTTTTGAGACAGCATCATGTTAAGTTGCCCAGGCTGTCCTCAAACTTGTGATTCTCCTGCCTCAGCCTTCCAAGTAGCTGGGGTTACTGAGGTGCACCACCATGCCTGGAAGTGTAAGAGCTATTTGTTAAGCGCCAACAGTAACTGGAATAAGTATAGAGCTCGTACCACATACAATTCACCCCTGAGCTCAATAGCATGTGAACTGATCTATGTTTATTCAACAGGAGGAGTCTGCTGACTGTGTACTGGCTGTCACGGCAACATCAAATTACCACAGAAATTTCTGAGTGCTTTCCCTCGAGTCCTGCGTTCATCTCATTGTGAACTGGAGCTGGTCTGCGGATGGTCTCTGAGAGGCACTGCTGTAAAACATGTCTGGGGCAGGCCTCTCCTTATTAATTTCTGCATCTCCCAAGTGCCTGTGAGGATTCCTGGTAAATATTCATGGACTGAACAGAAGAGTCAAAGAAAGCTGACAGCCAGTGCAGCGGCAATCCAGAGAAGTGAAGGAATACATTCTGGGTCATGGGATGAGCTAGAGGCAGAAACAGGATTAGAACACATTATTCCTGGAACCTTCCAATCCAGGCTTTGCAAACCCAGCTGCCCATGAGTAACGGTGTGTGTGTGTCCAGTATTAGGGTTTAGATCTGGGGCGACCCCTGAAAGCCTCATGTATTTGAAAGGTGACTGGATCATGGGGTGCCATACTCATCAGTGGATTAGTGCACCGATGAGTTCAGCAGCTGAGTGCACTGTTAGGAGGTGGGGTCTGGTCAGAAGAGGTGGGTCACTGGGGATGTGACGTGGAAGCAGATATCTCCCTCCCTGGCTGCTCCCTTCTCTGTCTCCTGGCCACCATGACATGAGCAGCTCTCTTCTGCCAGGCCCTTCCACCATGCTCTTTCTGTGTTTGAGCAGCCAACCATGAACTGAAACTTCTGAAACTGTGAGCCAAAACAATCCCCTCCTCCTATAAGTGGGGGGTATGGGTATTCTGTCCCAGCAATGAGAAAGTAACAAAGACTGTCAGGTATAGGACAATTCAGAGAGAAGGCAGATCAACACGGGACGTGCCCATGCTGCTGGGGGCAGGGGGAGGAAGCTGCCACCCTAGCACCTGCCAACTCTCACCAAGTAAGAGCCAGTAGAAGTAAATGCTCGTTTTTTAAAAAGAGCTTAAAATTTCAGATTTCTAGAGACTATGTCTTGATTCGTAACACATCACGCTGGACAAACAGGTCTGCAGGCTAGATTTTGCCCAGCAGGCCATCACTTTGTAATTCCTGAGCTGACTGACCACCTCTAACTGACAGGGAAGGAATATGAGGTCCTGAGAGGTTACAGGCTTCACCAAGAGTACGCGGGAAGAGGTAACAAGGCCACTGTCAGAGTTGTCCAGGAACTCGATATGACGATGATGATGATGACGACGACAATGATGACCATTTATTGACCATTTCGTGGCCCACCACGAAACACTCAGATGTACGATCGATCTCACTGAATCTTTTGAACAGTCCTAAGAAGTAGGCACTGGTATTTTCCCTTTTTACGGGCTTGAGAATAGAAGCTAAATAACTCATCGTGATGGTGGCGTAAGTAGGCAGCATACTCGTGTTCATAAGCACATTTTCTACCACCTCTCTCCATTTCATTGTCCCTTTAACATTCTGCCTATTGAAACCCCAAGTTCATATTCAAGGTGTAAAATCTACCTCTTAATTTTTCTCTATCATTTTAGCCCACGAGAAGCAATCCATGGGTGACCTGTTTCCTGCCCCCTAGATTCTGAGTGGCACTCAGCCTGTGCCAGTTGCTGGCTGCCCCCAGGACCAGGGTGGGTCTGCAGCTATTGCTCTGTAAGCAGCAGCCAGTACCTCAGGCTCCAGTGCTCTAGCTTTTTTCAATAACTAGAAGGTATAGAACTGAACAGGCAAAAAAGGGCCCGAAAGTCATCATTTAAACCTGTTATTTTCAAACTGTGTTCAATGGATCCCTTGGAAATACTGTGACTGGGAATTGGAGGGGGAGTCCCAGCACAAGCGCCTCCGATTTCTTCTTTGTTATACATTAATTAGGCTTTCAAGTAAGATTATGTGAAAAGTGTTTCACTGCTTAAAAAGCAAGCTCGGAAACCAATGAGCTAATCCAACCCCCTCATTGCATTTTTGAAAGCCAAACCCTATAATTTGATTTACAATTATAAAAATAATAATGGCAAATGGTGAAAGATTCTAACAGTCAAAAGTGTATACATATGGGGAATAAAACCTCTCCAGTCCCAAATCCCAGTCTCATGCCCTAGAGATAACCACTATTAACATTTGTGTGTGCATGTGCGTGTGCATGTGTGTGTTTGTGTGTGTGTTCCTCCCAGAATTGGTAACAAGACAGCTCAGACCCAGAGGCCGGCTTGTCTGAGACTATTTAGCAGGGGCCCCGTGCTATTTACTACACTTCTTCTGCTCCTAGCATTTCTCTTTCCCTTTATAACTTGGAAAAAATCTCGAAATGTTTTCAGATTGCAGCCAGTCTTCCCAGTCTACACAAAGCATCCAAAACTACATACCATGTACCTGCTAGCCTCACTCCCCAAACGGGAGATTCTGTCTTTTCCACGTGACTCCAATCTTTGTTCCATGGGGCGGAAGAAAGAGAACTGGAATCAGGTTCTCAGCACCGACCCGGGTTCCAGCCAGGAGCAGGAAGCCATGAGGTGCATGCCGCGCCGCAGACTGGGCCAGTTAAGGAAACTCAGGCTTGAACCAGTGTCCCATGGGGGCAACACCTCTGCACCCTTGGCCTCAGGAAATTGCCTCGCAGGGCTGGGGTGCCTCTCTGGGTGTGTGCCAGCCTCTCCATGCTCTCCTGCCCTCGGGCCCCTGCCCATTCTTCCCAACTCACTCCCTGGCTGCTGTGCCTCAGTTATTCTCTTGGATTCCCCATCTGTAGCCCCCATTCCTGCCTGCTAGACACCTCGGGTTTCCTTCAGGTAGAGCCCGTTTCGTGCCTGCAGCAAAGAGCACAGAAGACAGAGCACCAGAGCTGCCTTGCTCCTCGAGGGCTGATGTTCTTTGGGCTCCCCATGTGCCAGCTCTGTGCTAGGCTTTTTCCAGTCCTTAGCTTCACCACAGTCGCGAAGGTGGTGCTATTCTACTGTCCCTATTTTACATGCAAGAAAACTAACTGAAAGCTGGGATAGGAAAATGATGCTGGCCACCCCAATGCTCAGGGGCATCTGCTCAGGTTTCTAAACTAAAAGCTGCTGAGTTGCCTTTGACCACATGGCCTTGGACTTTATATCTGTGTCTTACATCAGCCTCATCAGATTCCTAGAGGAGACAGAGCCCGCACAAGAAATCCCAGCAGACCCCTACCAATATCACCCTCTGATAACCAATAGCCCAGCTCCTTCTCGAAGCTTGAAGGGAGAATCCCAGAGAAAGCTGTAGATCTGGGAAGAAATTAATCCCATGTTACTTGTCAGCAGTGGTGCAGACTCCCTGCCGTTGCCTAGGTTACCAGACTGGAGTTTAAGCCACCACTGATCACTCCCCTATTTACCTTGAGTAATCACACTGGCCCAGCTCCCTCTGGGGGCAATGCTCCACCTCTCTGTGTCCTGGAGTCAGTGAGGAAGTTGGGGAGCATTTCTGGGGGGACAGACCTGTGTGCTGTGGGAGGTAGTTCAGGAGGGCAGCCAGGGAGAAAGACCACCACAGAGGACAATTCTCAATGGCATTCCCTTGCCAAGAAATTTCAACTATCACTCAGAAGGCCACAAAATGCTGCCAGGCAAAGCATAATTATAAGTTGTATTATTTGGGCTATTCAAAAGGGAGGAGTGAGACCTAAGAAAATAGCTGTCTCACGTGTGAAGGGCCCTGTTTCATTTTTCATGCTTTTAAAAATTACACAGGAAGGAGGTGGAGGAGGGGGGATGCCTCTCCTCGTCACACTGCAGAGGGCTGACTGTCCAAGAACACGCTCTGTGGGCTGACCTGAACTTGAGCCCGCACCCTCCCTGCAGCTCTGGCCTCCAAACATGCATGCACTTTAGTTTCCTGGAGGGGTCACAGGTGACTGGACACGTGGCACTCGCTGGGCTACTGTCTGAAATATGTAAGGGATCAAAGGACACAAAATTTGTAGACATATTAACTTCAGTTCCCTTACTGGATACAAATGGACACAGAATATGACAGACAGGCAGGTAGCAGGTAGGCAGGCAGGCAGAGAAAGGTCCACATCCCTCAAATCCCCTGTGGACTTGTAAAGCCTGAATGTAGCAGAGCCATCTAAAGAAGGCTGTGACTCTCTTGTTAGACCCTTCCACCACTGCCATCTGCTCCACACTGAGCCCTATGCTCATTTTTAGGACCGAAGTGTTTTTCTGGACAACTGTTTCTTCCATCATGTCACCTATCCACGTTATCTTTCTTTCAAGGCATAGTTGTTCCCAGTAGATTAATCTCAACTGGCCACTTGGTGTTCCAGGAGCTGTGATTTCACAAGTGATATGTCTCTTAAAGACCAGGCCCCCGTTTCTTGAGCTCTGTAGACCTATCTCATCCAGCTGATGGGAGGATCAAAGGAAAACATGTTGATGAAAGCATTTTCTGACCATGGAGGGCCACGCACATGGAAGTGGTCACCACTGCCCTCTGAACTGGGTCACGGTGAAGCCAGTCCAGGATGCAGAGCTCTCTATGTCCACTTCTTATCTGTCAGGGCCTGTTGGGTCTGTAGGTCCAGGCCACCTGGTCCCTGTGTAGAATGGTGCTAAGTGTGAACTATAAGCTCCAGAAGGGCAGGGCAGCATGTTTTGGTTCACCACAAATGTGACTTATCAACTCTGTACTTTGTCCTCCGAGATCAACACAACAGCTGCAGCTAGTATGTAACAGGAACACAGACTACACTGCTCCAACTCAGGATTCACCACAGCGGACAGACATGTAGGTAAAAGCTGAAGGACGGGAAATGGATGCTTTTGTTGGGCAGTAGTGCTTCCAGAAGCTCCAGCTGTAAGCCAGATGCTGACATGGATTTATGAAGTGTTATCACACAGGGATGAATCAAATACACCCTAAAAGTTGGGACCACCTGATCCCCAAGGAGCTTGAGCCAAGTCACCTCAATTTGGGGAATGCCGGGCATTTGCCAAGGTTCCAGGCAGTAGGATCAGCATCCTCATCCATACTTCCTGTACTAGCTTTAGGGCCCAGACTCTTTCCTTCTTCCTTCAAGGGTCCCCTCACCTGGGTGCCGCCGTGGGCTGACCAGTGCTGTTCTGGCTCTCAGCCCAGTTCCTCCTGCCCTCCACTAAGCCAGCCCGGAGTTCCCATCCCAGGGACATCCCAGACTCTCCAGGACTGATATCCTATCTGCTTCAACCATATGAGGCTCTCTGCCAAGCGTCTCCATTGGCTCACTGTCACAGCCCTGGTGGCAGCTTTGCAGGACCAAGTAAGCCTTTCTGGTTCAGCCAGCCCATCAAGTCTGTTGGTCCCAGCCATGTGCAACTAGCCCTCCTCCAGGACTGACTGCTCACCTTTCTTGTTGGAATGCAGGCTGCTTTTAGTGTCCTTCTGATAACATATGCATGACGAAGTGCATCACAGTAGACCAAGTGGTTCCAGAGCATTGTATTACAGACCTTGCTTTTAGAATACCAAATGGATCAACGGGATTGTGTGTTCGTTTTAAAATTATATATTCATAAAAGCCAGTAAGAGAACAAATACTGTTAGGATGCAGCATAAATGTTTATGGAAAGGAATAATAATAACTAATATTTACTGAACTTAATAATTTTTAAGCTGCTTTAAAATCTTTTGATGGCTTCTACTGCTCTTAAGATGAGACCAAACTTTTTAACAGGCTTGCAAGGTTCTGCATGGCCTGGCCTCTGCCAAGCACTCCAGCCCATCTGTGCCATGCTCCTTGTCATCTCAGAGCCCCTGTCACCTTCTTAGGTCCCTGAAATCTACCTCACTTTCTCCTAACACTGGGTCTTTGCGCAAGCTACTTCCTCTTCTGCACACACTTGTTACACGTCCCTACTCTACCAAAATTCACTTCACACTGCATCTCAGATGCCATGTCCCCTGGGAAGCCTTCCCTGACCGCTTAGTCCAGGCTCCTGACAATCACAGCACAGTCCTATCTTCAGCACAAAATGGAAAATAGACTTTTATTTGGAGTGATTATTTAATGAATGCATCTGCTCCTGAATTATAAGCTCCAGAAGGGATGGACAGCATCTGTTTTGGCTCACCGTAACGCGTGTCTTACCAAAACTCAGCGCAGTAACCGACACATACAAGCACTCAGTAAATATTAGCTGAACAGAATGAACGAATGCACGAATGGGTGCATACTAGGTATTGGTCCCCGGAATTCCTTCTCAATGTATAATCTTGTTTTAGTCTCAAAGCAGCCTTGAAAAGTAGGGTTACAGACAGTGGCTAAGATTTTACACGTGTTCAATCATTTGCCCAAGGCTACAGTTGTACAAAGTGGTAGATCCAAGATTTCAACCCAGGTCTTCTTGACACTAATGCCTGCAACTCTGCAAAACTTGGTCCCCAGCCAGCCAGCGGAAGACATCTCAAACATTTACTTGTGCCCTTTGTTTTAGAGTATACACTTCTGCAGGGGTGAGCACAGAGGGAGGGAGAGTTTTTTTCTCTTCCATACACTTAGATCTGAGCCACAAAGAGATGAGGACATCCCAGATTCTTTGTGGTATTTTTCAGAGCAAATTTCAGTAGTTCCCTGGGAACCTCTCAAGAATTCCAGCTCCTTCTCACCTTCCCGCTCCCTTCTAGGCACTCCTGAGGCCTGCACTAGAGTAGAATTTGAACTTTGTATGAATAAGAAAGAAAATCTGCGGTATTACAACACCGATCAATCAGGGTCAATCTGTTATCCCAGCTAACACTGACAGTAAGAATGCAAGCCCAAAATTGTATACCAACATGCTTCCTTGCATAGATTTTTCTGAATTAATCTAATATTCTCTTACCACCTTCATGAAGTTAAGGATGTTCCAAACTGCTATGGAAATGTGCACTTGTTTACCTAAACAAGCTTACGCACGCTACGGTCTCCTCTCCTCAGATGGTATTTGGTAGTCCTTTGTCTGCGTGAGGGCCTGAAAGTAGAGAGCCCTCTTCTAAGGAGGAAAGTGCTTGGACATTGTTTGATGAATCTCTTTAGCCAACCTCGTAGGAGTCTGAAGCTCCATGAGTAGGATGATCCTATGGCATCGTGGTGTTCAGGGGGCCTCAGTGCCAATCCCGACATTTGGACTGATGTCATGGGTAAACTCCTCAGAGTTCTGCTCCCTCATGAAGTACTTGGCTAAGTGCTTTGGTGATGGAGCCTGCTAATTCCATGACTGCATGTAACATCTGACCTTTCTAATGACTGCTCAAGCTGCAAACCTGCTACTGAAGTCACCATGTTATCAGCAATTACTTGGCTCTGTGAAAAAATGTTAATTTCATGCTTTGTAAACACACCGCTTGTAAAAAACCAACCTGCCTATAAGAATTGTTTTTGACATCCCCAAGATAATCTTCAGGGGAAAGGAAAAAAAAAAAAAGAGTATCATGTTAATCAGTTTCTATAGACTTGTGTTTTTTTTTTTTAATAGCAAAAAAGAGGTATTGACATCAAGGTTCACCATGAAGGGAGAGAAATACCCAAATCAGTAAAGGCTAACTTCTAAGAATGCTAAAAATCCTTGCAGGATCATTGTACACTTTCAATGAGGTGCAAGGAATTTGGAAGCCTGGGAACATCACACATTTTGGACTGACTGACGCATCACATTTTAGATGGCTCTGAACATCTCATTCTGCTGGCAAGCAAAAGGTGACCTAGAGATGAAACAGGCTCACCTGTTTCCCCCAGGCTCACCTAGAGACCAGTACAGGGCCAAGACTCGAACCCATGGGTGGTATGCCTCCCTGGAAGCCATGAGCACTAAGACAATAGGGCAGTCTAAACACTTTTCAACAGTGAGAGGAGTGGGACCCCTGTCATTTCCCAAGATGCTCTCTGTTCTCTGACTTCCTAATGGGGATAAGAAAGCATCTGGAGAAGCAGACCACCTACCTGAACGCCAGAAGCACTTTTTGGAAACCTACTTGCAGTGCTTCTCACACTTGCTACCACCCTCAACTCCTGCCACTCCTCCCGGAGAAAGTGACACGCTCAAGAGTGGGAACATCTAAGAAGCTTTTGACCCAAAGTAGCCACAGCTACTCTGCTTTGCTTTACATCTTCAACTCATGCCTCAAATCTTACTTTATACTCCAGAATTTACATGTTTTATAGTAATTTTATTTTAATAAAAGGAATCATGGAGCCAGGTGTGGTGATGCATGTATGGAATCCCAACAACCTCAGAGACTGAAGCAGGAAGATTTTAAGTTTGAGCCCAGCCTGAGCAACTTAATAACCTAGCAACTTAGTGAGACCTTGTCTCAAAACAACAAAACAACGACAACAACAACAATAACAATAACAACAACAACGGGCTACAGATGTAGCTCAGTGCAAATGCCCTGGGTTTAATTCCCAGCAAGGCAAAAAACAGAAACAAGATAAACAAATACGGGTTTCTTTCTTCTCTTCTCCAGACAGTCTGAGTAAACCTGAGGCTTTGAGGAGCCGCAGCACCTTGTTTATCCAACATGCACGGTATGAACTCCCCACATGGGCGAGGCTCCAGCGAACTCCAGGATTAGCAGAAGGCGCTAAGACCTGCAGCGGACCCAAAGGCCAGGCAATAAGCTGTGGTATGCGGGGAAAGGAGACACCAATCACAGCGTGTGGTCAAGCGTTTCAGAAGGAAGGGTAAGTTGTGTGTACGCTTTTCAAGAATGAGTCCTTTACTCCTTAATTTCATTTTTCCCTCACTGAAGATTAAATGGAAAAAGAAGAAAGCATAAAGGAGAAAATTACAACTCCCTATAGGAAACTGAGAAAAAGGTACACAGATCTCTCTGTAACTCATACCCTCCTATGAAAACTACAATTAACTCAACAAAATAAAAAAATTAATTAAAGAAATTTTCCACAATCCCACATCCACTGGTTGCCACTGATAATAATGGTTCCCTGGTTAGCCCTTTTGTCTGGTTTCAGAATATGGGTCTGAAATCTGAAGACCTAATTGGAGGCCTGGGACCAGCTTTCTTCACCTATCAAATGTCAAGAAAAATATCCTATTAATAAAAATTTTTTGTGAGTATTTTCTGAGGACATTATATCCCATTGCTGGATACTTAACCGTCTCTAGTTTTTTGCTATTAAACCTTTTTTCCATGTTATGTAAATTTTACTGCAATAAAAAAGTTCCAATGAATATCCTATGTACAGGATATTCACATTTATGATTATCCCCTCAGGCAGGATTCTCAGAAAGAAAATTCCTGATCCCTTTTTAAAAAGTTCCTGTTGCATGTTAACACATTTCTTTCTTGATGGAAACTTTCTTTTTTTTTTTTTTTTTGTGGGTACCGGGGGGTCGACCTCAGGACCTCGCGCGCCAGCAGGCGCCCATGCCACTGAGCGATATCACCGGCCCCTTTTTCGTATGTGGGATCCGGGAGTCGAACTCGGGCCCTCGCGCTTGCAGGGCAGGCGCTTAAGCCGCTGAGCCATCTCACCGGCCCGATGGAAACTTTCTTGATACAAACTTTTTTCTTTTAAATAAGATTGAAAAATGTCGCAATAGAAAAACACTAGGTGGCTATAAAGTGCCTAATTAGTGATTTTCAAATACAAGGCCATCTGGAAGCTAGGTAAGGGGGTGCGGAAACCCAAAATCCCACCTGCCTGCAAATGGGGGTGGGTGTTTCATCCAGTTGTTGTGCGTCCCTGACACTGCAATGCAAAATGATCTTTGAGGAGAGGCGTGGTAAACCAGGACATATGGGACCGTCTTTTCAAAAAGGAGGCTGTTCACTCTTCTCCTAGGAGGGTAATAACTTGGGAAATATGCATAAACCATTGCTGCTAGGATGTAAACAGCATGAAATTATCCAAACTTGGAACCATTAAAGATGCACATTGTGAATTTAGAATCAAAACACTCTATAAATTCATAGCAAATCTGCACATTGAAAAACCAGCCTGCACTGTAAAAGCAGTTGTTGATGTAAAGGCCACTGCTGATGCACCTGACTATTCTCTGGGTGGGCGTGAGGATGCAATGAGTGGGTTTCTCTTGTGGAAGCTCTGTCACCACTGGAAAAAGGAAGAAACTCTGAGGTCCCTTTCAGATCTAACCCACTGACTGTTAGTTTCACCATTTGTTCTGGAAGAGATCTGGCCAAATTCTCCCTCATGAATCTAAAGACTGCCTGACATCATGCTGATTTTTTTCTTATCTGGGGTATAAGAACAGGAAACTACAGACTTGACAAATTCCACAAGGCTCTCTACATCCCTTCCCAAAAGATAAATATTGCAACAAGGGGGAAGCATGTAAGGATTAGAAAACTCGTTGCAAAATCTTTCTCTCTAGAAATCACGCTAGCTGGCTGTTTTAGCATTTCACTTGGAGAACAGGGAGAACATCTGCCCACCACTGGTCCTCCTGTGGTCCTGAACTGTGCCTGTTGGTCCCACTGGCTATCATTTCTGGTGCACAGGAGGTCAGCAGAAAGCCCCTTCTTTCACTGTGAGCATGAGGAGCCCACAGGACCTCAGGCTGTGGGTTTCGGGCTCTCCCTGAGGACAGCGGTGGGGGTCTGTACTGCTCAGCAGTGGAATTAATTTCATCAGAGCAAGGCTGACGCAGTGCTCATTTATCCTATCTTGGACAGAGACTAAAGGGTTGAGGCAGACAGCCAAAAGCCCTTTGACTTTTCTCCGTCCCTTGGTATTCTAAAAATTCCACCTCATTGCCTTGTGAAGATATTATGTACCAGCCTACCGTTTTGAGTAATCTCAACAAAAAGGTTGTATGAACAGTAAAAAGAACACCACTGTCCCCTCACCTAGATTCACTGATTGTTACCATCTCACCACATTTGCTCTGCATTTTTCACTGAATCAGGTGAAAGTATACCACAGACATTGTGACACCTGGCCACGGAGTACTTCAGTATGCACCTCTCAAGCAAAAGCACATCCTCCTATGTTGTCACAATTCCATTGTAACTCTGATAAGAATTATTATCTGACAGAAACTCTATATTCAAACTTCCTCATTGATCTCCAAATTACTTTACATTTATTTCTTAACAGATATATAATTCACAACAGAAAATGTACCCTTCTAAAGTGTGCACTTCAGTGGTTCTTATAGTCTCACAAAGTTGTGCAAACATCACCATGAATTAACTCAAGATTATTTTTATCACTTTCAAAAGAAATGCTGTATCTATCATCAATGCTATGATTGGGCTATTTGTGTCCCCCTAGAATTCCTATGTTGAAATCCTAATCCTAAAGTAATAGTATTAGGAGGTGGGCCCTGTGAGGGGTGACTTAAGTCATGAGGGCTTGAATCAGTGTCCTCATAAGAGACTCCAGGGAGATCCCTTGTCCTTCTGCAGGGAGGACATGGCAAGAAGGCACTGGCTATGAACCAGAAAGTGGCCCTCATTAGACACCGAATCTGCTGGTACCTTGATCTTAGACTTCCCAGCCTCCAGAAACCTGATAAATACCTATATTTATAAGCTACTTGTTTTACAGCATTTTGTAATAGCAGTCACTCCCCATCTCCCCTACTCTCAGCCCTAAGACACCACTTGTCTACTCTCTGTATCTATGGATTTGCCCCTTCTGAACATGTCATATAATGGGATCATATAATATGCAGCCCGCTGTATCTGGCTTCTTTCACTTAGTACAATGCTTTCAAGGTGCATCCACACTGTAGCATGTATCAGTGCTGCATTCCATTTACAGCTGAATCACAGCCGCTACTATGGATATACCACATATTGTATATCCATTTGTAAACTGATAGACATTTGTTAGCTACTATGAAAATTCATGTCCAAGCATATGTGTGGCCTGTGCTCCCTTTCTCTTGGGTGTACAGCTGGACTGGAGCTGCTGGGTCATACAGTAACTCCTTGACTTCTGAGGGGCTGGCTCTCTGTCTTCCCAAATGGCTACACAACTTTACAGACCCACCACCAATTTGAGGGCTCCAATTTCTCCACATCCTCACCAGGACTCGGTATTGTCTGTCTCCAGATTGCTTTTATAGCTATTTCCCCTCAAAGCAAGATCCAAAAAGATTCTACATCCCTTGTTTTCTTTAATCTAGATGACTTCACCAGCCTGCTTTTGCCTTTCCTGATGTACACACACACACACACGCACACACAAACACAAAAGGGCCTGATTGTGCAGCAGCAACAAATGTAAGCACCCTAAGGGAATGCCACAGAATTCCAGGGCATGCATGTAGGGACTGCAACCTTGGCTAATGATTTACCTCAGACAATATTCACAGAAGGTATGGCACGGGGACCTCTCACTCTCTCCATCCCCCCAAGGCAGTGGGAGACATGAGCCTCAGGCAGCAGGAATAAAACTCTTGCCTGGTGGAAGATGGGCAGTGGAACAAATTTTTCCTTGTTTGGTGTATACAGAGTGGGAGGAAAGTGCTGTCCAGTGTCCAGGGACCTCCCCTCCTAAAAGACGGGAAGTCTGAGCAAGACTCTCAAGGGATGTAGGCCTGGAGTAGCCACCCTGAGGCCCCTGAGCTCACCTGCAGTGTGTGGCAGGTAGTAAGAGACCAGGACCCTCCCCTTCTGGGCCTTTGTTTCTCCACCTATAAGGTGAAAATGTTGAACTAATGCTTATTTTTAAGCCCCACCTACTGAGCAGCCATCAAAACTTCCTTTTTCTGCCAAAAGTCAAAGAGAAGACATGAGTTAATGAGCTTCAAAATTAAGTAAACAGTGTCAGAGCCAGGCATGATGGTGCAAACCTGCAATCTCAGCTGCTCTGGAGACTGAGGTAGGAGGATTGCAAGTTCAAGGCCAACCTGGGCAATTTAGCAAGAACTTGTCTCCAAATAAAGTTAAAAGGCTAAGGGGTATATCCCAGTGCTCCCTGGGCTCAAGCCACAGTACCAGGGATGAAGTGTCAGAAATCTCTACTGACCTCTGAAGTCAAATTCTGAATGGCCAGATACAGCTGTGTAATGACCCCCCGACACATACACTTAATCTAACACTCCTTGGCAGTTGTTAATAGGGTCATCCCATTACGCATCCCTGAAAGAGGGAAAGAGAATGGCTGGTGCCCACACTTTCTGCAGAGGCTGGTTCATAAAGTGGTATTTATACATTCTCTTTAACCTACAAGATCTATTACCAGTTAATTAAATTGTAACTGCTTTATACATTCACTTCTGGTTGTGATCAGCATCTAAATTAACAGATCCACAAGGCTGCAGTGACTCACGTGAAGAAGCCAAATAATATTCATTTAAGAGAACATTAAATTGTGCAGAACCATCATGAGTAGTCAATAAAGGCTTCATGCTAAATAGAATTTAAAGGGATGGCATTTGCTATTTTACTCCCTTGAGAAACATAATGCTTTTAAAAGTTATTTCCTACTCCGGAGTTGTCTGTGGCTAGAGTGGTTCTGACAATTTTTCTGACTTGTTTAAAATGAATGATTATAAAACATCATTAGAAGTATTTCCATTAAAGGTGGGGGGTTGGGGGGAGGGATCCTGGATTCTGCCACTGTCACAAAGGGAAAAGAGACAGGAGACTAATTAAGTAACAAAGGCTTTGCCAGAAACCTTGGTTCCAGAGGCATAATCTCCTTTGCCAGGCACGGGGCAGATGACTGGCTGCACGCTCCCTCCAGCCTCCCCAGCCTAATCCTCCCTCCTCAGCGAGAAGCATTCCAGCAGTGTCTGGAATAATAATGTAATTACAGACAGAAAAACACCTCAGCCATGAAGGACAAGGACTGGGCACGCGAATCAGAGCTACCCAAGGGTGGGCCTTTTATTTGGGGGAAGGCGTGGCTGGACCCATATCTGTCTTTTATTCTGTTAAAGCAGACAGTCACCCCCATTACCCATAAGTAAACGTTCCAAGACCCCAGGGATGCCTGAAACACCAGACTGTACAAAACCCTATATGCTGCAATTTTTCCTATATGTACACATCTTAGAGAATTTTAACTTAGAAATTAGGCATGGTAAGAGAGTAACAAGAATAATTAATAAAATTGAACAATTATAATAATGCACTATAATAAAAATTATTTAAAACTTATGAACTGTTTACTTCTGGAACTTCCCATTTCATATTTTTGGATTGCAGTTGACCCTGGGTAACTAAAACCACAGAAAGTGAACCCTTGGCTTAGGGGTGGTATTGTACACACTTCTCAGAGGGGGAAATAACAGCTTTCAACCCAGACAGCAGGGCTACTTAGGCCAAAGTGGCTCCTGCACTCAGTAATAAACAAACAAAAGATCCTCATTATACTTTCCCACCAGAAGGTCAATTTTTTTGCTTCTTTTTGCTCATGTTTCCTCCATAGGTCTAGATGATTAAGCCTCTGTTCTGAAAGAAAAGCTATGGGATTCATAGGCAGAGATTGTGTTGTAGGCATTCAGACCACAGTGACTGGTACACAGAGGTACTAAATAAATGCTTGTTGATTCATATCTGCTATACTTCATGTTGTTGTTTTAGTCTAACTTTTCTAATTTCAGTTTGGAAGACAACCATCTAGCTGAATATGCTAGCGCAAGGGTTTATGGCACGCCTAAGAATTACAGCAACCAAAGCCAAAACCACGACCAAGAGCTATGGTTTCCAACAGCACTCAGAGGCTTTGGGGTTCAACAGAGGCGACTCAGTGGGCAGCCTGAGGAGCAGCAGGAAGCACCTACTCGGCCGCTGCCCCAGCCTACATCCATTTCAATCAGTGACTCACTTCTGCTTATTTTCTTTGCTAGACCTTCATATAAAATAGCTTGAAGAAAAACTTCTTCCAAGTGGACATTCATATAGTCTCAAAGTGTCTCCCACTTATTAATCGTGAAAGAGGAGACAGTTAACTTTCTGTGGGAGAACCTGGCAGACATCAGCTAAGTAGATCAAAGTCACATCGCAGTAATGAGGGACATCGGCCCTGCGCCCCGACAGAGGCACACTGAGAAGGGCACTGCGGATTCTCGCTGAACTTGTCACACTTACCATGAAAAACCATAGGACAAAGCCAAAAGGGGATGTTCTACTAAGTAATTGGCTATTCTTTTCAAAAGTGTCAAGGCCATGAAAAAGAAAGTAAAGACTTAGGAAAGAGATTGAAGGAGAAAAAGGAGGTATGACGCCTCATGGTAAAGCAGGATCCTGGATTGCACCCTTTAACAGAGAAAAGCCCATCAGTAGGAAAAACTGCTGGTATTCCGAGAAGGTCTACGCGTAAGTTAATGATCTCATTTCAACGTTAATTTCATGGTCCAGAGATAACAGACTACGGTTATGTCAGAAGTTACCATCAGGGGAAGCCGGGTGACAGGTACAAAGGATTATTTTTGCACCTTTTTTTTTTGGTAAATCTAAAATTATTCCCAAATAAAAGTAACAAATGTTTCTGCTACTAAATAAAGTTTGACAAATCACTGTTCATAAGAAATACAATTTACTTTTACTTGGATTGACTTTCAAACATGACAGAGGCAGGCTTTCCTGGGGGCCATCAGCAATTCAACCTCAGCGTCAAAGCTGTGATTTGCAAGGCTCATGAGTAGCCAGGCCAGGATGCCCCGCCCCTGCCTAGAGGAAAACCCGAAAGAGCGGGAAATAAGGATCACTCACAGTGAGGACTGGGCAGAACACGCTGCCCCGGTGCCCAGGAAGCACAGACCCCACCCCCAAGTGACAAGGGCCATGGGCTGGAATCAATGATCAGGCTGATTGCTATCCCTTTTATCCAGGGATCAGAGTCCCAAAGACGTCACCAATCTCTTCCTAATGTGAGTCTCCCTGGGGAAGTCACATAGCCTGAACTTACTTATTTTATTGTCCTGCCAAGTCAACTGATTGATGTGTGTGGGTTTTTTTCTTTTTTTTTGGTGGGTACGGGGGTCGACCTCAGGACCTCGTGTGCCAGCGGGCACCCGTGCCGCTGAGCGCTATCACCGGCCCTTTTTTCGTATGTGGGTTCCGGGAGTCGAACTCGGGCCCTTGCGCTTGCCAGGCAGGCGCGTACGTCGCTGAGCCATCTCACAGGCCCCCTGTGTGTGGGTTTTAATGTGATTCATTTACAAAGCCCCACTCTGTTTCTCCTGGCAATGCCCAATTGCTCCCCAGGGAAGACTTAGCAGTGATGGAAAACTGCTCGACAATATATGATAAAGAAGGAAAAAGTACTGTGACATTTGGTGACGGGGTAGAGCATCTCAGCAGGCTCTGCGTGCATTCTGGAGGTATGCCTGTCCCCAAGGGTGCCTGGATATGAATGGGAGAAAAGGTTGGGATAGGAGGGGAATTGGGATAGCAGCCTGAGTCAGTTCAGGTTTCACCTGTAAAAATTCCAAAGAAGTTTGCATTCTACCCCACAACATACTCATATTTACTTTCGTATAAAAATTATGGTCCTCCCCAATCCAGGCCTTGAAAAGACAGGGTGTAGCCATTCTCTGGATTCTCACATCTGCCAGCACATATCCTAACTTCTAGAAGCACAATGCCAATGGCCTGAAAAGTGTTAACTGATGCTTACTGTATCAGCAGATTCTGTTAATACAAAGGAATGTTTTAAGGAAGATTTTTTAAAAAAAAGATTTAAATCTTAAAAGCAAAAATATATCTGCAAAATCCGCTCACCCAGAAAATCTTACTCCCTATGGATGTCAGATAGATGAAGCCTTGCTCCATGAGGAAGCTGTGTTAAGACCCTAGGAATTCTATATTGTACATACATTAGTCATGCATGGGGAAATAACACCCTTTCTTTTTCTATTATGAAAAGTGTGGGTTTGGTAAATGTCCCAGGGGTCCTTTCCTTTTTTCAAGAGAGTATCTGAAGTGCTGGAAACAGATTAACTGCTCTTAAAGCACTAGTGAATCCCATATTTGATCCCTTTATTTTTCTCTGAAAGCCAGGATTCTTCTAATGGGTGTTGTTGGTCCTCGGGGTACTTCGTGAACATTAGACCGTTTGTGATTTTACCAAAGCTTTCAACCAAGTGCCCAGCCTTCATGTCCCCGTTTCTAGAGCCCGCCTCTGATCCTGGAGAACCAGACTGCGCCTCCTATTAGTGCATGAGGTTTGTGGGGAGGCATCGCCCTCAGCTCCAAGTGGAGACTTGGCACTTACTTCAAAGGGTATGGAATCCTCCTGACACAGAGAAAGGTTTAGAGCAAAGTGCACCACCCAAGGAGGCAGCGAAGGTTGGCCCAGGGATTCCTACTGAAGCATCCATTGGGACAGGGCTGCTTTTTCCTGCTGGGAAAGCCGAGCTAGAGGAAGAGGCCTGCAAGTCTCTTGCAGCCTCGAGGGCAAGGGAGGGTCTTTCTAGGAGAGGCCAATGCACCCCACTGAACACATCTCAACCTATCACCCAGCCTTGCCCGAAGGCAGTGCATCCTTAGTCTTCAGAGTAACAAAAGTCAATACATTCCTGTTTTGGCTTATGCTGCTTTGAAATGATTTTCTATCATTTACAACTGAAAGAGTCTTAATACAAACATTTTTTTTTCCACTACTAGGGACTGACATCTTCAAAAAACAGAAAACATTAGGAAGGCAGAGCCAAAGTGGGTTCGCAAGGGACAATGCATGGTGCTATATTTGAAAAAAACATATAAATAGCCAATGTTTAAAAATTCAGAAAGTCCTCTGAAAGATTCACATGTCCAGCTTCTCTTGAATAGACTGTGTTCCTGCAGGGCAGCAGCTGCTGCCAGCGAAGGTCTCTAGGTGTGTGGGGGCGGGCAGGTGGGCAGGAGGGTGTCTCAGACATTGCCTTCTCCCATCCCTCCTCAGCCCACTCCCGTGGCCTGCCTGGAAGCCTCTGGGGACCTGTGTTTGCTACTTTTGAGAAGGAGGAGATCTGGGAGCTCGGGCACCCATCACTGGGGCCCTCCTAGGTCAGCCTCCTGCTCCAAATGCAAAGTCACACGGCTACTCTGTAATCCCAGCATTCTGGGAGACAGAGGCAGGGGGATCACGAATTCAAGCTCAGCCCGGGGAACTTAGAGACTTAGCAAGACCCTGTTTCAAAATAAAAAGGGCTGGGGATGAAGCTCAGTGCTAAGGCCCTAGGTGCAATCCCCAGTACCACAAAAAAAAAGTTACATATTCACTAGGAAAGGGAGGCTGGGATGAGGGTGGACGCAGAACTCTGCAGATTTACTAAACCCACTGAAACGTCATGTACTTTTAAAAGTGACCTCGATGGTATGTGGATCATATCTGAATAAATAAAGCAAGGAGAAGAAGGAAAGACACGGGGAGGGCTTCTTTAGGGGAAGGCTGGACCAGATTGCAATACCTACGAGGCCTACACTCAGTAACTTCCCAGTTCCCCCTTCAGTGCCCTTTTCCTTTCTGCCAGCCACCAGGGTGGGGAAGTAGGAGACATACCAGGTCTGGAGGCAGGAAGACCTGCTTTGTCATTTCCTGGCTATGTGACCTTGCACAAATCAAATTGACTCTTTGGGTCTTAAAGTTGTTACCATAAAATAAAGCGTGATAACCCCTGAGCTGCGCAGGTCAAGGACATTGTGGTCAACAGTTGAGACAACATATGTGAAAACATCTTTTTAAACTCAAGAGTCATATGAGGTGCAAACTTCATGACCTGTGACCCATCTCTGTCCTAGGCCCGTGGGACACGCTGCTGACCGATGACAGCGCTCCTCTTCACTGCAGCAAGCATTGCAATTGCTCACCCAAGAGTCGTTTTCCCCTGCTTTGGATACAGGTACCCGATCTCTGAACATAACCGAGGGACACACCACGGTGAGCCAGTGCCAGCCTTGTGGTCCCACTTCCCAACTAGGGCCCAGTTCAGGACAGAACCAGGGGAGGGAGTCTGTTGGGGATGGAGATAAGGGTTAGGATAAGAGTTAAAAAGTGACAAAGAAAAAAAAAAAAATCACTGCTTTGCTCCAGGCAGGAGCTTCCGCAGGAGTCTTCTCGTGTCTCTGAAAGAAAGATGCAGTCACATGAGGATGACAGACAAGAGAGACAGAAAGGACCAGGCTGCTGGGGACAGTGCAGAGCTGCCTCATTAGCCAGCGCTAAAGCTACCCTGTCCCTAAATTTCTCGTTATTTTAATATATCAAATGCTCTCATTGTGCCAGTCATTTTGAATTGGATTTCTTGTTCCTTGCAGCCCAAAGCATGCTAATTTATAAACCCAGTGAAGTGTGATATGGCTTTAGACTCTTTTTTACCATAATGCTTCAGAAAGTCATTATTAATTGATCAGAATTACCATTTGACATATAAATATATTTGCCTTTCTGGGGCAAGGTACTTTTTTTCCAAAGGGTATTAGGCTGGTTTTTACATTCCTGACTTGGGTTTTATCCCTTTCAGAAATTCAATATTAATAAAACTTACCTTAAGACAGGCAAAAACCCCTATTAGAATTCTAGGACCAAAAGGGCTTCATCAAATAAAATATCTCCAAGTAAATATTTCTCGGCCAACAGGAACAATTCTCCAGGGTGATGTCGATATTTATGACCATCTAATATGTATGTAAGAGGCACTGAAGGAATTAAAGTGATGAAGAAGGAAGACAGCGTTGCAAACAAATTTTCAATATCTCTGAATTCCAGAAAGATGCAGAAAGCAACTGGATAGCAAAACCATGGGAACAGCACGTACAACCAAAGTAGCTATCTATGGATCCCTGTGAAGCCTAGAACACAAGAGGATGCAAGAAAACATCACCCGTGGGGCCTGCGGATCGCGTTATATTCAGGGGAGGAGGCAGGAAGCAGAAGGGGCAGCTGCTCAGCGAGCAGAGCGCCGACGCTCCCCAGGCATCTGCTGGGAAGGCAGCGGACCAGGGCCCAGGCGAGCGCCCCACGGTGGGAAGGAGCTGCCTGTTAACAACAGGTGCCTGGAAGAGGGTGAGGAGGCCACAGAGAGCAGTCTGAGGGGCTGGCGCAATCCAGCCCTACAAACTCGGGGTGTGTGTGCGGGGGAACTGATCTGCCAGGGTAGACCAAGACCTGTGCTGAGCAGAAGCAGCGGACACAGAGGGACCAGGGGCTTTTGATAAAAGTGGGAGAGAGAAGTAGAGTATGAAGTCTAAGAAAGTAAAGTCACTGTATTTTTAATATGATCCAAAAAGCAAAGAGGAGGCTCTAGGATGTTAGAAAAGCCTTCCTGAGTACTCCCTTATTCTGCAAGTTCAAGAAAATGAATTTCACTGAAAAATGAACAACAGAAAAGTATTGATGGCATATCCCATACTAAGTCACTATTAAAAAAAAAAAAAGACAGGAAGCAGGCTGGGTGTGATGGCACATGCCCGTAATCCCAGCTACTCGAGAGGCTGAGGCAGGAGAATCACAAGTTCAAGGCCAGCCTGGCAACTTATAGACACCTTGTCTCAAAATAAAAAATTTAAAAGTGACAGGAAGCAGAATGGCGTTCCTCCAAACAATGAAAATATGCTTGGAAGACAGTCTCACAAAACAGATCAAACTGCAATCTATTATTTCAAACAGTGAAGTGGCATTAACAAAAAAAAAGCTCCAGAACATGAAACAACAACATAAACTAGAATTAGAAAGCCTCAGGAAAGAGGTAACACTCTCAGCAACTAATTAGAAATTAAATAAATCAGTTCACAAGTGAAGACCATGACTAAACCGGAAGAACAAATAACTAAAAAACAAAACAAAACAAAAACCAGTAATGTCCTAAATAGGTGAAAAAAGGAAAAAAATTAAATCAAGAAGAGTTGGGGGAAAAAAAAGAGGTAAAGACTCAAAAGAAAGTGATCAGTAGCAAAGACACACAATGAGGATTTAATATACAGGCCAGGTAACAGGGAAAAAACCCTAAAATTTGAGAAAAAAAATTTAAGAAAAAATCGATGTGGAAACGCGAAGTGAAAGAGCACTGCCGGCGAGGATCCTAAGGCACAAGCAGGATCGATTCATTAGCAAAGGATGGGGGTGGGGAAGCAGTATCCTTTCGGCTACCCATGGAAAACAAAAAAGCACTCAGAAAGGAAAACGAGATTACCAAATGTTTGAACGTAACACTTTATGCCAAAAGAGACTACAGAACACATTCAAGGAAGGCAAATGTGAGCCACGAATCTTATATCCAGTAAAACTGACTTTCAAGCCCGAAGCAAAACTCTTCTCAGCATTTAGGAACCCAAGACACTGTTCCCATGAACCCTTCCTAAGAAAGGGCTTTAGACAACCAACCCCGCCAGACAGACGCTGCCGGAACCGACGGCTAACGTTAACTACACAGCTCCCTGCAGAGCCAGGAGGGACCGAGGGTCGGAAGAGACAGCGTGTTACAACACAGACGCCTGCACCTGTAAAATCGAGGAAACAACGGGGACAGCATATGCAAAAAAGGCTTCTTTAAGCCACGCATGGTAGTACACACTATTATCCCAGTACCCTGGGAGGCTGAGGCAGGCAGACCCCGTATCAAAGTTAAAAAATTTTAAAAAGTGGTATACTTCAGTATGAAGGCCCTGAGTTCAATCCCTAGTAGCGCGCACACACAAACACACACAAAGGAGAAAAAGAAATAAAAGTTTTATGTGGCTTTCTCTGATACTGCCACGTGCATAACATCAGACAAGAATTTAAATCTACTATCTCCTGTACCCTTGAAAACCCAGATTCTTGCTGTGAAGTAGAGACATATACAGATGTAAAAGAGGAGAGCAAAACCAGACTCTAGAGTCTTGAATTTAAACGAAACATGTATTAGCCCAGTGCAGTGGTGCACACTGGTAATCCCAGCACAGGGGAGGCTGAAGCGAAGGATCATGAGTTCAAGGCCATTCTAGGCTACACAGCAAATTCAAAGCCAGCCTAGACTACAGAGGGAGACTGTGCCTCAAAAATAAGGGGAGAAGGGGAGGAAAGAATTTAGGAATATGTGGGGTATTTTTCTTTACATGTAAGCGAAATACAAATATGAACATTTACAACCCTCTCCCCCGGTCCAATGAAGAGGCCAGGCGTGTTCCCAACACCGGTTTTGTGGTCACAAAGAAACATTTCCATTAACATAAACCAAAAAGCTTCTTAGAGAAACGACTGATTTTAGGTCTGCACAGGAAACGCCAGATGCCTGTGAACATTTTCACCCGGGAGAGAGCAGAGACTGTCTCCGAATACAGGGCTGGCGTCCCACGGACCCGAGGTCCAACCTGGGTGAGCTTCCTTTGACAAACAGACAGGACAGGACGGAGGTGGACACCGAGAGGACATCACAGCTCCTGGCGAAGAGCACAGCGTCACAGTCCTCTCGCCGAGGATCCGCCAGGCGCATCAAGCCTCGGCTTCCAGCGCTGATTTGCAGAGGATGAAGAACCCGGAGGAGGAGGCGGCGGCGCGGGTTAACCCGAAACGGAAGTGCGGTCAGCAAAGCTCTGGGAAACCCGCCCGGGGCTTCAGCAGAATCCTGCGGGAAGCAGAGGCGGCCCAGGGGACCCCGCGGGCTCAGTAGATTTAACCGTGCGCCAACTTCCAGTGATGCACACTGGGGTGTAACCTATTTCCGAAGTGAAAGGGTGGCTCCCCCGTGGCTGGGGAGAGTGGAGGCCCTGCTCCATTTGTTTCCTGACTGGTGGTAGCTGCGGGGCGCTCACCTTGGAATAATTAAACGTGCAGTTGTTCTGCCAGGATTTCTACGGCTTAGTACTTCATTGTGCAGTTGAACGATTTTTTAAAAAAGGGATCGAAGGACAAGAGAAAGGCTCCGGATCTACCCGGATTTTGCGCTGAGAGCTATGGGAGGGCGGCCAGGTGTATTCCAGGTACAGGCCACAGCCCGAGCAAGGCAAGGAAGCAGGAGTCAAGGATGGCAAGTTCTGGCCACAGCGGTGGTCCTGTTTGATCGCCCAATGGCCATGTGCAGAAAACAGAAGGAAATAAAACTAGGAAATATCAGCTAAGGGCATATGGTCTCCTCATGCCAGGAAAAGATATTTGTTCTTAATCTCTTAGGCAGAAGACAAAATGTGTTTCTGAGCAAGGCTTGACACCTTTGTGTCCCCGTGGGACGCCAATCCCATGGGGGATTGTGCTACCCCCATGGTTATTTCTCACGCCAACTCCTTCTTCTTTCCTAACAGAACTCTGATTTCATCCACTTATCTATCTCACAGGTCTCTGTGTCTGTATGTGAGGTCTGGAGCTCCAGCAGCCATCTCGGAACAATGAGGAACTTTACCCTGGGGAGAACATGCTGAGTATGGTGGAGGCAAAAGATTGCACGAATATGAATATCAGACGATGTTGTTGAGCCACTGAATTAATTAATTCCACAGATACTCTTCTACCACAGTTCTTATGTGAGATAAAATCTCCATATCATTTAAATGAGCTGGGTCTTCCATTAATTATAGTTGAAAGCAGCTAAAATTATGCATGAATTTTAAAAGAAAATAATTGAAAGGCCCAAAAAGACCCTTCGAAGTAACACTACAAGAAATAACAACCAAAATGCATGTAAGCAGTCCCCAAACCGTCAGAGGCCAGAGGTCCAGAGCACTCCACACCAGATGCCCCGAACAACTCCCAGTTCTGCAGAAACGCATGGAGGGTCCCAGCAGCCAGTTTAAGTTTATCACTTAATCACACAAGTCTAGCTAGTGTCAAGCTCTTAAAGGAGTTGATCCCAGGGAATGGAGAGAAAAATGAAAAGGAAATAAAATTGAACAGTAGCCTGCCGAGGACTCCAGCTGCATGTGATTGATTTCCATGTAATCTCCATTTGTCTCCCTGGAATTTCTTCATCCAAGGGTCACAAAGGCGCGATGCTGCTCATGTGTGGGGTGTGGTCAGGAAAAACATTCCCGTAGATGCCCCGAGGGCCACAGGGCCAGGAAGGGTGATCTGCAGGGGAGCGAGGGGAGGAGCTTTTCCTGTGTCCATCCAAAGGGCCCTCTCTAGGCGCTTTGTCTTTCACACCAGTGAGTGTCCATGGTCTGCTATCCATTGGGCCAGGAATCCTGGTACTCAGGGCTCCTCCACTGCCCCATCCATCCTGAGAACCACTCAGGGACAGGTTACTAAAGGATTTGGACTTGTGGCCACCGGTAGGGGGGCAGGATTTAAAAAGAAAGCAGAGAGGAATGAAAGGGCAGGAGAGATGGTCCCTTCTTGCCATTTAAAAGTGCCACTGCCTGTGTTCGCCACCCTTTGCTTTGGACTGAAGTCCTCTGGGATCAGTGCCAATGATGTGTGTGCCTGGCTGTCCTGCCAATGCTCGGCGCCCCCATGCACCAAGGGAACAGAGATGACACGCGGGGCAGCGGCAGCACCGGCACTCCTAGATGCTTGTTAGGAATGCAGGCTCCCAGGCCCCACCCCCGCCTGCTGACTCACGCAATCTGTGTTTAACAAGTCCACAGGTGGGAGGAAAAGGGGAGGCCTGGGGTCTAACGTGGCTTACCTAGGGTCAAATAGCTGGAAAGTGGCAGAGACAAAACTGGCAGCTGAGTCTGATTCCCAATCTAGTAACTTCCCTGCTGCATCAGAAAAGGAGGTAAAGCTGCAGAGCCACTGCAGGCTACTTCAACGCTACTCTCAGCCGTTTCTGGCATTTCTGCATACATCTCAGCAACTTACCTGGGCCCCAAGTCTAGAACACTGTCATTCCTAATTGGCAAAGCCACATTCATCTTGCAGATGCAGCCCGGCCTGCTGTCTCCTGGCAGCCTGTTCCCAGGTGCAAAGGGCCGCCAGCTTCCTGCACTCTCTGGCTGTGTGTAGCTTCTCCCAGCACCTGCTCCACGCTCCTGGGCCTTGCTGCCTGCTGGGTTACTGCCTATCCTGGGCACCCTCCCTTCGAAGGGAAAGCAGTGTACACTTCCTTATCAAGTGGGTAAACACTGAACTCGTCTAGTCTTGTCATTACCAGCTCTGTCTTCTGGGCTTACAGAATATACCTGCTGTGGTGTTTCCCAAAAAGGCCTTTCGGATGTTGGAATCCCATCTCACTTTCGAGACAGGTTGAAATGATTCTCAGTACAAATGTGGTCATAGTTACTCTGGAATAAAGCAGACGGCAGGACAGAGCGTTCACCATGCAATCCACCCATCACCAGGCAGTCATTCTGTCCCAGCAGTGGCACAGCTCTGGTTTAGGAAGGAAGGAGCCTTCTTGTGCCCTGCAGGCCGAGGGAGGTGGCAAAGAAAACTAAGAGCTTGCTGTCGTGGTTGGAGAACTGGGCTGGAGACCCCACTGCTGGTGGTGCTGTCTCTTGCTCACCTGGGCAAGCCTGCTTGGGCCTTGACCCTCACCTGGAAGACAAAGGGACAGCCTAGAAGCTCCCTAAGCACCCCTGGGTACTCCAGCCTCTCAGCAATGCAAATGCTTGCCAGGCCACTGGGGGCTGAAGAGATGGGAACCAATTTAAAGTCCATGGCAAAGAGCAACTTAGAGGAAGAATTCTGAGTCCTAAGCCCAGTTCCTCCCAGCAACTTCTTGAAATGCCTTTATACAGCAGCACAGGTTTCATGAAGGATCTGAGAGAGAATATAGTAACTTAATAATAACTTTTGTCAAGCACTTACTTTGCAACAGCCACCATTTAAGGAATTAACTGTATTAACTATTTTAATCCTCACAATGACCCTATAAGGTGCAACTATTATTGCTCCTATTTTACGAATGAGAAACCTGAGTGTAAACAATGAACACAAGGTCACACAGTTATTAAATGGCAGAAGCAGGGTTGAATGCAGGTGGCCTAATTATGGACCACGCATTATTAATGATATGCAATATTACCTCCTTTGGTGAAATCTCAAAGAGGTTGTTTACATGGGAAGGTGCTCCAGACTACAGGAACACCTACCTAGGTGTGAAAACAGGAAGAGCCCAGTGAGTACTGTATTTCTCATCTAACTTACGGAAACTGCTCAAAAGAGAGTGGAGGTAGAGAGCCAAAAAGTAGTCCCTGCTCTCAAAGCACACAGTGACAGTAACAGTGCATCAGGCAGCCTGCCAAGGGCTTTCATTCTTATCTGCTTGTTCACTCTAAGATGGGTGCCGATACTATCATATTTTATAGATACGGAAAAGAGGTACAGAGAGGACAAGTAAACAGTTCCGAAATAACATAGCTAGTTAAGTGGCAGATTAGAATGTGAATCCGGATCTGCCTGTGTTAGGGGTCTGTGTGCTTAACGAAATGGATTTACTGATCTTTAAGGAAAACAATTCAAACTTTGAAGAATCAAAAAACAAGACAAAGTAGGACAAATTACAAAGCTCTAGTAGACCAGGGATGAAAACAGTGGGCTACACAAGCTCAAAGTGCTTTTAAAAGGCAGTGGCTGCTCTGCTCCAAGGAGGCCGATAAAGAAGAGGGAGGACTTTTTTGATGCATGGGAAACATCTGGAGTCCTGGTTGGGGGTAGGAGCCAGGAGGAGTCCAGGAGGCTGACAAGGTTGAGCCCTGTCATGCAGGGGAGGGTCATGAGTGCTTGGGCAAAATTCTACAAATGATGAGAATCACTGAGCTTCAGGAGAGGGACAGGAGGAGGAGGGCAGGAATTAGAATCTTCCTGGTCATGGGACTTCCTCCAGGAAGGGCTTACACCCCCATGGGATCACAGTGATTATTACCACTGGAAAAGTCACCTAGGCAGATGCACCAAAGAGTATTCAAAGACCAAAACAAAAGTGAAGCACCTACTATTGGTGTAAAAGGCCCGGTCTCGGCTCACTGATGCTCAAACCTCAGTGGTCACCCAGGAACCTGTACAAATGCAGCTTCCTGGGATGGCCCCCACCCCACAAGGTGCTGCCCCAGCAGGTCTAAGGTGGGACAGAGCTGCATGTATGACATGAACCCACCTCCTAACCAGACTGTTCTCCTGAAGGGGCCTTGATCCCACACTGAAAAAATGATTACTATTAAAAGACTCTTTAGATTACATGGAGTGGAATCAAGATTCCAGTAATTATTTTTCTTAATATTGTGACTTTGGACAGTCATATAAAAGTTCCCTGAGATTCAATTTTCTAATCTGCAAAAGGAAGATAGCTCGCACTGTCCACTGTATAGAACTGGTCAGATGAGACACAGACTGAACATCCTTAATGGCTCCAAAAGGCTGAGAGGTATAGCTACTGTGGTGGTGATGGTGATGACAAATAAGAAGCATGTTCACAAGCTCCCGCATTCTTCTATTAGTACCATTTCAACTGGCCCTGACAATGTGATTTAGAAGCCTTTGAAACCCGTTTGTGGGAGGTATTTGGAAAAATTTGGAGAAGCAGGCTACAGTAGCCCTAGATTGCTGTAAGCTGGGCTTGCTGGGAAATTCTGATCAGAGCTCAGAAGACCAGAATGCTGATAGGAATGCAGACAATAAAGGCCAGGCTCACAAGTTTTCAGACGGGAATGAGGGATCTATTGGAAACTGGATTAGAGGCCACACGTGTTTCATTTTGGTAAAAAATTGGTCTGTACTTTGTCCATGTCCTAAGACTTTGTGTGAGGCTGAACTTAAAGGTGGTGAACTGGGGGAGGGGGGCTTAACATGGCTGAATAGAGGAGGAGCCAGGTTGGAGTAACTCAGAGTAAATCATCTAATAATACAGTTAATTGGAAGAAAGGGAGGGACATACATCTGAATGCCAAAATCAATCTGAAGTAAGAGACTTGTAGATCAAACAAAACATAGGCATAGGACCTTATAAAATGGCAGAGCAGAGGGCTGCCTGTGAGAAAGCTGCCTTCGAGCAGAGCAGGAACTGCCATTCTGGGAAAGGCAGCCCAATATTCAGGATGTGGCATAAGTATTTCTGGCTGCGTTAAGCCAAATTTTAGTGAGAATCAGGAGCAAACAGTAGAGCCAAAAGATGCAAAAAGTTTACAGTTTCCCAGATAAGGAAGGCCTGCAAAGCTGTGGCCTTGCAGTGTGGTTGTTGAAAAGAGTAGCTTGTTTTGTTTTGTTTGTTTTTTAAGCCAAGTACTTTGCATGAGGGCAATAGGTAAGATGGCTTGAAGTTATCTCAGGAATTGGCGAGACCCCATCCATACCAGACTCAAAGGTACAAAAGTATAAATCTTTCATTTGAAAAAAGAACCCCTGGGCCCTCTGCTAGAGAAGGGCCAACTAATGAATTGGCTCTGTGGGCTTTATAGTGCTCAGCCATCCAGGCATCTAAGGTTGCTACAGCCATGTTCCAAGGGGCCCAGCTACTGCTCAAGCAGGTGACAGAACTTGGCATTATCTACATGGTGCTGGTTTTTCAGGCATGCAGAATGCAAGAGTTGTAGGGTCATGAAGGCTTCCACCCAGCTTTCAAAGGAAGGCCTTGGGGGTTCATGCAAAGAGCGTCATAGAGGGCAGGGAATATAAACTGAAAGAGTAAATCCAAAGATGCAGTAGAGACCCCAGGAAGTTAGAGATGCCAGGAATGTGGAATGTCTACCAAGAAAAGCTGCAGGCAACAAGAAGAGCCAGCCTAAGAAAAAGGTCACAGGGACTGCAATAAGCAATGCTATAGAAATAGGGTCACTCAAGCCCTTTGGAGCTCACTTCCCACAACCTGCCCTGAGTGCTGGACATGAAGTTACAGGACATAATGTTTGCCCTGAAGGTTTTTAGTCTTGTTTTGTTCCAGTTCTTTTCTAGCTTCCTATTTCTCCCTTTTGGAATGAGAATGTTTACTCAGTGTCATTGTATATAGGAAGCGTTTAATTTTCTTTTTGATTTTTACAAGAGCTCACAGCTAAGAATTTGCGTCGAGTCTCAGAAGAGACTTTGGACTTGGACTTTTCATGGTTTCTGAAACCATTATGATGTTGGCAACTCTCAGAGATGGAATAAATGCATTCTGCACAATGCAATGGACATGAGCCTTTGGGGGCCCAGGGGTGGAATGTTGTGGTTTAGATCTAAAATGTTCTCTGAATGTCTCATGTATTCAGAGGTGGGACTTCTGGTAGGTGACTGTATCATGGGGGCACTTTAATCAGTTCATAGCTAAATGTGTGATTAGGAGATATAGCCAGGTCAGAAGAGGTTGGTCACTAGGGCCTGACCTGGAAGAATATGAATATTCAAATTCATTCATTTTATTTTTTTGAGACAGGGTCTCACTATGTAGTTCAGGCTGGCTTGAACTCACTATGTAGCTCGGGTTGGCCTCAAACTCATGGTGATCCTCTTGCCTCAGCCTCCCGAGTGCTGAGATTACAAGCATGCACCACCACATTCAGCTAGAAGGGTATATTCTTTTTTTTTTTTTTTTTAATGTGGGTACCGGGAGTCGAACTTAGGACCTCGTGCTTGCCAGCAGGTGCTTATGCCACTGAGCAATATCACTGGCCCTTTTTTTCCTTTATGTGGGTTCTGGGAGTCAAACTCAGGACCTCACGCTTGCCAGGCAGGCGCTTGCACCGCTGAGCCATCTCACCGGCCCGAAGGGTATATTCTTGTTCCCCACTCCTCCTTTCATTTTTTTCTGCTTCAAGGCTGCCATGACTTGAGCAGTTTTCTTCCACCATACTTTCCCTTTATGTTTTTTCTGTCTTGAAGCCAACCAACCGTGGACTAATCCTCTGAAAACATGAGCCAAAATAAGTTGAAGATGTTGGGTATTTTAGCCCACCTACAAGAAGCTAGTATGTCTTGAAGTGGCAAGGAGGAAAAAACTTTTTATTAAAAAAGCCTTAGGCTAGTTTCAACTTTACAGGTATACACCTAGGAAGTAACTGGACAAGCATCTAATATGATTAAGGAGGCTGTTCCCTGTGCATTGTTCACAATAATGAAAAACTAGAAATAACCTAAAGGCCCAATACCACAGGCACAGTTAAAGGAGCTAGGATGTATCTTCCAAATAGGAATAGTGCCCAGTATTTTAAAGTGATGATGTACAACTCTATTAACATAATTCCCATCCACGACTAGGTGGAAAAGGGTTGTTAACAAAACCTTCTCTATAACCTATAGTCTCCTTAAAGTATATAAATGTAATAGTTTAGAAAAAAATAACGTGAGCATCCGGCACATTGGGAGGCTGAAGCAGGAAGACTGTAAGTTTGAGCCCAGCCTGGGCAACTTAGTGAGCAGATAGCTATAATGTACAGGACAACTGTGATTATTACTATCACTGGGAATTTTTGTGTTGTACTTCTCTATATCTTACAAACTTTCTACAATGAAATTATACTGCTGTTGGAGAAAAAAGAATCAAAGGAACACCTTGACCTGGCCCTCTGGTCCCAGCGTCCACTACTTCTCCAGTCTCTGCACACTTCAGGGGCTCCAGCTAGTCCTGCAGCTCCATTTCCCAGCCACAAGACAGAATTGTGAGGCAATGGGTGAGCATCTCTTTGGAGCTGAGTATATATCATGTGGGTGCAAGGGAAGTTCACACCTTTAACCTGGGACACAAGAAACTGAACTTTAAGCATCTGAACAGTTCACCATAGATTGAAGACTAAATGGTCCACATAGCGGTATCAAGCTGACCCCTCACTCAGTGCTCCAACTGGCAACAAGGAGCTTACCAAATTCTGTGAGAAGTGCTTCTACTTATTGGATCTACCACATACCAAGAGCTTTATGTACTTTTTTAGTCCTTATCGAAATCCTGGAAGGTAGGTGAGAACGCTGGGGCTAGAAGTTAAGATTTGTCTATGGTCACCTGGGACTAGGGATTGCCCTTGTAGCATCTAAGGTTGTTGATATCTGAGTGTTATTTTTTTGGTTTTGTATAGCAAGCCTTTCCCAGTCATCTAGGTCCGGGAAGTTTATATTTGTAATCCCATGGAAAAGTTATTGGAATTCTAGCAAGTTAATTCCAATCTACCACTTCCAGTGCAACCCATGGCAAGAATAAAGACACTAAGGCATAATTTGTAGTTATGGAAAGCCAAGGAGGTCCTAAGTCCAGCCAGGATGGTGGTTGCTGGAACAAAGGCCTTGACCCAGGGCCAAACCCGGGTTTTATTATTTCTAGAGGAGGGGAGTGGCTCAGGGATGAGTTACTGTGAAAGTGGAAGGAAGTACATGAGTACTGTGAGCTGGGCTAGGTAGGTGGCCTGAAATCGCCCTAGCAATATGCAGAGGGAAGGATATGCAGAAGGAGTAATCTGCATAACACAATTCAAGATAGTATCTAATGTTTTGGGGTCAGTGCTTCAGCTCTGATGTGTAATCTTCTATGCCCTGGGAAGTCATAGCCTCTTTCTTGAGGCTGGATCCCAGCCCACAGCCTGCAGCACGGTTCTCCATCCCGCCTGGCTCACACATGTGTTTTGGGAGCTACAGGGCGGGGAAACACTGACCTGTTGCCTTGCTTCAAAGACTACACATCAGCACCTCGGCTAGGCCGATTTGCATTGCTTAAAGCCAATTGAAGGGATAAGGAAAAGTCCTAGCCAGCTCTGTACATATCAGTACATGGAAATAGGGCCAGGTTTAGCCAAAATGGAGATAACTGCTCTTCTTTCAAGGAGAGTCGTCCAGGTGTCCTCCACAGTTTTGGTCTGTCACTCAGTCAGATTGCATGCCCTAAAGGATAGAGCTGGGTCTTTCACTGACCAATCCTGCTCCTCATATATGGTAAGTATAAACTTGTACACACACGTGTGCACACACACACATACACACACACAGAGGCAATACTGCAAGGGAACAGAGAACAAGGGAAACAATCAAAGAGGAGCCTCTGGATTCAGACAGATCTGCCTCTTCCTTCCAAAGTGTATCTCTACATGTGACTCAGTCTGCTGCGAGCTTCCATTTCCTCACCTGCAGTATGGGGAGACCAGCGATCTGTCTACTGGGGAGGGTGTGAGGGACAGACAAGAGTCACGGATCCCGATCTCTGAGCACAAAGCCTGGCACGCAATAACCGCTTTTTAAAACACAGACATTCATTCCTACAGGGCCAGAAAGAGAAGTGCCCACTTAAGGTGGAACGCAAGGTGTTCTCTTCCCCTAGTAGTGGTAGGCAAGCTCCTGGAGGGCAGGGAGGGGAAGCTTATGGCCATAACCCCAACAGCAACCAGTGCACTGTGTTCTACAAATGGTTGAACATGGCCGAGACCTTACTGCCAAAGGTGGTGACTCTGGGCCGTGCAGGGGCAGGCAGACAGGAGGAGAGGGACTTCCCTCAGCTGCAGCAGAGGGCTCCTGCCTTGCTGTGAGATAGGGACAGAGCCGGGACCTCCCCTCGGAGTTCAAGTGAAGCTAAGTGGAAACATCCTCAGAAAGCCTTCCCTCCAACTGAGACCAGCGGAAGAGAAGAGGGGATGTGACAACAGAGGGGAAAATGAGCAGCAAGGCTGGGAAGGCCTTGCATGGTGGACTAAAGAGAGGCAGTAAGGGGGGCGGCTCTGCAGCTGTATGTTTAAGAGTTTGAATTCCAGTGCTGACATTTACTGCCTTGAGATTTGCCCTCATGGAGCCCTAGCTTCCTCATCACTACAAGGGAAAAAATAACACAGCCTCCTCCCTGAGGGAGGGGTAAATCAAACATAAGGTTTGCTGAGTACTTAGTACAGAGTAAGACAGCAATAAATGGTAGTTATACTATGGCAGATACACTTTTTCTTAAAGTAAAAGCCAACCCCCTCAGACAATTACAGAGCCAAGAAGGAATTCAGCTTAGTGCAACTAAAATAAAGACAGGAGAGCCGAGACTGTTTCCTGAGGATGACTATTTGTGAGGCCAATTTCGGGTCCTGGCACTAATGAAGCCCCACGGCAGCTCTGTGCCGCTTCCAGTCCGGGGACAGGACGCGCCCTCCCTGGCGCTCCTTGGAGCCCTACAGACACTGGCGGTGCTCAATCAGTGTTTAGTAATCATGGCGGTAATCCTAATAATGATGGGGTGCAGTGCAGCGAGAGCAAGGGAAGATGCAGGTGGGGAAGAATAACACTTAGCTGTTTTGTTTCCTCAAGACAAACTTGTCCCCGAAATAGATTAATTCAATCTGCATATTAATGTGGATTACTAATTAATGGGACTAAAAATGCTTTCAACACGAAAAGTGCTATGCAAATGCTTAAAAAATTACAACATCCAGAAGTCTTGGGGTAAGCAGGAAAAGGAAATAAGCTTGCTTCTTTCTTTTTTTAACATTTAAAATTTTACGGCTGAAGGAAATGGAGGGCATTAGGGAAATTCGCTTAATGCACAGAAACATAAAATATGAAAGCCTAGAGTGAGGTGACTTCCCTTGAGCTCCCTCGGGTCCTTCTCCCCACTCCTTCCCCAGGGGAATGTGATGGCTCAGTCGCCTTCCACAGGGCCCGAGTGCCTTCAGGGCAGGGTGCAGGCCACTCGCTGCAGCTCTCCACATCCCTGATCCATAACCTGGGCCAGACATGCAGAGAGAAGCCAGCAATGCTTAATGAAACCAAGCCTCATCAGAAACGGACTGAGGGCAGCCCAATAAGGCTTTTCCAAAGACTGGAGCATGAAGAAGAATGAAGAAGTTACTTTACAGCAGAAGAATATGCAGGACCCTCGGGCAGGTGATCAAGGTCCCATCAGCAGTGAAAGAGGTGACCACGAACCGCACAGTACTCTGGATACGATGTGCTGAGAATGAATGGTACTTTGCTTCTATGGCCCCCTCTCCAAAACGTGTAACTACCACTGAAGCATTAGAAAAACACTGGACACATCCAAACAGATTTAAAACATGCCTGACCAGGGCTCTTTAAAACTGTCAAACTCACCCAAAAGAAAGAAAGTCTGAGAAACTGTCACAGCCAAAAGAAGCCCAAGGTGACCTGGTGACTTCACACAATGGGGTCTCCTGAAGGCTTCCCCTGAGGCAGGAACAAGTCCAGCAGGAGCGGAGCCCCTCCTACATCTCACAGAGCCGGCAAGACCAGGACTTCAGTCCTCCCCGGCCTCCCCTGTGCACACATTTGCACAAGCAGGCTGATGCGCCATGGAATGTATTTTTGCCTGATTCCATTGAACTATCTGTGTTCTCGCATAGTTCGACTGAGCTTCCTTAAAACAAGTATTATGAATTACTTGCAATTTGTAGACCTTCATTTCTAGGTTACTGAAATATTACTGTTCCTTTGATGGTGTCATGTGGAGCTGTCGTCCTTTTCACACACAGTATCCTGATTTTTTAAAAATTCACAACTTAAATGGAAGTTCTCCTTGCCTCTGAAAACCCTCAACTTCCTGTACAATTTGGCAGCCAAGCACTTGACGGGAATCAAGAGATACAATGAGGGCCGGTGAGATGGCTCAGTGGCGTAAGTGCCTGCCTGGCAAGCGCGAGGGCCCGAGTTCAACTCCTGGAACCCACATACGAAGAAAGGGCCGGTGATATCGCTCAGTGGCACGGGCGCCTGCTGGCGCGGGAGGTCCTGAGGTTGACCCCCGGTACCCACAAAAAAAAAAAAAAAAAAGAGAGATACAATGCACTGGAAGAGTGGCTTGCCGAGACCAAATCTTCCCATTTAGCAGGGGAAATACTGAGGCCTACAGTAGGAGACAGTCTTACTTGTTGCCAATTTTAAATACTGGTGCCATACTTAACTCACGCTTTCTCATTTAGAATAGTGAAAACTTTTTCTGCTACCTAGGATACAAAAAATCAGTTTGGGACCATGGAGGCAATCTTGACACATCCCAGCTTGATCTTCACCCACCTCATGGCTGTAAATAGCATCCGTGTGGAAAACAGTTTGATATTCAGTTACATATCTTTTTGCCCTCTTCCTCTAGGCCATAACCAAGCAGAAAGCCCAGGCCTGGCAACCTAAGGTCTGAGACACAGAGACAGCTTCCAAGGGGTGTATGGAAAGGGCACAGCTTGGCCTGGCGGGTGGGCTGGTGATGTTTCCTCTGTGTGGCCCCCTCCATCAGCTTTCTGGGGATCTCATTTTCCAGCTCGGTGTAGGGCACATTTTCTAAATATGACCCTGTTTCTGTTATGAGAATCAAAGTGCTCTAACCACAAGATCGTAAATACTCAAAAGTGACTGCTAATGGCAGTGGCAGTTTGCAAAATGCCAACTGGCAGCAAGAAGTGGATGCCATAAATTATATCCCAACTCCTCCATTTTCACTGAGGTGTTTTGTGGGTTTTTAGTGATGAGATCTGCTTTCAAGTGGTTTTACAGGGGCTCCCTGTGAATTCAGGCAGAGCTTTTAAAAAATACGTCTAACAGATGCTAAAAGGAAAACCAGAGGAGTCTACAGTTTCAAGCCTGAAACAAGTTTATTAAAAATATGTTTAATGCATAATGGCAAAAATATGGAAAGTGGCCCAACTGGAGATGAATACACTCAGTGTGGAAAGTGCTCGTAATTACAGAATAAGAACAATAACAATGACAATTAAGATGCATTGGGTCAGGCACTGGACTAAGCATTTTACATGGCTTATCTCACTGAATTGTTATAACAGTTCCACACAGTAGATGCTATCAATACTCATTCCTATTCTGCACACGAGAAAATTGAGGTTCCAAGAGGTTCAGGTTTCATTTGTCCAGATGACACATCTGGAGAGTAACAGACTGGAGCTGCCAACAGAAGGGATCTTTGCCTTACCCTGCTAGTCTCCCAATCCAAGTAGACCTAAGACGGAGCACATCGAGGATTCCCCACGCCTCAGGGAAATGTCACTGTGCACAGAGAGGTCTGGGAGTATGTCAGTGTCAAGTTGCAGGAACCCGTCATCAGCACAGTGAACAAAAGGACAAACTTTTGGAAAACATAAGGATCCCTATTATTGTGAAACTGTGAATGGCGCGGTCTGAAGTTTTTTAGCCCCAGCCCCTTCATCAGTAAAATGAGGGCAATACCATCTTCTGGCAGGTAAGACAACATGGTGACATCACGTATGTGAAAAGCTCTTTGAAAACTTGAAAGCATTGTACAAACTGTGTTATTGATGAGACTACCTAGGTAAAAAAAACTTAAGTCAATTGCTAACATTCACTTTCTCATCCCCTTTACAGAGGCAGAAACTGACGTGCAGAGACTGAGTAACTTCCTCAAGGCCACAACCCCGAGAATTAATGGCACAGCCTTGGCAGCAGCAGTGATGGTGAACCTTGTAGAGCTCCCAATGGTAATAAACAGCCCACTATGGCGCGCATGTTGTAGGTTTGCCACCACTGGTCTAGAGTATCTCTTGTTCTTCTTCCTGTCTTTATTTCTACCCCCTGGTCCCCGAACACAACACACACAGACACACACAGACACACACAGACACACACAGACACACACACACACACACACACACACACACACACACACACACACAGGGGCTCTAGAGAGCAGAGTTGAGTCTCCTGAAATAATCTACCCCTAAAGTCCATTCCTAGAACTGAAGCTGTGAGTCTCTGTTCAGGATGCCAGGTGGTAGGGAAGACTGCAGAGACTGTGGCTTCAGAGGACAAGTGACCTCTGAGAGGACAAGTGACCACTAGGACTCAGCACAAGCCCCAGCAGCAAGCCCCAGCAGCACTACCCTAAGCATAGTGTTTGCGGCTGCTGCTGTGCTCAGTGACTTCTGGGTGAAAGTACAGGCTCATCATGGACAAGAGGACCCCCGCTGACCGTGTATTTTATTTACCTGCAGATGGGCAACAGGAACAGGTCTGCTGAATGTTGAACAGACTGCAGCCTGGCACCACTGCTGGCAGTCTAAGGAAGTATCTCTAGTTCCATGTCCTTCCATGAATTTCCTTCCTTTGGGAACTGTCCCACTTTGTCACAAAATTCAATGCACTAGACCATTTCCCTCAGGCCCTGTTTCCTCTATTTTCTGACTTTTCAGTAAAACTGTAGAAGGCAAAGTTGCAGTATTCTAGAATCTGAGTTCAGAGGATCCCAGATGTTAATCCAACTTCTTCCCATTTGGCACTTAGACCTCCTCTAACGTATTAATGCATTTCTGCTAAAGTGTCCAGCTCCACGCTGAATGTCTCCAAGGGTAGGGAAGTCACTACTTATGGAGGCAGCTTGTATCCTATTCTCCTATTATTAGATAATGTAGTGAGAAGTTAAGAGCATGTACCCCAAACAAGACTTGACTACATATATTAGGGGCCCAGTGCAAAATGAAAAGGCAGGGTTCCTTGTTTAACAGTTACTAAGAATTTCCAGAGCTGGGTGTGGTGGCTCACTGTAATCCCAGCTCTCAGGAGGCTGAAGCAGGAGGATTTTGAATTTGAGGTCAGCCTGGGCTACAGAAGAAGTAGTTCAAGAACAGCTGGATTACACAGTGTCTCAGAAGAAAAAAATTCGAGATGGCGACAGGCGAGTGCTAAAGCAGGTACAGATTCTGACACTACACTCAGTGCATTTGAGTCCCACTTATTAACCAGTACTCCCTACCTTACTTTCCTCATGTAAAATGGAGGTAATACTATCTATTTCATAAATGTGTTTCTGAGGATTAAAGGCATTCACTACGTAACATGCTCAGCACAATGCTGGGTACACAGGAAACACTCTCATTTTTGTGCCCAACTTGTACACTAGGGATAGAGAAAAGCATTAATATTTAAAGCATTTATAGTAATTAATATTAAAAGCATTAATAAGTTCCATGCGAGCCCTTCAGATATCTGCAGGCAACTCTTACAGCACTGCCAGCCTTCTCTTCACCTGGAGCTAAGTTGCTGGTTGCTGCCACCGGTGACAGCCACTAAGGCCCCAGGCAGGAAAAGTCACAACGCCATGGCTGGATCTGGTTTTGTGGGGCTGCTGTTCATGCACTGGGGTGTTGGGGCAGGGAAAGGCTCTTTAAGGAGAATACAGAATTAAGACATGCACACAGTGCATTCTGCGAATGCTAACGGATATAGTCCCAACTCAAATTCCCCGCCACAGGATTATAAAAATGCCTGTGGCCACTCCACCATCAGAGAAGAGGGGAAGTCAGAATGGAGACGGCGGTCAATCTCTGGTTAAAGTATCTCTTTTTGCAAATGCTAAGAGAACATATGACTACACAACATACTATGAGGGCCCCTATGAGCATCTTGGGAGGGAGGGAATCTCAAGCTTCGCAGTAAATGTGGCGCTAGCCACCACCTTCGCTCAGGACATATGATCAAATAATACAAAGAGTAAATCCTAGCACTGGGGAGGCTAAGGCAAGAGGGTTGCAGGTTCAAGCCCAACCTGGGCAACTTAGTAAGACTCTATCTCAAAAAAATAAAATAAGGCTGGGGATGTAGCTCAGTACAAAGGCCCTGGGTTCAATCCCCAGTACTGTGGGGCGGGGGAAGTAAACTGCACAAGAAGCTAGTGACCACCACAAGTCTCGTCTAGTCTAAGCCTTGAGTGTCTCCTGATGTGCTTACTGCTTTCCACTGTCCCCTGCTAGGCTTCCTGGCCTCACAGATGGCTGCCCTGTCAACACTCTGTCCCCTCCAGGCCAGTCTCCATAGAGCAGCTGCAGTGGCACCCCCTGCAGAATGCAAACCTGACCGTGTCCTCTGCTGCTTAAAACCCTCCAATGGCTTCCCACTGCCATTAGAGTAAAATCCAAACTCCTTACCATGAGCCGTGACTTCATCTCAAGGCCCTCAGCCCTCGCTGGCCCTCACCCTAACTGCTCAGCCCCTCAGGGTCAAGCCCCAGTCAGACAAGTCCCACCTCTGCAGGATGCTCTGCCTGGAACCCGCTCCTCACCCCATGCCCCAACCTGGCTAACTCATCTTTCAGATATTTGCTTAAATAACTGCTTCTCCCATGAAGCTTTCCCTGCCCTCTCAAGATAAATATAAAACAAAACCTTGGGTTTAGTACTGCCACGTGCTCCCATCCCTTGCATCCTCTGCTGGTCCCACCAAGGCACTCCTATCACCTTCCTGCCACTGCAAGTCCTTGTTAATGGTCTGTCTCCAAGCTGGGCTGCCTGTGCCACCCAGGAGGGCCGTGTCTACCCTGCTTCTCAGAGCCCAGCCTGAGCATGATAAGAACTTGACAGGTGCATGTTTTGAATGACTGTCTCATGATATCAAAGGCAGAGAGGGCTGGGGTACAAGGACTACTGGAATGGCACTCTGAGGAGCCATAGTCTCACCCTAGTGTCATTACCAACCTGCTAGGTGACCCGACAAGGCCTCAGTGTCACACACTCTCTTTCAGAAGCCAGAGCCTGGGCTCAGACACAATTGTTAGCACAAAGCCCCTTCTCCTGCAGAACCAGCACAATGAGACCATGTCCTTTTTGCTGAGTTTCCTGTACACGGAAATCCTACAGGAGCAGCCTGACTTTAGAGCCCTTCATTCATTATTCATTTATTTCCTTGTAGTATCATCTCCACTGCATTCGAAGGACAAGCCCTGGAACAGCCTTCCCGCCTGCAAGCTAACTCTGCTTCAACCCAGCCACAGGGAACCCTGTCTGAGAGCATCCAGGCACTGACAGCCTAACAAGCCCAGCACGCAAAGAACTGGAGTCAAGACGTTTTTTCCCATTAAAAATGCCCCTTCGACATTCCAAGCATTTTCATATTTATAATTTCTTTCAAGCATTTTTATTTTCCTAACAATTCCCTGTGGAATAAAGCTCAGGGATAATGATCCTCAAATTTATGATGAGGATACTAAGGCTTGGAAAGGCTGAGTTAACCTGTCCAAGGTCAGGGAGCTCCTAAGTGGCAGAGCTGATGTGAACCGGAGGGAACTAACCCTACCGTCCATACTCTGTAAGTACTCCACAGTAGTCTCCCTTCTGTACCCTAAAGATGATGTATGTATGTATGTATGTATGTAATGCATGTACATGCTAGGCAAGTGCTCTACCACTGACCCACATCCCAAGCCCCTAAAGATATTCTGAAGAATGGTTTTAATATCAGAACAGATCTGTAAATTAACTTTATCCCCCAAGACAAATGAATGTGAAAAACAGGAAGGAGGAGATACATGAGAAAAACCTGAAGCTGCTCTGTGCCTTCTGAAGGCAACCAGACGTCTACCCACGTTGCCAGCTTTGGACAGCTGCATCCCTTTTAGTCTCGGGCAAGCTGGTCTTTGCAGCCTCAGGGGCCCTGTACTTGATGATCCTACTGCCTGGACACTCTGTTCCTGGCTTCTTCCAGGCTTCATTTGGGTCACAACCTGATCATCATTTATATTGTTGGGGCTCAGAAAGTGACACCCCAAGTCTGGCACTTCGACATGCTAGACACTTTGAATGACAGGAGGATGGAGAGTCTCGGAAGCTGCCTTAGGATCAAGGGCTCTTGAACCTGCCCTTGTCCCCCCTCCTCCAACACAAGGAGGGGTTCTCCCCAAAGTTCCTTCATCTGATTGAAGGAAATTCTTCCAAAAGAAATGCAGTCATCTTGGGTGCCTTCACCCAATCTCATTATCTAGGGAAAGTTAATCACTGAAGAGACTAAGAGTTGTCACATACTCAGACAGAATTTTCATTTCTTCTTTTGAGGGCAGCTCCAAGATTACCTGAGACTGACTGAGCCTTCCTCTTTGGAATAAGGCAACCTTTGTTCCTAGTGCATGGTGAAGGCCCTCACCTTCCCACAACCTGTCACCACCTCCCCCCAGGGCCCCGAGGATCTCTGTTCCATGCTATTGTGTTCTTTGACCCATTTGTTTCCTCTAAAAATAGTTGACCACCCACGCCACTAACTTGCCCTTACCTCACTTCCCTCAGCCCTGTGGTTCTACACACACTAAATAAAATACACAGGCCCCTTTCTCCCATTAAGCTATTGTCCATTTGTTTCAGCAGACTTGCACTGTCATCAGGGGAGAAAGAATTCCCTTCGACCCTACACTGTCTCCAGAGCCCTCTGGATGCTCTTACATGGGTCTGCTTATCTCCTTCACCGCACTCACAACCGCTGCCCTATTCGCTTGTTCGCCTCTGTACTGCCCGGTTCATCACTGGAACACAAGCTCCCTGGTGTCAGGTGCAGTGTTCTCACCACTGCAAGGAACTCTGCACACAGCAGGGATGAGCGCTAAGGGTATCGAATAAGTGAATCATCTTCTTTGCACTCAACCACTGTCCAAGCCCACAGTATCTATTTTACATTAGCTAAAATTATGTACAACAGCCAAATGACCTTTCGATAATCAAATAAAGGCAGGACAGATATCAGCCTTCTGCTTTCATTAAGGATAAAAATAAAGTAAGAGACTCCGAGAGGTTAAGTGGCTTACCTGGAGTCACACTGTGCCGAGATAGAGGTTAGGTTTTAAACTCGCCCTTTCTAACTCACTTTCTATAAAAAAAAATTTGCTTAAAATATTTTTCCTTCAGTTTCTTCCCACTGCCTTAAAGATTCTCACAGGTCACTGTGCTGTCTATGGAGCCCTGGCTCTCTCTCCCCAGTGGGCAGAGAGCTGCCGGGGCCTGCAGCATTTCTCTGTGTTGACACACAGCAAGAGAACGGAGAGTTAATAGGCTTTCTGGGGTGAAGCTAATCCACAGCTGGGATGTACCCAGGATCCTGTGCGGAAAAACTGATGGACACAAAAACTTGGGTTTCTAGTGCTCTCAGCAAAGGCACGTAGGTATGCAAGCGTCCGAGGGTTTCCCTGGATCCAGAGAGCTAACAGCAGAGCCATGCCAGCAATGAGGCTCCTGCCAACTCGTAGCCCAGAAATGTGTGCTCTGCTGCAGGATGGTCTGAAACACTGTCCCAAGTGACTCTACTCTCTCCAAGAGAACGGGCCCACTCTCATTCTAACATATCCACAGCACACCATGTGACAGAAATTAATCAAAATCCAAACTTTGCAGCTAATAAGAAGACAAGGAAAGGATCTCCTGCTTTCTCCATAAGCCACACATCAGAAGAGGTGAGGCCTTTCAATTTCAAAGTCATCTAACATGGCTGTAGTTCTGACTTCCAGATTCAATGAACATGAAAAGATATTCCTCCAAAAGGGGTTTAGAAGAGACTGCGTCACCAGCTTTGTGGTCCATTCAGTAACTACATTCAAACCAGCCAAGAAGTCAGTTGACCTACCTGCTGCTTTCCCACTACTTCATAAGGTAAGGACAGAGTGCTCCAAGTTGGAAATGTCCCTCAGCATCAGTAACATGCAGAGCTTTTCTAAAAGTCCTTACCTTCTCATCTTCTCTTGTTTTACGTTGGGCGGGTGAAACTGTCAACAAGGGGAAGGAGTCTGAGGCCAGTGGCTGGAGTCCCACCAGCAGCCCCTCCCTTCCTCTACACAGGAGGACCAAGAGGCCGGGCAGCCCCAGGGCTCACAGAGCTGATTAGCAGCAGGCTCCAGAAGCCGCACAGGCTGCCTGCCGGGGTGTCCCAGGCCAGCTCCAAAAACAGGCACAAAAGATACGTCAGAAGAGCTTGACCTTCCAGTATTTATCAAAGGCTGCCACTTTTCTTCCTGAGCTAGGCCAGACCCCAGGACTGGTCTGGTTTCCAGATGGAGTGAGAAGTACAACCTGGATTAGGTCTGGTCACTTAGCTTTGGTTCACCCACAAGCTGCTAGTAGCAGGACAGAGGAAGCACATAGGAGGAGAGGATGGCAGAGGGCACATCCAGCTGCCCCCTGCCTTGTTTCCCCAGGGGCACGACTAAGGGCTCAGGGATCTAGGAAGCCCATGCAAAAGACTTTCACAGGTCTGAAGAGTACAGAACTGTGCCCTACTTGCCTGCAACGTCTTAGCAAGTGGAGGGTGCAGATCCCGGGCCCTGAAAGTCCTGCTGGGCACCAAGAGGAGGCTTCTCCTGTGCTCACCAAGGGAAACAGAAACAAACCTACAACTACTCAGGATAGCAGAGAAGAAACCATTTCCAACTACAACAACATAAAAGATGGAGAGCCAGTTTCCATTTCCCTGGCAGGCAGGACACCCTGACCAAACCACTAGCAGAAAACAACTAAGAAGGCAAAATAAAAAGTAAGAACAAAAACAAAATGGCGTATCTGAAAATGCATGGACAAACTTCTAAGAAAAGATGAAATAATCAGAAAGCAAGAACCAAAAGAAAATAGGAAACTGGAGATAGCATTAGGAGAACCAAAACCAGTTTTTGCTTTGAGGGCATTTGCTAAGCCAGGTGACTGAGAGTACTGACTGGTATGACCTCTTAGAATGCAGGCCACACAGGACAAAGACCACAGTGCAGACAGGGGGGGCATCTGACACAATCCCCTCCATAGCACCCACCCATAGACAGCTGCAGCTCCCTCCCCCTGGATATAAGAATGGACAGAGAGAAACCCATCTGACCAGACAACCGGCTCACACTCTGGCAATGAGTAAACGGGGTGGGAGAGAATCTCTCCTGAGAATTTGTTTCCATAATCCAACTCTCATAAAGGTTTTTGGTCCATGATCAGATAACCTGGGAAGCCTGAAAAACTTCAAACTGAAAACAAGGAGATTCTACTAGGTAGGGGCATAAGTAAATGCTAATATCTTTGGGAGGAATCTACCTCCACCCAATCCTCAAAGAACTCTCACAGAAAGGTTCTAAAAATAGTTCACAGTACAGTAGGGGAAAAAAAAGAAAAGAGAGAGAGAAGAAAAAGAAAACAACAACAACAAAAAAGAAGAGGTGGAAAGCCAGGCACTGTGGTATGCATACTTGGGAGGCTGAGGCAGGAGAATCACTTGAATCCAGGAGTCTAAGATCAATCTAAGCAACACAGTGAGAATATGTCTCAAAAATAAACAAAAAGAAAAAAACAAAAAGGGAAGGGGGGAAGAAGGAAGTCGACAGAGAAGGAGGCAAAAAAACACACATAAAACATGAGATATGCCCCAAAATAAAGTGTGTTTAAATCTTTAAAAAATTATTACAGTAAAAGACACATTGCCATTAATCCCCTCAGAATACTCCCCTCACTTTGAACACACTTATCTCATTTTTCTTGCCACTTCCTGAAGCAGTTCTGGAAGTCCTCTTTTGGGTTTTTAGTTGCATTTTTGCGATTGTCTCAATGTTCTGAATAGTTTCAAAACGTTTCTTTTTCATGGTCATTTGACTTTGGGCAAGAGCCAGAAGTTGCATAGTGCCAGATCCGGTGAAGGAGGACATATTATAATGTTTTTATGAGCTTACCTTTCCACTGGATGCAGCATTTGCTGTAGTTTTGATCGTACTGCATAAAGAGACTGACAAAAGAGGACTTCCAGAGCTGCTCCAGAAAGTGGGAAGAACGACAGGATAAGTGCGCTCAAAGTGAGAGGGATTTTTTTGAGGAGGTTAATGGCAAAGTGCCTTTTAGTGTAATAAATTTTAAAAATTTAAATATCTGTCATGTTTTCTGATCATTGCTTCTACAAAGAAATGACGTACCAGCCCAGTGTGGTGGCACATGCCTGTAATCCCAGCACTCAAGAGGCTGAGGCAGGAGGATCGCTGTGAGTTCAAGGCCAGCCTGGGCTACATAGTGAGTTCAAGGCCAGCCTGAACTACATAGCAAGACCTTGTCTCAAAAAAACCAAAAAAACAAAAACAAAACAAATCAAACAAACAAAAAAAGAAATGAAGTACCAAAAAAAAAAAAAAATGGGGGAAAGACAATAAAATTAGACCCCCCTCCAGCACGTACACACAAAAACCCTTTAGTTATTTGCATTACCACACACAGAAAGTATGAGAACAAGAAGCTATAAAGAAGACCAAACAGATTTGAAAAAAGATCAAATTCACCTCTAGAACTATAATATGAAATTCTTTTTAAAAAACCCTGTATGGATAGATAGCACAGTATCTAAATAGAGGGCCAATAAAAACTGATTCACTGGAAGAGAATTCTGAGGTAATGATTCAGAATGTAGCACTGAGAAAAAAGAAGGAAGAGATGAAAGAAGTTAAGAAACATGGAAAATAAAGTGTAAAGGTCTCAAAAACGTCTCAAATTCTGGAACCCAAGGAAAGCCAAATTGGGTCCACGGAAGTGTTTGAAGAGATAATGCTGAGAAACTTCCTGAACTGATGAGCAGCAACAGTCCAGATTCTGAAAGCAGAATAAAAAACAAAAACAAAATGCTAATACTAAGCCAAAGATATTAAAAAGAGAAAGAAACAGTACAGACTATGTAAAAATTCTAGCTCCCTTTCCAACTCGGTCCCGGCAGAATGGCTCAGCAAAGAAGGGTGGTGAGAAGAGGGGCCGCGCTGCCAACAGCGAGGAGGCGACCGAGAACACGGCAGCAACATTCCCAAGCGCGTCCACGCAGGGGCTTCAAGAAGCGCACCGCTCGGGCGCCTACGGAGATCAGGAAATCTGCCCTGAAGGAGAGGGGCTCCAGATGTGCGCGCTGCCACCAGGCTCAACAAAGCTGTCCCGGCCAAGGAGTAAGGAACGTCCCATATGGGATCCGTGTGCGGTGGTCCAGAAAACGTAATAAGGACGCAGATGCACCGAACAAGCTGTATACTTAGGTAACCTACGTCCCTGTTACAACGTTCAAAACTCTCCAGTGAATGTGGATGAGAACTAACTTTCAAATAAAATTATAAAACTGCAAAAAAAAGAAAGAAAAAGAAAAAACCCTAAAAGAAATGTTAGCAAATGAACTCTAATCATAAATTAAGAAGGATAATAAATAATGACTAGTGTTTATCCTAAAATGTTGGTTTTGCATCAATCAATGCAATCCACTACACCTACAAATTTTTTTTTTTTTTTTTTTTTTTTTTTTTGTGGGTACCGGGGGTCGACCTCAGGACCTCGCGCGCCAGCAGGCGCCCGTGCCGCTGAGCGATATCACCGGCCCCTTTTTCGTATGTGGGTTCTGGGAGTCGAACTCGGGCCCTCGCGCTTGCCGGGCAGGCGCTTAAGCCGCTGAGCCATCTCACCGGCCCCATACACCTACAAATTTAAAAAGAAATATCACATAATTATTTCAACAAATGCAGAAAAAACATTTGACAAAATCCAACATCTATTCCTGATTAAACCTGTCAGTAAACTATAACTAGAAAGACTTCCTGAATCTTATACAAAGCACATTCACAAAAATCCTGTAGTTAACAGAATACTTAATTTTGTAATTTAAGGCTAAGTAGTTTCCCCTCTAAGATCAGAAATAAGATTAAGAATATCCACTCTTATCATTTCCATTCCACACTGTACTAGAGAGTCTCGCCAGAGCAATAAAGCATGAAAAAGAAAACAAAGGCATCTAGATGTAAAGAGATAAGCAAAACTACTTATATTTGCAGATAACATGATTGCCTCTGAAGAAAATCTGACAGAATCTACAAAATAAAATCACTAGAACTTTGTAAGTGAGTTTAGGGAGAAAATCAGTATAGAAAACAATTGTATTTCAATCCATTAGCACTGAGCAATTGAAAAACATTTACAAGAGCATCAAAAACACAAAATTCTACAGACAAAGAAAAATATGCAAAGACTCACATCACAAAATGATTAACAAAAATTAAATCAATGAAGATATACAAAATACATGGATCAAAAACTAAATAATAACTTATGGATTCAACGTAACTCTAAAAAAAAATTTTTTTTTAAAATTCCAGCAAGCTCTTCTTTTTTTTTGTGGGTACCAGGGGTCACCTCAGGCCCTCACGCGCCAGCAGGCGCCCGTGCTGCTGAGCAATATCACTGGCCCTTTTTTCGTATGTGGGTTCCGGGACTCGAACTCGGGCCCTCATGCTTGCCAGGCAGGCGCTTACGCCGCTGAGCCATCTCACCGGCCCCCAGCAAGCTCTTCTTTAAAAAATTGATAAACTAAAATTTATATGGAAATGTACAAGGCCTACAATAGCCAAAACAACTTCAGAAAAGAGCAAACTTGGATAACTAAAACCTGATTTCAAATCATATTATAAAATGGTAGCAATTAAGACACTGTGGTATTAATATATATGATATATATTATGATATATTATGATATAAATAATATATACATTATGTATATAATATATATATCTGGGTGCGGTGGTGCACACCTATAATTCTAGCTACTGGGGAGGCTGAGGCAGGAGGATGACAAGTTTGTGCCCAGCCTGGACAACTTACAAAACTCTGCCTCAAAATATGCTTTAAAAAGGGCTGGGGATTTAGCTCAGAGCTCCATGGTCGAGTACCCTGGGGTTCAATCCCTAGTATTGAGAGCTGGGGGTGGGGTGTGGATGAAAAAGGGGGAAAAAAGGAAAAGAAAAACAAATAGATCAATGAAACAGAATAGTGGGTCCAAAATACAGATATCAGAACATATGGCAACTGATTTTGGACAAAGGTGCAAAGCCAATTAGTAGAGAAACGAGAGTCTACTCAACTACTGCTAATGGAACAACTGGATTAAAGTTTAGAAAAGACTGTTATACCACACACAAAAGTTAAGATGAAACATACTTCTAAACATAAATTCTAAAATTACAAGATGCCTAGGATGAAATATTAAAAAACCTTTGTGATTCAGGGTTAGGGAAAAATTTTTTAGATTCAACACACACACACACACACACACACACACACACACACACAACGATCCAAAAAGAACACATTGATAACTCCAATTGCATCAAAATTTAAAACTCCTGTGAGTCACAGTGACACATGCCTGTAACCCCAGCTACTTAGGAGGCTGAGTGAGGAAGATCACTCAAGCCTGGGAAACTTAGCAAAATCCTGTTTCAAAATAAAAATCTTTGAAAGGGCTAGGGATATAGGTGGGTTCAATGCCCAGTATCTCAAAATAAGTAAGTAAACAAATTTCTTATTCTTCAGCAGACATGGCTAAAAAAAACCCATGATAACCCATGGGCTGAGCAAAAACACTGAAAAGCATGTATCTGATAAAGAACTTGTATCTAGAACATAAAGAACTTTCAATATTCAATAACAAGCAGGGATGGAGGCATACACCCATGATTCCAGCACTCTGGGAGGCTGAAGCAGAAAGACTGCTCGAGTTTGAGCCCAGCCTGGACAATTTAGCATAATCCCCAGTATCAGGAAAAAATGTAACAATGAGAAACTGAATAGCTCAAATTTTTAAAATAGCGAAATATCTTTTCCTCATTGCTAAGACTGATGTGAACAGATAACATCACAAGGAAAACATATAAAGACTAATAAGCTCATGAAGTGATTGATGTTCAACATCACTGCTCGTTAGAGAAATGTGAGCACAAATGAAAATGGTAACGAAACACCACTCTGCACTTATTAGAACAGCTACCGTTAAAAAGACTGATCATAATAGGTGTTGAGGACGATACAAAGAAACTGAAACCCTCTTATACACAGCTGTTAAGAATGGAAAATGGTACCAATGCTGTCAAATAGACATCTAAACTACGATCTAGTAATTCTACAAGAAATGAAAGCTCATTTTCATCCACACGTGTACATGAATGTTTACAGCAACCTTGTAATAGCTCCAAACGGGAGACGCCCCATAAACAGGAAGATGGATATGCAGACTGTGACAACAGGCTATGGTGATACCTCAGTTGCTGAATTCAATTCCTTCCAAATTCGTGTTCAAACACGAACAAGTTTGAGAACTGAACACATTTTTCCCATAAGAAATAATGGAAAATCAAATAATTGGTTCTGAGGCTCGAAAATTACGCTTATAAATTCATTTTTCCAGGACTTTAACAAATTTTGCAATGAGTTCTTTAAGTCTATTGTGGTTCTCACAGTTGTCCTATGATTAGGATATTTTACACAAATAAAGTGCAGAAAGAAAAAGGCACAATGACGAGTGTTTAACGCACTAACACAGCACTACATGACTGGGCGAGAGCGGTACTTAGACTGAAGCGTCGCCCCTTTGCGTCCGCGGCGGGACCTGACATGTGACTCACTCAGCCCAGACAGGTTTTTTCCAGTCAGATTTTCTTTTTTTTTTTTTTTTTTTTTTTGTGGGTACCGGGGGGACGACCTCAGGACCTCGCGCGCCAACAGGCACCCGTGCCGCTGAGCGATATCACCGGCCCCTTTTTCGTATGTGGGATCCGGGAGTCGAACTCGGGCCCTCGCGCTTGCAAGGCAGGCGCTTATGCCGCTGAGCCATCTCACCGGCCCCAGTCAGATTTTCTATTCCACTTTCAAGCAAAGTTGCGAATATTGAGCAGAATTTTTTTGAACTTTGCTGTTCAAGTAGTGGAAAGTTCAAGCTTGAAGCCTTTGGACAAGCGAGGTATCACTGTACATACAAAGAAGTGTACTTTATTAATAAAAAGGAATAAACTCTTGGTACATGCCATAAGGATAGGTTTCACAATAAACATGTTTACTGAAAGAAGTCAAATTTTCAAATAGTATATACTGTATGATTCCATTCATATAAAATTCTAGAAAATGCAAAGCAATTCATAGAACTAGAAAGCAGATGAGTGGTTGCTTGGTGACCGAGGAGGGCAAGGTTACAAACACAAAGGGCCACAAGGAAACTGCAGGGTGGTGGCTATGTTTGCTATCTTGAGGTGGTGAGGTTTGCATGGGTACAGACAAATATCAAGACTTAGCAAATGGTACATGTCAAACACACAATTCACGTCATTTATACAACACTAAAGCTGTTTTTAAAAACCTACATCAGAGTGAAATTGCAGAATACCAAAAAAGGAGATCAAATCTCAAAAACAGCCAGAGAAAAGACTTTTCTTTTAAAGTAATAATCACTAGGTGACCCCTTACTTCTCAATAGCTACAGTGGGATCCGTCAGTAGGAAAATATACTGAATGCACTGAGGGTTCACACTGCTAAAGGCACACCCAGCAAGAACAAGAGCAAAACAGACATTCTCAAGCAAAAGTAGACAGCTTGCTATTAAAAGCCTCTCAGGAAAGAAATGTGAAAGGATATGCCTCAGACAGACTGCAAGTGATTCCACTTGGAAAGCCCGTATCAAACAGTATAGTCTTAGAGAATTAGAAAAAAGTAACTCAAGCACATGAAAACAATAGCATATTCGGACAAGGTGAGTTCCTAATATTGGCTGTTCACGGAGTTCCTTCTATTGGCTGCAGTTGAGCAAAAATACTAATTAATTTTAGACCCAAGAATGCTTGTTAAAATTGCTTGGTTAACTATTCCAAGTGTAGAATGACAATACTGAACTTTCTCATTAGAAGAATGAGAAAAAAGTAAAATGAGAACAAAATCCAAAAAGCAAAAAAAAAAAAAAAAAGAGGGAAAGATACGTAAGAAGGTGAGACAAAAAGAAAGCCCAGAAGCAGATGGCTGAACTAGTCCTCCACTGGGACAGGAGCTTCCTGCGGACAGAGATGTCCTGCTGCCTGCTGTTTCCTCAGTGCCAACCCCAGTGTTTGGCACATCTTATGTACTTGATGACTATCAAATGAATGAGTGTTTACTGAATGAATCAATACATGTTTGGAAGGATGGATGGTAAATAAATGAACTGGGCAGCTGAGTGAAGAAATGAATGTACAAATAATATAAAACTTCATTTTGGCCCAAAGTTTCTGCCTTCTTCATGCCCCATCTCATTTATCAGAATTAGTCAACAAATTACAGGCTGGACAAATTGAGAGTCTCTCTTCTCCCCAGCTGCTGTCTGGGAGCAATGAAGTATGCAAAGTGCAGATGGACAGCGAGGGGGGAGGCAGCAAGGGACTGGTCCTATCAGTCCAGGTTACAGGAAAGCCAAAAGAACGAAAAGGATGCATGGGAGGTGACTTCTGCTTTAACTACGTATTTCTCGGCCATTTCTACAGCTAATGCCCTAGTTGGAGCCCTCAATACCACAGGGTCCTCAGGGACCACAGGGTCCCCAAGTGCTTTCTGCCCCTCTTCTACCCCTCAACCATCTATCCCCCTTCACCCTCCTACTCAAATGCTTCAGTGCACCAACACTGCCCTCTGAAATCAAATTCAAACTTCTTGCTCCAACTCACAAGGCCGTTCGAGAAGTAGATTTTAATCCCTTTTCTCTCATCATCCCTCCAAGGGATACCAGGCTTCAGATCCCCTGACCACGCGCACCTCTGCCTCTCTTCTTATGCGCCCCTTCTTATCGTTCCTCTTCTGCCACCTTGCTACTGAGGTCACATAGGTCCTTCAAGAACCCCTCCAAACTAAGCCCTCCATGGTGTCCGCCGGCAGAGCCAAAAATAAATTTTCACTTCTCACTCTCCAACATTTTGTTTATGGGAGCATAAGAGATTCTTCTATCTTTATACATCCTCTTCATGTTCTACTGGAGAGGCGGTTTAGTTCAGAGATTAAGAATGTGGGCTTTGGAGTCAGATGGACTTGGGATTGAATCCAGGTCCCCCATATCCTAACTGCATGAACTGGGGAAGTGTCTTAATTTCTCTGAACCTTAGTTTTTGCATCTGCAGTATGGAGAAAATCTACCTAGAAGCTTGTTCTGAGGATTAAACGACATCACGCCCATGAAGAACATAGCACATGCAACAATAATGAGCAGGCTGCCTTATACTCCTTCCTCCACAGAAGTGAGTCGCGGATTACAGAATTCATGTCTGATTATGTTTGTATCTTTTCTCTTTCTCTATCAGTACTTAAGTGTCGTTCCCATACAGTGTTTTTCTCAAACTATGCAAAATAATTTCCCTATCAGGAGTTAACTGTGATATTAAATATGGTCTCATTCATGTTGGTCGCACATTTGGTTTCTATAGCATTTTAAAAATTTACTACATTGGTTAAATATTCAATGTCTTTCTTATTCCTGGAAGACTCATATGCTCCAGATTTTACCAGACAATGCTCACACCTTATTAAGAAAACAAAACAGGCAAGTCACAGACTGAGGGAATGTATTGTAAAACACGTATCAGGAAAGACTTGTACACCAAATATTTAAACTCAATAAAACAAATAACCCAATTAAATTGGGCAAAAGATTTTAACAGACACTTCAGAAAAGATATAAAATGCCCCAAAAACACACGAAGAGCTGCTCTTCACAAAAGAATATAAATTTCATGTGAGAAATGTAAATTTCATTTCTTCACAACTCCAGGATGAATAAAATAAAAGACTGACTATTCTAAGTGTCATCAAGGACTCTGAGCAACTGAAGCTTTGATATTCTAATAGTGGGAATGCAAAATGATACAATCCTTTTCAAAAATACTTTTTTGGTTTCTTAAAAAGTAGACATAAACCTGCCATACCACCTAGCCATTCCACTCCTAGTATTTACCCAAGAAAACCAAAAACACATACCTGGACAAAGACTTGTCCATCAATATTCATAAGAGGTTCATTTGTAATAGCCAAAAGCTAGAAACAATCAAACTGTCCATCGGCAGGCAAATGGATAAACAAGAGTATATTCAGGTAACTGCATACTACTCAGTAATAAAAGGAATAAACTAGTGATATACACATAAGCCTGGACGAATCTCAAAATCCATGATACTGTGGTTGGCAATCAGCTCAGTGGTAGAGCACAAGAGCACCTGTCTAGCATGTACAAGGCCCTGAACTCATTCCCTAGTAGCACAGGAAAAATCAAAACTCGTCATAGTGAGTGAAATAAAAAGCCAGGCAAAGAGGAACACGAGCTGTACGGTTCCTTCTACATGAAATTCAAGCGAATGCATTTAGAGAGACGGAAGGCAGTGAGTGGTTATGTAAGGACGACCTTGGGTGACAGAAACACCCACGACTTTGACTGTTAAGAGGGCTTCACAGGGTTATACACACGGGGAAAAAATGATATACTTTACAAAAATAAAAACTTTACTTATAAAACAAACAAGTTGGGCAGTTTGCCGGTAGAGTGAGCAAAGCGTCAGATTTGTCTCACTGTGCTCTGGAAAGAGCTGCCCCGGCCCAAGGACTGGCAAGAAGGCCCCGAGGCAGGAAGCGAGGCAGACAGGCCTCAGGCTGCACTGGGGGGTGTCCTAAGTGTGGTTTGGATATGATTGGCTTTTTGAGGTTGCTTTCATGACAAAGCTCATTTATTCAGTGCCCAAGTCACCGGCAAATCAAGGCCTCAAGTCTGAGGCAGACTTCGGGTTGCATTCTTGTGGCTTTTTTCTCTTCCTGCATCCATTTTGAAAGAGGTCCCTAGATGCCTGTGAAGCCTTCACCCAGAGCAGGGTTACAATGGCAAAATGTCAGGCATGGCTGGAGGCCTAAAGACACAGAGTCCTAGGGAAAAGGAAGAGGCAGGCTGTGGAACTGCTCCAGGCAGCTCTGTGCTCAGAGGTGGAGACTGGGCCTGCACGACTCCAGGGTACCCCAACCCATGGAGCAGGGCAGAAAGGGGAAGGAAAGCACCCTTCACCCCAGCCTCCTTGGAGGGAGAACTCCTGCTCTAGTGCTATCCCCAGAAAGTACTGGGCCCTCCCAGTGTTCCCTTCATTCAACGTTATTGTAAAAGAAGAGTTCAAAAATGAAAGGTCGGGGCCGGTGAGATAGCTCAGTGGCATAAACACCTGCCCTGCAAGCGCGAGGTCTTGAGTTCGACTCCCGGTACCCACATTAAAAAAAAAAGGAAGGTCAAAGAAATAGTCGAGGGAGGTAACTGCCCATTATTTCTCCTCAGCCCGATTCTCGCCCTGGTCTGTTATCCTTGGCAGTGGGTCTCTCTGGAAGCATCCAAACCTTGAGGTGCCCTGGTTCCCCCAGCTCTGGCTGGGGATAATCCCAAGCCTGTCCACCTCACTGGTCTCACCTCTGAAGAACCAAAGGGCTCATAACTCTGAGAAGCCTAGAACAGGAGTAAAACTGCCAGGTCATGGCTGAGACTGAGGGGCACACATGTCTTTATTTGGCCTGCAGGAGATTTAAAACTTAAGAGAGTCCCTATAACAAATCCACAAGTCTCTTTTTTTAAAAGAACCAAAGAAAGATCTGGCTTCATGGTACCCATATTTCAAGCCCCGCTGGAGAACCTTTCACTCATTTAGGTCCTGGTTTGGTCTGGGAACATTTGGGTTTGCCCTATAGCCAGAGGGTACTGAGAGTCCATCCATCTGGTGCAGACTGGCCCTCACCCAGCACTCTGTGACAGCCCCCTTACATCGCCCCAGCTCTGAACAAGCCCCTTGCATGGGAATCTATTGTCTTTTGCAGATGCTCACTGGCAAGATGCTACTAGCTGGCAAACTCTGCCTTATATTCAAGTGGCAGGGCTTTCTCGGTAACTTACACCCTCCGTCCAGGTCTACTTTCCTTTACCACCCCGCCCCCCAGGCATTTCCAGCCACTGAGCTCTCTATGGAAACTCTCAGTTTCTCAGCCTTCCCCTTAGACACAATTCCCTGATCCCTGATGCCGAGGCGCTTCCCTGAACTCGCATCACTTTATTTGTATCAAATGTGGGTTCTTCCTTCCCACTTTGTCCTGATGAGCAGGTTGAACTAATTACTAACACATGTTCCTGCATGGCAGCTCTCCTCTGGCAGGCTTTAAAGACAGGCCTGTCACTGAGGACTTTAAGCATCATTAAATATGTTCTGTCAGTTTTAGTCTCAACATTCCAAACAATAAAAATAGAACTCATGGCACCAGGTAGGATAATTCATACTCTCTTTACACCATTGCTGAGACAGAAAAATGAAACATGTGGGACTTCCCATGTTTAAAAAATTATGTAAGTCTTGGACTGGAATAAACAAGTCTTGGACTGGGCATTCTAAAAGTAATTAGAATTTTAAAAACAAGTAGTCCATATTCTGAGGCTACAGAATAGCCGAAATAAACAATATTCCCCAGTTGAGACCTAAGGTTAGAACAAAGACAAAAATTTTCTCTCCGTGCTTACTGTGGTTTTCTCAAAGAGCAACAATGTAGGAGTGAAAAAATTATCAAGTTTTTATGTCATCTTATAGATGAAAACGCTTTGTGTGTGTGTGTGTGTGTGTGTGTGCGTGCACACGCACACATCTGTAAGGGACAGGAGAAGAGGGAAAGAGAGAGAAAGAGACTGAAATCTTACAGAAATTACTATCTGTCTCTGCATCAGTTACCTGTTTTGTACAGTGCTAGGCTTGGGCCAGGTTACTGGCCCCACCCTGGACAATGACCCCCTGGTCCTCTCCTGGAGGGCTGGAACATGGGATGGAGATAGGAAGCTACCAGTTTGACAAGTACCGTGTAATTCCGACACCCCACTCCCACCCTGCAGAGGGTTCTCAGGCTGGTGGTGACATTCTACATCCATCCTGCTACTCTACATTGGACTTGCATTCGGTGGCAGGGGTGTGCTAGGGGCTGAGGACTATCACAATAAACAGTCGCACATCAGGAGGGAAAGTACCAAGAAAATGATTATCTTGGCATGCAGGAGAGGCCAAGACACCCGTAAGCACAGGGTATCACAGAAACCTACCCAGACTGGAGGGGGTGAGGAAGGCTTCCTGGGGGAAGAGATATCCTCAGCTGAGGCCTGAAGCATGCAGGAGACCTGTCCAGAGAAAGCCCTAACTGGTAGCAGGTCAAGGCCTGGAGACCAGGGAAAACACACAGGTGTGGGAAATAGGCCACTGCTGGAGCCAAGGGCGATCTGGGGCAGCAGGAGACATGGCTGCAGCAGCTGGCTCAGGAGAGATCGCACCTGGTCTGAGCAGCTCCAGCAAGACCTCTGGATCCTATCCTAAGCAGTCTGGGCAGCCGGGGAAGTGTTCTGAAGAGGGGAGGGACATGACCAGACCTGTGTTTTAGGATATCACTGTGGTTGCTGTGCAGAATACCATGCAGGGGGAAAACAAAGGGTGCAGGAAGAAGGAAGAAGGGACTGGAATAAACAAGGAGTCCATGCTTCACCACAATGAACCAGCACTGGTGGCGGTCACCATGGTGAGTGGCCCTGGCTCTCAGTGGAAGTTCCAGGCTTTTGACTTCTCATCCCAGGTTCCACAAGGGTGATTACCTTTTCCTGTTGGAGAAGCTGGAGCTAAGAGAACAGAAATTTCTTCTATCCATACCCCTCTCACTTACTAATGCTGTAGGGCTGCTTGCTTCTCCCAAGCTCAGGAAGGGAAGTGGAAACTGCCAGTTGGTTTTCAGGTACCCCATAACAAAAGCAAGAAGGCGCCAGAAACGGCTCATAAGAGAAACACCCCTCATGTTTGCCCTGTGGGAATACAAACTCCACCTGAATAAGAACTTGTGGTTTACAACATTATGGTCACCTGCCTTCTGGAAATCTCCCAAGACTCCTGGTGAAATGGGCATTCCCATTCTAGGGAGGAGGAAACCAAGGCCTGAAGCCTTCAGGGACTGTTGCAAAGTCACAAGGAAAGCAGGGCCATGGCTCAGAATTCATTCCACAGCTCTTGCTGCTATTGATCCCCAGACCCACCGGGACTGTAATTAATTATAATGTCTCTCCTCAGCATTAGAGACAGCGAGCTGGACAATTCAATGGAAATGATTTGCCCAGTGTGGAAGTGTTTCATCTGGAAATCCTGGGAGGGTTTCTGAAATGAGAGAGGAACTCTGAGGTGGGGACAGAGAAGGTGTTACAGGCCTGTAGGGAAAAGCCATCTCAGGCCACCAACAACCCCTCCAAGAAGGGTGAGGACGCACATACAAGCCCTCCTCACTCTTGGGAAGTGGCAATAATCCTGCTCCAGGAGTACCCAGACTAGCATGGGGAAAGGGGTGGGCAGAAGGACAAAGGGGACGAATCACATGGAATGGTCCCCTTCTTTCTCCCACCAGCCTTAGCACTTTTGGCAGGTTGAATCAGTAAGTTAAACTGTACGGTGCAAAGAAAAGAAAACAGTCTCTAAATGCCACTGTCACCAAAAAGCTAATAGATAATTTTGAGCCCTTACAATGTACCTGACCTAAGTCCTGTCTACCCAGGCTCCTAATTAATCTTTAGCATGAATCCGTGAAGTTGGTAACAATTACCCCCATTTCACTGGGGAGAAAACTGAGGCTCAAAAAAGTTAGGCACTGCCTTAGTTACTTTCTTGTTGCTGGGACAAAATATCCACCACCCACAAGTTAAAGAAGGAAAGGTTTATTTCAGCTCATAGTTTGCAGAGGTTTCAGTTCATAGACGGTTGGCTCCAAAGCAGAGTGCCATGGCAGAGGGGGATGGCAGAGGAGAAACAGTTCATGGCATAGCAGGCAAGAGGCAGGAAGCAGCATCATCGAGCCTCCCTTTCCCTTTTATTCCATTCAGGCTGTAAGCCTATTGGTTGGTACCACCCACACCCAGGGTGGACCTTCCCATTATCCACATCCAGAACTATGCTAAACTAATCAGTGGACTAGTTTAGTTATCACACACACTTAATACATATTCACACACAGTAGATCTAGCCACCTCTGAAATGCCCCATGAGGCATAAGGCTTTGAGGGGATATCTAGATAACAAGCCATAACAGGTATCTCCTTAAGGTCCCCACAGCTACAAATGACAGAGCCAAGATTCAAATCTAGGCCTTTCTGATTGCTGAGCTTCAGCACAGGAAGGCAAGGGCCCCCTCATGCTTGCTTCAGTGACAAACAGGGCAGGCTCTGTGTATGTGGGAACTTTCGCTGATTTCATTTGGAAGGCAACCCAGAGCCCCTCTATCTTTCCCACTACCTGCCTTTTTTGGCTGACAAAGGAGGGAACAAATGTATCAGCAGACAGTGCTGGAGTGCTGAAGGGTTAAAGGGCTCAGAAACAGCTCCCCAGGGGAGGCGACAGAGCTCCAAGCTCCACAGCGCTCAAGTGCCTCCCTCGCTGCTCACAATAAGCCCTGCAGGCAGGAGGGGTGATGTGACATTCCCATTTTCCTCAAGTGGAGCCCAAGCTGCCAGATGTCCCAGCACATGCACATCTTATGTTCTATTGGTGTCTCTTAGATGGAGAACAAGGCTTTAGGCTGAAGCCACTGCAGTTCACAAAGGCTGGGAAAGACGGGAGTGAGGCCAGACAGGTCTAGCCAGATAGACTGAGAGGTAACAACAGAGATCCAATGAGAGGACGAGGAAGAAAGTGGGGGTTGTTTGGCTTTGAGGAGGCTGAGGGCTAATCTATTTATCACTGTAGGCATTCAGTAGCTGCTCACCTGGGCACAGGGAGGAATTTCTCTCAGGAGAACAGCAGACAATGTTTTTGCATGGGTTGATACTATCTAGAAGGGGAAAATATGCCCAGGGTCCACTCACAAGTAAAAAGCAACTGCTGGGATTGTGAACGTGAAAATACACTGAGTTGCAGTTAGGGAGGTCTTCAGATGCAACTGTCAAGTTATGACAGTGTAGCTGGGACAGAACTTGATACGTAGGTAACGATGGACCAGAAGAGCATCCCAAGCCCCTGAGCGATGTCCGTTCCATGTTCTATGCAAAACTGGCAGGTTTTCAGTGAGTGAAGATTTTCATTCAGTAAGATCGAGAAGATGCATTTCATTATTACACAATTTTCATTTGCAAATTAACAACACTGGCTTACTGTAAAGTTACTCAATAATGTTGTATTGATCAACAGGAATAACCGGAATGCAGGAGTTAGAGACAACAGGCTGATATCTGCCGCAGAGGACAATCAATCTCTTTGTTGGGCGTGAGTTACCCAATGCTGAGCAAATGTTTCTGTTTTTTTGTGTGTGTGTTTTTTTTTTCAGTATTGGGAATTGAACCCAGGGCCTCACACATGTTAGGCAAATGCTCTGCCACTGAGCTTCTTCCCTGGCCCATGAGCAAATCTTTCTGATTTAAAGGATAGTAGATGTATCTAATGAATAAGTGTGCATTAAAAAAACACACGCACAGCGTGCCCTGCCTGTACTCTCAGGATCACCACCAATTAAACAGATGCTGAAAGACTAGCTAGTGACTTCAGCATGTAAAAACGTGGTCATAGCACCTGTAAGCGGTTTTAAAAATTATTTTCACAGTATTAAAGAGTTAAAAGAACTGGAAACAGTGTTTACAGGACACTGTAAACACTAAGGCACCCAGGCCAGAAGCGCCGCTCAGGGTGACCCCCGCTCTGCTCTCTGTCCCCTCCCCTCACCACGCCATCCTAAACACAAAGCAACTGAAACCCCAGCAGCAGAAGCAGGCCTGAAGCAAACAGGCTCTCTCTTCCACTGCAGAGGACAGGGAGGAGGGGAGAGAGAAGGTAACAATCACTGTCACAGACTGTACCTTCCCAGATAAATCCTCATACACCTGCAGCTAGAAAATCCACTGGCAGTGTGGTGCTGAGATGCACAGCGCCGAGGGTGCCCCGTGGAGCCCTGCTCCTGCCCCAGCTTGAAGCCTTAGCCCTAGTAACTCAGTGGTTTCTGCTACAGAGAGTACTGGATCCCCTGAACAAGCAATTCAGACACCCCGACACACCTGCGGTGGTGCTGTGTGCAGACGGCAGAGCTGCACGGTGTGCGCCACGGCACACGGATTCATTTTTAATAGCGGCGTTCTTCTGCTGTCCGTCTTAGGGAGGAGCGGCACTGCTAGATCCTATATCCAGACACACTAGAAGTCTGGGGTGATCAGGGAAGGAAAGAAAGGAAGTGAGAGGCTCCCCATCCTGAAGCTACTCAAGCTGAGATTAGATGGTAACTCTGAAGGCAGCTGCAGAGAGGCTGCTTTCCCAGGCCGTGTTGTTACACTGAAGCTCCTTTCCAACTCAAACTCGGTTTCTGAAAGTAAAAGCAATCCCTTTTAATTTTTTTCTCCTCAAATTCACGTCCTGCTTTAGCCTCTGGAGTGCTGGGATTATAGGCATGTGCCATGCTTAGCTTTAAAGTCAATTTTTAAAAATCACAGAAGTTATACATAGGCACAATCATACTTCAGTACCCACAAGGGTATAATGCAATTTACAAAGCATTTTTCCCACGTGTTTTCTCAGGTAATCATGGCCACCGCTCTTTAGTTATTACGCCCACATCAGCGGGGGGGTGAGGACTCCATTTAAGCAACTGCTCTGAGGACAAACAGCTGGAGAACATCTGAAATCGCTGACCATTTCAGGGTTCCCTCTGACATCTTTCCTCCTCCTCCTCCTTCTCCTCCTCCTCCTTTTCCTCCTCCTCCTCTTCTCCTTCCCTCATCCTCCCTCTTTTGTGTCTTCTGCAAAATATAGTTAACAATGAGAAAGTGGGAGAGAGAGAGACTGAGAGCGAGCTTCCTGCACAGGGGGCCGGCTGAATCTCCTCCCATCACTTTGTGGCATGAGATGACTCCGGGCAGACTTGCTCATCACTTAGACGTATAATGAATACGCTGGGATGTGCAGTTGATTTTTAAAAATTGGTTCATGCATACCCGAACCAATTTTTTTTTTTTTGTGGGTACCGGGGGTCGACCTCAGGACCTTGTGCTTGCCAGGCAGGCACGTACGCCGCTGAGCCATCTCACTGGCCCGCGAACCAAATTTTAAAAAGAAAAAAATCAGTCCCTTTTCTTAAAGCTTAAAAAAGGAAGTGTTTTAGTGTAAGTGAGGAAATGCAAAGGAGGAGGTTTGGCTGTCATTCACATGGGGGGCGAGCGCTTGCTGCCTCTGTGATGGCAGTCAATGAAACATTCAGCTGAGTCCTGTAATGAACCGGCGCAGACCACAAATACCAGTCTACTAAAAAAGAAAACAGATTCATTCTAAAAGACACAGCCCCAGGGGTGGGTGTCGGAACTGAATTTTCAGAGGGAGAACCACCTGGCTCTTGATTTGTTTTGAGCCTCAGAATTCAGATCAAACCTGATTTTTCTCAAAGATGTTTTAGCAAGGAGGGTGGGGGAGGCCATGGATAGGCAGGAGTAGTTCCTATCAAACAATTTTTCTGTGTTCCAATTGCTTGAAGAAACCACAATTTTTTTTAGTGGCTGGAAGGGAAAGAGGGGTGCTAAAAGCTGGCATACCCTCTCTGTCCTCTTTCTGATGAAGAACTCTGGAGGGGAGGGGGTACAGGAAACCCACGGGGTCCAGAAAGGTTTAATAATTGGGTCAAGAACACACAGCACGAGCCAGGTGTGGTACTGCACACTTGCAATCCCAGCACTTGGGAGGCTGAGGCAGGAGGATCACCAGGAGTTTGAGGCCAGACTAGGCTACAGAGTTCAACGCCTGCCTGAACCACAAAGAAAGAGGGTCTCAAAAATTTGCTGTTGTTGTTTAAAACCAGAGGGAAAGCAACTCATCATAAAGGCAGGTATCAGCTCCTCCCAAGTGCTTCCCTTTGCCACCATTCATTCTGATTTCTCCTGAGAATTCCCTCAAGTAATCTACCACGGACTACCTTGGACCAATTTCAGAGCATTTCTTACTTCTATAGCAGATGTAAACTTTTAGAGGGCGTACACTGGTCTGTACCATGAATCTCTTCTTCCATTTATAGTGTCAAGCGTACAACATACTCTCAGGAACTGTGGTGACTTTAAAATGTCCCCGAATGCTTTCACGCTTCTCCATTCAAGACGTGGAGTCTCATTCTCCCCTTCCACACAGGCTGAACTTTGTCTCATTTCTAACTGATAGAACAGAGTGTTAAAAGCGATATATAAGTTCAGAGACTAGATTAGGTCATAGAAAGAACTGTGGCTTTGGCGCTCTCTCTCTCCTCCAATCATGTGCTCAGCAGAAAGCACGCTGTAAATCTTCATCGTGGAGAAGTTCACATGTTGAGCAACTGAGGCTTCCTGCCAGCAGCCATCGAGTACGCCGTCTTGTAGCTGACTGCCCAGCCCCAGCTGAGACTCCAGATGCCTGCAGAGCTGGCCAACATCCTGGCTGCATCCTCATGACAGACCTTGATCCAGAACCTCCCAGCAAAGCCCAAATTATTGATGCACAAAAACTGCGGGAGCACCAATGTCTGTTCTAAACCTTCACATTTTGGGATGATTTTCTATACAACAATATATAATAAAAATAGGAAACACACGGTACGCTGAATAGCAAGAAGACAACAGGAAAGTCATAATTTTAGGGCAGAAGAAAAATCCACATACTTGGATGATAGCTTTCCTATTATTAAGCCAGAAAAGAAACCAAGCGTGGCACTGTGGCGCATGCTATAATCCCAGCTATCTGGGAGGCTGAGGTGGGTGGACTGCTGGAGTCTAGGAGTTCAAGACCAACCTGGGCAAAATAGTAAGACCTCATTTCAATAAAACAAATCAAATGGAAGATCTGAGACTGTCTGGCTTCATGTGATCAAGCATGACATGGCGTGTATCCAAAGGAATTAAAGTCAGCATACTATAGAAATACCTGCCCTGCCATGTTTATTGTAACACAGTTCACAATAACTACATGGAACCACCCTATGTGCCCACCAATGGATGAAATGTGGTACGTATAATGGAGTGCTACTCTATAATAAAGAAGAACAGATGAGTAATTTGTAGGAAAATGGATGCACCTTGAGATCATAACGTTAAGTGAAATAAATCACACACAAGCTTAAATATCACATGGTTTCTCTTCTATGAGAAACCCGAAATATAAATAAAAAGCAAAATAAAAGATAGATAATAGGAAATAGGGAGACAGATCTTTTGCAAAAGGGAAGGGGATCAAGAGACGGAGGGGGGAAGGAAGGGAGAGGAAGGGGGTGAAAAAAGATGTGTACCAACTCCCCAGGAGGAATGTAATCATTATGCATTGCAAGCATGTACTAATAAAAAATTTTTAAAAAGGTATATATACAGGGGGCCGGTGAGATGGCTCAGCGGCTTAAGCGCCTGCCTGGCAAGCGCGAGGGCCCGAGTTCGACTCCCGGAACCCACATACGAAAAAAGGGCCGGTGATATCGCTCAGCGGCAAGGGCGCCTGCTGGTGCGCGAGGTCCTGAGGTCGACCCCCCGGTACCCACAAAAAAAAAAAAAAAAGGTATATATACATAATGGAGTATTACTCAGCAGTAAAGAAAAACAAAATTTTGCCATTTGCAGGAAAATGGATAAAACTGGAGATCATCATGTTAAGCAAATTAAGTCAGATTCAGAAAAATCAAATAACATATTTTTCCTATGGACTCAAAAAAAAAGTTAACAAGACGACATAATGGTAGAAGATCATTAGACAAGAGAAGGCAATAAAGGAGAGGAATGAGGGCATAAGGGAGGACAATGGAGGGACAGATGGTATCAAAATATGTTATAAGGATGTATGAAAACACCACAATGAAATGCAATATTTTATAAAATTAATATGCACTAACAAATAATGTTAAAAAATACATTTTTAAAAAGTAGGAAAAGGGGGAAATGTGGATAAGACACTCAAGGTAAGGCTGGTGGAACTCCACTCCCCGGAGAGACAGCGCCACAGAGCTGCAGCTGCGTTGGCTTGCTCTTCCCTCCCCAGCCCCAGGGCCATGCTCCAGCCACTCAGCCCTCTGGATGCTCCCCAGAGGGACCAAGTCCTTTCCTGCCCTCTTGCCTTTGTGCTTGGAACTGTCCTCCTCCTCATAGCATCCTTTTCCCTTCTTTTCATTCATTTCTAGTCATTGAATTTAAAAAAAAGTTTTATTGTGAAACACTTTCAAACTTACAGAAAAGAAGAAAGTACAAAGAACTCCTGTGTACCCTTCATCTATATTGGCTGTAACCATTCTCCACATGCATTTTATCATTCTCCCTCCCCTCTATTTATCTGTGTGTAAAACTTTTTTGGAACCATATGAGAGAAAACAGAAAACATGGTCCCGCCCTGTTCCTAAATTCTTCAATGTATATTTCCTAAGAATAAAGACATCAGGAAATTTAATACTGATAAATAATCCTATCTAACCTACAGTCCACATCCAAATTTTGCTAATTGTTCCAGTTATGTCCTTTATGACTCTTTTTTTCCTGGTGCAGGGACCAATCCAAGTGTTCATTCCTTTTCTCACTCATCAAATATGTCACATATCAGGTACTGTGTAAAGCACTTGGGATAAAATAGTGCTGGAGAGGACAGCCAGACAAAGCCATTGTCCTCAGAGCATTTACAGTTCAATAGGGAGACACATTAGTCAAATAACCACACTAATTATAAGTTTGTATAATCACAAACTGAGACAAGTAAAAAAGAAGCCCTGAGTGGGGTAAGAGCTAGAAAAGGTCAGAAGGTCCCCTGAGTAGGGACACCTGAGCTGAGGTCTTTAGTGACAGGTGGTGTTAGCCAAGAAAATTCCGTGTGTATATGGGGGGGGGCGGTGCTGAGCAAGCGTCCCATGCAGGAAGAAGGACATGTGCAAAGGCCCTGACGCAGAAGGACACATGGCTTGTTCAAGATCACTGAGGCTGGAGGACAGAGGTGGAGGCGATTACACGGGGAGGGAGCCTGGAATGGAGCTTAATTTTTATCCTAGAACAGGAAGCCACTAATGGGTTCCCAGGAGAGGCAGTGGCATAATTTACATTTCCAAAAGATCACTCTGCCTGCTGAGTGTGGAAAGGTGATGGAAATAATACAGGTCAACCAGCCCTTAGCCTTGATCCCAAAAATCCAAAAAGCTTTTTTAATAACTTTTTCTTAATAACTCATTTAGTGACAAAGCCTGACCTGAATAGACATGTGGCTATTAATAGTCTTTACTGATCCACTTATGTGAATACGTTTTTGCCACAGGGGGAGGAAACGTGTTTGATTACAGGGAGCTACTGTAGACCGCACCAGACCTATTACACAATAAGGTATATGCACTGCACTAACTAAATTACTAGAGCAGAGACTGAGTATGTTCCCCCAAATTTGTATGCTGAGATCGTACCCACCAATATGATGGTATTAGAAAGTAGGGACTTTGGGTGGTAATTAGGTCCTGGGGGCAGAGCCCTCATGAATGACATTGATGCCCCCTCCCTGGGTCTGTCTCTGTTTGTCTGTGTCTCTCCATTATGTACTTATCACATGAGGACACAGCAAGAAAGCAGCCCTAAGTAAACCAGGAACACAGCCCTCACCAAGAACCTGACCATACTGGTGCCCTAATCTCGGACTTCCAGCCTCCATATCTACAAGAAATAGAAGTCTGTTGTTTAAACCAACTTTTATTCTGTCATAGTAGCCCAAACTGACTAAGACAGACAGTTACCAATTCATTACCTCTCAGCTCCAAAGCCACCTTCATTACCTGCTGTGAAAAAAAATGGTTCTGGGCCCTTAAACCCGCTTCCCTTCCCAGCTGACACGACATTCGCGGTGGTCAGCAGAGGACGCGGGGGAGACACCGTAGGAGGAAGGATTCCCATCCTGCCCCTGCCACGCTCGCCACACGGGCAGTGAGGGTGGCTTCTCTAGCACTAGGCTGCTACAGCGTGCACAGCCTCCCCGCGTCCACTCCCGCAAGGACCTACTTCGCCGCCGCCCCGACCCTGCCGCGAGAAGCGACCAGGGGCAGCCGGCGCCAGCAGCTTCCCCCAGCACCTACTCCTGTGGGTGGTTTTCGGCAGAACGCCTTCTGCGAGACGTCTCACCAGGAACTGCTTTGCCTGGCACCCTAGCAGGAGGATTTCCAGCAAGTCTCACTGGTGCGGCACCACGGCAACTTCTCCGCCACTCAGGAAGCACGACCAGGCCGTCTCCCGTGGTCAGGAGCGCAGCTGGTGGGTAGGGTTTCTTTGGGACTCACCCCTCTGGGAGCGCCATCTCAGCCCTATGGGCAGTGGCTGCTCCTAGATATCGGACGTTCCTATCCTCTTTAGAGCTCATTTTCCCCTATTAGCCAATCTTTCATTACTCTAACTTCCTATTATAGTTAATAATTCTTTTTCTGAAAATTCCTGTGTTCAAATAACTACGTGATTTCTCCCTCCTTACTAACCTGATTAATGTAACTGGGAGTCCTAAAATGCACCTAATACCAAAGATTTAGGCTAAGAGATTGTTGACCTGTGACGATAATGGCATCTACGCAGCACTTACTAAGTGTCAGGCACTATTCCAAGGGCTTTGCACCTGTGAACTCATTTAATCCTGACAGCTACCCTATGAAGTAGGTATAATCATTATGCCCACTTTTAAATAGAGGAAATGAGGAAACAAAGATTAGGGAACATTCCCGAAGTCAAATACCTAGTAAAGGACCAACCTGGGATTCAAACTGAAGCCTTATGAGCCTAGGGGTTAGGGCAGGGAGGGGGCAAGAACAGAGGTGACAGGAAGGATCCAATTTGAAGGCTACCGTGTGGCCTTCCTGCGCTTTAAGGTCCTGCTCACTCTACCAACTGCCCTGAAGTCATCTGGCTATAGGTCCAGCTGGTCCTCAAGGGCACAGACCACGTCCTTTCCTCTTGGAACGTCAAGTGCTTAGCAGAGAAGCAGCCTGGGGCACACTCATAGTACTCAGTCAGAAACTGACAGATAACTGATTTGTTGAATGAAGCAGAACAGCGGACTCAAATGCCAGCACCACAGCAGGCTGAGACTTGCAGGCTGGGACCTGTGCTTGGGGCTGCTGGAATTCTCAGAGTCTGTTTTGGGGCTGCTCTGCTTCATTTGACCTGGGTACGGACACCTGACAATGACTGACACAACGACCTCCTGGGCTTCTTTCAACATCAACACTCTTGAATTCCAGGACCCCTAAGAAAATGTATCTGGCCACCTGGCCTCAGGACCAGACACTCTTCATGTTCCCAGCAATGAGAAGATGAAGTCTGGCTGATGAACCTGGCCCTACCTGCACTCCAGCCTCTCTAGTCCTACACCCAGCTTTACTTTTTAGGGGCGAGCAGCACTCCATTTGGGAGACCCTGCACACTCCATTCAGCTTTTCCCACTCTGGACTTTTTTTTTTTTTTTTTTGTGGGTACCGGGGGGTCGACCTCAGGACCTCGCGCGCCAGCAGGCGCCCGTGCCGCTGAGCGATATCACCGGCCCCTTTTTCGTATGTGGGTTCCGGGAGTTGAACTCGGGTCCTCGCGCTTGCAAGGCAGGCGCTTAAGCCACTGAGCCATCTCACCGGCCCCCACTCTGGACTTTTGACTGTGCTGTCCCCTCTGCTCTCTACCAAACCCTCAGCCCCTGACTACCTGGCTAAACAACCCACTCCCCTTGAAAGACCTAGTCAGGATTCTACCCTTCAGGAAGCCTTTCCTGCCCCTCCCACTGCTTGTTCTGTGCCCATGGCATTCTGGCTCAACCTGTTTGGGGTGTGAAGCTAAAGGTCAAGGCTCAGGACTCTGCAAGCCACTAGGGGCTTCTCCAGTAAACCGCTGTGTGACCCTGGGTCAAGCATTTCATCTCCCCAAGGCTTAGTGCCCTCATTTATAAAGTGGGGACAATCATGGTACATATGTTATTGGGTTGTTAGAAGGACTAAGAATGATAGCACATGCAAAGTCTTTAATACTGCACCTAGGGAAAACAGCCAGCAATAGTTATTATTACTATGAACAGCTTGAGCTCAGAGGCTGCAAATTATACTTTGGTGGCCTCACTACCTAGCAGGGTGCCTGTACCACAGCAAGGCACAGTGGATTAATGACTGAATTTACTCTCCTTCCACTTCAATGGCCTCCAGATTGGTCTCCCTGCTTCCACTGCCTCCTGCACTGCCATAGTTATCTTCTGAGGCACCTCCATTTCAGTCATCCTCTGCTCAAAACCATCCATAGCTTCTGGCCTCCTGAAGTCCAGCCTCCCCAGCCTAGCAATTCTGGCTCACCCACGATTGCTGGAATAGTTTCTCACTACCACCCTCCGAACCCCTGAGAGGCCCCAATCCTACTATGCACACATCGCTGAAGTCCTAACCTTCCTCAGGGCCACCTTTACAATCATCAGCTTGCAGAAGTCCCTTCCGACCTCGCCAGTGTGAGTTCCTCACCTTGGCACCCATGACACTTGGCTGGTCCCCTCCCATGGAGCTAACTCCTTCCTGTCCTGAAGGCAGTGGCTGGTTTCTCTACCTATCGTGCAGCAATCCCCCAAATCAATTTAGCAGGGACACAGAACAAAACAGCACATTATTGAAGTCAATGTAGCTGGAACTCAGAACAAAATGACAGGCAACAGAAAACAGTAAAATCAGCTTGTGCCATGTGTTTATTCATTCGTATTCAAGACTAATGGCTGTTAAAAAAAAAAAAAAGAGGTTGATCTCTTAATCAGGAGAGGGGCTTTACTTAGGGAACACATACGTGCAGTGTAATATGCTAATCCTCCATAGGAAGAGAGGATCTTTTCCGTGAATTAAAAAGGAATGGAAGTAGGAGGAAGAGATTAAGACAATTATCTCTGCCTCTGGTAGCCCCAGGTGTTCCAAGGCTGATGGCAACACAACCCCAATCTTTGCCTCCATCTCCGCAGGCTATCTTCCTTCTTCGTACCTCTTTTCTTCTTCTTATAAGGACCCCAATCAGTCACATAGGATTAAGGGCCCAGTGCACCCCAGCATGACTTCACCTTAACTAGACAAAACTACAATCATCCTATTTCCAAACATGGTCATATCCTGAGGTATTGTGGCTGAGGACTTTAACATAACGTTTTGGGGGACACGATTCAACCTGGAAGACTCCATCTGTCCACTTCATGGGAGCAGGAGCTCAGGGAAAGACTAAGGCACTAGCTGCCAGCCTTTCTCCTTAAGGGACTCCTCTGTACTGAAGGGACATTTAACCTCACCTCCATGAACACCTCTCCTAAAGAAATGAGCAGGGGTCCACGTTCCCAAGAACAAACAGAAAAAAAATATAGTCCCAGAGAAGTTATTTCATTTGCTAAAGACTGTCTGAAAGGGAGAGTTAAAGGGATCCTCAGCCAGAGATCCCACCAAGGCAGCCATGTGGATGGACCACAGGGAAAGACGGAAAGACGTGAGACAACAGTGAGAAAGCTTCCCCCAAAAGCTCTCACCAACAGGCCTCTGGCTGTTGCCCATGGGAGCTAATAGTTGATGTGCTCTGATCTCACCAGGGGAGAGGGAAGTCTATTTCTTTGCCTGCTAGAAGAACGCAGGCCCCTGAAAGAGAAAGTGTACATTTTCTCCCAGCACCAAGGATAGAAAGGTGTCCCAATGAGATGCAGGGGGATGGCCAGAGGTACCCTACTGGGACGGGTGTGTGGGGACACAGGTACAAGGGGACACAAGCATGCATGCATTCATTTGTTCATTCCTTCATTCAACATACATCTGCTGAGCACTGACTATGTGACCTTGCTGTACAGTAGTGAATAAGACAGACAAGGTTCCTGCCCTCATGGTGCTACTGAAGCAGAGAACTAAATAAGCAAATTAATTAGTGTGGTAATTCCAGACAGTGCTAAGTTACTCTGTGGATAATTCAGTCAGATATACTGCAGAGTGACAAGGGAAGAGGTACTTCCAATGGCTGGTTCAAGGAAGGCCTCTCTGAGGAGGAGAGATTGGAGCCAGTCATGCAACAATCTTTGGGAAGAGGATTCCTTGTGCAAAGGTCCTGACAGAAGAAGGCACTGGATATACAAGAACCCAATATGGCGGAAGTGTGCTAAGTGTGGGGAGGGGAACAAAACGGGCTTGACAGGTAAGCAGCAGCAAACAAGGCAGGAGTTTGAACTGTGTATGTTTTCAGCACAGCACTGGTGAGCCACTGGAGGGTTTTAGAAAAGGGACAGGAGCCTCTGATGTACACTGGTAAGAGTGCTCTCTGGCTGTGTGTACAGAATGGACTGTGATGGGGGGGCAGCCAGGAGCCATGGCAGGGATCCAAGTAAGACAGGATGGGTGAGTGGGAAGCTGGGAGGAAATGGTGGATTTGGACTCCAGCTCAGAGGGAGACTCAGATACAGCAGGCACATCAGATCCAGTGGTGAACTCAGGGCCTCCCTGGGTGTCAAGAGCTGGTAGGAACCTTAGAACTCACCCCACCCTCCGTTAACACAACGTACATATTAGGAAAATGAGACACTGGTGGAGCAGGGCTGCCCGAGTAATACAACCAAAGATGGGTCCCATCTGAAAGTTCGAGCTCCTGCCTTACAACCCAGGCTTCCTCTACCCGGAAGAGACCAGAACACAGGTTGGCAAACAATGGCCCACCCAATCCAGCATGCTGCCTGTTTTTTTTTTTTTTTTTAATGTGGGTACTGGGAGTCGAACTCAGGACCTTGTACTTGCCAGCAGGCGCTTGTGCCGCTGAGCAATATCACCGGCCCTTTTTTTCCTTTATGTGGGTACTGGGAGTTGAACTCAGGACCTTGCGCTTGCCAGGCAGGCGCTTATGCCACTGAGCCATATCACCAGCTCCATGCTGCCTGCTTTTACAAATAAAGTTTTATTAGAACACAACACATTCATGTATAATTGCCTATGGCCACTTTTACACTACAACAGCAGAACTGAATAGCTGCAGCTGAAATCGTATTGTCTACAAAACCTAAATTATTCTCTCATCTAAAAGATCACTAACAGCACACCAGCAAAGTTTGGGAATGGAACCTCTACAGACTGGAAGAAGCCTCAACCCACAAGGTAGCTCTCTGGGACCTCTTCTCTCTAGTCGGAGCCTCACTGGGGGGTGCCCTGCTGGGAAGGCTCCTGTGACATTACTTTCCTTTGCCCAGGGAAATGGCAAAGCACAGGACTATGACATTCGTGCCACTGAAGTTGTACAAATTAAGTTCTATAAGCACTTCCAGGAGACAGAGATGAATTCTAACTGGAAAGATCAAAGAAGGCTTTCTGGTAAAGGAAAGATTTGAGAGGAACTTGAAAAACGGAGTAGAGGGCACTCAGGAAATGCTCTACCTGACTGACAGCAGATTACCTAGGACCCTGTTGAGCCAATGGGACTAAGTCCCCCACCACTGGGACTGTTCAAGCCAAAGAGAGTTGTCCATTTGGCAGGGATAAGGTTGCGGGAGACCAGACAAGATGAACGATATAATCCGAAATCATGGGTCCCAGGGTAGTGGACTTGTGGCTTCTGTAGCCTCATCTTTATCTTATTTGCTGTCAGCAACACACACAAGCAGAGAGACAACTGGGTGGGGGTAGAAGGAGAGACAGAGAAACACACAGAGAGAGGAGTGAGAGCAGGAGAGGGGTGAAAGAGGTGTACTCATGCCCGCAGCTAAAGAGAAGCCACACAACCACAGAGGGAGGAAATCTACACCAGGGCTTTTATGCCCCTTAACTGCTTGCAGAGAAGAGGAAAAAAAAGAGCAAAGCCTGACAATTGGGTTAAAACTAATCAAATGTCCCTTTAATACCTCTGACTTGGCACCTGGCAGGCTTCTTAATGTGCCCCATTGTTCCCTGGCAGAGCTTTGGCGGCTGGAGCCCTCAGCTGCCTCTCCTGCTGCCAGCAGAGAGGAGAGCAGGCTGGGGAGGGAGTAACAGGGAAGGGCACCCCGGGCCCACAGGGAGACTCTGCCAGGAGCCCCCTCCCCACCAGCAGAGGAGCAGGAAAGACAACTGGCCTCAGAGCACAGTGTCTGACAATGGCCCCGAGGGAGGGGTGGCAGGAAGAGTTTGGAAAACCGGCAAATCCTCTTCTCTACACCCTGCTCACATGTCAGGACGGCATATTCTACTTTGCAAGTGAGGAAAGGGAAGCCAGGAGGTTAAACGGCTGCCCGTAGGAGTCAACCAAACACGGCGGTAAGAGCCCAAGTCTGAGAGTCCGAAATCCGAGCAGCAGGCCCACTACTTGTTCCTTGTACAGGCCTGGGAAATTACTTATGCTTCCCGAGACTCAGTTTTCCCATCTGTACACTGACAAGAAAAGAGCACTCACCTCCTGGTGTCACAGAGCTAATGAAATGAGATGGCCACAGTACATGGCATGCAGTAGGCGCTCAATAAATGATCATCATTATTACTGCTGTAGAGCGAGGGCTCAAATACAGAGCTAACTCAGTCCAGGGCTGGTGGCCATGCCTGGCTGTGCCCCATAGTCCTGCCCCTAGGACCATGCAAGGAGCCCCCCGGAACCTGAGGGAAGGTCCCTGAACCCTGGGCAGAGCTGCAGCGCCTGCCCTGGCTACGGCCCCTGGAGACATAAAGGGCTGAGTTCAGCAGAGCTGCCTCATCAGTGAGCTCTGGGGCCCACACCGCACTCACGCAGATCCTTTTCCAGAAAAGCCCTGGATACTTCTGAGGTCTCCTTAGACAAGAGGACACAGTGTGAGCTGTTTCTGCTGGGAAACTGTCTTAACTCTCATTCTGCAGGATCCAAGCATTCCTCTGATGCTAGGACTGCACATTCTAGAGTTTCCTCAAAAACCAGGAAGCACGAGGCAGAAAACAAAGTGGACTCTGTACCCACATCACGGCTTACAAACTCGTAGCTGCCCTGACGCTGCTGGAACAAGCTGTGGTAGAGGCTGGGCCTCAAACTCAGAGGCCTAGGGACAGAGAGAGGCAAGGAAAACAGTTTCTTGGACCGAGAGGGAGCAGGAATCGTCAAAAGTCCAAAGGATAATATATTCATGTTTCCAAGTAATCATCTTTTCCCCCTGCAAAGTTCATTAGTCTTAGAGTTGGAAGGCTTAGCCTTAACTTACTGGCTTTGTGACGAGTTTTTTCGCTTATGCTTTTTTAAACCTCAGTTTTCAAGCCTTTAAAGTGGGGCCCATACACCCTGCCCTGCCTTCGCTAGGAGATAAAGAGAACTGGAATCCTGCACACTACGCAGCAGGACTCCAAACCCAAATGTCTCCGGAGGCCAGGCCGCTTCTGCGAGAAGGTGAGGCAGCCGGGTTTGAGACGCAGGCGGCAGGGGCCGTGGCTGAGTGCAGACGGAGGTCGGTCTAGAGGGGCAGCGGCTACCCAGATCCGGCAAGTTTTCATGATACCAGAACCCAGGTCTATCTGTCAGACTTTCAGCTTTACCGCAGAAAGCCAAAATAAGATATTTTTTCTAAAAACAAGGAATGTTGCAATGCTTAAGTATTGGCAACTAACATTTAAAAAGAAAGACATCCAACCATCTATGGGTCAGCACTGAGTGAGCCATATGACACCTATCTAGGAGCTGCATCTGGCCCACGGGCTAGCAGGCTGCAGCATCTGTTAAGGTTTGTTTTTTAATGTAAAGTTCAAATAAATTAATGCAAGAAGCTCTCAAGAAAATCGTCATTAAGGATTATTTCCAATAAAATAACCAGGAATCCAAACTATGGACCCCAGTATTCCAAGAACAGAATCATCAACTTTTTGCTAAAGTTAGGTGCCAAATTTAGAAACTGGTTATTTCTCAAATACACACGCACACATACACATTTTAACTGTCAGAAGCTGACTCTGATCAATACGCAGAAGGAAACACCCAAAATATAACACTTTTGAGTTGAGGACATACAACGCGCTTTAGCAGCAGAAGTAATTTTCACACACACACACCCACCAGATGTTTCCGACCTGTTCCCTTTCGGAAACCTCCTTCCTCCAGCAGCTCCCGACTGTCCCCTGCGCTCAGCCCTGCGCTCAGTGGTCAGCCTCGCAAAGGAGGCTGACATTTGCAACTTGCAGAGGATACCCATCCAAACACAGGACCTGGTGATCCAGGCTTTCGGGAGGCTGCCTGCGTGTGGCTCCCAGGCAGCACTGGGACTGGCTGTGATCCCTGCCTGGGCACAGATGCTGAGCATTCAGATTAAGAAAGAGCTTTGCAGAGCCAAGCACAAAGCCAAGACCCAGGCTCATGCAGTGATAACTAATGGATTCACGGACTCATCCAAGATCCTGCACTCAGAGGCAGCAGAGGAAGGCATCTCAGCTGAGCTGCAGGCCCGTTTCTGTCACTTGTGTGGCCCTGTATCTGTCACTTCACCTTTCTGCACCTCAGTCACCTCATCTTTAATTTAATCATCACAGGAACATAAGGAAATAGGGGTAACTATGTTTATTCTGGAGAAGGAGCTGGGAGCCCAGGGGTCAGGCACGCAGCTAGCAAGTGGCAGAGCTGGGCCTGTGAATCAGGTCAGTTTGGAGTCCAATTCCATAGTCTTCTCTACTCCTGCCAGCTCAAGGAAGAGATTCACAGAGTCTCCATAATGCCACCCATTCCCAGGAGGCCCCTGTTCAGTCCCCTCCCACTAACAAGCACCACACCACGCCCCCACAGCAGGAAGGCGGAGCCCCACCCTAGAAAGGCAGCAGATTACAGACACGAAGGAAAACAAAGCTCAAGAGCCCCCACCAGTCCCTGCAGCCCAGGCAGAAAGATTCCAAAGGGCCCCACCCATCCCGGATGGATCCCGGACTCTGGATCTGCGGGCATCAGACTCATTGCCAATACTAACAGGCACCACAAAGCTCTCCTGTGGGTGCTGACTGGCAACATAGGAAGCAGCAAATAAATGCACTCCCCAGGAAGAGAAGTTCAAAGGTACTACTCCCAAAGCACTCCCGGGGACAGTGGAGTGGGCCCCTGGAAAGAAGAGACCTGTCTCCCGGGACCCTCAACAGGATTTGTGACGTATGTGATACTTGGCCCACTCCAGACCAGCCCAATCGTGCTCCTCGGACATGGCCCCAGAGCCTCCATCCTTAACAGGCTCCCCAGGGATTCTGAAGGGCCCTGAAGCGCAAGAACTATTGGTCAGGCCAAGCTTCCTGCCCTCTGCCAGCAGGTACTGAGCACCAAAAGGGATGGTTGCCTCCCTCCTTCGCCTCCTTTCTTTTCCCTCCCTCCCTTAGTCATTCAGCAAATATGCTGGACAAGTAGGAGTGACCAAGGCAGAGGATACTTCCTATCTTCAGAATGCAGAGTCTGGACAGATTAAAAGTAAACACTACACTGCATGATGGGGCTTTGGGCAACCAGAGGAGACAGTACTCACCCAGGCTGCCCTGGCCAGGCTACATCAGGGCAAGGGGAAGGCATCAGAGCTCTTCCTGAAGGGGCCTCTGATCGAAGCAGGCAGACCAAACTGAAGCTTGGGAGAGCGAAGACTAGAAAGCAATTCCTGGGGCCAGAGTGACTAAGAACCCTTCCTGCAGGTGGCTGGCGATGGGCTGAATCTAGAAGGATGCGGGAAGGCACCGCCGACAACTGCTTCAAGTTCCAAAGACTCAGGGAAGGGGTTATGAAGAGAAGCCTCTGTGTGTGCAACCTTCCTGCAGTAATCAGAGATCCCGTACCCACCTGGCTCTTTCTACCTCTGAAGGCTATGCCTGCCCACAACCTAACCTCAGGAGCTCACCGTCCGCACAGCGATGGCTCAGGCCTCCTTCACCTCAGCCTCAGGACACCAAGAAGATCCAGTCCCTCTACAGGTGGGCACAGCAGCAGGACAGCCACGCTTCCCCAGCACTTGTTCCATATTCAGTGCCGTGCTCAGGATTTGGCCCCCAGTGATTCACTGAACCCTCAAACGAAACACCAAAAGAATCATTCTCATCTAAGAAGCCAAGAATTCCAAGCATTAGGGTTCAGCCATCCATCCAAGGATCTGAATCAGGCAGTGTGGCTCCAAAGCTAGAATCTTTCGCAGGGCTCCAAAATGTCTCAAAGTAGGAGCAGAAACTGGGAGCTGCTTTGCCAATGGTGTCTCAGGAGGGGTGGGGCCAAGTTTCCTCTTCAAGGTCACGCTACCCCCAAGTGACCTCCGGGGCTACTGAAGAGCTTCAGTCTTAGGGCAAAGGTCTCTCCCCACTGCTCAGATCCTGGGTTCCCACAGCAGCCTCACAGAGGAGTTGGTGGGGCAGGGAGTGGGAGACAGGTCCTTCGTTCTATCAGACATGGAGGAACAGGGCGCTGAGAGCTCGTGCTGGATCAGAGACTCGGGCTAAGAGGCCAGCCCCACCGTTACACGCTCTGTGTACATCCTCGGTCAAATAGCTGCGCTTCTGTGAGCTTTGGTTCCCTCATTCCTTCCTGCCCGTTTATAATTGTGAGTATTTAGCAAGCTATAAAGGTAACAGGCTTAGCAGAGTAAGCACTAAATCAATGGTAAATGCTATTATTACTACTGGCATCATCATCCTCATTACCATCCACCCCCACATCATTCTTCTTATTAGTATTATTTTATGTTGTAGCTTTTATCACCCGAGGAAGCTAAAGAAAATTCAGCATTCAAAACAGGATTCTCTTAAAACCAAAGGGAAGAAAATACAGGCCTGATTTTTTCCCTTCCTTCTCCTATCTACATTCAGCAGAGGGCAGCAAACAGGAACCATGAGAAGATAAGAGAGAGGAGAGAGACACATGGAGAGAAAGCTACACACGCATAAATACACACCCACCACCACCACAGCAAGTGGAATTGTTTAGCTTCCTCTAGCTTCCAAAGTATGAACACTCCGCCTCCTCTAGCTAAGAAGGCCAGGCAGAAAAAAGTCGAAGCTGAAGAGACAGAAGTTCTTGTTCTGCTTGAGAGAAATTTTCAATGAGCTGACTTTTAGCGTGCATGGGGAAGGGCAGATCTTAGGACATCTGTGAGGGAAAGGAAGCAGCCAGAGAACTTTATGAAGACAGCTTTCAACTGCTCTTCGTCTCAACCCTCTACATGCTGGCAAGCATTAGCACCCATGTTTTCCCCAGTAAGAAACCGAGGCCCACACAGACATCAGCCCAGGGGTGGCAGAGCTGGACAGGAATAGGGACCTCCAGACCCCAGACTCAGAGCTCAAAACCGAGTCCAGGGTGGCAGAGGAGTTTTCTCTTAAGGACCAAGTCTGAGCCCCGGGGAATGACTGCTGCCTGGGATACTGCATCAGCAGGGCTCTGGCGTGGACATTTTTGGCTTCTTCTTGAGTTATCTTTCTCCTCCTCCCCATAAAAGCGCCCAGATTCTTCTCTCAGTAATGCTCCACAGTCTGGGTGGCCCAACCCCACCCCTAGCTCCAGGCTGGGTTAAGTCAACCAGCAGGTGGGTCTGACTGGTTGGGAGCTCATCAGATCCAAACCCAGACATAAATACATAAAGACATCCTGCTAGAAAATACAGTAAAGACGTTTCTACTCTCTTCTACAGAAGCAACCAGAGCAGAGAAGCCATATTCTCTAGGATCTAGGTATAGATATAAGGTCTCAAAGCACAGCTATCATATTTTGCTACCATGGTGGCTAAGTCTAGGACAAAGCTAACAGAGAGAGATAAAGTCAGAACCAAGAGAACCCAGAGAAAAGAACCCTAGTCCTGACAATCCCACAAACCCGTAGATCATACCATACCCGAAACCAACTGCAATCATGGCAGCCTGTGTAGTCCCTTAACTCATCTCAGCCCATCTGGCTTAACTCTTCCTGTTACTCGCAACTGGTACAGAACCTGAGGGTGCTCAGTTAGCTCTGTTAGCCATGGAAAGCAGTAACAGTGCTGCATGCTACACATCCTTTTAATTCCTCTACTCCCCTGCAGGATCCCTTTGCCACCTTAAAAGTTTCATCCATTTCACTTACTTTAAAAGTATAAAATGTTGGCAAGAAAATTCGCAAAAATGGTTCTGCAAAAGAGACAGGTAGGTTCCTGCAGATAATTGGTCTCATTAAGTAGGGGCCTCCAAAAGTTGCTGTGATAATCCTGGCTCAAGAGAGAAATAATAGGTAGAGAAGAATGAAATATTAGCATGTGGGGGGAAAAAGTCTTTGCGGTACAGTTGGGGAGCACTGTGTTCTGGGCTGTGCTCTTCCCTGTGGGGTGTGTTCAGTGACTTCCCCTCTTCTGGGCCTCCGTTTTCATACCTACGAAAAGAGGGAGTTAAATCCTGCCTTCCAGGAGCCAAATGCTGTGCTGTGTGCTAGACCAGGGCATCTCCTCAGGCCACTTCCACGGGAGGAGGCCACGACACACTTCCTGGCCACAGGAAATCAGACATGCGCAGGCTACCTCCCTTCCTTATGCTCTGCACTGAGAACAGCGGTTCTCTGGAGAAGCCAGACTCTTACCTAAGTCCCTTTCTTTTCTGGCTCTGACACATATATGAGCGGCAGAAGGTCAGATATATGCAAAATACAGAAGCTACTGCAGACACTGTGAGGAGCATTTAGCTGCCACAGACATAATTCTAGCTGCCAAGTTTGCCTCGAGGTTATTTTACACAGTGCTGAGATCCTGATGCTAACTCTGTACAAGAGCTGACTATGGACAAGGTAGAATTAGCAAGCTAGGTGGTTATCTTTTAAATGGGCCTTTTGCCTCTTTAACCCCTGATTCCATTATCTATAAGTTACGTGTCACTGGAATCAACAGATTAAAGGCTGGACATCTTTAGATTACAGCCCAAGAAGAGGAATAGAATACAAACAAACCCTTAAACAGGAGCCTCATTACAAGTTAGATTGTAGGTGGCCTACTGCAGAAACCTTTCCAACATGTTCTTCCTAACTCTCAGAAAGTCAGGATGTTATGTAGCATTGGAAAAGCACTAACAGTATCTACTTCTATCATCACAAATGAATCCCAAGGTCTTCAACTCCACTTAAGTATCAGTGCTGAGAAACAGTCTAAGGCCAAGTCTGGGCTTAGTGGGAAAGAGATTGATCAGCAACATCTGTCCAGGCCAGGGTGGGGAAGCAGCACGATGATACACATTTACCTTTCCCCCTTCTCAGCACAGATAAGAAATCCAAGGCTCAGAGAGGTTAAACCACTTTCTTCAGGTCACACAGTGAGTTTAGGGTAGAAGAGAGAACTAGAAGCCAAGCCTTCCTTCCTAAGTCTTCCTCAGTGGGACTCCTTGGGAAACAGCAGAGGACAGGAAGAATGCAGGGACGCCAGCTCCCTCCTAAGGGCATCAGATTTCACCTGGGCAAACATACAGAAAAGTGACTAGCTGCCTAAACGATGGCAGGCCCTTGGCGAAAAATTAAAGAAATCACTGCAAGCTACATTTCCATGGTATTTAACTTTCTGATGGGCAAGGTTCTGCTACCAGGAAGACTGAAAAAAAGAGGCAACAAGTATTGATTTCTGGATGCTCTAAGAATAAAGTTCAGCTCTGACACATGAGAAAAACTACTAATACTTGAAAATTAAAGTCATTGGTATTCCATTACCCCACCAACTTCTATTCTACAGATGCTATTATCCAATGAAGTCATTTCTCACCACAGACTGCAGCTCAGAAATGGGGAGGGACTGCATCGAGCTTCCTAATGTGGGTCTTTAATAACCAGTTCCCAAGCCTGGAATATGAAACAGACTCTAGAATTAAACCAAGATGGTAAGCAGATTGGGGCTAGCAATGAGAGAGAACCCCAAATTAAAAGAAAGATGGCTTCAAAGCTGGCTTTTCTTGCTTGGTTTTGCAGCTTTCCGAGAAACCAGCTGCCTGGTCAGAGGAACGCTAAAATCCCATAAGCGTTATGTGTCCTTTATAAATCAGATGCCCTACTCAGCTCTAGAGGAACGCCCCAGATGAGCCAGCATGGCAGTTATGGAGACTTACATTTTAACAACGACAAACCTCCTAATTTGAAACTCTATATTCTTCAATCTATTGGCAAAATCAAAGAGTTAAAGGACTGCTCAAATGGTGGGTAGAAAACTTCTCTTAAAACACGAGAACATATTTTTCATTTGGATAAAGTCCTGTCAGAACTCCCTCCAGAGTCTCTGCAGTTATTTCTACCAGAAAGATCAACGAGGGGCTCTGCGATGAGTCTCAGTGGTTACAAGAGTGAGAGGCCCAGCTCAGATCCGGTTAGCCCTGGTGGAAGAGCCCTGCGTGCTGGAGACAGACTTCCCAGAGAGCAGCCTGGCGCGGTATGAGGGACCGAGCAACTCTACTCCGGGAGGTCAGCTCTCTTCCCTCAAGGCCAGCTGACATTCAAACAAGGCGCCAGGGGCCAAACGCAGGGCCCTGCATCTGCGGGAGAGCGGAACAAAAAGGGGCTGTGTGGAAATTTGGCAGGATGTTTCTGAGAGGCAGCAGATGAATGCTGAATCCTGCAGCACCTAGAAGAGCTCAGCAACGGGGAAATAACTCCCTTCTGCTACTCCCACCCAGTAAGCAAAGAGGTTTTCTTTAAAGCTAGGACAATCAGTTGACAGAACCCCCCTACACACACACACACACACACACACACACACCCTTTGCCACTCCAACCCGCTCCTCTTCATGCTACTCCAAAGAAAAAGAAATGAATAAAACTAGATTTGCCCAGATGAGCCTCTCTACTCATTTCAGTTAGGGGCTCCAAGCAGCACCCAGCTGTTGCTCCCCTCTCCCTCTGCCCAAAAGGCTGCCTTATCCCATCAGTACCCTCTTGCACAAGTGAGTAATTTATCTTGAAAGCTCAGGCCAAACTGGCAGTTAACCTTGACCTTCTCTCTATACATCTGGGTCTATAAAAAATGAAAATCAGGCGTCTCTGGCATCTACTGCAAATGAAATACGAGGGCTTTCTCCAGGCAGAGGCAGAATGTCAAGAGCTATTTTAGAACAGGCTATAGCCATTCCAAAGGAGAGTTTGCACTTGGCCAGGTCACTCCCCTTGGGCTGGGGTTGTGTCCTGTATGGCACCCCCAAAGTTAGAGATGCTATCAGGGATTCCAGAGTCAGGAAAAGGGAAAAAAAAGGTGGCTCATTGTGCTCCTCGCTGTTTCACTGATAGTATCACAGAATGCTGACACTGGACCAATATTCACACTTCACAGATGGAGAAAGTAAGGCTTGGAGAGGAAGACTGGTGATAACCAAGGTCACAGACAGCAAGTTAATGGCAGAGCTGAGGACAGAACCCTGGCCTCCTCACCCTTATGCTGGTAGAGGGTAGAAACAGAGGAAAGAGGTTCTGTGAAAGGAAAACCCAACAGATACAGAATTTAAGGGAGAGAGGTCTAAGTCAGCCGTCAGCTTGAAGCAGGAATTTAGGAGAGGAGTTGGGCCCTTTGTTTCTGAACAGTAAGATCTTCTGTTTAGATTGGAAAGATCAACCAGACCTTCTGGGATGGTTTATAACAATTCCCAGGGTGGCAGGCTGAGCTCAAGTACATCAGCCCTGTAGCAAAGAGCCTCTGTGTTCAAGATACCAGAACACCCAGACAGCAGCCTGCTACAGAGAAGAGAAAGGAGAACCATCCACCTCAGAAGTCAGCCTCTTCCCCCGCCCAGGCCAGCCAACGATCAGTCAAGTCTGACCCTCATGCACAAATCACCCACTCCCCATGGATGGAGAAAAGCCCACAGGGAAACCTGAAATGCCCCCTGTCTGAAAAAGTCCAAGCTTGCACATGCTTGCCAGGAGCTGCAAGAGTCAGAGTGACATGAGCAGGCTCTGCTATTGGGAAGCTGCAAGTCTAACCACATGCGCGCGCGCACACACACACACACACACACACACACACACACATACATGGGTGAGTTCAGAAGCGGCACCAACAATTAAGATTCCAGTTTTGGCCACAAGAAACACTACGTCTAATCAGTTCAGAAGAGACAAGGGAGGCATCTGGTGTTCTGTCCTCAGAGCACTGGACACCAGTAGCTCTGGGACATGTTGGGGATCTCTTCACCACAGCCTCCACCACCTGGACGCCCAGGGGGTCAAGGGCGGCAAGTTCCTCAAGGTCCAGCAGCTCAGCCCTAACCCACCTCCAGGGGCCTGAAGCTCCAACGGGAGCATGACCGGGAGCATGATAGCGGCATCCCAAGGAATGCACAGGACCTGAGCAAGGAGGAGGTGGCAAACAAACGAGGACAGGAGAGCTGAGAGACGCAGGTGTCCCTGTGCACATGGCAAAACAGGAAAGGGACCGATCTGGGCAGAAACACCAGGATCAGCAGGTGGGGGCGGTTGGGGGGGGGGAGAATCTGGACACCAAATAGAAGCACCAGCATCTCCACTCCAGTCAGCAGAAGGAATCATCCTGGGATACAGGGATGCAGATGGAGAACTGTGGAAGTGGTCAGAGAATATCAAAGGGCGACAGAAAAAAGGAAGGTAAGGCATGATAAGAAATAGGGCCCCGGACGGGGCACCAGCAGTCCTGAGTTCTAGTTTCGGCTCTGTCTCTGACTGAACTAAGACCCTGAAGAAGTCCCTATCCTTCTCTACGCCTCAATTTTTCCAATCCGCTAAATGGGAAAAACAGACTCTTCGGCGCTGCCTCTGATCAGACAGGAGAGGTAGAGAAAGGATTCGGAGGCTAGAAGTGAATTCAAGGAAAGGGTGTCCCAACCCCAGGCAACTGAGTTGCTCACCTGTCCGGCCACTGGGGCCACCGCCGCCCCGGGTCCCCCAGGGGTGCCGTCGGGCTGCCGCTCGCGGTACAGAGCCCAGAGCCCCACGTTGGGCAGGAGGACCAGGGCCGCCAGCACCAGCGCCGCCGCCTGCAGAAGCCGCTTCTCCTTCCGCCTCATCGGGGCCGGTCAGCCCCGCCGCGCCGCCCCCAGCTCCGCCCGTCCGCCCGTCCGCCCGGCGGCGGCAGCAGCTCGACGAGCAGAAGCGGCCGCGGCGCCGGCCCCGCTCCAACTCCTCGGCACTTCCGCCGCTCACCGGCCGGGGAGCCGGGCGCTGCCACCGCGCCGCCGCCGCGGGGGGAGACTCCGCCGCCGCCGCCGCCGCCCCGGCCCTGCCCGGCTGCCGCCCGCCCACCCTCCCCCGAAGCCGCGGCCGGGCTCCGGGCGCCGCTCGCCTGGCTCTTCCCGCGGGGCGTCCTCGTCCGCCCGGGCGCGGCGGGGTGCTGAGCCGCACCGCCTCCCCCTCTCGGGCCGCGATGGTGCGTCCCGCTCCTCGGCGGCTCCCCCGCCCGCGGAAGCTTTGCGAAAGTCCCGGAGTTGGGGAGTTGGGTGCTAACTGGTGCGGGCTGCGCGCTGGTGGGCTGGGAGCGAGTGCGCGCGAGCAGGGGCGCCCCGGGACCCGAGCGCCCGGCTGGGCCATCTCCGATGCGGACTTCTTGGCTTGGATGCAACCGACAGTTTTCGAGCTCCCCGGGGATGTGCAGATAGTGCTAAAGCCTGGCCAGAAGCTCAGCGCCTGCAGCCCCGGAGCTGTGGCTTCCCACTCGCCTCGGCCCCGGCACCTGCAGACCCGCTTTGACCCCTGTGTTCTCAGCCGGGAAATGGGGCCACAGCGGTGCTCCGCGCGCACTGTTCCACCGGCGCTGCCCGGTTTTCTTCCTCTCCGAGACCTTGGACGTTAGGTGTGAACGCCCTCTGTAAACTGTAGAGTACCACCTGTCTGCTGTCCCTGCGAACACGCGTGGAGGTGACCTGAACCTCTCTGCGGGACCTCTTCTCGCGCGAGCTCAGCCCCCCTGGGTCCGAATGTCTTTCAGTCCCACGTGTGCTTCCGGATGCAGCCTCTCTTTCTGTCTCCCATGCAGCCACTCAGCAGACCATCAGCCAGACGCGACACGGTGCCTGGCTCCGGGAGGAAGTGAAGGCAGACCCAGCCCTGATGGCTGGGAGCTGAAACGTTAGATACGTGATCCACCAACGAAGTAATGCGTGTAAAATCGGAGTGCTCGGGCGCGTGTGGGCCACTCCCCCGGGAAAGGCGATGGCTTCCCCCGGAGCGCTCAGTACTCCTCACTGGACTGCTTCCTCCCTGTCGCACCGGCCCCGATTCTCCTCGCTGCCTTCCTCTCTGCCACCCCCACAAGCGCCCTCCTTATTCTCCGCTTCTCCAGCCCAGGCGCAGACCTCCGTGGGTAGTCGCCCCAGCCCCAAGTCGGCAAGCTGAGGACTCTTGTTCCCCGGTCTTCCAGCCCCAGGCTGAGCAGTGAGAGTTCCGTTTTCGGGACTGACGTCTGTTGCAAGCCTTCCAGCTGAGCTCCAGGTCCAGTCTAGGCTGATCAGACCTGTGCCCCTCGTCGCCCTCCCCTGCCTTATGTCCGCCCAGCTGGCTGACACTGTGTTCTCCTTTATGTTGGCCACGCAGGTCCTTCCCCACAGCAAACCGTCTCCTCTTCATCTAAATCTGGAAGACTTTGTCACCCTTCACGTCCTGTTGAATTGCCACCTCTTCCACAAGACCCTCTAGAACTCCTCCTCAGGGGTTGCTTTGGATTTCTGTCCAAGTAATGCCTACCTAATCCCTCAAGTCCCAGTGCTTACTCAGCTCCCTCCAGTGGCTTCTGACGTGCCACCGGGCTCCTCAGGGAACCACGGGATTCTGCGCTGACATGTGTGATCAGCCCTCACGCCGTACTCTCCGCCTCGTGCTCCAGCCACATTAGCCTTGCTGCCTCTCGGCACGCCAGGCACGTTCCTGCGTCAGGAACTTTGCGCTTGTTACTTCTGCCTAGAATTCTCATTCTTCTATTTTTAGATCCCAGCCTTGTGTCTTTTTAAATATTTTATTGTGCTAAAATATACATAAAACTTAACATTCTAACCATTTTTAAGTGTATGGTTCCGTAGCATTAAGTGCGTTCACATTCTTATGCCAACACCACCACTATCCATCTGCACAATTTTCTCCTTATGCCAAGTTGAAATTCCATATCCACTAAACACTAACTCCTCATTCCTCCCCTCCCCCAACTGCTGGCAACCACAGTTATTCTTTGCTTTATGAATCTGACCTATTCCAGGTACCTCATATAAGTGGAATCATATATTTGCCCCTGTGTACCTGGCTTATTTCACTTATGCCATTCCCTTTTAAGATTGTATGATATTCCATTATATGTATACACCACGTTTTGTTTATCCATCCACTCATGGACATTTGGGTTGTTTCTACCTTTTGGCCGTTGTGAATAATTTTGCTATGAATAGCCCATGTCTTGTATATGGCAGCAGTAGATCTACAGTATTTATGTAATTAGATAATGCTGCAGAATTCTTTCCTGTGCGACAGCCCTGAGCACAGTGCAGGTGAATGGAGCAACTGGAAGGATCCTTTTATAAACCAAGGTTCACTGCCCTGCTCTTGCTCACCTAAGGCTTCCCAGCACACTAGAATAATCTGGGAAAGTCCTTGCTATAGCCTGCAAGGCCTGCATAATCAGACCTGACTTCTAACTTTCGCCTTTTCTTTCTCTTCTGTTACACTGGTCTTGCTATATTCCTCAAATGCACCAAGTTGATGATCACCTCAGGGCCTTTGCAAATTTGATGTGCTCTATACAGAAATTTCAAACCTTTACCTGGTTCTCTCCATTCTCTCAGGAATCACATCAGAGGTCCTATCTCAGAGAGAACTCTCCTGACCACCTGACCACAAGCTCCCCTTTATTTCTATTTGCTTGATTTTCCTTTGGAGCAGGTCTCGTTTTAGGTCTCCCTCTACAATGGAAGTTCCAAGCAAGCAGGCACTTGGTATTTCTTCATACCCCCTTCCTCTTCGTGTTAATAGAAACTGGCATTCCTTCCAGGCAGAGGAATTTGCAAAAGAGGTCTACCTTTCCCTGAGCCAAAGCAGAGCCAAGGCGTAGGATTTCAGCTCATACTCTTCTTAGCCATATGAAGCTAAACTGTGGATCCTCCCAGGCACGGCATACAGTAGGTGCTCAGTAACTACCGTTTGAGTCAAGTAGAGCAATTAAGGTCATGACAGGAGAGGAACTATCTGATGTCTCTTTCCTTCCCACCCCCTCTTGAAGCTCCCTGGAGGATTCTGCAGGAGACTGGGTTTGAGCTTTTTCTCCTGTCTTACCACAGGCACTTGTGGATCAGAGCTGCACACCGGCCAGGCTGACAGCAGCGGGGACTCTCGCCAGAGAACCCCGCTTTAATCCTAGGACTCTCTGATCACCTTCTGCAATGTGGGCTGCCCCAGGTGGGGAGAGGGCTCCTGGGGCTTTATCCTACTCGCAGAGACAATGCCATTTCCCAAGAAAAGCTGAGCTGGTCACTGAAATTGAACAAGCCATGTTACTTTCAGACTCTGCCCTCCTACTAGGCCTGTTTGGGGCATTAAATGAGGTAATGTGGCTAAAGGGCTTACTGTAGTCCCTGGTCTAATGGAAGCACTAGTAACAGTGGGTGAAATAAAGGCTCAACACCAAAGGAACACTGAAGATGGATGAGCAGGATTTCAGCTGCAGGGCAGACCCTCTGCTCTGACCTGCACTCTCTATCTCACCCATCGCCGTCCTTCTCATTCACTCCACACCAGCCCCGGACACCTTCTTCCTAGTCCTTGAGTGCCCTCCATTCATCCCAGGCCTGAGACCTTTACGTTGGCTGTTGCCGCTGCCAGCTGTTTCCCCGGACCTTCCTCCCATGAGTAACTCCTGCTCATCCTTCAGGTCCCTCTTAAGTGTCATTTCTTCACAGAGTCCCTTTTAAAAGTATTCGCTCCATACTTTGTATCTTGCTACGTTTTCTTCACTGTATGTGTCCCTTTTCTTTGCCATAGTCTAATCTATGTGCTGATTTACTTGTTTATTATTGGGCTTCTCCAAATAGACTCTCAGCTGCACTGGGCAGCCGTCTTGTCTGCTCATTCCCTGCCATAGCTCTACATTGCGGAACGTTTGTGCCTGATACATGCAAAAGGATGAAAACACGTATTTGATGCATGGCGAGTATCTTCTCTCCTCTTCTCTGTACTTTCGTGTCCTTTTTTTTCAAGCTGCATATTCTCTGCCTCACTCTTCAGTTTCCCATCTTGTCATTGACAAAAGGAAAGGTCAACCAGAGGAGAGGTGACAGGAACAGGCTTCAGCCTTCCCGATGAGGATATAAAACCTTTCCTGTTGGAAGTCCTCACCTTGGCTTTCTTAGAGGCCCTTGTGGCGGGCCTCATCTGTCAAGAACTGTACCCTCAGGCGGGTCTAGCCAACCCCTGAGCTGAGCAGCATGAAGATAAAGTGGATCAGCAAGTAAGGAGCTTTTGATGTCACTCTATTTTAATGTTTTTTAACCTTGGCCAAGGCCTTTAGCTGCTCGGAGTCTCCATTTTCTCATCTGCAAAATGAAGATGATTCTAATGCTGTAGTTTCCAAGCTGGAGAGAAAGAGGTTGCCTTGAGCAAAAGCAAAACTCGAAAAGCTGTATGTTTTGGATTTCTGTGTCTCCTGCCAGCCTAATTCTTCCTACTTCTCCTGTCCTTGGGGATCACCAAGCTCAACTGATACTCAGAGAAGCCTAACCTCCCTGAACAGACCAAGCTCCCCCATTTTATGACCTTGTAGCAATGCCTTTCCTTACAATCACAGTACTGTATTTACAGTTGCTACGTTATTGCTTGAGATTGTTCTCTCCCACTGGGTCATAAGTCCCATGAAGACATAAAGTATGTTTAGTTAGTTCTTGGTACTTTTTACTTCTTTTTCATAGACTTCATTTCTTAAAGCAATTTTAGATTCACACCCAAAATGAGTAGAAGGTACTGAGATTTCCCCTGTCCTGCACATGCACAGCCTCCCCCACTCTCTGCAACCCTTAGCAGAATGGTTCATTTGTGAAAATTGATGAACCTACATTGATACATCATCGCCCAAAGTCCATTGTTTTCATTAGGTTCGACTCTTGATGTAAGTTGTATATACAAATGTATAATGATGCACCCACCATTACAGAATTATACGGTGTAGTTTCACTGCCCTGAAAATCTCCTGTGCTCTACCTATTTATCCCTCTTGTCCCTCCCTCCAGCTGATCGTTTTACTGTCTCCATAGTTTGCCTTTTACAGAACACCATATAGTATGTAGCCTTTTCAGATTGACTGCTCTCACTTAGCAGTATGCATTTAAGGTTCTTCTGTGTCCATGTGTGTGTGTGTGTGTGTTTGTGCATACTCATGCACATGTGTAGTGTTGGGGATCCAACTCAAGGCCTCATACACACTGGGCAAGGGCTCTATCACCAAACTATACCACCTAGTCGCTTCTATGTCTTTTTATGGTTTTATAGCATATTTCTTTTTACTACTGAACAATATTTTGTTGTCTGTATGTATCACAGTTTATCTGTTCACCTACTAAACAATATCTTGGTTATTTACAAGTTTGGGTGATTATGAATAAAGCTGCTATGAACATCCATGCAAGTTTTTATATGGCCATAAATTTCCAGTTCATTAAGATAAACACCAAGGAACTCAGTTAATCACCTGGTAAGAATATGTTTAGATTTTTTTTTTTGAGAAACTGCCAAATCATCTTCCAAAGCATAAAATATGAAGTGTAAAATGTCCCATTTTGCACTCCCATCAGCAGTGAATGATATAGAGAAAGAAAAATTATGGACCTGAAACTTCCATACCTGCATCTGGTCACCCTTAATTAGTCCAGACTTTGCCCCTAACTTCTCGTATGACCTCAGAAGTCACTCAGACTGTCAGAGCCACAGGTTTAGTATGTATAGGTCCGTGAATGTATATGGTAGCAGGAATTAGAGATGTATCACTAAACATGGTTTTATTAAATAAAGCATTTGTATCAGATGCTTTGTGCAGTCTTTTTAAATTCTACAATTCTGCAAGGGAGGATGGAGGAAGATAGGCAGTTGTGGAATACCACTCTAGGAGGTTCAATCTGCTGTCTGCATTTCAGCTCCTAGTTTGAGTAATAATAAAGGTTTCCAGGATGTCTGTTTGAAATAATCTCTAGATAGGGAATTGCCTCTCTCCCTTTTGGAGATGCCAACTAAGCCAACCAATTCTGCCAACTGTAAAGGAATTCTATTGAATCAAGACAGTGAATGTGGAAGATGCCTCAAGTAGGATAACTTTAGAAAGAGCAGAGAAGGCTACAAATCTCAAACAAAGTATAAATATATCATGTCATTGGGTGGATGCATCTCAAAGCATCAGCTGGTAGGTCAGATGCAGATGTCAGGTGCATAGGGAGCCTTCCTCCTGGCACTGCCATGAAAATATCAGAGCTTGGGAAATCAGAGTATTTCCTGTTTAATTCCTCATCGGTGTTGGTTAGCTTTTCATCTCTGTGACCAAATACTGAGAATAATGACAAAGGAGGAAAGGTTATTGTGGCCTACAGCTTCAGAGGTTTCCACTGGTCATCAGCTGGTTCCATTGCTTTAGGCCTGCAGTAAGACAGAAACATCATGGTGGAAGGGTGTGGCAAGTGGGAAGGTGCTTGTTCTTGGCAGCCAAAAAACAGCAAGAAGGTAAGAGAGCCAGAGAGGAAGGGCCCAGGGAGCAGATACAGTCCTTAAGGTCCCACACCTATGGTCCACTCCCTTCAACTAGGCCCCACCTCCTGTTGCTGTAATCTCCCAGTGATATCCAATTATGATGCAGTCACTTTCCAAAGCGCATGCTCTGAACACAAGAGAGTGTGTGTGTGTGTGTGTGTGTGTAGGGGGTGTTTAGCTCTAAACTAGAACATCTTCATTTTTGTACAAAACACAGGTAGTGAGATGTAGGACAAAGGGAGAGTGTCTCCCCTATGTGGGCTCCTCTGTAATATACGGAAGTTGGCTACTTTAACCCAGTGTTCCCAACCTTGGTAGTTTGTTAGAGTCGCCTGGGAACCTTTAAAAATTCTGGATGCTCAGCCGTGTCCCAGACCGATGAGTCCGAATCTCTGGAGGTAGGCTCAGCTTTCCCTCAGTGACTCCTATGTGTTGCCAAGTTTGAGAATCACTGCTCAGTTGCTTCCTGGGTTCTAAAACCCTGCAAAGGTTTTTCATCTACTTAATAGGTCATTCGGTGTTCCACTAGGCGGCACCTTCCAGCGAACTTCAGTGGGTCCAGAGAGGTCTTGTCTAGGTCTAACTGCAAGGAATGACTCCATAAAGCAAGATTTGGGGTCTTTGCTGAAAGGAGGGGTCTGCACTCCTGATGAGATGACTAAAACTTGGTTAACAGCTTGCGGGCAAGTGCGGGAGCTACAGAATTTTGAGATTCCTCCCTGTTAGGAAACAGGCCGCCTGGAGAGGGGGCAGCTCGGTTCCTGACTGCTGGCTCACACATTCACCCATGCATTCTGGTCTCTTCCTCCCCAGTCCATCCCGCAGGAACCTCAAACCCCATCTCAAAAGCTCCATGACTGGGTTTTAAAACACCCTGATCTTCCTTGGGGATTTATACTTCTCCATCTCAGCCAGGAAGTTGCGTCAGAATTGACTCCTCCCTCAACTGCTGGTTCCGCCAATCAGAGCACTCTATCCCCTTCAGCTACAGTGATTGGCCCAGGGGTGGGCACCTGCTCTCCAGGAGGCCAGTCTGAAACATGAGGTTGTTTCTGTGGTTTTAAAATGTAGAGTCTACCAAGGAAATGGTGGACCCTCTGCCTTGGATATAAGCCCCACTCTGAGGAGTGCACTGGACATCTTGCCTTTGCTGCTAATCTCCTTCCTTCAAGGAAGTGATATTTGGCCTATAAGCCTGTTTGGCTCTACTTTCCTGTTGGATTCAGCCCTTGGGGAGCCAGGACAGGATTTCAGGTGGAAGGAGAAGACCCACTTCAGGGCTTCTTTCTCCAGCTCCCTTACTGGGACTTTGTCACTAAGGGCCATAGCTCCTGCCATGCAGCCTTTTTGGAAACAACCCTCATTCTCTGGGCTCTGATAACTGCCCCTCCCCTCCCTGTGTAGACCTAGGGCCCGGCAGCACAGGCTGTCCCTAGCCCCAGGGCATTGCACTGTCACAGTGGTCACCCTGTAGCCTGTCCCATTGTTCTATTAAACTGTTCTCAAATTTTCCAGCATGAGTGCCATCTGTTTCCTGCCAAGACCCTAACTCAGTCAAGGTGAAGCTTCCTGAGAACATCTCCAATCCAGAGGAAAGTGAGCTGAGAGATCAACCCAGTTACCCAAGCCAACCCCTGATGTCATCCGTGCTTCTACTTTGACTGACCTCTCGCATTCAAATAATTACCTAATAATGCTGCTTTTATTGCCTAATAAATTTTAAACTTATTCCTTCCCCTCTAGGCCTACTTCACGAATGTATTTCAAATGCCTGCAAGAATCCCTGAACAGAGGCCTGGTACATCCAACAGCTAAATTCTCTACCCTAGGGACCACCTCCACCCTCATCTATGGGCTGGTCCTTGACCTGTGACTTACCTGACTTGGTTCCAAAGGATAAGCTGAGCCACTCAGACTTTCTCAGAAATGGGAAGGGAAGAAGGCAGTAGTGTACAGATATCATCTCTCCTCACCAAAAGCCTGTGAGTTAGGATCTAGTATTATTTCCAGTTTTCAGAAAAGGAGACTTAACTATGCCAGCCACTACACTAAGTTCTTTATGTGTATCACCTTGCTGACTCATTTAGTCATTGATTCAAGAGATACTCATTAAGAACTTACCAAGCAACAACCCACCACACACCAGGCACTATGGCAGATGTTAGGGATTCAGTGGTGGGCAAACAGATGGATCATAGTCTCACAGGGCTCCCAGTCTAGTGATGGAAAGGGCATTGTAAAGGTGAACACATGAATAACAATTGTTTTAGGAGGAAGGAGAGAGATCCTCACAGCTGTTATTGGCAGATCTAGTATTAGAACCCAATGCTGTTGGAGTCAAATTCAACATTCAGTGAAGTTCTACAATTATGACTCCCCTAGACTGTTCTAACGAGATGCTGGGTTTGTGAATGACACTCTGAGCAGCACTGCTTGCCCCTGTAGGAGGTTCCTGCCCCTTACTGAATATGTATGTGTACACACACACACACACACACACAAAAGGAGAATCAGACAGACAGGAAGGATGTCCCAAGTCCTCAGCTACAGAGCACACCAGTGAGGGCCAGTGCAGTAGGTTTTGAAAATGCTGTCTTCAGCTGGGCAATTCAAGTTTAAAGAGCACTTTTCTATGCACTTTTGCTCTTATTGTGTGTTACGGTTTAGATCTAGAATGTCCCTCAAAACTGTCATGTGCTCAGAGGCAGGGTTTTTGAACAGTGATTGGATCATAAGGCCAATATACTTACCAGTGGATTCATCCACTGAAGAGTTCAGCAGGTGTATATGCTGTCAGGAAGTCCTAATTAGTGACCTGGAAGGGTGTATCTCCTTCCCCACATCCTCCTTTCACTCTCTGCTTCCTGGTTGCCATGATATGAGCAGCTTTCCTCCACCAGACCCTTCCACCATGCCCTTCCTGCCTCGGAGTCAGCCAACTATGGACTGAATCCTCTAAAATCTGTGAGCCAAAATATACCTCTCCTCCCTTAAATTGTGGGTATTGGGTATTGTGTCTCATTGACAAAGAAAGTAACTATGTGAATAACCCTGGAGATCACTCCATTTAAATACAGAAAAATGTCCTATTTTTTTCCAGATGCAAAATATTCTATGATGCAAATGAATCCCGTATGAATGGACACTTGGAGCTATTATCAGTCTTGGGGCTATCAACACCATAATGAATACCTTGTGCACATCTTGTTCCATAGTGTGACCTGGATCTTCAGTGGAGATTCCTAGAAGTCCAAATTGCTGGATCGAAGGATAAACACATCTGTAGTTGTGAAAGCTTTTGCCAAAATTTTACCATAGGGGTGAAATTCTTTTGCATACCTACCAGCAATATAGGAGGATACTTTGTTCTTTATAGTCCAGGCCCACAAAATATATTTTTTAAAGCATTCATTTCATAGAAAAATCTACATTCCCAACTTTCTTGAAATATTGCAAGATCTGGGCAACTCTGGGCCTATTTTCCTGCATGGTCATTACAAGCTGGGGCTGAGTGGTCACTACAGTCCTATGGATTTTAGAAGTTTCAGCTGATGTGGTCCAACTCCTATACTATGAAGATGAGGAGGTTCCACAGTTCATAGAGGAAGCCAAGTGGGAGTAGAACCCAGTCTCCTCTCAGTCCACTCTACCATGTGGCTTCCAGAATAAGTACAAAAGGGACTGGTAGCAAGAAAGGGTAAGTATGCAAAAGCACTGGCAATTCAGCATTAAAATTAGAATTGTTTTTCAGCATTTACTTAGCTCAGTATATACATTACACCACCTCCTCGTTGATTAAACTGTGACTAATCCACACAGAGCAGAGTGACAAATTGGTTTCTTTTTCTTCTGAGCAACCAAAAAAGCAGGCTAGTGTCACAGCAGAATGAATATGCTCGTTCGTTTCCCTCATTCATCAAACGTGACTGTGCTAGCCCCTGATCTAGGCACCAGGGTTTCAAAGATGAACAAGTATTTGAACAGCTAGGGATCCAAAGGTACAAAACTTAACACGGTGTTCTAACTGTTCGTTGGTGGAATGTGCAGTCTGCATGAGAGCCTGAGGAAGGAACTGCTAATTCTGCTAAGGGTCATGTGGAAGAGATCACAAGGGAGATGATGTTTGGGTGGATCTGAAAGAGTTTGCAAAGAAAAGGAAGGGACATGGGAAAGAATTTCTTGAAGATAAACAATATTCAAGGGAAAGATTATTTCTCAAAAAAGCGACAGAAAACCAGCGCGAAAAAGATTGGGGCAATAAAAAACAAAAGAGAAAAATGTGGAAGAAATTTACTATGTTAGTTAGTTGAAAAGTTCAGGGTAGGTCTGCCTTCAGGTACGGTGTATTCCATGTATTCAAAGGGTGCCATCAAGCCAGAGAAGGTCTCTAAACTCTTCTTCCTTATGTTCCTGCCCTCAGGCAGCCTATTCCCTCCTGATCACAAAGTATCTGCCAGCTGCTCCGGATTTGCATCATCCTGACAGCTATGGTAGCAATGCCAGAGAAAGACTGGCTTCTCTTTCCCAACAGCCTCACTAAAAATCTCACACTGCGTCTCACTGGCTAGGTCCAGCTTACTTGTTCACATCTAGAGTGATAGGTTAGCTCTGTCTGAGTTCAGAAGCCTGAAAATGGGAAAGAATGAGCCCCAAAGGAATACCGGAGTCCTGTGTCCAGAGGAAGGGTGGCTGTACGCTGGGTAGGTGAAGCCATCAGATCTAGAAGCAATGGTAGATTGAGAGTACAACTCTCTCATCCGACATGGAGGAGTCTATACTATTGGGTTGTGCACTATGTCTGAGCAGAAGACAATAGCTCCAGTTTCATAGATCGGTAAAAATCAAAGAAGAAGAAGCAGGCACTAAAGTTCAAGTCTTTTAGGACAAACAACTTATCTTTACTAAAGAGAAAATTAAGACTTGAAAAGAAAGCTACTCCTTGTATTCACACAACCTGGAAGTGGCAGAGACCAGAAGAAGTCCTGGTGCCCTGAATGTCAGGACCCCCAGGCACTGAGCAGTCTTCCTCTGTAGAGGCATGGAGGCCCTGAAGGGGGATGTGGGCCTTTCCAGGAAGCCCTGGGATCCCTCACCCAGGGGCAGATAGCACAGCCTACAGGCTTAGATGCCACACTGTCTGCCCCAGACATGTGCCTGATACTTGGCCTAGGCATCCTGATAGCATCACGACAGACTCGGCCCTGAGGACTCAAGGACACCAAACCCTACCTTGAGGCATTAAGAGTGGGTAACAATTAAGACAGAAAACACAGGAGCAAGGAGTAGGGGTGAAAAGCTGAGGATGAAGATGATGCAGAGAAAAGGGAGAAAGGGGGGTGCTTGACAGAAGAGTTCATTCAGTGTCTAGTTTTCTAATCACTCGGTTTGTATATATATTTTTAAATTGTATTTTTAGTAACGCGATACACCCATATGGTTATAAAATTAAATAATTCAGACAGCTTATCATAAAAAGCATGCCCCCATGTTCTGGCCTCCAGACACCACCGGCTGTTTTGCTTTTAGCCTTGGCTAACATTTACTGAGTACACTTGTCCCATGCCAGTCCCTGTACTAAATCCTTTATGACATTGCTTCCTTGGGCTCTCAAGGACCCCCTGAGGCAGGTGCTATTACCATGTTCATTTTACAGATGGGATAACTAAGGTATAGATGAGTTAAGTGGTCAGTCCACGCTCGCACAGCTGATAAGCAACAGAAAGAAGATTCCAGCTCAGGACGCCCGACTCCAGACCCCTGGGTGCCCTTCATCATCACACTCTGGTGGTTTCTGTTAAAGATTTATTACCTCTGCTCCTTGATTTATTAACAATAGATATTATCTACTGGCTTCCTTGTATGATTGATGAGGGTTTATCTCACTTACTCCCCCTGCGATCTGCCCACCAGTTTTAGACAGATATGTGGCAATATTTATTTCTGTTGTGGGGGCCTTTGGGATTTTAAGTGATGCACTTGAGCCTCAATTCCATGCTCCTACTCTACAAACAATTGTTGGCTGGTTATGTAGAGTCACCTGTAAGTTGGATGGTAGAAAGGACATCCCATATTTCCTTGTTATCCATCCCCATCCACCACACCACCCAGCTCTGTGCCAGGCACACATCAGAGTGAATATTTAGACCGTAGAACAAATGCAGAAACACTTCAGGTCAAAGGTGGCAGATAACCGGGAAATCTGAGGCAGGTGAAAGGCACCATAATCACAGCCTGCAATGTCAGCCTGACGTCTTCAGAGACAATGCCTCGCATGGAGGAGGGAAGAGGCAGCTATAAAATGGAAATTGAAGGAGAATTGCTTCAGAGCAGCTGTCAGGAAGCACTTCCCCCAGTGGAGACAGCGGATGTGCAGAGTGACCTCGCTGCAAGGTTGTCTCCGCTCACACAGCTGGGCTGGTCCTGCTAGCCTGCCCGGAAGCTGCCGGGAACTCACCCCACGCAGACCCCCGAGTAGCTCCCCCTTATGTAGGAGGTCTGCATCTTTAATTTTTCACCCCTATGCCTTGCTCCTGTGTTTTCTGTCTTAATCATTACCCACTCTTAACGCCTCGAGGTCGGGTTTGGTGTCCTTGAGTCCTCAGGGTCAAGAGTCTGTTGTGATGCTATTAGGATGCCTAGGCCAAGTATCAGGCACATGTCTGGGGCAGACAGTGTGGCATCTAAGCCTGCAGGCTGTGAGGCCTGGGTGAGGGATCCCAGGGCTTCCTGGAAAGGCCCACATCCCCCTTCAAGGTGTTCCAATAGCACCAGATCCCAAGTGGGCTTCTGGAATCAATGCCAGGGGCTGCTATCTGGAGCGGCTTCTCTTGTGGGCTGACAATCTAAGCCAACATCCCTATGAAGAAAGAGTCAAACATCTGAGGATCTAGGCCACCTGCCATACAGTCCCTGTGCATGCTGTCCTTCTGCCTGTGGCACCTACCACTAACTCAGCCCCCACCTGTTAAAGTAATTCTTCCTCATCCTCTGCTCCTCAGGCCAGGCAACATTATCTTAGGGAAAGTTTTCAGCCCCTCTTCCCCACCAAAGTGGTCATATCCCTAATTACCTACAAAGTACTCTTTCTTAGACTTAGCACAATTGTCATTTTACATTTGGACCATCCTTACTCATAAAAGTTGGCCTCACCCATCAGACTGGAAGCTCCATGAGGGCAGGAACCATCTCAGGTTTGATCTCCAGCACCTAACACAGCACCCAGCAAGCATCTTGAATGAATGAAGGCGTGAATGAGTGAGTCTTGATGACACCTTTTAGTCCAGGGATTTCTTTGTGTGAGGCCTAGCCTCCTCTAAGTATAGAATCTTCTTTCCACCTAGAAAAGAGGAGGCGGAGCTTTCTGACCCTGACCTGCAAGTCCAGTCTCATGACTCACCTTCTGAAAATGCAGTGACTGGCTTCCCCATGATGGCTTACACAGACTCCTGGGGGCGCTCTCTACCCCCAGCACATACTCTGTCCTTCCTGTCTCCTGCTCTTATCCTGCTCTGTCAGTGTCACCAAGCCCTGCCTCTTCACCTCTGCCTCGGTGATTCTGAGCCCTAGCAGCAGCTAGCTGTTCAAGCATACAGATGCGTGAGTTTCCAAGTCAGGGCTTCTGATGGTACCTGGGCAAGAGTGTGTTTAAAAATTTCTCCCGGTGATTCTGATGTGGGGGCTCTCCGTGAATTTATCTCAAAGATGCCCACTTCCCTCCAGCCTGCTTCCCTACTCCAGTTCATCCTCCACCCCTTCTCCCTCAGAAGAGCAATCTCCTCCCTGGTATCGTGGGGGCTCCAACCTTGGAACCCTCAATCTATTGCCAGAACAGCCTGCCGGGAAGATCATGCTAGAATGAAAGCCTAAACATGTCAGTCTTCTGCTTAAAACTTCCCCCTGCCATCAGGAGAAACCCCAACCTCTCAGAGAGCTTCGAACACTCCTGTTCATTTCTCTAGGGCCATCCCCATGTGGTTCTGTGGCTACCTGTGATGTGTGAGCCACACTCAGAGCCCAAATGGGCCAGGCCACGTTCTCTCCTCCCTCTGGGTCTTTGCACAACTATTCCCTCATCCATTTCTATAAATAAATAAGTAAATATTCAGACACTTGTTAAAATGGTAAGGAAGACTTCTCAGGGCTGTTGCCATAGGGTGCTGTGATAGGGAAGAGATATCAGCTTCAACTTCCAATACCACAAAGATGGCCAAGGAGCAGAGGGAGGGGTCAGCGGATGGAAAATTATGAAAAGAAGACCTCAGGGTCAGGGGACTCCTGTAAGGGCAGGTCAGGTGGTTAGACATCAAAGAAGAGGGATGAGGAGTTTGATCAGATAACGAAGGTGATCGGATCTCAAGGGGGAAGGGAGGCTTAGCAGGACGCTTTGCTAAAATGACTGGGCGAACCAAAGACAAGATGGGTTCTCATGGCAGAGGCCTAGTAGAGAACAGGGCTCAGAGGAGTCTCACTAAAGAAACTTAGTCGACGACCAACGACATTTTACCAGGCTGCTTCTGGGAGTCATCTGAGGCTCTTCCACTCCATGGGCTATTAGGATTTGTCACATCTTTTTGCAGTGCTTTGTTGACTTACCTGCTCCCCTGCTTGGCTGGGAGCAACTTAAGTCCAGAGACCATAGTGTGGCTCCATAATGGCTAATACCATGTCTGGTCCTCAAAGCATGTGCTGAACGAACACGTGTTGATGAACATGGATCTTATGGAACAGCTGCTCCGCTCTGAAGCAATCCGTGACTGCCTTACCTATATAAGCGGTGACCAGAATCAACAGGAGGGCCTGTTACACACAGATGGCTGGGCCCCTCTTCCAGGGTCTGACTCAGTAGAGTGGACTGGGGCCTGAGAGTGTGCCTGTCTAACCACAGGTGATGTCCATGCTCGTCTCAGATCACACTCTGGTAATCACGGACTTACAGGATTACAGATAACAAGATTTAACAAGCAACTCGCAGGTGAGGTAGTAAAGCAGCTATGATCTCATGACTGAGGTGACCCCCTTCTCTGCCTAAGTACCTGATTCTCCCACTAATTTGTAGGCTGGAACAATGGCTCAAGACTTTATTTCCTTTGCCTTACTTCGTTTGCAGCAGGAGGGGCTACTTCCCAGCTCCCTCTGCCAGGTTTAATGCTAGACTGAGAGCAGGGACCGTCGGCCCCCAGGCAGCTAAGTGGCATACTAACACAGGTGACCCGAGGACCGGCTGCATCCCTAGTGCTCTCTCGTCTCAGCTCCCACAGTTAGCTGCTGGTGCAAATAGATTCAGGGGGCAGAGGACAGCCAGACAGGGGCATGGCTGAAGCACACAGACCAAGACCAAGCTCCCCAAAATGACTCTGTACAGGCTGCAATGGGCCAAGGTGTGGCTATTTGCAGGGGATGTGGGCAGAGCCAGAATTTGCAGGGTGCGGTATCCACACACATTCATGACAGCCCTTCAGGGTGTGGTGCACAGTTGGGAGTGGAGAAAGCAGGGAGATATACCAGGAGCCAGGGCAGGGGCCAGCTCTTTATGCTTTGCAAGTTTCAGGGAGGAGCACTTTCAAATTCTATATTTGAACTTTACCCATCTAGGCCATGAAGAAAGATTATTTGTCAAGATAGGACAGGTGTTATTTACAGGGCGTTACCTTAATTTATAACTTCTGACCATTCATACATGTAGTAGTTAGTCCTCAGATTATACTTTGGCTCAGGCTCTGCAAACGTTTGGGGTGGACTTCACTGAGGGAGTAACGTGGGGAGGTGAGCACCCCAGGGAAGCAAGACTACTCCCAGAGGGTCTTTGCTGTCCCCAGGTTGAGAAGCATCAACTGGGCGTATTCCTCAGGGGCACCAAGAGGGACTTTTCTCCTTCCTGGGAGTAGAGACTGAGAACTAGTTCTAGTCAAATGACAGCGACATTACACCTGCTCATTTGGTATAAAGAAAGAGGCCGGGACCTTGGGAAGTTCATTCTTAGGGTTCCCAGCCAGTTGTCAGGCAGTGTTCAGGGCATAGGGTCAGATAAAGCTCAGGTTGGCCACTTCCCAGGTGTATTTGTCTGGCCAAGTCACACCAGCTTTCTAACCTCGGTTTCCTTATTTGTTAAATAGAGATAATTGCAGCACCAACTCAAAGGAGGATAAAAGCAAAGCCTTAAGTACTATGATAGTACCGGTAGACATTTAGTAAGTGCTAACTGGTATTTGTGGTTTCTTGGATAACTCATTCTCTCTGATGTGGCTTCCTCCCAATCAGCCCCACAAGTTCAAGAAGTTGGACCAGTTTGTCTTCCGGGTCACTGATCTTCCCTTTGGACATCCCTGCCTTGCTTGTGAGCATCCTTCCAACTGATCACAGAGCCCACCACTCTTATCTTGGGGTATCTTGGGGTATCCTCCATTGATAGGCAGATTCCTGGGCCCCTGACTCAGAGATTCACCAGGACAGTGTTGAGTTCAGGAATCTGCATTTTAATGAGATCCCTCGGTTATTTTCATATAAGGGTCAACTTCCATCTCTTTTTCCTCAGCTCTTTGTCCCAGGAAATGCTGTCAGTTATTCATACTGTGTCACCATGACTCCATCCCCAGGGAGGTTCTTGTTTCAAGTGTTGTATGTGAGAATGGAAGGAATGCCTTTGTGTACAAGGAGAGGAAGCTGGTGACGAAGAAGAGCATTTCAGACTACCCCACTCCATTGTGCCAGTGAAGGGCACCTCATGCTCTGTGGAAGAGGAGTTCTGCTGCCAGCCTTGTGTACCCCCAACCCCTTTACACCCTATACTAATTGATAAAAGCAGTCAGAAGCAAAGGGTGCTGTGGAGCAGTTTAAGACTGCGCTCCAGAGAGGACTAGGAGCTGCCGCATCTTACAGTAACTGTGCCTAACACCGCGTGTAATCACTGCCATGTGTCTCTGTCAGGAGATCCAGCATGCTTCATCGAGGTCCCCGGAAACTCCCCCATCAGGACCCTCTGGGCTGGAGACTAATGGACAAGTTAGGACAGTGATAAATCATGCTGTCCTTTCATCAGATGCTCCCTGCAGCAAACCAGCTCAGCAGGGGAGGAGAGGCGAGCTCTTCAGGATTGGCGTGTGTGGCTGCTCTCCCAAGAACAGCTCTCAAATAGCCAATTGCTTGTTTGACGTGGATGCATTTACATGGCATTTGTTAAGGACCTCAGGAAATAGTTGGAGGGAAAAAGTAAGTTGGTTTTTTTAGCCTGTTCATTTCCCCACCACCTAGCAAAGAGGCCCCGCATCCCAGGGTTCTCTGTGCCTAGTCTTGCTCCCCTATATGTCTGCACCTGCCTATGTGTCTTCTCACCTGTGTCCTAATGGCCAGTAGAGAGCATCTCACTCCACCCTGACCCTACAACTGCCCTTGGAGACCCAAATGCCCTTGGAGCCAAATGTGAGCACTTCCTCCTCAGACTAACCTCTACTCCATCCAAGAGCACTGGTTTGTTTCTTCAGGCACCTGCCATCTTTGCACTCTGAGTAACACTTAAGAATGGTGGCCACGTATTGAGCACCTACCATGTGCGAGATACAATGCTAAGAGTGTCCCGTGCATAACTTCAAATGTTCATAAAGGTAATATGATTAGTTCCACTTCGCAGGTGATACAAGTAAGGCACAGGTTGTTAAGTGACTTACGCAGGTCTCTGTGACCTTAACATCCACAACTGTTTGGGTTGGTTGAGAGAAGCTACAACGAACGTAAACTTTAAATCAGATCTTTTGAGTATGAATGAAGACTGGCTCTTTCTAGTGTTACTGTAACTTCTCCGCACCCTAGTTTTGCCTCGCTTCAGAAATAATGCTACCTATTTCTTTGTATTTATAAATAATAGTTCCCCAAATATGTCCACACTGTAATCTCTAGAACCTGTGAATATGTGCCCCTATAGCAGAAAAAATTTTGAAGATGTGAACAGGTTATGGATCTTGAGGTAGGGAGAGTACCCCTTATTACCTGAGTGGGCTCAACACACCCAGACTCACGGAGTTGAGACCGTCTCACTAGAGCCACATGGACTGTGAGTAGGTGAAGGGTGGTCTTCAAAGGGACATGGAGGAGTTGTTACTAGAGAATGAAAAGAAAACCTGGGCAGGCGAAAACTTAGCATTTTCATTCCCAAGATCACTTAGAGAATTTGAAACAGAAACAAGATTAGAGTCCAGACTCCTGAATCCCAAAGAAATCTGATTCTTTAGTCAAACAGGATGGAGTGTGAGAGCTGCACCTGCTACTAAAACTATCAAGCCCTATGGATTCCCCCACCACCACCAAAAGAAAGAGGAGTGTGGGGGTGGATGGCTGGCAGAAATCAACAATTCCTGCTAATATGAGAAACCTAGAATCTCAGAATTGGAAGGCTACCAAGTCTACCTACTTCGTCCCCTTTACATCTTCTCCAGGTGTCTGGCCAGCCTCCCTGTGTGCTCCCACAGACAGAAAACATGCTCCTGTTTTGAGGCAGTCATTTTTAAAAATACTTCTGACCATTAAAAACTTATTTCTATTTTTAGCTCAATTTGTCTTCCTCTACTGTCTAGCCACCTGTCCTTAGAGTCATGGAGAACAAGGCAAACTTTGGACTGGCCCAGAAAGTAAGAGAATAAGAATCAAGAGTCAGAACCTGGTCCTGATGTCATTCTTCTTCTAGGAGTGAGGAAAGTGGGACCAAATGTCAACATAAATATGAAAGTGTGCTGCATTTCACAGATCGTACTAGTAATAAGTGTAATTATGTGCCAGACAATGTTCTAGTGATATTATTTTATTCTTACAATAAATACTTGAGATAAATAAAATATTATTATTATTCACTTATGCAGATGAGGAAACTGAGCCACAAGAGTTGAAGTCACATGTCCCAGGTTACACAGCTCATTTAAGTGAACAAGGGGCACTGGAACCCAGTCAGATCTGTTAGTTCCCAGGTTTGTGTCCTTATGTACTATGTCACCTGCAAAGAAGCATTGCTTTAACTGTCTGTTTCCAGCCTAAAGACTCCTGAGTAAGGGGTACCTTGGGTTCTTCACTCTTTCCTGAGATTGCCGAATGAGGTGCTTCCCTGCTTCCTCTGTGGAACTGGGAGAACAACGGAATGTGCCCGTAATAGCCAAGAGTCATCCTTCTAGTCAGAGGCCCCCTCCTGGCCAAATTTCTTGAGGAATGTGTTCTCCCTAACATTCCTTCCTTCTTCCCTGGTGTGGGCATGAAATAACCTACAGGCAGCTCTCCAGACAGAGAGGAAAATGAAGGAGAAGGCAGTGCATATAACTTACAAGAACATAAAAACCACCGGGCTCTGTTGACTCGGGTTGGGGAGCAGATTCCAGGAGCAATGTGTCCGACTGCTGCAGTGATTATCCTGAAAGTGGTCAGCATTTTATTTGGCTCCAAAACTCATAAAGAAGCTGCAAAGAGACAGGTCCTCTGGGGACTGTTTTATCAAAGAGGACTCAAGAAGAAATAAAGTTTTGAGATAAACTGAGTTCCTAACTGAATCAGCAAAAATTTAAAAAGTCTATAAGGGAGTTTTGTGAAACCACAGGAAAACATTTTGGATATGCAGAATGAAAAGAGGGGAGAGAAAGAGACCCAGATACATGGCAGAATGTCTCTCTGCCATCGGCTGGTAGTAGTGAGCGCAGAAATGAAGTTATTGTAATCACAAACCCCTAGGTTGGAAAAAACACGGAGCTTCCATCTGTTCCATCCTTCTCACTTAATTCACTTGCATTTAATTTGACTTATCTATTTATTCACTTCCCAGTAAATAATGATTAGTCACCTACTATGCATTAGTCACTGTGTTATGCATTAGGGATGCAATAGAGAGCACCACATGGTCCCTCCTCCTCCACAGGGTTCGAGCCCCACGTTTCCGTCTTAACAGCAAGTGTCTATTACTGCCATCTCCCCAACCCCAGAATCCACTTTATTTTCCCATAAAATACCATGGGGTTTAGTAGTTGAGCCTGTCTATATACTCCAGCCCACTTGCCATTAGAAATGGATTAATTTGGGATTCAGGAAGCTAGATTCTAGACCTTTTTCTGCCTCCTATTCTCTATGTGATCTTGGAAAAGAAAATCCTGTGCATGGACGGGAGGCACTGAGCTTAGGAAAGACTCCCCTCCTCTCGCTCTCCCAACTTCCATGTTACATTCCTACCTTGGTTTCCCTGTTCTCATAAGCTGTGTACCCATGAGCGAGATCCTTAACCACTCTGTTCCTCAGTTCCATAAAATACCATAATGGAAGTTTTTATTAAGAAAAAATATAGGTGAGATACTTAGAATAGTGTCAAATATATAATAAGCACTATTACAGAGCACTGTGGGGCATTTTTTCATAGTATTGATCACTCCCATTACTGTATATTTGAGTGGGTATTACATTTATGTCTGCCTCCCCGCACTAGATTATAAACTCCATAAGAGCTGTTTTACCTGTTGCTATATTCCCAGCACCCACGTCAACGGCTGGCATATAATAGCAGCAGCTCAATCAATGTTTGTTTAATGAGTTAATGAATGAATTAGTGAGTATCTTCCCCAATCCATGTCAGGTTGTGGAGGAAAGAAGAATCTGAAGGGATGCCAGAGCATCTGTTCCCCGAGGTTTTTTCAAACAAGCTCCAACAGCTGTTTGTGCTAGAAGCCACCATAAAAAGCATTCTTAAAAGCAAGAGGGAGAGAACAGCAGTAACAGAGAGATCTATGGCCCAGCTGGGATCCTGGATCTATGGCTGCAGCAAAACTCAGGGGAGGGAAAGGGGAAAGGCAGGCAGGTAGATGTAGGGGCTGCAGAAAGGAAGACAGGCATAATTTTAAATCAGAGGCAGAGAGAGCTGCTTAGAGAGAAAGACACTCAGAGAGGCAGAGACAGACAGCGAGGGACCCTCTGTGGTTGACAAAGACAAAGATGGAGCCAGAGAAAGAAAGAAAGGAGGGAAGACAAGTGTTTGAACTGACAGCTAATTCCCCAAATCCTTGAGGGGTTTTGAGAGATAGAGATAGAGAGTAATGTGGGCTTCAGCCTTGGCTGCTTGATTTACGACCAGTGAGAGTTGAGCTGAGCATATTAGGTGGCTGTGTGGCCTGGAACTTCTCACAGTCCTGCCTGGGGCTTCTCCAGGGCGGATCACTGGATGGAGAGGCTCACTGCTCCAGCAGGACAGGAATAGTTCTCAGTTAGGGAAATCTTACACCTTTGTGATTACCTTCTGTTTCAGCTGGAGCCACACAGAAGTTTTAACTCAAGACTGACCATGTTGGCTGGTCTTTCTTCCTTCCCCCTTCCCTCCATTCTTCATTTCCTCCCTATCTTTTTTCTCTCCTCTCTGATTTATTAAGCATGCAGAATGTGTAAGCAGCCAGGGCTGCAGAGATTAAATAAGACATGATTCTTAACTTTTAAAGAGAACTCAGCAGCATAGTATAAAGAGGAGAAAAGCAGGCGACAGAATAATAGGTAAGGTATGACCCCATTTATATAAACTGAATTTTTATTTTTATTTGTTCACGATACATTCATTTAAAGGGTACTTATAAGAACAAAATGGATTAGGCAGAAATAACCTAAATTTGTGACTGAGTTTGCTGGGGATGAGGTAGAAAAGAAATGAAACCTGAAATGAGAACCGAGGGAATTTCATCTTTAGATGAGCAATATGTTGCTTATTTTATTAAAAAAATGAGAAAAAAAATCTGATGATGTTTTTGAATGGTCATTTTTAGACAGTAGATACTGTTCTTTAAAATTTCTCAGAATTAGAAAAAGGGCTCAAGAAATTGAACAGTTGATTGTTATATAGTGAGACAAGTTGCTTTTATTCTTTTCTTCCACATTAATCCCAGAAGATGGAAGGGGCAGCGATGGTCAAAATGGCACCAAATCATTCTCTGTCTCATCCCCCCATCCATCTGTCCTCTGGGTCATATTTTGGGTAGCAAATTATCCATGACTGTATCAAATCAGCTGCTCCATGCTAAGTAAGATAAAATAAAGGTAGTTCCATGAATTATTTTCACCTTTCAGGAACTTCCAAGCATTAGGAACCTGGGCAACTTAGACACTTCCAAAGGGGATGAGAATTGAGAACCGAAGTGGAAAGGAAGCCCTGGGTAATTATGGCCACTCTCTTCCAAGACACACTTACTGGCAGGCAGGTAAGATACTGAAATACAATATAATATATAATTATATAACATCTTACTCTTTGGAACCAGATGGACCAGGGATAGAGGCTCCTTGGATGATCTTGGGAAAATTATTAACTCTCTCTGGGCTTTAGTTTCCTCATCTGTAAAATGGGACAATAATACTTCCCAAGGTCATTGCGAGGTTTAAATAAGCTGGTAGGCGTCAAGTGATCAAAAAGACCAGCTCAGTGTCCAGCAAGGTATACTCACAGCACTGCTTAGTCTCCTTCTTCCCAGGGCTAAGATTTCCCCGTCTGGGATGCAACTCTGTTACACATAGTAAACAGCCCCAGTCACCAGGATTTCCTGTCTTAAAAATTATGCCCCATGGAGAAAACAGCATGTTAAGTGGCAAACATGGCGTACCCATTTACTTGGTGTATTAGCCAGCTTTCTCGTCACTGGGACAACACACCTGCCACTCACAATGTAGCCCTTGGAGCATGAGACTAATTATGTCATCAAGGCGCATAAATGTGGGCCTGTCAGACCCATGTTTATTCTTTAGAATATTTCTATTGCTGAATTATTAATTATAATTTTATGAGTTTATTAAACAATGAGTACTTAACAGGAAAAAATTACAAAGGTATTGAGTTTTTAATATTTATTGTTTATAAAAAAAGCATCAAAATTTTCAGCAGTTGGTGTACAAAGTCTAAAAAAGAACATCAGAAATAAATTCCTATATTAACTATAACGAAAATACCAATAGCGCTCTACAAAAAAAAAAATCTTTACTTCAATTATCACACCTAAGGCAGTCTGCACCCATGACAACCATACATTCCATACACACACATCGCTTACCCTGATGGCACATGTCTTTTGCTTTCCTGGCCTTTTTGTAGGACATACTTGACATCTCAGGGTCTTGCTGTTTTGTCAGGAGGTTCTTATTATGTTATAGAGTGTGTAGTTAACAGGAACATAAAATATCAATAAAGTAAATTATTAAATTCTTAATATGTAGTGTGCATTTAGAATAGACATCAAAATTTTCACATCAGCTGTGTACTTCCTTAGAAAACCTAAAAGATGACATCAGAAATAAATTCCTATATGAACTACAATGAAAATACCAGTAGAACTCTACTACAAAAATAAGCTCTGCTTCAACTGTCAAACCCAAGGCAGTCTTCACACATGAAAACTGCATGTTCCATGCACGAGTATTGCTTACACTAATAGTATGTATGTTTTGTTTTCCTGTACTTTCTTGTAGGGCACAGTTGATATCTTTTTTGTTTTCCTGTTGTCATAGTAGGTCTTTGTGGTGCTGTGCCTGCCTGTTCACCTGTCAGCTCACCAGTGTGCTCCACAATTTTGCATAGTTCCCTGGGCAGAAACATTTTGTTTTTCCTCTGCTGTAAATGATCTCTTATGAGCTCCAGTCCCAATCCTCTAAGAAAATTTCTCTGTGATAGTTTGCACTTCTTATTTTCTTTGTAAACTATCAAACTATTTATGCCACACATGTTTAGGGTTGAGTAAAACACTATCATTGGCCAATGCTTTGTAGTTCAAGTGACATCATAGTTGTAGCATACCTCATCAACATCATCTACTCCATGTTCAGTTTTGTTGAAAGTTTCCATCTCAGGCTCCCATTTTGTCAAGTTTCCCTATCAATATTTCCATCATGGTGAAACATTGACATCAGCAGTACCAGTTTGCTTTTCTTTGCTGTATATGAGGCCAATTGTTACATCTTTCTGAAGTTCAAAGAATGTACCATCCAATACTCTGTATATATACATATATATATATATATTTTTTTTTTTTTTTTTTTTTTGAGACAGGGTCCTGCTATGTAGTTCAGGCTGGCCTGGATTCACTATGTAGCCCAGGCTAGCCTCAAACTCACGGTGATTCTCCTGCCTCAGCCTTCCAAGTGCTGGGATTACAGACATGTGCCACCATGCCTGGCTTCTGTTTTGAAATTGCAACATTTCATTTGGAATTTCTGCTTTGTTCCTGGGTAAAGTTCCTGCACTGGTCAGCTTGTGCTCTGTTAGCAAATGTAACATCAGTTGGAAACCGGTAAACCAATTGTTGAATGTCACAATCTGATTAGTTTGGGAGATAGGAGCAACAAGTCTGTTCACAACATCATTTGGCTTATTACTATATGAATAAAGACACGATGGCTGAGTTCCAGGATAAATGTCTAAATTGAAAGAATAATAAGTCTTCTTACCAATAAGGACATAAATTTTTATGCCAAATTTTGACCCATCACTTTTCTGTAAGTCTTTTTTACATTCCTGTGATCACCATGAAAATCTGTGCTAAGTACAGCAGACCCATGAATGCTTTCCATTCAGGTAGTGAGGCATCACAATAAATACATTTTTTAATATGGCTACTGGTGCACACAGAACGTTTTACTTGCATTTCAGCCTTTGTGTATTTCACAGCACCTTGTAGCATTTCATCTGTTACAATTTCCAACATTGAATGGCAGTGCCGGCATTCTGTCCAATACATTTCAGCCCTTCCAAGACCTTCCCTGTATTTTTGGACCTAGTTCTAACGTTGGATAGTTCCACTTCGTTGTGTGTCCATTTTGCAACATTTTGACTAGTCAAATATGTACTCACATTGCTGTTTTCTTCCTCATCTGAATCAAGGAGGTCTGCATTCCCTGAGTCTGTATCAGTCTATTCTTGCTCCATTTCACTGTCACAGAAACTTTGGCTCATATGGCCAACATCAAAGTCATCATCATCATCATCGTCATCATCATCATCTTCATCACCACTCTTCTGTTACGAAAGCATGTATTTTACCATAATGGATCATCTTCATCATCCATGCATGAGTAATCTGATGATTCACTTTTGACCTCTTCCAAAACTTGCAAATCTGGTTTTTCAGGTGCCACTGTATTGAACTAGGCTGCTTCTATTAGAAAAATCAAAAGAAAACTTTTTTTTTTTTTTTTTTTTAAGAAATTCTGGAGTGGGGCTGGTGAGATAGCTCAGCGGCATAAGCGCCTGCCTGGCAAGCGCGAGGTCCTGAGTTTGACTCCCGGTACCCACATTAAAAAAAAAAAAAAAAGAAATCCTCGAGTGGCATGTTTCTATTGGACCTTCTGTGATGCTCGGGTAAACATATGAAAAACCAGTTAGATGGACCATAAAGGTGGGTCCAAATCCCATTTTGACAATTTGCATATGTGCACACTCCTTGTCACTCATCATACCAAGTGGGTAAACACATAGATTGCTTCCTGTATCCCTCAGGGAAAGGTACTGAGATGCACAGCAGGCTACTATAATGCTAAAGTACAAATTTACAGTAGAAAAGTAAGGGATGAGTCTGCTGGACCCAGGCTTATGCCTTGAGTTAAAGGAGGAGAGGGTTATCTTGCTCATGGTTTCAGAGGGCTCAGTCCAGTGCTTGCTTCGGCAGCACATATACTAAAACAGAGGGCTCAGTCCATGGTAAGCTGGCTTCAAGGCAGAAATGACATGGCAGGCCCTGGCCAGGAAGGTGAGAGAGAGAGAGAGAGAGAGAGAGAGAGAGAAAGAGAGAGAGCAGAGAACTGTCCCCTCCAAAGTCATAGTGGCCATTTCTTCCACCCAAGATCTGCCTCCTAACAGCACATTAAGCTATGAACTCACCAATGTGTTTATCCACTGATGAATATAAGGCTCCCATGATCCAGTCACCTTCCAAAAGCTCCACTTGTAACCACATGAGACTTTTGAGGAACATTTTAGATCTAGACCATAACACTGGGCCTAAGTCTAGGACGAGGCAAGAGTCCAAGGAGTACAGAGCATAGAGCTGGCAGGGATATCAATAGTCCACAGGCCACTTAGTTCCCAAAGCTGACTCCCACATCCTGGGAAAAATCATGCAGATTCTTGAGCCTAAGATCAGAATGGCTACGACTGTGTTGCAGGAACCTCTTCTTCTGTGAAACCCACCCCATCAAATGCAAATCATAATAATGACACGCCATTTTTCACCCATCATATGATGAACAGAATTTTGATAATATCAAATGTTAGAAAGGGTGTGAGAAAATGTGTGTTTTAACCACTGCTGGTGGGTGCAGCCACATTAGAGTGCAATCAAAATTGTATAAACTCTATTGCTTTGGGAGAGTTGTCATGTGAAATTGCACAAAGAGGCCCGTCTAAGGATGTTTGTTGCAGGATTGTTTGAAATAATGTAAAGTTAGGGGCAAACTGAAGTACAAAGGAATATCTCAGTAAACCATGACATACCTGGATCTCGCAATATTATGAGAACAAGATGAATCTCTAAATAGTAATTTAGGAAGAGCTCCAAGAATTATTGTGTTCTCAGAAGTTGCAATACAATACAATGTAGCTTTTATGTAAAAACAATAACAGACAACACTATGTTTATTTTATGGGTACAGTTATGTCTATAAATGCACTACAAAGATCTGGAAAGATACACACTAATCTGATAACTGGTAGGACTGAAGAATAGTGGAAAAGGATATTTTAACTTTCTATACAGCTTTCTGAGGTACAATTAACGTACAATATATTGCACATATTTAAAGTGTACAATATAATGGTGGTACATGCCCGTAAGACCATCATTATAATCAAAGTACTGGTTATACCCAAAAGTCTCCTCATGCGACAGAATTCTGTCCAGTAAAATGTAGGGGTAAGTATGTGGGGAAGCTTCTAAAAAACAAACATCTCCTTGCTCTTATGTAGAGACACAGAGGAAGAAAAGACCTCTTTTTGTGCTGGATATGTTTCTATGTGCTTCGTGGGATAGTGTCAACCATCTTAGATATAGGGGAAAAGAGTTAGTGTTGGAACAAAACCAACACACGAGGGCCTTCGATGATACTGCTGAGCCACTAATTAATTCTGGAGTTAACCCCACTTTGTAAATAACATCACTTGGGGTAGGGTGTAGTGGGCACTCTGAAGTTGAGGTAAGAGGCAGCATGGTCATTTATTATTTTGTTCATGAAGGGAAATGAGGTCCTTGATTCAGAGGTGAGGTGTCTGGCTTACTCTTAGACACTCTAATATCCAGTTTCCCTGTCAGCAAAGTGAGTATAGTGGTTCCCTCCATCTCTGTCAACACGGTTGTTATGAGAATGGATTATGACTGGAGATGAGGTAGAAAGGACTGCAAAAATCAAACACCCAGCACAAAAGTTCATGTCTACCATGTGTCTTCTATCTGCCAGGCAAATCTATTGAACCAAATCCCCTGGGTGTCTATGAGGAACTAGTATGTACAATTTACAAGACATGGGTACAAGAAAGAAAAAAAAAATTTCAGAAACCATGGCTGCATATCAATGAACTTCCTTCCCATGGTTGAGTGTGTGTATAAGTGTCCATGAGGTAGAAATGTAATCAGGGGGCTGGGGATGTAGTCAGTGGTTGAATGCTTGCCTAGCACGCACAAGGCTGTGGGTTCAATCCTCAGCACCGTACACACACACACACACACACACACACACACACACAAGGAAATGTAATCAGTATATGAGACATAAGTGTGACTACCTACGTGTGTGTCCATGTTTGCGTGTGTGTAGACAGCAGGGTATGTCCAAAGCATAGTCAGAGCCAGCCACACCTGAGTGCTGGTCTCAACTCTGTCACTCCCCAGCTCTATGATCTTGAAGAAGTGCTTCAAAATCTCAGCCTCGGGTGCTTCGCCAGTAAGATGTGGCTGCAATGACTTGCAAAGAAGCTATGAACTTGAAAGCTGAACTTTAAAGTGTTCTGAGATGTATATGAATGCAACTGTGAATGCTGTGTGTGTATTCAAGTGCGTGCGTGTGTGTGTGTCGGGGTGGTCATGAATGTCTGTGTAGGAGGTGGGCATGTGGTTGTGTGTTTATATACACAAGTGTTATATCTGATCACGGGATTAGCGTGTGTGAGAAGGAGGAAGGATAGAGAAAGAATGAGGAATTAAGAGGGAGGAAGTTAGGGAAAGGAAAGAAGAAAAGTGAAATAGGCTGAGCCCAGAAATTTCTTTTCTCTCCAGAAGCCTCTGCCAGCTCCAGGGTTCAGAAACCTCAGGGCTTCTCTGGAGCCAGGCCATATGCTGTCTCCTTTGTCCTAGACTCACCTCTCACACCTACAGACGTCTTTCAGGAGGCTATGATGAAAGAGGGCTGTGTTCAATGTGCTGTGTCTCATCTGTGCCTGGCTACCCCAAACCTGTCAATTTCCACAGCAGGAGCTTCTTGATGCCCCCTGCCTTTGGTCCCTTTCATTCCTCCTGGCCATCAGACTTGCGCTTGTAGTTATGGAAGCTGCCCCCTCACCTTCTGCTGGTCACTCTTGTAATTCATCTGGTCTCAGAGAGGCTGCCGACCTTCCAGTTTTCATCAACTCTGTTCTCCATGCCCAGCCATTCCATTAGAAAGTGCACGTCACATTTAGTTGTGGAAAAGAACACGGCAAACTTCAACGAGCATGTGTGTGTAGTATGGTGGGGGATTCTAAACCACCATACTTTCTGTCTCCCATGCTTTCTCTTAAGAAGTGAGTTGCTGGTCTCCTTTTTGCTCCTTTAAAAGTAATCTGTCATCTTTTTGCAGGCTACTTTTAAGAGAAAATCTCTAATTTGGCTGGTTTGCTTCAGGGTTAGCTTTACTTCAGCAATATAGCTGTTCTGAATTTTCATCCAGGAACGATGAGTCCTGCATGCTGGTGTTTGTCCTCTCAGCCTGGAGAGACAGTCAGAAGAGAGTGTCTCCACCTCTCAGCTGCATTTGAGTCAGCAAAGTCCTCCAGGACAAAATCCTAGACTCACATCTCTCAATCTGCCCCACCTCTCACCTCTAGAACTCATTCCACCACCTTTGATTCTTGATTATTCACCATGTTTTTAGCCTTTGATACTCTCAAGCAGGTTGTTAAATTTTTTTTACCAGCTCCTCTCACTGTTCTCAGCTAGAGGGTAGGTCTTTAAATTCCTTAGTTTTGCATTATTGACTCTTATCATACTGTCTCATTTTATTTTCTTCACAGCTTTTACTGATATCTGAAATAGTCTTATTGACTCATTTTTGCTTTGCATTGTTGTCCTATGTAAGCCCCATAAGAACAGAGACCTTGTCTTGCTCACTCTTTGAATCTCAGCCTCTAGCTCTAGCCAGGGACACAGTAGGCATCTCCCTTCAATGTCTTCCCATATCACATTCTTCCTACCTTCTCTGCTTCTTGCCCTCACCAGTCTTCTGGTTCTTTCTCACACTTCCTCACCACAGGGCCTTTGCACATGCTGTTTCCTTTACCCAAAGAGTCCTTCCCTTTCTACTTCATCTACTTAACTCCTTATCTCAAGCATAACTTCTCAGGAAATCCATTCGTGCCTTCATTTTCTTGGTCAATTCCCATGTAAATGGTTCCATAGTACTATATTCATATCATTCATTGTACTTTTTTTTTTTGTGGGTACCAGGGGTCGACTGCAGGACCTTGCGCGCCAGCAGGCGCCCGTGCCACTGAGCGATATCACCGGCCCTTTTCTCGTATGTGGGTGCCAGGAGTCAAACTCGGGCCCTCGTGCTTGCCAGGCAGGTGCTTACGCTGCTGAGCCATCTCACCGGCCCTGTACTTTTTACAGTTTACACATTATATGTATTTATGCAATTTTATTCTAAACTCTTCAAGGGAAGTAACTTGTTTGCTTCTCTCTTACAGTGTCTCCAGTACTTAAGACAATGCCTAGTTCTCAATAAATATTTCCTGCATGAATGAATGAATGGGCCAGTCCTCACGCTTCACATTATCATTATTTTATAGGTAAGAACATGGGAGAATTGGAATGCTTTAAATTAAGTGTCAGCCACAGAGAGACATCTAAGTGCTCTTTCTTTGTGTTCTGTATGACATGAAGGAAACGGTCAGATCTTTTAAGGGCCTGGCCCTTGTTTATAAAACAGGAATGAGCCCCATTTCACTGGATTGGTGTAAGTATTAAGTGAGCTCATGCGTGTAAGAGCTTAGCACAGTGCATATGGTAAATGATCATAGAATGGTAATTTCTCTTATTTCTGTTATTGTTATTGTGGATATTGCCCATCCCCTCAGAGGACTCCTTCAACAGTCCCAGCTGTTCGGGGGAAGGAGCAAAAGTCACTTGGATCCAGAACCTTTAGCAGGGAGCTTCGGGTAGGTGAGAGGAGTGACCCGCCTGAGAATTTAATCAGGGGAGGAAGAGGAGGATCAGAAAGAAGGAGATTAATTTATAATCGCTCTGCCCTAGGCTCTGACCGCACACTGTTTGCCCTGCATCAGCCGCTAATGTTTTCTAAGAAAGTCCCTCCACTCTTTCTCCACAGACTTGTAACATGCTTTCAACAGGCCAGGTGCAGTACTTCAACTAATTTTAAGACTAAGTTATGTTCAATTTACTTGAATGTTATCAGAGTGCCCATCAGGGGTGTTGTGGATAAGTGGTCCTGAAGCCTAGCAGAGGCTGGCGAAGTGTTGCCTTGAGCCTTTGTCTCATGCTCTGTGACTTCCTGAGTGACCCTGGCCTCACAGAGCCATGCTTGAACCTGCAGAGTCCTCGCCTGTCAAGGCACAGGGGGACTGGCCAAAGCTGCAGGAGACTGGCCCTAGCCTCAACAGGAAAACTGGACGTATGCTCTGATTTTTACTCTTGGAAGTCTCCATTGCTCTTCAGGTTAAAAGAAAGCAGTAGTAAATGTCCCGGCGGAACCATGCCTCATGCAGCTTGCTTAGAAAAACAGGCCTCCAAACCAGACTGTGTAGGAGAGTCCAGGTGCCAGCTGTCACCAAGGGCCAGCGTCACCCAAAGGCCAACTCACAGTGGTCAGTGCGTCCTCTGCATCTTTGGAAAGATTACAGATCCATAAAGCCAGGATTGCTTCCTCTCTCGGAGCCCTTGCTGCATTTATCAGGTAGAGGAAATGGTCTATCAATAACAATAACAATTTGCACTCAGCGAACTGTTATTTAACCACAGGTTGATTTCATTAAGGTGGTATCACAGTAATCAGCAAAATAACAGTGTGTGGTTCCCACTTGCCCTTCTGAGAATGAGAGGATGTAGAGTGCAGCCCTTGCTCAAGGGGCTGACATTGCATTTTGAACTATTAGCTTGTGATGAGAAGGAAGAAAGGAAAAATGGTTTGGGTAAATGTTGGATCCAAAGGACTTAATGCCATTACTAGTATTAATTCCTTAATTCATTTATTTTTGAAATGTCTTCAAGCACCTACTATGTGCCATGTGCTATTCTAGATGCTGAGGATATAGGAGTTCGATGACACAGGCTTAGTGTATTTATTTGTTCTCTATTGCCATGAGCCAAGACTACCATAAACTTAGCAGCTTAAGGTGGCAAAAGCTTATGTTTGTTTTTGAGACAGGGCCTTGCTATGTATTTCAGTCTGGGCTTGAACTCACTATGTAGCCCAGGCTGCCCTTGAACTCATGGTGATTCTCCCACCTCAGCCTCCCACATGCTGGGATTACTGGCGTGCACCACACCTGGCTTGGCACATGCTTATGATCTCAGCTTTTCTGTGGATCAGAAGTTCAAGGATGGATGAGTGGGGTCCTCTCTGAGGCTGCCATTGAGGTGTCAGCCAGGGCTGGGCTGGTTCTCCTCAGAAGCTTTGGGGAAGATACGTAGTTACGTATCCCTGAACAGCAGGTATGTATTCTGGGAAATGCATCAGTAGGTGATTAGAGGTTATGAGAACATCTTACAGTGTACTCACACAAACCTAGATGGCATAGTCTACTACGTTCTGAAGCTATATGGTATGTGTATACATAAGTGTGTGTGTGCGTGTACTCACATATGTGTATATGTGTGGTTTATATTATTGTTCCTAGAATCACAGTGAACAAAATAATGAGATTAAATCAGTGCTAGAGAAAATGATGCAATCAAGAAATGTAATAAACATGAAATGTCTGAGGCTGCTGTGTTACAGGAAATTTTTTAATGAGTAGAAGGAAAGTACTCGAAATAATAAAAAGTATAGTAGAGTAAATAAATAAACAAGTAACATAGCAGTTTATTATCTGTTTTAGTCCAATTTTTGTTGCCATCACAAAACACCCAAGGCTGGGTAACTTATAAGGTTTATTTGGCTCATGATTCTGGTGGCTAGAGGTTCTAAACAGCACGTGCTAGCAGCCCAATGGGGCTCCCTTGGGAGTATCCCAACCTGGCAGAGAAGAGGAAAAGGAAACAGCTGTGTGCAGAAAGGACCAAGCACTTTAGTTGGCTTCACTTTACACCAACCTGCTCGCTCAAAAGTGGATTCAGTCCTGTGAGACCCAACCCAATCATCAAGACCAGCATTAATGCATTAATGAGGGTAGAATTCCCTTGATCTAGTTACCTTGACTAGACCCCACTTCCTAAAGGTTCCATCACCCCTACTCCACTCACTGGGGACCAAGCTTCCAGCATTTGAGACTTCGAGGGACAGACTCGAACAATATCCAAACAACAGCAGTATTATCAAGTCTCACGTGTTACACATCATTGTGTGTGCTGTGCTGATTGGCAGTGCAGAGGTTTGCCTATGCCAGCATCACCATAAACACATGATTAGTGCACTGTGCTATGATATTACAGTGGCTAAGACATCACTAAGCAATAGAAAAATTTCAGCTCTGTCGTAATCTTATAGGACCACTGCCGTATATGTAGTCTATCATTGACCAAAACATCATTATGTAGCTCATGACTTTACTACCCAGCTCATATAGTTGTCAGTTGGGTTCAGGTTCTGGGACAAAGAGCTTCAGTTCCTAGTTACTGGCTACAGGTCCCCTCAGTCCTGTGCCATATGGCCTTTCCCAACCTGGCCACTGCTTCTTCAAGTCCAGCAAAGGAGGAGGGGTAGTGTGTTAGATTTCCATCACTGTGAAGAAATACCCAAGGATAACAATTTAAAAGAGGAAAAGATCGCTTTGGCTCATGATTTTAGAGGTTTCAGTCCATGGTCCTCTGGTTCCAAGGCAGAAGTGCATGGTGGAGGAAAGCTCCTTACCTCATGGCAGCCAGGAAGCAGAAAGAGAGGGAGAGGGAGAGAGAGAGAGAGAGCCTTGCTAGCATGCTTCCTCCTTTCACTTTCGTTCCACCCAGGCTCCCATCCTATTGGATAGTGCCTTTCACATCCAGGCCCAGCCTCCCCCTCTGTTTGCTGTCCCACATGCCAGGCATCTCTGGAAACATGCTCATGACACACCCTGAAGTGTGGTTTACTAATTTCTTAGCCATTCTTCAATCCAATCAAGTTGAAAAGCAAGACAGATATTGCTACCTTATATCTGTCACTTTGCCTTGTGTATAGATAGGAGCAAGTATAATTCCTGGCTACACTAAAGAAGGTAAGAAATACACACGGGTGAGCCTACCAGGAGATGGGATCATCAATGTTCACTTTAGAGTCAGTCTCTGCTGTCATTCAGTTTACAGGGAACACAGCCATACAATATAATTGCTGTGAATTAAGATCCAGGCTAGGAGAGGTGAAGAATTCAGGAAATTCCTCCACCAGTAGAATGAAGGAGTGTTCAAGCCTGGACTGTGGAATCTCCTGAAGAGCTTTGTACAGCACTCATGTCCAGGTCCTACCAGGGACTCTAATGAACTGGTCTCAGACAGGCCCAGGCACTGGAAGTTTTAAAAGCTCCCCGGGTGATATTAATGTATGGTTAATGTTGAGAACTACTGTTCTACTCCAACTCCTTCATTTTATAGATAAGGAGTTCGGAGCTCAGAAAGGAAATAGATTTATCCAAGCATATACAACTTTTATATTTGGCAAAACCAGGGAGATGAAAGGGGAGTCACTGTGCTGGGAGGTGCAGGAGACCTCGATTCTTTTGACAGTTCTCTGTCCCTTTCTCTCTGGGAGTCAGTTTCTCCATCTGTAAAATGACATGGACTGGATGAGCTCAGTTTCCCCTAATACTGACAGTTCTCTGATCCTCTTTGGTTAAGTACCAGCTCCATTCCAGCACTGATCTGAGACTGGCACCCCGCTGTAACCATGCTGAGCTGTCTCTTCGGAAGCCGAGAGTCAGGCCCTCTCTGAGGGAGGCTGCCTGATACGCTGGAAGTTCCCGAACATGCCCTTTTACCGGAGACATTTGTCTACTGAAGCATGTGAGAAGTTCACCCAGCAGGAAGCTATTCTGGCTGGGTTTAATCTATGGTATGGTTATTAGAATTAGGGTTTTAATTAAAATTGACATTTCAAAGACTACCTTCACGGAAGCCCTGCCTTAATGAAAAGCATATCATGGTGGCCTTGGGAACCTTCCCATGCGACAGGCAGTTGGCCTTGGAATTAATATGGGAGCACCCAGTTCTCTTGCCTCTGGCTTCATTCACCTGTGTCGGATCCATCCCCACTGAGTGATTAGAGGAAAGCGTGGGGGCGTGGAGATGGCGCGGTGCTGGGGGCAGAGACAGTGCTGTTCCACCTGATTTGGAAGCAGGACTGCCCTACACCTCTGCTCGAGTGAGCGTGGCCGTTCCTGTGGAACTCAGTTTCTTTGTATGTTAAGTAGGCTGCTCTATTATCTATTTAAAAAAATACTTGCTAAGTACTTACCCTGAGTTACAACCCCCGGTATTTTTCCTCAAGGAGTTCACAGCTGGCGGGAAGGAGGCAGCGTGTGGCAGAGGCAGGAAAATCAGTCTATGATAAGGCAATCGGTGGGGCGGGGCACATAGGAAGCTCCCGTGATAGTTACCATCAGGTGTTGTGGCATCTCGCGGAGGTGTTAGAAATCATATGAGAGGGGGATAAGCTGTGTTTCCAAGAACTATATTCTTTACCCGAGTCTTCAAATATTTATTGAAAAAGAAAGAGGAAATGTGAAGAAAATGAAACAAATGTTTTCAGCACTGAGTACATGCCAGGCACTGTCCTGTGTGCTGAGGACAGAGTGGTGAACAAGGCACTAACAGTGACCTTGCCTTCACAGAGCTTACCTTCTCACAGAAATAGTAGTAGTAATAGCACTACTACTACTACTACTAGTAATAGCAATGGCTTCTATTAAAGACCAATTACCGGGGCCGGTGAGATGGCTCAGTGGCATAAGCACCTGCTCTGCAAGCGCGAGGGCCCGAGTTCAACTCCCGGATCCCACATACGAAAAAGGGGCCGGTGATATCGCTCAGCGGCACGGGTGCCTGTTGGCACGCGAGGTCCTGAGGTCGACCCCCCGGTACCCACAAAAAAAAAAGACCAATTACCATGTGCACTTTGCTTTATTTATTTATTTTGCAGTACTGGGAATTGAATCCAGGGCCTTCACTCTGAGCCCCTTTTTTATTTTTCTTTTTGAGACAGGGCCTCACTAAGTTGCTAAGTTCCTGAGGCTAGGCTCAAACTTGCAAATATCCTGCCTCAGCCTACCACAGTACTAGGATTACAGGCATGAACTACCACACTTACATGTCTCACTTCATTTACTCTTCACCAATGACCTGATTAGGTAAATAGCTTATTATTTTCCCCTTGCATGGGTGAGGATCTTGACACTCATAGAAGGGTTGAGAACTTTGCCCAAGGTTACGTAGCTAGGAATAGGCAGAGCTGGGATTCCCATTGGGGCTGGTTGACTCAGAGCCTGAACCTTTGACCATTACCTTATTCTGGTTTAGGATTGAGGTCATGTACAACAGGCGAAGAGGTTATCTGTTTACAAAGAAATGTGTGTAAGTGTGCGTGAGAGAGAGAGAATGCCGATTGATGATAGAAGGACCAAGTCCTTCTTCATGTGCCCTCTCTTCTCACTCATGCTGCACGTGTTGGTGATGTGAAAAGACCAGTCCCTAAGACATCTGTAGGATTTCTCTATTTGGGGGACCATAAAAATTAACGGTAGCTTATTGAGGAGAAATCTAAAGAGAGGGATTCCAAAGATTCCCTTTAGCATCTGTTCTTCAAAAATAATTATTCCTTGGGACCAGGGGTCTCTGGTGTGAGGAATGCATGTGTTATTCAGCAAGGGCCACAAGTGCCACCCACATTTGATATGGAAGTGGGAAGGGCCAGTCTTCAAAGGCTTCCGCCAAGGGAAAGAAGAAGGAGATGAGGTTCCATCATTAGACTGGACAGGAAACTCAGGCATCAGGTCCCTAACGCTGGTACCCCGAACCTGCAGACTCAGGTGGGATCAGCAGCTGCACAGCCAGAGGTAGGAATGACACTAGAGCAGTGATGGCAAACCTTTTAGAGATGAGTGTCCAAACTGCAACCCAAAACCCTTATTTATCACAAAGTGCCAACACTGCAATTAAACCTGAATACTGAGGTTTTAGTTTAGAAAAAACAACTCTATACTAACATCATTCTTCTTAAAAGAAAAACAAATAACATGAGCATCATAGCTTCACCACCACACTGTCTTAGACTTTTGGGTCCAGTCTTCAGGTGGGAATCTGCTCAGCCTGCTCTGGAGCCAGTCTTGCAGTAACAGGAAGTGCTGTTAAAAACAGTTCTGATTCGGAACCTCAGTATGGCCATATTCTGTTCTTGAAGCTACACAGTGGAAGAGCCCTGGAGCCAAGATTTAAGTCCAGGTGAAGAAACAGGCCGGAGAGGTTAAATGTGTTCCAGGTCATATATCTCCAGAGACCATGTTCTTTCTATTGTGGAAGACTCATGGAAAGTTCTGGAGGTTCTGTTGAGCTGCTGACTGGGGATGAAGGGAAGGAGTTGGAGTTTACCAAGAAACCCAAATGGCCTGGTGTCCTTCCTCAGCCCCCAGTGACCTTTCTGGGGATGCGGCAGAGCCAGATTGGGGCATGGCCTGGAGGAAGCCATGGGGCTTGGAGTAGGTTGATGAGTGACGAAGTGAGAACCAGAGCCAAAGCCACCCTGCCTCTCAGCTCCAGATTCAGAGCACTTTCCATGATGCTACGATGTCATGCCCCAGAAGAGGGGATGGCTCATAAGAAACATTGGAGAGCGCCCAAGTGTGACATGCAGCCTCTGCTAGATAAGCATGGAAACTTCTTCCCCAAAATTAATTTATTAATCATCCAAAGATTTATTATTTGTCAGACACTCTGCCAAGCATTTCCCACACATTATTCATTCTGTTTACAAACACAAGTCAGACACTGCGTGCATAGCAGAGGACAAGATGGACCAGGCCCTTGCCTCACAAATATCCTAAAAGTGGTAATTATTTCCCTCATTCTACACATGAAGAAACTGAGGCCCAGAGATGTTAAGAGACTTCCCAGTCACTGGGCTAAGCAGTGGCAAAGCTTTGAGCCTATGTCTGTCTACCTTCCCCATTTCAGCATTCAGCCTCTCCTTGCAATTTCCCTCAGTTACTCAAAGAGTGATTTGGTTTGATCCTTTGTCCCCAAAGCCAGGCTCTCCAAAAGTGCTTGCCCATGTTTCCATGATCCAGGGAAATGTTATGAGGGTAGACTTTACAGGCCCCCACTCTGGTATTAGGGTAGACTTTACAGACCCTCTTTCTGGCAGAAAAAGTCAACTCAAGACCTTGCCACCCACCCCTCCAGCACCTGTGGCTTCTGCTGCTGAAATGTTCTTTCCACCTCAGAACATCCACACACTCTTCAAGACCCAGTTAAATTATCCTTTATTATGGTTCAAAGCATCTTCCAAAGGCCCATGTATCGAGGGCTTGATCTCCAGTGCAGCAGTGTTCAGAGATGGGGCCTGGAGAAGAATGGGTCATGGCAGTGCTGACTTGTCAGTGGGTTAGCTCACTGATGAGTTCATCAGTGGAATGAACTGTTAGGAGGTGGGGTCTAGGAAGCAGGTCACTGGGGGATGCCTTTGGGGAAGTGGTATATCCTGTCCACAGCCCCTTTTCTCTTTCTCTGGCTCTTCCCTTCTGTTCTGCTTCCTAGCTGCCATGAAGTGAGTACCTTGTCTCTATTACACCTTTCCACCATGATGTATTTGTCTTGGAACCAGCTGACCATTGACTGAAACCTCTGAACCATATACCCCCTCTTTTAGGAAGTTGCCCCTGATTCTCCCAAGCAGAGACTGTCCTTGGTGTTCCCCTAACCCACTCCTTTAGAGAATTTTTCTTGGGTGTCTTCATAGACTCATGAACATGCCTGTCTTTCCCACTCACCTATCAGCTCTGTAGGGGCAAGGACCACCCATGTGACCCCTATTGCTGTGTATCTGCAGCTCCTGGCACACACTGTGTGTTCAGTAAATGTGTGTGAAACGAGTACAGCGTGGCCTTTCTCTCCTCTGCTTTACATCCCAGCTACAGACTTCACTGTAGTCCAGCTCTGTCCTTATGCTTTATCCCACTTGCTGACTGTGGGTTTAGGCCTGAGATGCTTCATTAACTAATAATAATGAGTCACTGTACTAGCCTCAGGAGCACTGTAAATGATAAAGTGTCAGGAGCGGGCAGTGGGATGTGGAATTTCAATGAGGCTAGAATGGTTCTTAAAACAGAGAAGATGCCATTTGTAATCTTTTTCTCTGTGATATTTTCTATACACCAACCTCAAACACCAACTTCGAGCCCCCTCATTGTCCCCCTCCAGGCTTAATTCTAGGCTGATTGTAGGGATTGCAAATCAGTGCCACATGTCAAGAGTGGTAGCCTCTCCCTACCCAAAGATACCCCTGTCCTAATCCTTGGAAGTGGTGAATTTTACCTTACATGGTAAAAGGGACTTCGCCAATCTCTTCACATAGGGAGATTATCCTAGATTATCTAGGTGAGCCCCAAGTATAAACCACCAGGGTGTTTATAAGAGGGATTTTTGACTACAGAAGAGGAGAGGATGGGATGATGGAAACTGAAATTGAAGTGATATGCTTTGAAGATGGAGGAAGGGGTCATGTGCCTTCAGGAGACCATGAGAAACTGAGAGATGGAGAGAAGGAGATCCTCTTCTCAGAGTTCCAGAAGGAACTCGACTTTGGCCCAGGAAAAAAAATGATTTTAGACTTCTGACCTTCAGAAGAGGTCAGAGAATAAATTTGTGTTTTAAACAACAAAGAGCATGGTAATTTGTTACAGCACCAATAGGAAACTAATACATCAGGCTACCACTCCATCTTCTGGAGACCTTGACATAGGCCATACTCCTTTCTGAGGATAGCCTCAGAAGTTTTCTTAGCACAACGAGACTGGCAATCACTAACACCTGATCAGAGCTGGAAAGGGAAGAGGGAACTTATTTGCTATTCCTGAACAGGGGATATTTCCTCCAACAGGAAGGGAGATGGGATCCCACAGAGATGAAGTGACATTCCCAGGTACATACAACACATTAATAACAGGGTTGGTTTTTCTGGCCACTTTTCCTAGTCCTTTGTAATCTCAAAAAGCCCAGGCTGGTAGCAGAAGCATCAGTGGTGAATGCTCATTTGGACTGAGCTCCCTGTGGGAACAATTCTCCCCCACCCCAAGCCAGGCCATTTAAAGAAACTGTCCTGCTGGGGCTTTCGCTGGTTCTGCTTACTGCCCCTTCCTGGAAGGCCAGCTCCGCAGCACGCTGGCCCTTCAGGGTGTATTTATCATCAAAGCTCTCTTGGAGGTTCCAGCCACCCTGCTAATGACTTACCGGGGGAATCTTTCTGGTTTGCTCTAATCTCTCCCTCAGGAAACCTGAGCTTGTGAAATGAGAGTTGCTAGGGAAGCTGAGAGCACTGTTACCTGAGAGGTGGAGATGCTGAGATACAGTGTTAGCCTCGCCACAGGTAGGTAAGGTTAGGACCTCACATGAAATGACTGCTTCTCCACCCAGATTTATTACCCAAGTATTTCCTCAGGGCTCAGCCTGTGGCTAAGCAGGTGATCTGCTCACAAACTCCCCACTGCTTTCCAAAACAATTTCATGGGGACATTCCAAGCTCTCCTTGGTTGGGCTGCACCCTTTCTTTCTAGCTTTATTTTCCTCTATGCTTCCTCTAATACTAATGCTACAGCAAATTTTACTCTTCTCTAAGAAAGGGGAAATAATTTGCCTTTAGTAGGAGGATTGGGGCCTGAATGAGAACACCTAAATCCTACCCATGCTTTTCTCTTGCTCCCCAACATGCAATCAGGCAGCAGATATCATCTACATAAGTCTCATTTGACTTTGTTTGTACCATGAACTAAACGCAGAGAAAAGATTTGCATGATAGGCTGGGAAATGTGGGTTTTGCTCCTGTCTCTGTGCCACACAGACCAGTGATGTTGGCAGATCCCCTCACTCCACTCCAGAGCACTTGGGTTCTGTATGCTCGAAGGGCTGGGCTCTTTCAGTCCTGTCCAGGAGACACATTTTCCACCACCCCCAATAGCCTGGGAAAACTCTAGGAGTCCTTGTGAGGAAAAATTCTCCCAGGGTTGGTGATAGCTGGGCTGGCCTAGTGAGGAATGAGCAAATTCAGGAGTTTAGCTCAGTAGGAAGAAGGGATTGCTAGCCAGGCTGCAGGACTGCAGAAAGAACTGGAAGGAGAAAGCAGAACTGTGGGTCTCTGAAGTTAGCTAATTGGGAGAGCAGGCCATCCACTCACAAAATACCAGGGAGCCTCAATTTGTGCCATTGAGCTTCGTGTGGGGCACACAGCAGTGGGCAAGATGGAAAAGGTCTCAAACAGGAAATTGAGTCTAGAAGAAGAAGGTAGGCATTTTAAGATGCAGTAAAAACACAGAGTGAAGGGCTGACCAGGGAGATGTACAGAGCCACAAGAACTGTAGAAGGGACTCTGCATTGGTGCAGGAGGGATCCAAGAAGGTTCTCTGGAAGAAGACATCCTTAATCTGAGATAACATAGTCATTTGTAAGTGAAGAAGACAGGAAGGGTGTTTTAGGCAAAAGTTCAGTCTAGGTAGAAAAATGTCCAACTCTTAGAGGTCAGAGACCAGCTAAAGAGATGAATAGAGGAAGAGACCAAGAATGAGGGCTGGACCTAAAACATAGGCAGCTGTTTTGTAGCCAGACAGGGAGAGAGCAGGGAAAACAGGCGTCTCTCTTCCTAGTCGCTGATGGCCTCCTTATCTGACCGGAAGTACAGTTTGGATGCTGCAGCCTAAGCAGAGGGACAACACTGAGGCCACAGGAGCTGAACAATGGAAGGTTAAGTGAGGGGAACAGAGCTAACAACAAAGCAAGCAGGGAAGCAGTGGAGTGTGGGTGGAGGGAAGAAAATAAATCTCCTTTAAAACATGCTGTGAAGCTCGGGGCTTAGCCTTAGTTTTTTCATCTGTAAAGCAGGGCTAGCTCACTGGACTTTGGTATGGATTAAAGAAGATAATATTCAGTACATTCAATGCTTAGCATAGACTTTGACACATGATGAGTGATTAATAAATCATAACTATTTTAGTCTGTTTTCTGTTGCTGTAGCAATATTTCTGAGGTTGGGTACTTTATAAAGAAAAGAGGTTTATTTAGCTCATGGTTTTGGAAGCTGACAGTCCAAGATAGGTTGGCATCATCTATTTGACCAATTCTTAGCTCAGTACTTCAAGTAGCGCCTAACAAAGAATCAGCTTAAATCTATTCATTGTACTTTACCTAAGCCATTTAGGATTAGGTTATCAGTTTTGGTGAGTGATCCCTTCAAGGTACCATAATGTGGCAAAGAAGCAGAAAGGTAAATGCCTGCATATACAATAGGTTAAGAGCATGGGGTTGCTTCAGTTTATAACAACCCATTCTAGTGAGAACTAACCAAGGTATCTCTAGAACTACATTAATCCCTTCTGAGGGCCATGCCTGCCGTGACCACATCAGCTCGTGCCAGGCCCCGCCTCTTAAAGGTTGTTACACCTCTCATCATCACCATACTGACAACCAAGCTTCTAGTACATAGACTTTTAGGGGACACATTCAATCATATCCAAACCATACCAACTACTCTTACTGTTATCAGTTCATTCATTCAACAAATATCTATTTTATGTGCCAGGCACTTTTCTGTGTACACCTTTTATGTGCCAGGCACTATTCCAGGTGCTGGGATATATCAGTGAGCAAGCAGATCAAAATCCTTGTTCCTGTGGAGTTTACACTCTAGTGGTTACTCACGTCATACACACAACACTGAGAGGAGGGTCTCACTGTCCCTAATTTGTAGCTGAAGATTAGAAACTGAGAAGCTGAAAACTTGCCAAGATGGTAACTCTAGCAAGTAGCAGAGGCAGAACGTAACCCACATTTGTGTGTGCCGTACCCAAGCCTCCTCCTGCGACTTCCCTTTGACAGGCAGTCTTGATTGTCGGCTTGACTGGATTAAAAGATTCCTGGAGAAGTGACTGGTTCTGAAGGCACCAACCTTCTCAGTGGGTTAACCCCCTGATGAGCTGTTAGGGGGCCAGGCCTCGTCTGCGGAAGTGAGTCACGGAGACGTGACCTGGGGGACGATATCTGGTTCTTGGTCTCTTTCTCTCCAGGGCTCTTGCCCTGTGTTCTGCTTCCTGGTCACCGTGAAGTGAGAAGATTTCCCCTGCCATGCCCTCCCACCTCAACGCTCCTGCTTCAGAGCCAGTCAGCTATGGACTGGAACTGTGAGCTAAAATAAACCTCACCTCCTTTAAGTCACAAGTGCCAAGTATTTTGTTTCAGACATTTATCAAACACCTAATGTATTAGTTACACTGGGCACTGGGGAATCACAGCGAAGAAGGTGTACTGGGTCCTTTTCCGCTTGGAGTTTATGCTGTGTGCATCTGTGTGTGTGTGTGTGTGTGTGTGTGTGTGTGTGTGTGTGTGTAAGGTAAATTGAAGGATGGCGATGGGAACCATCAGCAGAAAAGGGCATCTATTTCAACAGAGAACCCTTTCCCTGCACTTTGCTTCCCCAGATTTGTCTCTTGATTCTGTTCCCCTGCCTTATGCCTTTTTGTGCCAACTGGAGGGCAGGCACAGACTCCTGGAAGCTGCCGATGGGCTCTGGAAGTCCCCGATGCCAGAGCGGAAGCTGCGCTGAGAGCGAGTGCCTTGGCTCATCCTTTCAGGCCGATGTTCACTTTTGGTGTGGGTCTTTTATCTACTAGCTCAGTGCGACAATCAACGCTAATCCAATCTTCTGGGACCAAATGAAACAGCCTGCATTTAAAGGGCTCAGACTCTCTTTTCTGATGACCAAGCGACCTACATAATCACTCTCACCCCAGCCTGCCTGGGAGGACACCACCATTGACGGAGCTCAAGCCAGCACTCTCCCTGCTGGGAAATGGCTGGGATTTCTTCTGAGCTTGCCAAGCAGTAAGGAGAATAGGGCAGTGGGAGCCTGGCTAAAGACTCCAGAGCCCTGATTCTTGCCCTTGCTCTATAATTAGCTCCTTAAATGACTCTGAGGATATCTATTCCTACCACCCCATCACCAACCCTGGCCTCAGTTTCTCCACTTGGAATATGACATCTCAAAGGTCCCACTCTGTGCCATTATTCTAGGTCATCCAGTGATAGCAGCTCCTTCAACTTACTACCCCAGCCCGAAAATGTCCCCAGGGGCCACTGTGGTTCATGAAAGTTTGGTGTGATGGCTAATAGCATAGGTGTGTGTGTGCGTGTGTGTTTAAACATTACCAAGACACATAATATAAGATCAAGTTGCAGGATGGTTTATATACCACACACATATACCACATACATACTTGTCCATGCATATATATGTGTAGAACATCCAAGTATTTCTGGGAGGACATGAAAGAGCCTGGTAACATTGCAGGAAGAGAACTGGGTATCTAGGGAGATTTACATTTCATGGTACTTTTTTATACTTCTTGTCTATTGCTACTTCTTGTCTATTACTACTTTGAATATTAATAAATGAACTTAAAAAGTGTGTAGACTTTGCAACCAATTCACTCATTTACTTAAATATTTATTGAGCACCACTTATGTAGCAGGTACTGACATAGAAAGTGGTGAATAAGAGAGAGTTTGCCTCTAGGAAGCCTACATTCTATAGGACATAACTAGTGAATAAACATATCACTCAATGTCAGGCCAGGATAAAAGTTATGAAGCACACAGATAGAATGAGTGTGGAGCCTGGCTTTGCCATTTGCAGACTGTTTGAATTTAAGCACGTCCCTTTACTTTTTTGATCTTTGTTTTCCTCATTTATAAAATGGAGGTAATAAGATGTACTCATGGGATAATTGTAAGAATTCAATGAAGTGAATAACAGTACTGGGACATAATAGATACTTACTGCGTGTTGTTTATTGTATAGTTAATGTTGCTAAGGGAGGAGTCTAGAGGAGAGTGGAAGTGGCCATGAGCTGTGTAAGGATGGTGGGGATGATTAGACACTCAGGAAATGGGGGAGCCAAGAAGAGGTGACACACTGGCGTGGTTGGGGTAAAGGGTGACAATATGGAAGAAAAGGAGGGGTATGAAGGACCCAACCCTAAAGAGATGTGGGCTCTGACTCTTATACAGCAGGAAATCACATGGGGTTCTCCCCGCATGCCTGGTCTACCTAGGAAATTGTAAGGTACAGGCTGGTGAGAAGGAAGACTTTAATCCCATCCTCAGAGTCCAAGGACAGAGCCCCCTAGGTGTCTCGGAGGTCTGGATCTCTGAGTATAATGGGAAATGTTAGTGAAAAATATTCTGACACTTACCAACCTTCCATATCAAGGGGGCTACCACAGTGGGGTTTTGCAATAGGTAAAGGATATCAGGCTTAACTCTGAGAACTATGGAAAGGAAATTTACAGCCAAGGAGCATGGCTGGATCAGTGAATGGAAATTACTAAGAGAAAACATCAGAGATAATGGGGATTCTAGCCAAATTGACCAGCAGGATTCTCGCTGAAGGCAGGGCAGGACTATCAGATATCACCCTGGGGGCGGTGGAGGATGAGGAAGCAGATCCGTATGGAGGATTAGAGATTATGGCTAAACTGATTTAACAGGATTCTTATTAAACTCAGCCAATGCAGAGACCAACAGGAAATTCCAAAAGTCGGGGCCTCATGAGAAGTAGTTCAGGGGAACTTCTCATGGTCAAGGAGAGAATCTTGGCCACAGGTGTCTCCATGCTACTCCTGAGGGCTGCCAAGAGGGTTCCTTCTAATGTTCTACCCCATCCTCTGCAGTGATGCCAGACTCCTCACTATTGGAGTCACTCCCGACGCACAGGGCAGGTGACAATGTCTGAGCGATGTGTCAGAAGGGCTTTGCAAAGAATTTGGATGCAACCCAGGAACAGGGAGGGAGGACTTTCCTCGCAGGTTCCCAAGCCTGGCCAGGCTTCAGATCTGTGGAGCTGGTTACAGTGTAGGCCTCTTCTTTCCTGGGTTGGCTCTGGAATATAGGATGGGGCTCACGAATGTCTCCTTGGAGACCATGCTTCTGTGCCTAAATAAAGGACCTATGCTTCTTGGGGAAGCAGGGCGGGAGCTTCTCCTGCTCACCCTCGCTGGCCTTTGCTATAGCCCAGAAACAGACTCCAGGATCCATCTGTGATAGAAACTGCACTGTCACTTATTCAGTGACTTAAAGCTTAGTGGATGCCTGTGCATGCGTGTGCACACACATACTCATGTATATGCATATGTGTGTGTGTATACACATGTGTGTGATGTGGGGGAACAAGGACGCAGGAAGGGAGCACAGGCCTGGCAGAAGGAGGTAGCCAGAGAAGAGACACATTTGCTTCTCAAGGGAACGTGCAATTCAAAGAGAAAATCATTGTGTTTGGGGACTCTGTGAATCTCACCTGCGTTCAGTGGATCTTGGGGAATCTCACTCAGTGAAGCTTTTTATGCAAATCCACACAAACAAATTCTGGACCCTACTTGGAGTCCTGGGAGGGCTGACTCCATTTCAGGAGCCACTGGGAAGGAGAAACTAATAGGGAGCCCCTCTTGAAAGCTGAAGATAGGACGCTGGCCAGAACCCACAGGGATTATTGGACAGTTCTTGGTGATAGCTTCTTAGCCACTAGAAAATATATATCCAAATGGCATGGACACAAATCCAAAATGTCAATTTTTTTCTTAATTGTCTTTGAGCAGCAAAATTTCCTTCTGTCCAAAGGAAGTTTTGAATGGAACCCTGAGATAGAAAAGAGAAAGTAAAACAAGTCTATCTGGTCCATGGATGGAAACAGGGAAAGGGGCACTGGGACCCATCTGCTCAGGGATGCCTAGACACCTACCCCCATTTACACAGGCAGCGGAGGCTTAGCACAGATAAATGACCTTAAGCTCCCTCACCTTGGCACCATCCAGGCCCCTGCTGCAGTCTCTGCATTGCTTTATGCTGGTCTAGGGCCAGGTGGTATCAATTGGGTTCAGGGCTGTCCAGGTTGGGGGACCAGTTGTTCCTCGAAAAGGGAACCTTACAGAGGCCTTGGCCAGAAGCTTGGGAGCTGCCTCCCTGACTCCTGGTTCTGCAGCTTTGCCCCTCTGCCAAGGGCATAGGTTCAAAAGTCAGCCACTTGAAGTTGTGTCACCTTAGGCAAGTCGCTTAACTTCTCTCAGCCTCTGCTTCCTCTTCCATGAAATAGTTGTAGCTCCTACACCACAGGTTTGTGTAAAGAGTAAAAGGGTAGCAAAAACACGTTCCTACGTAGCCTGGGGAAGTATAAAGGTATCCAGCCAGTTGTACCTGGGTGGGAAGGCAGGCCTAGAAAATGACATTTTCCCGATTTTTCAAGAAAAAATAGGAAATCCAACTTTTTCATAAAACTGCCATATTTTAGGCCTTGCCAAGTAATTCATAGTTTTTAAGCATGGTATGGGTCAAACAGAACCCACCTGGAGAGCCAGGAGCTAGTAACCACAGATGCCCAGCAACAATCACAGCACCTAGGAGTCACTTCCTCCACTTTGTCCCATTTCCTTTCTCTCCTGCCCATCCTTTTGTCAGCTGAGCTCCAAATTTTCCTTCTAGGAAGAGGAAGAGATCTCTGCAAGCGCCTCAGCTGAGCCTGTGACCATGTCTGAGGTATCCTGCCTCTTCCACGCTCTAGTTTCTTTCCTCTTGGACACTCCCTTCTGCAAAGGGGTGTCTGTGTTGACTCTGCTTGGCAGCTTCAGAGCGTGCTCGTGAGTGTGTGTGTTTGTGTGTGTTGGGGGGCACGCAGCTTCTCAAACATCATCTCTACTTTCTGACTCTTAATTTCAAAGCCAACCTCTCAAGGAGTGAAGGCTTGAGGCATGCTGTAGGAGGATTAATCATCCTCTCCGAGGGGAACTCTCCAGGGCTCTGCTGGTGTCCTTGGAAGATACACATCTGGAGTAACCCTGGCTGCCTTCCGCTTCCTTGCTGGAGTGAGGACAAGCATGTGTTTTTGTGTGTGTTGTTCATGTGCATGCACGTGTTTCATGTATGTGCACACAAGTTCCTTGTGTACATCTGTATGCATGGAGGCAGATTTGGACACAGAGGGCCTGGTCTTCTTTCTGCTCCTCCATTTTTTTTTTTTTTACAAAAATCACTGGGCTTTTTATAGAAATGATACATACCTGTGGAAAAAAATTTACCTCAGAAAAGTTCAAAGAACACTGAAAAAAAAAAAGCAAAGCCAAAAACAAATTTAAAAATCCTGCCTCACAGAAAAAAATAATCACCGACAAGTGTTGGGTGAATATCTTCCCAGATGTCCTTTTCTATGTAGATAAACGGATGTAGAAACGCATATTTAATGTCACATAGTCGGGCTCATAAATATCCGTGCAGTTGTGCAGTATGTTTTTTCACTGGAGCCACATGTCCAGGACGCCTCTCCGGCAGTGTGTTCAGACTCCTCCGTGGCTGTGGCAGCAGAATGTCATGGATGTGCCGTCGTCTATTTATGGGCCTCCTGTGGTGAAACCACACATTCCCCCGTCTGGACCCAGAACTCATCACGTCGTGCAGGACAGCCTCCTCGCTGGCCTTCCTACCTTCCGGCCTTTCCCAGATCGTCCACCCCCCACGTGGTAGCCAGGGCTGCTATTAACCACGCCCATCAGATCCTATCTGAAAACGGTCTACAAAACGCTTAAATCTCTTCCCATCATTCCTGAAGTCCAGACCTCTTACCTATGCTGACAAGACCAATATTTTGCATGATCTGGCTGTGCGTAGCTGGCTTCCTCTGACCTCTTCTTTTGCCAGCCATATATCATTGATTTCTGGCTGAGAACCCCTGTGGCAGTTCACTCTGCCTGATTCTCTGCTAGGTCTTTGATAACTGTCTTTTCCACCGCTGAGATCTCAGCTCTGAGAGCTCTTTCCTGGCACACTTCCTCCAATCAGTGTAGCTCCCTGGGTCACTGTCCCATTACTCTATTTCCAAATTACAACGCTTACTACTAGAAAAGTTATTTTACTGACCTGTTTTCATATTGTTTGTCTCCCTGCCCGTTGCCGCATTCACTCAAGAGGAGGGATCTTGCGCACAGAAAGCGTACCCAGTTTTTGAGTAATTATTTGTTAAATGAATGAGTCAACCCCCAGCCTGTGCAAAACCCAGCACTCTCCCAACCCTCATGACCCCCTTCTCCCTGGCTCTCCCTGCACTTTTCCTTAAAATAACTCTGCTTTTCAAAGTGAGCTTAAATGTTCCTCTGCTCCCCAAAGAATCCAATCCCAAATGCAGCTGCAGCCCCTCAGCTTTCTGCCTCACACTACTCCTCAGGGAGTGCTTCATCCCTCCCTCCCTCTGCCAGGAAAGCTCCCCGCACTTCTACTCTCGAACTCTTGTCATCTGGCCTCTGCCGCCCAAATGTTACCCATCCTCAGCCCAGCTAAAATGTCACCACCACCAAGAGCCTGTCATGTTTTGGGCTGCAGGAATGATTTGTTCTCACTACTATGCTCAGGCAATGCTTTATCTGTTTCACCCCTGGGGCATTAACATTTTACGTCTTCTAATATTTGCATCTCTAGCTTAATTTTCTTTTTTTTTGGTACCTGGAATCAAACTCACAACCTTGTGCTTGCCAGGCAGGCGCTTGTGCCGCTGAGCTATATCTCCGGCCCTCTAGCTTAATCTTTCTTGCTAGATTATGTGTTCCTTGCTGGCAGAGACTATGGCTTTTCTACCTTTTTACAACAATTAACACAGAGAAAGTTTCTTGCACATGTTAGCTCTTCTAATCCTTACTAGGACAGTCTGAATGAGGAACTGGAGTTAGCCTCATTTTATAGATGAGAGTTTAAGACACTTGCCAAAGGTTACACAATGAGTAAGTGGTAAAGCTAGGATCTGAGTCCAAAGCTGGAACCTCTAACTGTGGGGCTAAAGCAGTTCAAACTGGTGCCTGTGGCCAAAACTCCTTTCTGTTGTCTTCGGTGTCTTTGTGCAGTAGCTGTAGACCCTCAGCTCCCAAGCCCTCAGGGCTTTGAAGTAAAGGGCCTGCAGGGACACTGATAGTGTGAAGGAAAACAAATTAAAAGACTGAAAGTTTAAATTCAAATTCGAGTTTCTGCCTGCAGGCTCTGCTTCTTACTCACTAATAACTCGAGTCAGTTTTAGGATCCAGATGGGGAGAGGGTGATTCCTACTAAGTTGCTGTACTGAAGCATTTCCAAAATTATGCTCAGGCCTCCCTTTCCCCCCTTATCTGTAATTTCACTTTCTGTGGTTTTAGTTACTGTGGTCAACTGCAGTCCGAAAATATTAACAAAAAATTCTAGAAATAAATGATTTACAAGTTTGTAAATGTGTGCCATTCTGAGTATTGTGATGAAATCTTGCACCTTCCCATCCCATTCTGCCCAGGACAGTTTTCATCTCTGTGTCTGGTGTATCCACATGGTATACACTGCCCTCCTGGAAGTCACTTTGTAGCAGCCTTGATTATCAGATCAAATATCATGGTATTGCAGTGCTTGTGTTTAAGGATACCTTGCTTTACTTTGTAATAGCCCCAAAAGCACAAAAGTGGTGATACTGGCAATTTGAATATGCAAAAAAAAAAAAAAAAAAGCCGTAAAGTCCTTCCTTTAAGTGAAAATACAATAAAATGTTTTTAGGAAGAGACAACATTCACATAAGTTTTATTACAGTATATTGTTATATTTGTCCTACTTTATTATTAGTTATTATTGTTAATCTCTTAGTATACCTAGTTCATAAATTAAGCTTTACTACAGGAATGTATGTATAGGAAAAACAGAATATGTATAGAGTTTAGTACCATCTGCCATTTCAGGGTTCCACTGGGGGACCATGGGACATGTCTCGAGGATAAGGAAGAATGCTATACCATCATTTGTTTACCCATGTTCCCGTTGATGGACATTCTGATTGTTTCCTGTTTTAGGTTATAAATAAAGTCACTAAAACATTCTTATGCATAGTATTTTCATAATCATATTTTCAGTTTTCTTATGTAAATATCTAAAAGAGTGGAATTGCTGGGTAGGTATATGTTTACCTTTATAAGAAATTGTCAGAGCTGGGTGTGGTGGTACATGCCTGTAATCCTAGCACTGCGGGAGACTGAGGCAGGATAATAGCAAGTGCAAGTCCAGCCTGGGCAACTTAGGGACTTAGACCCTGTCTCAAAAATTTGAAAAAGGGCTGGCGATGTAGCTCATTGTGAAGGCTATAAGTTCAATTCCCAATTATCACCAACAAAACAAAACAAAACAAAATGAAACAAAATCTGTCAGGCCATTTCCTCAAATGGTTGACCAAATTTATACTGCAATCAACAGTATATGATAGTTCCGGTAACTCCATATCCTTGCCAACATTTAACATTGACAATCTTTAAAATTCAACGTATTGGGGCAGAGCTGCAGGCACGTGGTGCGGCTGCTCTTGTGTGACCACTGCCAAGGTGCTGTCGCAGCTGGGCATGGACCCCCACAGTCAAGGTGCCATGTTGCAGAGTGGGGTCCCCGGGTTGCAGGAGGAGAACTTGCAGGGCTCCTGAGTAGAACGGCACTTCAGCAATAATAGGAATGGGAGCAGTGTTCCAGCCTCAGTTTCTATTTAAAATGGTGACATGGAAAAAATACTGCTAGGTGCCCAGCATGAATCTGGACGGAGTAGCTCTAAGAGTTCTCACCGTGACAGCCCGCCTCGCTCACAGACACCACGAGATACAGACAGAGCTTCTGAAACAGACACACAGAGCACTGGAGAACAGAACAGCTCTCAGTCTGAGGACGATTATATTGAGAGAAGGAAAGAAGTTGAAAGCATCTTGAAGAAAGCTCAGAATGGATATGGGACTGGTCAAGTCAGCCAGAAAATACACTGAAGGAGCTCCTCTTTAAACGCCTGAAGCACACAGCTAGCTACTCTCAGCACGAGAAACACGAGTGTTATGAGGAAAGGGGTCGTTTTCTCAGCGGAATTTCTGAAGGTTCTTCTTCCGTCTCTGCTGCTGTCTCATCTACTAGCCATTGGATTGGGGGTCTACACTGGAAGGTGTCTGACAACCTCCGCCAGCGCTTTTTGATGAAGAATTGGGTCCAACTTTGCTGACATGGCAGGAATTTGTGTCTGAGCTTGTGACAGCTAACTTGAAGAGCTATCATGATCACTGGGTGGCTGCACCACTGGTTTAGTCTGTACATGCTGTGCTCCTGATTAGTAAAGTGAAAGAATAGACACTAAAATCATGCTGATCTGTAATTATACCTATGGGATCAATTAATGAGCATGGCGCACTATTATCTACTTTAAGAATTTAGTAGTAAATTTTCTTTGGATATTAGATATAAATAATATAAATAATTTTAATATACTAATCATGATGTATGTTGTATTTAAAAATGTCTAACCTTAATTCAGTTAAAATACTTTATATTTCAAAGAATGAATTACATTGATATTAAAATCACCACGTTGCTGGGCGTGGTGGTGCACATGTGTAATCCTAGCACTTGGGAGGCTGAGGCAGGAGGATTGCCATGATTTTAAGGCCAGCCTGAACTACATAGTGAGATCCTGTCTCAAAAAACCAAAAAACAAAACAAACAAACAAAAAAATCAGTACATTAAGGGGTTTGCCCCCTCATATATTGTGGCCTTATAATTACACTGTTGTAGAATATGTTTAATCTATATGGATGCAGACTGTCTATAAAGACCACTTAACTATATAAATTGTTCTTAAGTAATAAAGAGAGAACAAGGTACAATTACAAATTCCACTGAGTTGGTACACTAAGCTGTTGTTCCTTTCCCAGTGTGAGGACTCCAGGTATCACCTTGGGTGGTCAGTTTTCTGACGAAGGCGTCTATTCTGTAACTTTTACCCTTCATAACTCTGGATTGCTGGATTTAATCTTATTGTTGTGCTCAACTTTTGTGCTCTTTTTTTTTTTTTTTTTTGGTGGGTACCGGGGGTCGAACTCAGGACCTTGCGCACCAGCAGGCGCCCGTGCCGCTGAGCGATATCACCGGCCCGTTTTTCGTATGTGGGTACCGGGAGTTGAACTCAGGACCTAGCGCTTGCCAGGCAGGCGCTTATGCTGCTGAGCTATCTCACCGGCCTCAAAGCTCTTAAAATTAGCTTTATTGTAAGCAAATCTACATCTACTTTAGAAGGCTGGAAATTTAAAAAAAATTATTGCCAAATACTTTAGAGATTATTGTACTTACATATGGTTAAAAAATCAAATACCATGAGAGTTTTTTTATTAAACCAGGCCTGATCCTCACTGTGTAATTCTTTATCTTTTCTAGAGCATGATTTTTAGAAAGTGCGCATCTTTGATATGCTATGTATATCATACTGTATTTGTTTCACCTTTCCACCCCTAATTCAGATGTGTTAAAATAAATATAACATTTTAACTTTAAAAAAAATTCAACATATTGGATGGGTGTGCACTGTATGTCATTATGGCTTTAATTTGCATTTTCCTAGTGACTAATAATGTTAGGCACCTTTTTGTTTATTGGCCATTTGTATCTTCCTTTAGAAAGTGTCCGCCCAATGCTTTTGTCTACTCTAAAAAAATTGTCTTTTTATTTTTGAATAGAGGAGTTCTATTTTGGAGGGGAGTTTTAAGAGTTCTTTATGAATATTGGATAAAAGTCCCTTGTCAGACACATGTATTGTGACTATACTATATTCTCTTAGTTAAGGTTTGTCTTTTCATCCTTTTACTGATGTCTTTTGATGAGGTTTATATTTTGAGGAAGATGAATTTATCAATATTTTAAGATTAGTACTTTTGGGCCAGTGATATAGCTCAGTGGCATAAGTGCCTGCCTGGCAAGCACAAGGTCCTGAGTTCGACTCCCAGTACCCGTATATAAAAAAAAAAAAAAAAGATTAGTACTTTCTGTGTTCTATCCAAGAAATCTTTGCTTTCTCTAGGCTTCTTGTGCTTACTATTTGCATAGTATGTCCTTTCACATTCATTTACTTTCAATCTTATCTGTGCTTTTATAGAACATTTTCTGATGACAGCATATAGCTGGGTCTCACTTTTTTATCCCATCTGAAAATTTCTGCCTGGATTTGTGGAATATTTAGCCTATTTAAATTTAATGTAAATTCATGAAATTATTGATATTGTTAGCTCTGGGTCTACCATCTTGCTATTTGTTTTGCATTTGTTCATATGTTCTTTGTTCCTTTTTGCATCCATTCTGTATTCATTTGAATTATTTTTCATATTCCATTTTATCTCTGTTGGTTTTTTGCTATACCTCCTTATTTTATATTTAATGGTTGATTTAGGGTAACAATATACATCTTTAATCTATCACAGTCTACTTAGAATTAATATTGTATCAACTCATGTGATGCAAGAAATTGGCAATACTATTATTTCCATTTACTTTTACCCATTATTTCTTACTGTGCATTTTACTTCTACATATGTTATAAACTCCACATTACATTATTACCTTTGCTTTACACTACCCATCATATTTTAAAAAATTAAGATATGAAGGGAAAAAAGCCTTTTATATTTACCTACATATTCAATATGTTTAGTTCTCATTTCTTTATCTAGATCCATGTTGCATCTGAAGAACTTCACTATGACTTACAGTTAAGATGACAAATCCTTTCAACTTTTCAGCCTTTTTTTCTGAAAATATCTTTATTTTGGCTTTATTTCTAAGGATTTTTCCTGGATATACAATTCTAGAATGCACGGTTTAATTTAGTTTAATTTTATTGCATTTTCTCTTAGCATCTTTGATACAGTATTTAATTTCCTTCTTGTCTACATTGTTTCTTTTTAAAAGTGGGTTTGTTTTTCTAATTTCCAATAAGTAATACATATTTTGGCCCTGGTTACATTGAAGATGTTCTTTGCATCTCTGGTTTAAGCAGTTTGACCACCAGGAGCTTTTATATTCTCTGTGTTTCTCCTGCTTGGGGCTATTGAGCTATTTGAATCTGTACATTGATACTTTTCATTACATTTGGAAAAAGTTGGCTCTTGTTTCTTCAAATATTTTTTCTTTCCCAATCTTCTCTTCTTCTGAAATGCTAATTATACCTTAGAGTGCTTAATATTGTCACAACAGTTAGTTTTTCTTTTCTTTTTAGTCTCTTTCTTCTGTGTTCTTTACTTGGTTGTTTTATTTTTATTTTAAAGAGAAAAAATAGAACAAAATTTCAAAACAACATAATAAGAGGGTAACAATGGTTAATACATTGTGTATTGTTATCTTTAAATTAGTTACTCAGGGTATAAGATATCGGCATTCAATTGTCCAAACAATATTAGCACAAACCTTTCTTTTCAATGAACTAAGAGAAATTAGTAGTATATCTATCTTAAGTATCATATATATATATATATATATATATATATTTTTTTTTTTTTTTTTGGTTTTCCCTTCCTTCTTTTCTCCGTTCCCCCATCCCAGTTTCTCTTTCCTTTTGAGCAGTTTCTTCCCGTTTTACAATATCTATTGTACATTTTGGATCTTATTTACTCTTTCAGCTTCTCATGCTAGAGAGACAATACGATGTTTACACATGTGTGTCTGGTTTATTTCACTTACGAGTATGGTCTCGAGTTGCATCCATTTACCTATAAAAGTCTCTAGTTTATCCTTCTTTATGACTGAGTAGTACTCCATTATATAAAAATACCACATCTTTTTTTATCCATTCCTTGGTAGATGGGCATTTGGGTTGTTTCCAAGATTTAGCTATTACACATTGTGCTGCTATAAACATGGGTGCACATATATCGCTGTGGTATGATGTTTTTAATTCTTCTGGGAAGATACCCAGAAGGGGTATAGCTGAGTTAAATGGGACCGCCAATGCTAGTTTTTGGAGGAATCTCCATACTGATTTCCACATTGGTTGCACAAGTTTACATTCCCACCAACAGTGAAGAAGGGTTCCTTTTTCCCCACAGCCCCTCTAGCATTTGTTATTGGTTGATTTCTTGGTGATAGCCATTCTTTCCACGGTGGGCTGGAATCTCAGTGTTGTTTTAATATGCATCTCTTGAATGACCAGTGATGTTGAACATTTTTCATATATTTATTTGCTGTTTGTATTTCTTCATCTGAGAAATGTGTATTCATCTCAGATGCCCATTTTTGGATTGGGTCTTTGAATTTGGGAGGCCTGATTTTTTTCAGTTCTTTATATGTTCTTGATAAAAGTCTTTTGTCTGAGGGACAGTTGGCTAAAATTTTTTCCCAGTGTATGGGTTTTCTTTTCACTCTGTTGGTGATTTCTTTTGATGTGCAAAAGCTTTTTAATAAGATGAGATCCCAGTTATTGATTCTTTGAAGTACTTCCCGTGCAGTTTGGTTTTGGTTCATGAACTCTCTGCCTACCCCTATGTCTTCAAGATTTCTATGTATTTTCTCTTCCAGTAGATTTAGTGTTTCTGTTTTAATATTTAGATCTTTGATCTATTTCAAACTTAGTTTAGTGCATGGTGAAAGATATGGGTCTGATTTTAATCTTTGGCATGTGGAGAGCCAGTTTTTCCAGCACCATTTATTAAAGAGGCTATTTTTCTTTCAGTGAATGGGTTTGGCACCTTTGTCAAAGATAAGGTGGCTGAGTATGTCTGGAGTTGTTTCTGCATCTTCTAATCTGTTCCATTGATCTTCGGGTCTGTTTTTTTGTGTTTTTTTTTTTTTTTTACCACACTGTTTTTTATCACTGTAGCTTTATAGTATAATGTCAAGTCAGGGATTGTGATACCCCCTGCCTTGCCTTTGTTGCCCAGAATTGCCTTTGCTATTCTAGGTCTCTTCTGATTCAAATGAATTCAAATGAATTTTAGGATTGTTTTCTCTAATTCTGTGAGATATGCTGTTGGAATTTTGATTGGAATTGCATTAAATCTGTATAAAAATTTTGGAAGTATGGCCATTTTCAATATATTAGTTCTTCCTATCTAAGAGCAAGGGATATCTTTCCATTTTCTTTTTCTTTTTTAATGTGGGTACCAGGAGTCGAACTCAGGACCTCGCGCTTGCCAGGCAGGTGCTTACACCATTGAGCTATCTCACTGGCCCTCCATTGTCTGATATCCTTTTCAGTCTCCTTTTTCAGAGTACTGTGGTTTTCAATGTAGAGGTCTTTTACATCCTTTGTTAGATTGATTCCTAAGTATTTCACTTTTTTGGATGCTATTGTAAAAGGTGTTGTTACCCTAATTTCTCTTTCAGTGAGTTTGTTATTCGTGTACAGGAAGGCTATTGATTTTTTTTTTTTTTTTTTTTTTGTGGGTACCGGGGGGTCGACCTCAGGACCTCGCGCGCCAACAGGCGCCCGTGCCGCTGAGCGATATCACCGGCCCCTTTTTCGTATGTGGGTTCCGGGAGTCGAACTCGGGCCCTCGCGCTTGCCGGGCAGGCGCTTAAGCCGCTGAGCCATCTCACCGGCCCGGCTATTGATTTTTGAATGTTGACTTTGTATCCAGCTATGCTACTGAATTTGCTTATTAAATCTAGCAGTTTTTTAGTGGAGTTTTTGGGGTCTTTTATGTAGAGTATCATGTCATCTGCAAATAATGATAATTTAACTTCTTCCTTTCCTATTGTTATTCCTTTTTTTTCTTTCTCTTGTCTAATTGTTCTGGCTAAAGTTTCCAGGACTATGTTGAATAAGAGTGGAGACAGTGGACATCCTTGTCTTGTTCCTGATTTTAGAGAGAAAGCTTTCAGTTTTTGTCCATTTAGTATGATATTGGCTGTTGGTTTGTCATAGATGGCTTTTATCAGATTGAGATAAAGACCATCTGTTCCAATTTTCTGTAGGGTTTTTATCATGAATGCGTGCTGGACTTTGTCAAAAGCTTTTTCTGCATCTATTGAGATGATCATATGATTTTTGTCCTTGGCTCTGTTAATATGGTGTATTACATTTATTGATTTACGTATGTTGAACCATCCCCGCATTCCTGGGATGAATCCAACTTGGTCATGGTGTATAATCTTCTTGATGATTTGCTGCATTCTGTTTGCCAGTATCTTATTGAGGATTTCTGCATCTATGTTCATTAGGGAGATTGGCCTGTAGTTTTCTTTCTTGGTTGGGTCCTTCTTTGGTTTTGGTATCAGGGTAATGCTTGCTTCCAGGAATGAATTTGGGAGTATTGCTTCCCTTTCAATTTCATTAAAGAGTTTGAGAAGTAGTGGTGTTAGGTCTTCTCTAAATTTCTTGTAGAATTTGGCAGTGAATCCATCAGGGCCTGGGCTTTTCTTTGTTGGGAGGTTTTTAATTACATCTTTGATTTCATTGATTGATATTGGTTTATTTAGGATTTTTATATCTTCTTGATTCAGCTTTGGTAATTCATATGTATCTAGGAATCTGTCCATTTCTTCTGCATTTTCTATCTTATTAGAATACAAGTTTTCAAAGTAGGTGTAGATGATCTTCTGGATTTCTGCACGGTCTGTTGTGATTTCACCCTTTTCATTCCCAATTGCGTGGATTTGAGTCTTTTCTTTCCTTTTTTTGATAAGGTTGGATAAGGGTTTTTTGATTTTATGTAATCTTTCAAAGAACCAACTCTTTGATTCATTGATTCTTTGTAGTTTTTTTAGTCTCCAATATGTTAATTTCTGCTCTGATCTTTATAATTGCCTCCCTTGTACGAGATTTTGGCTTACCCTGCTCTTCCTTTTCTAGAAGTTTGAGGTTCACCATTAAGTTGTTTATTTGCACTTACTCTATTTTCCTGATATGGGTATTTACTGCTATAAATTTCCCCCTTAGGACTGCTTTCATTGTATCCCATAAGTTCCATTATGTTGTACTGTCATTATCATTCAGTTGTAGAAACTGTCTAATTTCTTCTTTAATTTCTTCTGTGACCCATTGACTGTTCAGCAGGGTGCTATTTAATTTCCATGTGTTTAGGAAGTTCTTGTGGTTTCTTTCGCTGTTGATTTCCAATTTCATTGCACTATGGTCTGATAATATGCATGGGATAATTTCAACTCTTTTGCATTTACTTAAGCAGGTTCTATGAGCTAGTATGTGGTCTATTTTGGAGAACGTCCCATGTGCAGCTGAGAAGAATGTGTATTCTGATGTTGTGGGGTGGAACACTCTGTAGACAGCTACTAAGTCCATTTGTTCAAAAGTTTGTTCTAATATTCTAATATTCATTGTTGATTTTTTGTCTAGTTGATCTGTCTTTTTGTTACAGTGGGGTATTGAGATCCCCCAATACAATTATATTAGTGCTTACTTGATTTTTCATGCCCATTAATATTTGTTTTATATAGTTGGGTGCACTGGTATTTGTATAGTTATGATTGTTATCTCTTCCTCTTGGATTGTTCTCTTTACAAGGATGTAGCAACATTCTTTATCTCTCTTAATCAGTCTTGGCCTGAAATTCACTTTGTCTGCAAAAAGAATAGCTACCCCTGCTTTTTTCTGGGTTCCTGTCACATGGAGTATTATCTTCCATCCTTTGACTTTCTGTCTATGAATTTCTTTTTGAGTTAAATGTGTTTCTTGTATGTAGCATGTTGTTGGATCTTGCTTCTTGATCCATTCTGCCAGTCTGTGTCTTTTGATTGGTGAATTGAGACCATTAACATTGATGGTTAAAACTGATATGTATTGACTTATTCTTGTCATGTTATTTTCCTGTTGTTGGCCCCCCTCTTTTTTTTTCCTCTCCCTCTGTTTAATTGTTTGCCTTGCTTGGTGGATTCCTTCTGTTGGGGTTCACAGAGTTGTAGTCCTTGTTATCTCTTTCTAGAATGTCCTTCAAAACATTTTGGAGTGCTGGTTTGGTGGTCATAAATTTTCTCAGATGTTCTTTGTCATGGAAGTATTTTATTTCTCCATCAGTTTTGAAAGATAGTTTTGTGGGGTACATCAATCTGGGTTGAAGGTTATTTTCTTTTAGAACTTGAAATACTTCACTCCAAGCTCTTCTTGACTTGAGGTTTTGTGCTGATTCTGTGATTCTGATGGGCGTTCCTTTATAGGTGATTTGTTTCTTTTCCCTAACAGCTTTTAAGATTCTAGTCTTGTGTTGCATTTCTGGAATCTTGACTATGATATGCCTGGCTGAAGATTTTTTTTTTTTTTTTGATCATGGCTAATTGGAGTTCTGTATGCCTCACTTATCTGTACATCAAATTCTTCTTCTCTACCAGGGAAGTTTTTTGCCATGACGTCTGTGAACAGTTTTTTTTATATCATTTATGCTATCTCCTGCTTTTTCACTGACTCCAATCAATCTTAAGTTATTCTTCTTTGCCTCATCTAGCAACTGCTGGATTGATTTCTCAGGTCCCTTGCTATTTTTAAGAAATCTTTCTTTTCATGATCACTAACTGCAAGCCTGTCTTCTATAATGAGATCCTGTCCTCACAATGGCTTAATCTGCTACAAATACTTTCAATGGAATTTTTATTCTCCTGGATATCGGCTTGAATCTGCCTTATGGATTCCATTTCTTTCCAATGCTGAGCATTCATGGCTTCCATAATTTTCTTTAGCTCATCTATTTTTTTGTCTGTATCTGCTCTAGAGTCCTTAAGCATGGTCTTCATTGTGGACATCATCTCTGCAGTTATATGAGAAATTATTTCTGATTTTTATTTTTTCCAGAGCCTCATTCAATTGCTTTGTTGTTACCACTTCAGAGATGCCAGGTGGGTGGCTTTCAGTTTGTCCCACCTCATTGCCCCCATGGGTTTGCCTTTGTGAACTGGATGTCTGGAGTTGCATCTTGTTTAAGTGTCTTCTCATTTTCTTTTCTTTCTTTAGTTTAATTCCTGGGGTGATGCTTGTAAATTGCCTATGGTAGGTTGCTTTACTGCTAGTATTTAAAACCCTTAGGAGATGACTACTTCTCTGAGGTATCTTCCAGGTGTAGCTTGTTTTCGGGTTTTGAAACTGTTGCAAGATCCCACCTCTGCAATTTGTTGGAGATGAGAAGTTGCTGCCTGTTTGGCCCAGTCCTTGGTTTTTTGGCACTGTGCCACAGTATTTTCTGTGACCCTAGTCAATCTCAGTCATAGAATACTAGGAAGAATAGCTGTTTAGAACAATTATGTCACTTTTGGCTATAGTGGTACCAAAAGCATCAAACACAGTCTAGAAAATTACAGACTGAGCTAACCAGTTATTTGCCACTTTTAACCATATAAACTAGATTTGTGGTTATATAACGAATTCTAAAACAAACCAGAAAATTATATGCAGTATACAAGTCCTTAATATGTCAATTTTGCCCTCAGGGGTTAAAATTTAAAATGAGTTAATGAGAAAATAGAGAAGTGAAAGAAGAGGAAGGAATTAGAAGTAAGGCTGGAGGACAAAGAGGGATCACGCTAACTTTGGGAAACTGGTGCAGAAGACTGGCGGAAAAGAGAGAAGGATGGGATAAAAGGAAGAACAGAACAGAACCATAACCACAAAGAGTCTAGAAACTCCATTTACACTCACATAAAAACAAGAAGAAACAATGAAGGAAAAAAAAAAGAGAGAGAGGAAAAAAATTAAAAAAAAAAAAAAGAAGAAAAGAAAAAGGTTCACTTCCAGGTTGGTCTCTGCTGTCGCTGGTAGATGTGTGGAGACAGAGTCCCGTCCCATGCCAATCTGTCCCCGCAAGCCAGCAGGAGCTTTCTGGCAGGGTGGTGGATAGGCTCAGTGAACCTGCACTTTCTGGCTGAGACCAGACTCATTAGGCTCTGAGTCCTGAGCTTGGCCAGCCTCTCCAAGTTGGCTCCCAGCCAATCGCTCTCTTGTGCGGGACGACTGAGCCCTCAGCACTCACCGCCAGCCAGTGCAGTCCCTCAGGTCTGCTGCTTCCCTGCACCACCGCGTCTTTCCGTGGAGGCTCCTGCGGTTGCCGGCAGTCACCGTGTGTCTGCAGGTTTGAACCGCTCCTGTCCTACAGTGAGTCCTGACTCGGTGAGAAGGCGCCAGAGGCTACCAACTTCCTCTTTTTTTTTTTTTTTTGTAGGTACCGGGGGTCGATCTCAGGACCTTGTGCGCCAGCAGGCGCCCGTGCACCTGAGCGACATCACCAGCCCTTTTTTCGTGTGTGGGCACTGGGAGTTGAACTCGGGCCCTCGCGCTTGCCAGGCAGGCGCTTATGCCACTGAGCCATCTCACTGGCCCCAGGTTCAATTATTATATCCATCTTTTCCTTGAAAAATTGAAAACATATTTATAATAAGTGTTTTAAATCCCTGTCTACTAATCACAACATTTCTGTCATCTCTGGGTCGTTTCTCTTGATTTTTATTGGTTACTTACTCTTCCTAGTTACGGCCCGTTTTTGGGTGATAACTTGTTTGATAACTTTGATGGCGTGACAGACACTGTGGTTACTCTATGTTCAGAGTCTGGAATTTACTGTCTTCCATTAAAGAGTTAGAATTTTTTTTCTGGCAGGTACTGAATTCACTAGGGGATCCACTTGATCTTTTAAGGCTTATTTTTAAGCTTTGTGAGGATGTGTCTTTAGTAATCCTTATCCTGGTGCTTGAACAGCTCTGGACCTTAAACTGCAGCTTTTGCAGGATCTCTGATGAACACTAGACCATCTGCTGTAGATGATCGGAACTCATGTGCATCCTAGCACTGTGACTTTTCAGCTCACAGTTCCTTTCCAACTATTCTCTGCCAGGCAATGCAGAATCTAATCTTGAGTATTTGCTTTATGTTTGGCTAAAGATTAAAGGGGGCCCCTGTCCAAATTTCAGAGTTCTTTCCATACACAGATCTTTTATTTTTATTTTTATTTTTTGTGGTGCTGGGGATCAAACCCAGGGCCTTATGCATGCAAGGCAAGAGCTCTACCACTGAGACACATTCCCAGCCCATTCATACACAAACCTTTGCAATTCCAGTTGGCTCAGCATCCCTGAGCTCTGATCTGTACTCCCTCTGCGCCCTGCCTGCAGTTCACCTCCTTATGATTTGGACAAATACTTCCAAGCAGAGAGCCAGGGCAACTTCTCTAATGGGTCACAGTCTGCTACTATCTATTGTTCAGCATTTTAAAATAGTTACTCTATGTATTTTTTCAAGGTGGAAGAGTTTGTCCAGTCCCAGTTATTTTATCAGGACCTGAAGCAGAAGTCAGTTTTTATTTTCAGGAACTGCTTTTTGTAATTTAATTTTGTTTTGTAATTATACGGAATACTTACATGACTCCAAATCAAATGTATAGAACAACCCATTCATAGATGTGTAGCTTGTATGCTTATATTTTCCACTCTATTCCTTTCAACTTTCTATACATGGCAACTAAAAATACTAGTTATGCTTTACTTTCCCTTTTTTTGTTAATATAAGCAGATGTGTGTTTATGTGCATGTGTATGTTTTGTATTCACAGCCTACTTATGTAAACTCTGCATACTCTCCCCTAGCTTGCTTTTTTCCCCATGTGACTATGTAATCTTGTGATTACTCCACAGTAGTGTCAAGAGATATAGCTCATTTCTTCATCATAGTTGCATAGTCCTCAATTGTAAGAGTCACTAATTTGTCCTGGTTTTCCAATTTTAGCATCGAAAGTTCCATGTGTCCTGAACAAACCAGAATGGTTGTCACCCTGTTATTTTATGGGTTGTCACCTATGTTTCCTTATAGTACTTGTATGGTTTTATTTTTTTTACCAGTACATGTTTGCAGTATAGTACATGCAGTTTACAATCATCTTGGAGAGTGGGTACATGTACATAATACAGCTTGGCTCTTTTTTTTAATTCCTCCCCTCCTCTTAATCCCCTTTCCCCATTTTCATTCTCATTGATATTATTAATCTTATCTCATGTTTATGATATATAATGGCTACATTCATTGAGGTTATTAAGTTCCTGTACATGGCATACATTTATTCTACTTATCTCCCCCCACGTTCTCTTGGACCTCTTCCCATTTGCAAGAGATCTATCTCCTTGTCTCCTTCTGTTCATCCTTTATTGTGTTCTTTCTTTGTACGTTGCCTCACTCAAATGAGAGATACTGTATGGTATTTAAGCTTGTGTGTCTGATTTATTTCACTCACCATTATATTTTCCAGGTGCATCCATTTTCCTGCAAATGTCTCAAATTTGTCTTTATAGCTGAGTAGTATTCCATTATGTACAGATACATCCAGTAGTCTGTTGGTGGGTATATAGGCTCCTTCCAGGATTTAGCTATTATGAATTATGCTGCTATAAACATTGGTATGCATATATCGCTACAGTATGATGCCTTTAGGTCTTTGGGAAGATACCTAGAAGGAGGATAACTGGGTCATATGGAATTTCTAATTTTAGTTCTTTGAGGAATATCCATATTAATTTCCATAATAGTATCTTACATTCCCACCAACAATGTAGGAGGGTTCCTTTTTCACTACAGCTTGCCAAGATTTGTGTTTTTTTTTTTTTTTTTTTTTTTTTTTTTGATTTCTTGGTGATGGCCATTCTTTCTGGTATAAGACAGAATCTTACAGTTATTTTAATTTGCATTTCTCTAGTGGCCAAGGATGTTGAACATTTTTCATATATTTGGGCTAACAGTTCTCTGGGAGCTGGATAAGTAACATAAGTCACAATATTGATAAAAGCTAAACTAAGATAGAGGCTCTAAGCTGTTCAGAAAAATTATCTCAGATTTTCCAGTGGTCACCGACTAGCCTGTGGCAAGCCAAATCTAGCCTACATGCTTGGTGAGCACGAAAATTTTTAAATTTTTGAATTAGTTGCTAGTATTTAGAAATTAAATGATTTTACATAACAATATAGATTTTCAAGTTCGGTAAAGGTAATAATACAAGCTTTAGACACAGTGGGCCACATCTCCACATGACAACAACCAGCAGGAGTTAAGTGACTGGTGCCTCCTAGATTAGGTATGAACTCTTAGGTTTTCCCCCAACACCCTCATTGCAGTTACCTGGTGAGGCCCTGAGGGCATTTGAATCTATTCTTCCTCTGCTTAAAACAGCCGGAAAAAGAAAAATGATGTCCCTGGCTCTGGCATGTAGTGAGTGATCAGTAAATACTCGTGAATGAACAAATTGCCTCTTAGCAGTCAGGTTCTGAGAGCTGGGCAGACTGAGTGGAGGTCATGTGACAGATGGTGGCTGAGAAAGGCATCCAGAGATGTTCTGCCTGGTGCACAGCTTAGGCCAGGCATCTGAGGCTGTCCAAGTACTTGCCCACATGTTCTTTCTCACCTATTAGCTGGCTAATGGCTGCAGAGTTGGTCTCGGGCCCTTAACTATCTCAGCTGTTCTCAGTTGGAACATTTGTAATCGCCCCATTAACACAGACCCTTGGGAAGAAGGCCTCGGGCCTCAAGAGAGAAATGGGTCTTATGTGACTTTGCAACTTCACAGAGTCAGGCTTGAGTCTCTTATTTTTTTTCCCTTTCCACATAGTTCTCCTCGACCTTGTCAAATCTGCTGACAGTTGGCCTCTGGGGACAGTGTGAAGGCAGAACGCGGGTGGCTCTAGACAAGGTGGGAGCCTGCACCCATCACTCAGGGCCTTATTTACCACCTCAGAGGGAAGAGCAGAGGGCTCAAGATCTCTCAGGCCTCAGGCCTCTCACTCCTCCAAGATCCTGGAGCTTCACCAGGTAACTGCCTTAAAAAACAGACACACGCTTTTTTTTTTAATTCAGCAAAAAGTATTGAGCACTTTGTCCTCTGTGTCAGCCACTGCACTGTCAGCCAAGGCTGGTAGAATTCCACAGATGTGTTCCTGCATTCTAGTGGGGAAGCAGAAATGAGCCTGGAGGAAAGAGGCACGGTAGCAGCAGGACAAGTGCTGCAGGAGTGCCTGACCAATGCAGGGTGGTCAGCAAGGGCTTCCAGCTGAGACCTCAGTGACGGTGCAGTAGTGCTCCCCCGGGAGAAGGAATGGACTGGGTGAGGACCCAGGGCCAGATGTGAGTCACTGGACCCAGCTTCATGGGCTGGAGCTCAGAGGGAAAGGGTGAGAAGGCAGGAAAGCAATGCCGAAGCAGCTGATGGGGAAATTGCAGTGAGCACTTACTACTTGCTGCCGCTAAACATTTTCTCTGCATAATGGGATGTTAGGGAAACATATCTTTTACCTCAGGATGCGCAGAGGATCAAGAAGTGCTATTTTCTCCCTCTTTCGATGAGAACTGCCAGTGATAGTGCCCAGACACACTCTCCTGGGCAAATTGGAAGGCAGCAGAGTGAATCTTGTCACACAAAATTCCCTTTCCAATGATGTTTTCAATCATGATTGAAAACAAAGGGAGACGGAGTTGGAGGAGCAGTGTTCCTGAGGAGGGTTCCCTTCCCTCCCCTTCCCATTCCACACCCCGAGCAGCCAGTCCAAGGGGGGAGTTGGCATAGGGAGGGTGTTGAAGGGCCCCAAGGATCCCTCCTGCAGTTTAGGGAGTCTGCAAGAAGGAGAGACTGATTGGTCACCCTCAGCTGGACACCTGCTGAGTGGCAGAGCCTCCTGCCCCATCTGTGCTGCCCCCATCTGTGCATGGGAACTGAATGTGGTGAGCTAGCTGGGCCTGTACGTCCCTTACTCAGCTGGGGTTCCCCAGAGTTTAGGGCTGAATGTAGACATGCTGAGGAAGGGAGGAAGGACAGCTCAGTAAGCAGGGAGTTGGGATGTAGTGTGTACCCGAAGACCCAAAGGACTGGGTAGTCTGAGGTCCCTGCAGCTCAGAGTGAAGGGACCTGGAGGCTTCCAAAAAAGACTCAGCCACCCAAGGGAGATTTAGTGCACCCTGAAAGGGGAAAGACTATCCTAGAGCCCTGTAAGGGCTGAAGGATGTATAGGCTGCCCCTCTCTGGGTGGTCCTCAGAACTGCCATTAAGCTAAACTAAATGCCACTCCCAGGAAAAGCAGACCCACCACCAATATACACCAAGACCATCACATCAGCAGAATCACATGGAAAGATACTGGGCCTTTGAAAGGCTGGGGATGCCTCCTTGCTTCTACCAGGTGGTCACATGGCAACATATTGGCTGCTTGTCTTTAACACTGGACACTAGAGGAGAAAAGAGAGTCATAGAGCAGAGAGAGAAGATGTAGATATTGCTCCAAGATGCTAAGGAAGAGGGAGAAAGAATGAGGAGGCCAAGCCCCTTCCCTACTTCTGGTCATATTCCTCAAGCCATGGGTCCAGACCATACCAGGAAGATGAAAGAAGTGAGATTTAAAACAAGCAGGAGTTTTCAATTGGACTGTTTTTTTATGACCTGAATGTTTTGGCACCTACTGAAGTCATCATTACCAAATACATAAGGTAGTGGACTTGACTGGTATAACTGAAGGCAGAAAATAGAAGGGAACAAAAGGCTGCTTTCATGACCAATGAATCAGTTACTCATCCGTTATACCACCGAATCCTCGACACAATCATACAGGGCCAAGTACTATTATTATCTCAGTTTGAGAGATGAGGGAACCAAGGGTCCAAGAGATTAAGGAATTTAATCAAAACCCAGGCTAATGACTGAACTACTACTGTTGGACTTTAAAGCAACATCACTGACTAACACCCCTTCCTCACAGGAGAGCTGAGGCTGCACTCTGCTCAGGGCAAGCATTTCCTCTTTCAGCTACTGTTGGAAGGAAAGCTGCGATGAGGGACTCACCACCTGCCCAGATTGCTTATTCCGTTTTCAGATGCCTGTTGAAATAATAATAGTTCTTTTTTTTTTTTTTCCCCAGTACTGGGGATTGAACCCAGGGCCTTCACACTGAGCTACATTCCCAGCCCTATTTTTATTTTTTTAATTTTGAGACAGGGCCTTGCTAAGTTGCTAAATTGCCCAGGCTGGGCTTGACAACTCCATCCTTCTGCCTCAGCTTCCCAGGGTGCTGGGATTATAGGTGTGGGCCAAAACGCTCAACTACTAGTTACATCTTTATAGGGCTTTCTGGTCAACACCCACAATGCTCATTCAGTGAGTATTTATGGGGCACCTCCCACTATGCTGAGGGCTCCCACCTACTCTGAGAAGAGGGCTCAGGGGGCAGTTCTATCATCTGTCTTGTACAGATGAGGTAAGGGAGGTAAACAAAGACTGGTGTCTTGCCTAAGGTCACACAGAACCACCACCATCACCACCACCATCACACTTCTCAGTGTGTACTAGGCACTGTGCTAAGTCTCTTCCCAGTCTGGTGGGATTTGAAAGCTCCTATCCAGTACTTTTTCACTGCCCCAGCCAGCTTTCCCATATTCTTCCTGATCTCTGACTGCCTGACTTCTTGCATGTATCCTCTGGCCAAAGGATTGATTCTCTGTCTTGTGGCAGTTCCTGCAGTGGGGAGCCAGGGAATGGCATGAATCTTAGAGAAAAGCAAAGAATTTGACTTCTTTCCCCAGCCCTGGCTCATCATGCCTGCTGCTATAGGAGAAGGCACTGACAGTTCAAAGAATGGGCCCTTGATTAATATCTCATCCTCTATAAATAAGTGAGTAGCACGCTCCGAATGTACAGCTTGCTGGTGCCTTCGTGCCCTTTATCGCTCCCCACACCTCAGCACAGCCCTGGCCTCAAGATTTACAGCTTGAAACTTTCAGCCAGGCTCTGTTGAGCTCCTAAGCTTGGCAGTGGGTCTCCTCTGCTTTTCGCTCCTGAGGAGCTGTCTTCTCTATGGACTTACCAGTTGCCTACATAGCTGGTAATCAGTCTACTATGACAAAGTGGTTAAAAGCTGGGCTTGCATGGGTTCAAATCCCAGCTCTGCCACTTCTGAGTTTGTGACCATGAGTGAGTTACTCAACTTCTCTGACATACTGAATAAAAATGATGAAAATAGTATATATCCTAGAATTTATATCCTGATTAGGAAGACAGACAATAAGTAGGCAGTCACCTATATAAGAATTTCAGTTAGTGGTGAAATGTTGGAGAGTGAGTGAAGGTGGTCAAGAAGAACTTACTCTGAGGAGGCTCTATTTAAGCTAAAGCATTAATGATGAGAAAGAGCTGGTCTGAGGAGGAGTTAAAAACAGCTGGCTCCAGGCAGAGAAGGAAAAGGGAGTGAGTGTGGCCAGGGAGTGGGACTCTGGGCAAGCTCTCTGAGGAGGGCCTGGCAAGGGAAAGCACTGGTCAGAGAGGGACCCAGGGCTAGGGCTCATGTGGGAAGGTTGGCCAGCCTCTCACTAGAGGTATAGTGTGGGTGTAGGTATGGGTGTGTGGTGAATAAGGTCGGAAAGGTTGGGCTGGCATTAAAAAGTGGTGAAATCGGGCCGGTGAGATGGCTCAGCGGCATAAGCGCCTGCCTTGCAAGCGCGAGGGCCCGAGTTCGACTCCCGGATCCCACATACGAAAAAGGGGCCGGTGATATCGCTCAGAGGCACGGGCGCCTGCTGGTGCGCGAGGTCCTGAGGTCGACCCCCCGGTACCCACAAAAAAAAAAAAAAAAAAAAAAAAAAAAAAAAAAGTGGTGAAATCTCAGGGATGGAAGAGAAACGAAAAAGACCATGGTGGGAGACACTGATGCTGTCGTGAGGCCCATCAGCTCAACCCGTGGGTTTGGTCCCGCAGCAGCACCTTCCAGCCTCTGGGGTCCAAGGAGGCGTGGAGGGGAGGTGGCTGGTCCTTGTGATAGTTAATTGATTTGTGTCAAGTTGTGTAAGAAACGCCCAACTAAATTGGATCAGCATAGTTCTGGGTGTGGCTGAGGGGATTTACGGGGATTTGCTGAGTGTGAGTGACAGCAACCAATGGGCTTGCTGCCTGCAAAGTATAAAAGGGAAACGAAGAAGGAAGGCTCACTTCTGTTTCTTCGGAGGAGCTCTGGTCTTCACCTTCAGCTTGGATGTGGCCTCCTGACTTCCAGTACAGACCTTTCAGCCTCCTGATATGGACTTGCGTGGGACACTACACTGAGCTCCTGGCCTTCGACTGCATCCTTTGGATCTCTAGCTCAGATAGACCTTTTGCACTCTTCCATACCTGACTCTGTGGGCAGCCATTCTAAGCCAATCTTGTAAATTCTTACATATTTGTATATCTTACATTAAATCTGTTTCTCTAGTAAGTGCTGACTGAGGCAAAATGTGTGGGTCACCCCAGCACGTGGGGTGAGTGCTGTCAGTTGTGCTTTTCTGACTTCAGACCCCTTATCTTTGTTCCCCCTTTTACTAACGTAAAATATTCTCCAGAGCAGGTCTCGTTCTGTCATTTATGCAGTGATGTGCTAATAAGAGGCTCTCCAAACAAACACAACAGCTACTGATTTATAGTTTTTTTGTCAATTACTGTGTAAATACTCGCAGTATGACCGATTTTAAGCTACCTGTCTAGTATCTCTGGTGGTTCTGTTGGCAAAAGATGCACACCATCCACTCTCAGGAGCTGGTGTTGGCTGGGTCCAGCACACCTCTGCATTTATCCCTGAGAAATAACGACCAGCATTTATGAAGCACTTACTAGTACTGGGTACAGCTGTAAGCACATTGTATGTACCAATGGATAACCACACTTTGGGGTAGGAGCCATTAATATTTCCATTACACAGGTAAGAAGTGCAACTTGCTCAAGAGATCCACGTAGTTAGAACAAATGGAGCTGAGACTGAACTCAAGAACCCAGCTCCCAGAGCCAGTGTTCTTTGGATTTTCTTTTTAATTTTGACTTTTTACTGTTAAAATTTTTATTGCAATGTAAGTTATGTAAAGTAAATGAATCCTAAGTGACAGATCAATAAATTTCTATCTGTCTGTCTATCTCCTTGTAACCAGACTGAGATGTAGCAATACATTTGAAGCCCCTACCCGATTCCATCACCCCTCTCTGTTACACTCTTCCTGCAAAGGAGCCACCACTAGGATTTGTATCACCATAACTGCATTCTGTCTGTTTTTGAGTTTTATGTAGACAGAATGATTCAATACCTCATCTTTGTGTCTGACTTCTTTCTCTCTAATGATACACCTGGGAGATCGATCCACGTCATTACATTTATCAGTCCTTCTTTTGCACTGTCATGTGATATTCTACAGGGTGTGAACATACCACAGTACATTTATCTGCTGTCCTATGGATGGTCACTGGGATTGTTTCCATAAAGTGCATTCGTGCTTTGCTATGGTAGGTAGCCTCTCAAATTTCCTGAGATTCCCTGGGTCTTCCTGTCTCTGAGGGATCTGCACCCTCAACATGTGGGTTGAGTGGTGTCATTGGATTATTAGTTTCTGATTGTAACTGTAACAAATTACTGCAGACTCAGGGGCTTATAGAAACACAGATGTATTATCCTAAGTCTACAGGAATTAGAAATCTAAAATGGCTCAGCACAGTGATGCTGTTTCTGGAGGCTTTATGAGTAAAAGCCTTTTTCTTTCCCTTTGCAACTTTTGGAGGTCACCTACATCACTCCAACCTCTGCTTCTGCCACACATCTCCTCTCCTCCCTTCTTCTTACAAGGATTCTGTGATTACACTGGGCCTACCCAGATAATCTGAGAAAACTTCACCAATCTCAAAAGCCTTAACTTAATCATACCTGCAAAGTCCTTTTTGCCACACAGGGCAACATGTTCACAGGGCTGGGGGATTACAACACCAATGTCTTTGGGAGGCCACTGTTGTGCCTCTCGCTCTGGACTATCTGCTGAATAAAGAATCTTTATGTAATGAATGGAGCCCTGAGGTGGGGATCAAGAGCCTAGGGTTTTAATCTAGACCCTGCGTTGATTCATGGTGGGAACTCGAGTAATCTGTTGGATCTCTGAGTTTTGGGAAGGTATAAAATGAAGGCTGGGCCAGATGATCTCCATCACACATGCCTTCCAGTTCCACTGTGTATGATTCTGCAGACTAACTTTAGGATTGGGGTTCCATCCAGCCACACTTTTTATCGGCATGTGTCCATCTCTTCCTGCCCCAGGAGAAAAGGAGCATGTTTTTTGAGAAGACCCCCTACCTACACACACATTGTCTTCTCTCTCTTCCTTTTCATTTTATGGCCTCTGGGCCTTTCATTCAGAATACCTTTGAATCACTGTTACTGATTTCCCAGTCTCCTCGGGTCATACCCTCCCACTCTCAATTTTTCTTTAAGTGGAAATTTGAAAACCCAGTTTGGTAAAAAAAATAAAATAAAAAAGATTGCCTACACGATTTCAGGGGCTGGGCTGATCAAGCAGCTCTTCAAGGAATCTGAGAGCCAAGTTCTGGGGAAGAAGTAATGGAGATGTCCTAATTATTCATTTCTGTTATGAACTGACCCATTCTTTCATTTGTATTCAATGGCTGTTTGAGCCACCGGGCTCCCAATAACTATTAAAAAGAGAAAGTGGAACACAGAATTATTTTCTTTTTTTGCAGCAGAAAGTCTGCTTTGTTGCAAAATGAATAAAGCAAAAGCCTGCTGGACCTCCATATTTTCTAGTAGTCAATCAGTTGATCTTTTCCAGCTGGCAGCTTATGGCTGATTTCTTCCTCCATCCACTCTTTCATTGATATGATCATTGATTAACCTCTACTTTCCCAAGTTATATGGTATTCAGTAAATGTACTTTGGGGTCAGATGCTCATGCATTCAGTAAGTGCTCATTATGCATCTACTTTATGTCGGGTACTGTGGCTGGCACTGGGGACAACAATAAGCAAAACAGACAAGAGGGCTGTCCTCATGAAGCTTGTACTGATAGAAAGGACAGATGATAACCTCATGATCTCATGAAGTGTGGGGTCACAGACTGTAGCAAACACCATGAAGGAAAAGTTGGGGAAGATATGAGAGGTTATTACAAGAAGACATGATTTAATTTAGGGGTTAGAAGTTCTGCCCTGAGGAAAGCCTTCTGAGTCAAGATCTGAAGATGTTACGTCAGAATTAACTGGGTGAAGGAGGGCATGTACTGCAGGCAGAAGAGGCAGTTCAAGTAAAGTCCCTGAGGCAGGAGGAAGCCGGGAAAGCTTGAGGGCTTTGGAGAATGCAAGAGTGAAGGGAGAAGAGAGAAGGAACAATATATCATGGGAAGTTTTGAATTTCTTAGTTCTGCAATAAACTGTGGAACTTTCAGTGTCTTCATCTATAAAATGGGTATGATAATAGCTTCCTTGCAGGATTATCTATGAAGGTTCACTGAGACAAAGTATGCAAAGTACTCAGCCCAGAACCACTTCCTCTACACCAATCTCGGAATAAGTGGTCGGAACTAGTCGTGTGACTGTGTGCAATGTGCGCTGTTATTGGGAGCTTGTTGAGGGTTGTGTGAATTGAATTTGGTCTGTGCCTTCAGAGAGTGTCTAATACATTTGGGGAGGTTGGCAAAAGCTAGTCCATCCGGGTGCTCTAAGAGATTCTCCACTGAGAGTGTTAGAGCAAGCACAGGGGAGGGGATATGCTGACTCCTGCAGGGAGCTGGGAAGGCTGCTTGGTTGGGGTGGGGGCACACCCACAAAACTGACATGAAATACGCATAATTCTAGTCAGACAGAAAGCAAGGAACATCTTAGCCTCCCTGGCAGCATCTGGGAAGCAGAGAGAAACAGCTGCATTCCTTACCCTCCTGCTGAAGTGAAGGAACACAGAGGTGTTGCTTTTCTTATTAATCCGGTTGTGAGCATTTTTTAGACCAGCTGTCCTTCCATCCCTGAGCCCCTGAGGAATGAGTTACAGAGCCTCAAAACAACATCATTAAAATGCTTCCCAGAAAGATTCCGAAGCTGGGTGGGTGAGAGGCTAAGAACAGCACAAAACAATGTGAGCGGCCTGGAAGAGACAGAGGCTGTGGCTGCAGCAGGAAATGGTTCTGGTTTAGCTCTGCAAGGACTTGGGGAATAATCTTGGATGAGTCTTCTCACCACTGGCACTTGGTTTGCAAACCCGCAATATAAAAGGGTCAGCCTGGATGACCTCTGATGATATTTGTCCCTCTGACATTCCATGCTTCAAAGAGGAAGCTGAAATGGCCACATTACCCTCTTGCTACAATTTTAGGGGCAATTTCACTGACACCATAGGAGAAAAAGGAGGCAATTCTTCAGATAGTTCTGATTCAGTTCTCACCTCAAATCTTTTTAAATGTGAAATCTACACAACTGTAACCTCAGTTCATTTGGGAACCTAACATATATCTGGCTGATTAATTAATTTCATTTCCCTAAATCTAGCCCTAGACTTGGTATTTTTTTTTTAAGAGAAAAAAACAATGATACACAATTTCATAACAGTATACTAGGAAATTAACAATGGTTCATATACTGCATATTGCTATCTTCAAAGTACTTGCTCAGATTACAAGATATAGGCATGAAAAATTGATCAAATGATATAAGCACAAACTGTTCTTTTCAATGAACTAAAAGAAATTAGTAGTATAATTATCTTAGCTATCTTGTGTATATATATATATTTTTTTTTTCCTTTCCCTTCCTTCTTTTCTCCATTCCCCCATCCCAGTTCTTTCCTTTTTAGAGGTTTCTTTCCCTTTTACAATATCTACTGTAGATTTTGGATCTCTTTTACTCTTTCAGTTTCTTACACTAGGGAGACAATACAATGTTTACACATGCAAGTCTGATTTATTTCACTTATGAATATGGTCTTTAGTTGCATCCATTTACCTATAAAAGCCTTGAGTTTATCCTTCTTTATAGCCGAGTAGTACTCCATTGTATAAAAATACATCTTTTTAATCCATTCCTCGGTTGATGGGCATCTGAGTTGTTTCCAAGATTTAGCTATTACAAATTGTGTTGCTATAAACATAGGTGTGCATATATTGCTGTGGTATGATGTTTTTAATTCTTCTGGGAAAATACCCAGAAAGGGAATAGCTGGGTCAAATGGGACCTCTAATCCTAGTTTTTTGAGGAATCTCCACACTGATTTCCACAGTGGTTGTACCAGTCTACACTCCCACCAACAGTGGAGAAGGGTTCCTTTTTCCCCACCAGCATTTTTGGTTGATTTTTTGATGATAGCCATTCTTTCTGGGGTGAGATGGAATCTCAGTGTTGTTTTAATTTGCATTTCTCGCATGACCAGTGATGTTGAACATTTTTTCATATATTTATTTGCCATTTGTATTTCTTCATCTGAGAAGTGTGTATTCATCTCACATGCCCATTTTTGGATTGGGTCTTTGAATTTGGGGGGCCTGATTTTTTTCAATTCTTTATATGTTTTCAATAAAAGTCTTGTCTGAGGGACAGTTGGCTAAAATATTTTCCCAATCTGTGGGTATTCTTTTCACTCTGTTGGTGATTTCTTTTGACGTGCAAAAGCTTTTTAATAAGCTGAGATCCCAGTTGTTCATTCTTTGAAGTACTTCCCATGCAGTCTGGTTTTTGTTCATGAACTCTCTGTCTACCTCTATGTCTTCAAGATTTCTATGTACTTTCTGTTCCGGTAGATTTAGTGTTTCTGTTTTAATATTTAGATCTTTGATCCATTTTGACTTTAGTTTAGTGCATGGTGATAGACATGGGTCTAGTTTTAGTCTTTGGCATGTGGAAAGCCAATTTTTCCAGCACCATTTATTAAAGAGGCTATCTTTCCTCCAGAGAACATGTTTGGCCCCTTTGTCAAAGATAAGGTGGCTGAGTGTGTTTGTAGTTGTGTCTGCATCTTCTAATCTGATCCATTGATCCTCAGGTCTGTTTTCTTGCCAGTACCATGCTGATTTTATCACAGTAGCTTTGTAGTATAATTTCAAGTCAGGGGTTGTGATGCCTCCTGCCTTGCCTTTGTTGCCCAAGAGGTATTTCTAAGAAGTGTGTGATCATGGGCAAGTCATTTAGCTTTTCCAAGTCTCTTTCTCCTTCTTACCATGAAGACATGCCACTAAGTCATTTTTTTTGTGGCCCCCTTTGGCTCTCATATTCTCTGTTTATTCACCACTTTGCTCCTTGTGCAGGCCACTTAACTCCAGAAACAAGTGAGATGTGGAAAGGTCAGCCAGGGTATGCTACCACTTCCCTAGACCTCCTGATGCGATCTGAATGAAGTCATGTACTTAATGGTGCCTTTCCTGGATGAGCAGAAGAGTGAAGCAGTTATAAGCATGGGCATTGATGTGCGCAGCCTGGGATCAGATCCAGTCTCTGACACTTACTATCTGAGGCCTTCAGCAAATGCCAAGCAACAGAAAGCAGCTATGATTTTAGCTAGGCAGGAAAGTAAGAAGGCTCAGTTTCCTTGTCTGTGAAAGGAGAGTTAGGGCTTCAGGACTACTTACTGCTGTTGTAGTGGATGCAACTGCCTATTGCTTAGAGTTATAAGGGTTAATCATAGAGTGTTTTCCAGGAAGTGTCTGTCTGCCATACAGTAAAACAGCTTCCCTATTAAATATGCAACTAACCCTCAGCCTTAGGGTTAGGAAAATGGGTAGAGGCAGGGTTGATGACCAGGTCAAGTGCATATTCTCTGTAAACGGGGCAGCTGTTTCCAGCAACCATAACATTGTAGGTCCCAGTGTTGTCAGATCTAATTTTTTAAGAGAACTAGAATCCTAGATTTTTAGATGAAATGCTTGGTTTTTAAGTATTAGCTTGCAATTAAAACAAAAAACAAAAAACAAAACATGCATCTCAAACTAAGATATGGCTGTGGCCAGAGGGGCCCACAGTTGTAACCTCTATTAAGTGCTCAGTGAATGGTAGGAGAAAATTTCTTCATCTAATTTAACCCTCTCAATGTCCTCATTTTACAGATATAGAAACTGAGGCCGAGGCTGGGAGAGGTAAGACGACTTTCGCAATGTTATATGGTGGGATTGTATTAGAGCCAGGATTTTAATTTAGACCTTTGACTCCTAATCTGGTGCTGTTTTTGCCAAGCCATGAGAATCTTCTGGAAGCCTCCATGCTAAGCTGCCTGGGACTGACCAGAAGCCCCACAGGAGCTCAGGGATTGGAGACACACTGTTTCTTTCTCTCACATTCTTTTCTTCAGTTATTACAGATAACAGTAGTTTGAGAACATCTACAGATTCCCCACCTACATGCCTGCATGAAACATCCATAGCCCAGTGGTGGCTCAAGACAGGGGGTTGATTCAGATCTTTCAGGCAATGGAATTGTCTCAGACTTCCCCTCACCCCAAGCCTTCCAGCTCTGCCCACTTTCCTGAGACAGAGTCACAGAATAGCTTTTAGGTACATGGTGTCTTATAAGGATACAGGACAAATAATCCTCAATACCATAAAATTATGGTATAAGACATAATCTCTTGTTAAATACTTGAGCTTTAGCAAATTTTAAGCTAAAAATGGATTGTTTATTTTTAACAAAACAAGATTTCCATATGAAAATCTACTATATTTTTTTTATCAGAAAAACCTAAAGCAGGGCCGGTGAGATGGCTCAGCGGCATAAGCGCCTGCCTGGCAAGCGCGAGGGCCTGAGTTCGACTCCCGGAACCCACATACGAAAAAAGGGCCGGTGATATCGCTCAGCGGCATGGGTGCCTGCTGGTGCACTAGGTCCTGAGGTTAACCCCTGGTACCCACAAAAAAAAAAAAGAAAGAAAAAAAAGAAGAAAAACCTAAAGCATTGCTGGCTGTAATGGACCTTTTCATACCCTTTCCCCATACTCATCCACTTCCCAGTGCATCCTTCTTTTGGGGAGCCTGATATTGTCTTCTAAAATGTCTCACTTGTCCCCGATTCTCAAACTTCATTTCCTTCACTTTAAATTCTAGTGCAAACTGGCTTGGCATCCCATCAGTGTCCCTCTGCTCTGACAGGCTTTCTCCCCACCAAGAAGTCTGCTCTCCTCCATTCTGAGAGCCTCGTTAGGGATGGCTCAGATGCATACTGTCGGCAAATCTCTTCTGGAAACACGGTTCCCACTTTGGCAGGAGATGGAGCAGGCACTATCCTGCTGGGGACCAGCATGGCTTATCAGCCTTAGCCCCAACTCTATGTGCTTTACTGAGTTTTCATAATTTCTTTTCCCTGCAATTGCTTCCTCTCAAAGGTATTTGCATTTAAACAAGAGTTTGAACCCCTGCTGATTATTTTCCTCTTCTTTGATTCCATTACAAAGGCAGTCAGAGTCGCTGGCATGTTGGTGTCTGGATGGGTTCCATGGCAACAGCAATGGAGTTGAATGGTGTGAACTTTACCTCTTTCCTTTTGTGGATATGATTGGCAGAGTAGACACATTTAGGAGAAATTTCAAGGAAGTAAAAGCGGAAATGTTTGTCACCTCTGGGTCTCCTGGGCCTGCTTCAAGAACCTCTGACTAGATTGCAGTGAGTAATCTTCAGGGAGGAGGAAGCTCCTTGGGTTATGTTTTAAAGCCAAGGGCACATGGTTCTATGGGGAGAATGGTGCAAAGAATGGGAAGAACAAGGCTCCTTCGTCTGTCACCACTTGGTGCCATGGCCGTGATTAACATGGTTGCCTTGCACACTGGTGAGTGCAGGAGGAGCCCCTGCTCTAAAGGGCTTGGCTCATCTTGCATCTAGCAGAGAAGTGTGTCATACCAAGCGCTCAGCTTTGGTGTGAGGCAAAGCTGGTCCAAAGTCCAGCTGCATCATATACATGGTTTGTGACTTCAGGCAAATAGTTTAACTCTATTAAGCTTCCTTGTTCTATGGGGGTAAGATGGGGCTGTAGTAACTGGAGTTGTTGTTCCTGTTCTTCACACCCTCTTTCTGCCATGGGACTTTACAAGGTACACATGTGCACAGGAATATGTTTTCTTACCTTGTAAAAAGCCCTGGTTTGTGAGCTGGCCATGTGACTTATCGGAACCAATGGAATGTTACGAACTCAGTGTGAGTGCTGACCACAGAGTGCTTCCAAGGTTCGCTTTGCCTCTCCTCTCCTGTGATCTACTGCCGGAACAATACGCACTTCATAGTGCCTGCTCTGCGAAGGAAGAAGACACATATGGAACATACTAGAAGCTAACCATGAGCTTGGAGACACCCTCTTGCTCAAAGTTGAGTCCTTCCCAAACTGGTCTGCAGGGCCATGAACTAGAGAATGGGGTGCTTTTTATTATAAACCACCAAGTCTTGGGAGTAGTTTGTCACACAACATTATTGTGGCCAGAGCTGACTAATGTGGAGAAACTACAACAGTCAGGATTAAAAGAGAATATGAATGCTTTACCCAGATGTTGGCTGTCTCCAGGTGCCACTGACTGATTCAGCCTGCACCACTTCCAAAGTAGAACTCTTCCAGAGCCTCCTCCTCCTTCAAATCTAGAACACGATCTCATGAAACAACATACATTTACTAAAGATTTTGCTGGGGAGATGGAGAAGAAGGCACAGCAGCATACATCAAAGTCTCTATAGTCATCATTTCCCTTTAAAGACTGTCCTGGGCTACCAACCATCTGCTCATCACACTCTATCTGCCCCTAAACCCATGGTCCCTCTGAGACCCTCCTCATCTCTTTCAGACACAGACATGACCTTTAGCCTCCTCCTACAATCTTACATCTGATGCTCACCAGACACACCCAAGCCCAGCAGCAAGAGACTTCCAGTGTCCTCTGAGATGGTATAGTAGAAGCTATCCTTGCTTTGTGTCCCCTTTGTGCTCGCTGTTCCAAACTGCCTTTTTTTTTTTTTTTTGTGGGTACCGGGGGTCGACCTCAGGACCTCGCACGCCAGCAGGCGCCCATGCCGCTGAGCGATATCACCGGCCCTTTTTTTGTATGTGGGTTCCGGGAGTCGAACTCGGGCCCTCACGCTTGCCAGGCAGGTGCTTATGCTGCTGAGCCATCTCACCGGCCACCAAACTGCCATTTTGCTCCTTTACAATCACAGTGACTTTTTGGTCTGAAGACCTTGTGCGGCCTAAAACTGGGCAGGCCAGAAATGCCAGGAGTGACCCTGTTGGGTGATAGGCAGGAGTTGGTGGATAAATATCTCAGCTTCCTCATTCCTGGATGAGGCAGTTCTGAAGCAGGTTCCACACTGTCTTTCTGAGGAGCCCAGCAGACCTGAGCCTTGGTGACCACAGCTGCTACTCGATACCGGCTTCCTTCCCTTCCCTATCTTTCTTAACCCACTCCCATCATTTCTCGGGATCACTTCCCAAATAAACTATGTGCACCTTGATATTTGTGTCGGGGTCTTCTTTGGAAGAATTCAACCTCAGACATAGGGTGTGTGTATAAATGTGTGTGTACATTTCTGTGTGTAAATGCATGTAAAATGATACAAAAGGCAAATAAATCTCTTGTTATAAGATGGGTGTGGTGGCATGCCCCTGTAATCTTTGCACTCAGGAGGCTGAGGCAGGAGAATTGCTGTGAGTTCAAGGCCAGCCTGAGCGATAGTAAGTTGAACACCAGCCTGAACTACATAGTGCAGTCTTGTCTTAAAAAAATAAATAAACTATGGTTTTCCTCACTCTTAATGCAGTACCACATAGATAGCATTTAAAATGTGTTGGTTATGTTTACAATGATGGCAACTTGGAAGAACACGAAATTCTATGTACTATATAGTTGGGGCGTACTTGGCACAGTTCCCCCAACATATTCTGAGTAGACTCTTTGCTTCTTCCTTAAACACCTAAGCTCAGGAATATCTATTCTATTTGCAGCCTCTGGTCTGGCTTTCATAGTCATAGTAACCCATAACTTCTAAAGAGCATTTTTAAATTTATAAAATGATTTAATATTCATTCATGCAACTGTTATTTTTTACATGCCTACTATATAGCAGGCATTGACCAAGGTGCCAGGAGAACAGCAAGGACCAGGACCGGCAAGGACTGGGCCCTTTTGGAACTCAGGTTCTAGCGGAAGAAAGGCACACAACTTAACAATGAATTAATTAAACCAGTTAATATTCTAAACACATCCATATATTACAAACAAATAATTAAGATCTTCAACACACTATGGTAAGTGGTACGTAGAAAATAAAACAGGACACTGTGATGGGGAGGGACATGTTTTCGATGGGTAACCAGGGACTGTAGAGAGAAGATGTGCCCAGGAGTTCAGGTATTTAGAGTATAGAATGATTCATTTCATTCTGGAATTTTTTTAAGTCCTAGGATCTTAAAACGACCTTACCAGGTACCTACTCTTCTTCCCCTCTTTCTGTGCCCCAGGGAAATCTAGTTATTTGCCCTTGGTCACAGAGGAAGGAACTGTGACTCAAAACCAGTTGTTTCAGGGTTACGCAGACGACGCTGAGCATGAGCAGAAGACCTCAGGGGAGGGTGTCAGAAATCCAGGTGATTTCTCCACCTACCCTAACGATCAGTCCTCTGGACTGGGGATATGATCAGCTGCAAGCTGAATGTCACTGATAGCTTCCCACCCCTGCCTGCTTAGTGTTCCTGGCCAAGATACACAGCAGGAGGAAAGTAACCCTCACCAGTTCTTCCCCAGCAGAGCCAGCTGGGTGCCTAGAACAACAAATGCTGCCTGGTCCACCATGGCATCCTTAGGATGATGCAGCAGTTCAGGGAAGTACAGTTGCAAATCCAGTTGCAACTCCTTGTTGCACATGGCAGCCAGAGAAATGTGGCACAGCATGGGCACCAGGGGAATGCATGGCTTTCACTGCCAGACACTTCCTGCTGGGAGGGCCCATTTCTCCATGCAGTTGAGCATTCATGGCTTCCAGTCTTTAGGTTCTGAACTCAGGATTCCATAATACAACTTTTCTGAGTTTACTGCTGTTTGGGCAACTAACTAGGGGAGCCTTCTATCTAAAGTTTTCTTTATGGGGTAACAGGAGCAATGACTTATTCGTAATCCTTGCAATTATGAACCCCAACTAGAACTTAGAGACCAGATATAGTTTGAATGAGGTTTTAGATGAGGTTTTATTGTTTTATTATATCTCCTAAGAAGGCTTGTTTCCAGGGTGGTGCTAGTAGGAGGTTATTACATCATTGAGGGCATGACCTCAGAGGGCTTGTGGGATATCTCTCTCTCTCCCCCCGCCACAACACACGATGTTTTGTTTAGTAATGCTCTTCCACATACATACACCTTTGCCATGATAAGAAGGCCTTTTCCAAAACCAAGCTGATGCAGATGCCATGCCCTTGAACCTCCAAAACTGTAAGCTAAGTAAACCTCTTGTTATAAAGTTAGCTGCTGCAGTTAGCTGCCTTTCCTTGTGGTAACACAGAGCTGATGAATACAGAACCCTTTTAAGTTTGGGTCCCCAGTCAAGTACTGAGTATCTGCTGTGTGTCAGGTACTACCCTAGGTATTGAAATCTCATTACTACTGAGGAAGGCAGAAAGATGAATGGTGATAAGCATTACATTAGAAGTGATCATTATGTATGTCAAATATGTACCAATAAAATTTATTTTAAAATTCTGTCACTTAACTCTTAAAAAAAAAAAAAAAGAAATGTCGACATAGGAATAAGTACGAGGCATCTCCAGAGGGATCCCAGGGTAGGGAGGCAATGCTTCTCCATTAGCGAAGAGGACAGGTGGCGCATATGGGAGTCTTGAAATTCTGATGCAGATATGATGCTTGAGCTGTTCCCTGATCTTTCCAATGAGATCTATCAGTTTTCTCTTTGCTTAAACTCATTTTATTAAAAACATTCGCTTATTTTATTGTTGGGTTCATTTTAAGTTTGAGCATTTAATCATGAAGAAAGCATTACCATTAACCTGTGTGAACTTTAGCAGGTCCATAAACTTCTCTGTGCCTCTATTTCTTCAAAGGTTCTTGGAAAGACTACACAAGATAAAATATACGAAGTGTTAAGAATAGGGCCCTGCACTGTGCTGCGATTCTTGCTTTCCATCCCAGAGGAAACCATTAGGTGAAAATTGGGTATGAAGGAACAGCTGTAGCAACAGACACCTGCAAACTCCACTTCCTGCCCCTGGGAGCTGCAGGTGGCTACTTTGGCCTCAGTGAGCTGGGGTACGTGGATGAAGCATAAACTCTGCAGCGCCACTGAGAAGAGTGTTGTAGGCTACATTTGGGTGTATGGATGTGATGTTTATTGTTTCTCAAAAAACACTATGTGACCTGTGGGTTTGTTGTTTGCCACAGTCAGCATTTGTTTCATTTGCTAAAAGACACATACAAATAACCAACATAGAAACCCAAGCTGAAGGATTCCTATTGAGAGGCGAGGCGCAAGCAAATCAGGGGACAAAAGTGATCCATTTCCAAAGCCATGTCCAAAGCTTGCTGGGCTTGTGATGAGCATGGAGAGGTTCCACAAGAAGAAATGACACCTGACATGGGCCTCAGGCCTTTGGCACTTGCCAAGAAGCTTTCAGAACAAACTGCTTCCTAGCATGGGAGAGGCTGACAAGGACCAGGAGGAGGTTTGGATTTCAGAACAGAGTGGTAGATGGGAATTAAAGCCAGAATTTCATTCTAGAAGAGGTTCCAGGGCACTAAAGACCCCACAAGAAATATCTGGAAGTGTCAGGACCACCAGCTGGCTGATCTCAGGTGTCGGGGGCAGCTGTATGCAAGCTACATTTGTCTGGTGTTCAGGATAGAGTGTCCCCAACTCCTTACAGCTGAAGGATCTGGGACATAGTAAGGCAAAGGATGAGTTGCAAACTCAGTTTTGGCCCCCTGGAGCATAGCAGACTTGAGGCTACTCAGTCTCCGTATCTTTAAGGGTGTCACACTCCATTTCTTTGGATTTTGTCCTCCAGAGATGGCCATCTGCCTGAAGCTACCAGGTAAAGCCCTGCACAGGTTTTGCTAATTTAATCTGTTCAAACACTTTCAACAACTCCCCAATACACAGAAAGGAGAAGTCCAAATCCTAAGCTCAGCATTCATGGCCCTCAAGGCCCACTACTGCCTCCTACTCTGTTTTACTCATGGCATAGAAACTCACTAGCATTAAAACAAAACAAAACAAAACAAAACAAAACAAAACACCCGTATTTGCCATCAGGGCATTACCTGGTACTGTTTTCTGTGCCTGAAGGCCCTCTTTGCTCTTCTCTCATCTTAACCTTGTCACTTATATGACGAGATTTTATTGACAGGTGTGCCTGCTATGTGCTAGACACTATTTTAGTGCTGTTTGAATGCCCACAGTGGCAGACTGCAAAAGTCTACAAATCCTTCCCTTCTTTGAACACATGGCCCCCTTGCTGTGTCACTCTGAGTGCCCTCCAATCCCAGATCTGGGTTTTAGTGTATGATTTGTCTTGGCCGGTGGGATGTTAGGAAATGTGATGCAAACAGGCATGAAAAGTGCTTGAATTATTTTTGTTTATCTTAGAAACCTTCTGCCGCCATGTGAATGAGCCTGAGACAGACTGCTGGAGGCACAGAAAATGTGTGAAACAGAGCTAGGCCATCCCAGCTGAGGGTCCTAGGTCAGTAGGTCCCACATTGACCCAGCATCTGTTCACAGATGCATGAATGAGCTCAAATTGCCAACCACCGACAGAAACCTGTGCTAAGTAAATGGTGGCTGCTTTAAGTTATACATTTTGGGTGGTTTGTCAAGCACAATAGGATACTAATGTAGCTATCAACTGCTCTCAAATTAATATCTGATGCCTTTTTGCTGACAATAGCAACCTGATTTTCTATTGCTAAATGCCCTGTTCCTTTCTTAGTTCATGCTACACACTTGTGGTGAAGATGATCAGATTGCTGCCTCTGATCCTAGAAACAACCAGTCAGTATATATCTAGCTTCCAGCACGGGCACATTACTCTAGATGGTCCAATAATACTTAAATATGAAGTTTTTGATGGGATTTTTGGAAAACTGATGCCCTCTTTCTACTGAGACAGTTAAACTAGGAAACTGTCAGCTTCCAGCAGCTGACAACAATCTTTCCACACTAACAGAAAAGCATGCAGGAAAATGGAGCCAACACGGAAGAAAGAATACCTAAAAGACAGACAGTGAGTACCACAGACATTACATATGCCCCTAGATCAGCCTGTGCCTGCAGTCCTATCTCTCCTTGGGTCTTTCAGTTACACATCCAAAAAAAAAAAAAAAATTCCTACATTTTTGCTTAATCTAATATGCATGGGACCTCCAACAGTTATAACCAAAACTTTCTGACTGGTACACTGTTCAAATTTGTATCTTCTCCAAGAAACTACTTTGTTTACTAGCAAGAATAGAGGTTTATACAGACTTTTTCTTTTTGAGGTAGGGTCTCACTACGTAGTTCAGGCTGGCCTGGATTCACGATATAGCCCAGGTTGACCGTGAACTCATGGTGATCCTCCTGCCTCAGCCTCCTGAGTGCTGGGATTACAGGCATGCATCACCATGCCTGGCTTCATACAGATTTTTGCAATGATTAAGAACACTAAATTCAAATTAGAAACACCAAAGTTCAAATCCTACGTTTGCTATTTGTTATGTGTGGACACCACGCAAATCATGTGACCTCACTAAGACTGGACTGAATGGCTGCTTTAATACTTTAATGTTCCAGGGGTCTTTAGTGCCCTGGAACCTCTTCTAGAATGAAATTCTGGCTTTAATTCCCATGTACTGCTCTGTTCTGAAATTCAAACCTCCTCCTGGTCTTTGTCAGCCCCTCCCATGTGATGCTAGGAAGCAGTTTGTTCTGAAAGCTTCTTGGCAAGTGCCAAAGGCCTGAGGCCTGTGTCAGGTGTCATTTCTTTGTGCAGAACCTCTCCATGCTCATCACAAGCCCAGCAAGCTTTGGACATGGCTTTGGGAGTGATCACTTTTGTCCCCTGATTTGCTTGTGCCTCGCCTCTCAATAGGAATCCTTCAGCTTGGGTTTCTATGTTGGTTTATTTGTATGTATCTTTTAGCAAAGGAAACAATTGCTGACCTGTGGCAAACAACAAACCCACAGGCCACATAGTGTTTTTTGAGAAACAATAAGCATTGCATCCATACAACCAAATGTAGCCTATATCTCACAGGATTGTTGTGAAGATTAAAGGAAGCAACTGTGTGTCTAAATCACTTAGTACATGTCAACAATTGCTACTATCATAAAAATGATTCAACTATTCCTTATTCCCTGATGGCAAGATAGTGGCTTAATTTGCCCTTTATTTCTCACTTAGAATATCTTCTTTATTCTGCTCTTGATATATTGCATAAGACTTTAAACACAGTAGATGTTTATCTTTTTATATGTGAGTTTCTCAGGCAAAGTGACAAAGAATATGTTGTCTTTGATTACTTTCTTCCAATCAGCCCAAAGAAAGAAAATGGCTGTTTTGGAGAAGATGTCAGGTTGCAGCGTCAATTACTAACATAATTTTCTGGTCTTCTCCTTCACATCTCAGTGGGGACATAAAATATTATCTCTGTGATTAGTGTAGCGTGGTCCCAAAGCAGAAGCTCAGTAAAGTACATGTTATCTGTCAGGTACAGAGCTAAGTGATTTACACATGACAGTGGGAGGAATGTAGCCACTTGTCAGAAGGGTGATGTACTGGACACTGGTTTTTGTTGCCTGCCTATATCCTTTCCTCCCTTAGTTGCAGCTAAGTCAAGTTTCACGAGGGAATCACCCAGCCCTGCCTCTCAGTCATCATGATATTTGGTATCTGGGTTTCTCCCAGCTTCAGCTGCAGGCCCTCCGATCAGGCCTAGCCAGTGCACACTTATTCCACCTTCCTGACCACAAGGCTTGCTCTGGAGATCAAGACAAATGGCTGTCTTTTCTGGGACTTTGGCTGGAACTATCCAGGAAGAAAAGCTCTCACTCCACTGGGTTGCCAGGCCAGGAAGATGAGGCTAGAGTTTGTGGTCACTGCCTTACAAGAGGAAGAGCCCGTGTGCTTGGAAGCAAGAGGTGGCAACAGAGGAAAGCCAAGGCAAAGGTGGACAGTCATGACGTCTTTTATTTCCTCCACAGAGCCACGCCTGAAGAACAACCTGTCCCTAGACTTTTCAGTTACTCCACCCAATATATTTCCTTTCTTATTTAATCCAGTCAGAATTGGGTTTCTGTTACAGAAAGAATGCTGAACGACCTCTCTGAGCCTCAGTTTTGTCTTCTGCTAAGTGGTGTTTAATAACACCTCTATACAAAGAAAGTGTTTCTCATAGTACTGTCGTATAGTAGTAACTGTCCTCATTCCTCTGAGCTCTGGGAATGCAGGTAACTCTGTCCCTCTCTTCCTGGGAAGCAGTTCATCTTTTGTTGGCCAGATGATTAAAATTTCCTGGAATACCAACAGAAGAGTCAGCCACCTTCTTTCCTTCATGCAAATAACCCCATTTCTTCCAGGAGGCAGGAGGAGCTCAGTGTATTGTGTATTTGTACCTGAGCTCTGGTTTCCTATAGCTTTCTGAATGTGTCCAGAGGGCAGCCTGTTGTGTTCTACAAACCACAGCCAGATGATAAAGCTTTGATTTTTGTTCTTTTCTGCTCCTTGGGAATAATGGGTCTAGAATGAGGTATGTCCCTGAGAATAGCTATAATTGTAACAATGCTGAAGAGAGAGAGCTGGCAAATCATCCACTCCAATGAAATGTGCCCACTTGATTCAATCATTCTTGTTGCAAGGAGTATCATCCTTTTTTTTTTTTTTTTCCTATCCCAAACTTTTAACAAGCAGTGGGCTTTCAGGGGAAGTGGAGAATGAAAACCACACATATGGGAAGTTTTATTCTTGGTTTGCTTTACTCCTTTTCTTGTAAAGTTTCTCAAGAAATTAGAAATTAGAAAAAAAAAAAAAGAAAAAAAAAAAGAAATTAGAAATTAGGAAAAGATTTTTGCATCACTTCTTGCTAAGTATCTTAGCAGCCACCCATCTGTCATGTGGAGGAACCAATCCCTCTATCTGGAGATACAGTCATTTGTCCAAGGTGCTGAAGGAACTTGCAGCAGTGATACCTGAGCTGAGCCCAAAGGCTGTGCTGTACACAATCAGTACATAGGGCTGGGGTTCCAGGATGCAAGGGTTGGTAGGGAGAGGAGACTTCAGGCCTTTGTGAGGAAGTCACCTGTCAGCAGCACATCTTCTTGGTGTTGGTTCTCTCTGAGACACTGGAATCCACACAGAACCAAATGATGAGCAGTGCAGAGTTAGGACGGTGAATATAATTTCTCAATCCTAAACTGGGATGGCAGGTAAACATAAACAGAATCTGTACTAATTATATTTAGTAGCTGCCATTCATGTGTGCTTATTGAGTGCCAAGTACCCAGTATACATTTTCCCAAATGGCAGCCCAGTAAGTTAGATATTATTATTGCCCCTACATTATAGTCAAGAAAACTGGAATTTAAAAAAAAAGAATTTGGTTCACTCAGGAAAAAGTCAGGTTTTGCACTTCGCTTGGTACTATCAGAGCCCACTGCTTCTAACCATCATGTTATGCCTAGACATAGCTCCAGGCATGGGAAGGTCAGCCCTTGGCTCATTAGGTGACTTCTCCCATCTGGGTTTTGGATTCCCTAACTTTAAGATTAGTGGGTTCGCTCTAACTCTCCCCACTTACCAGTTAGCTTGGTTTAATGGTGAGCTTCCTTTTACTGGCTGTGAGTTCGAGTCATAGCCAGGAAACAATAAGACAATAATGTTGCAGAGGGGGGTTCAGTCATAGGATGGGTCCATTATAACCTTTATTGTTCCTCCTATGGCAGCCTGATGCCATATGTTTTTCACCTGTTTTCAAACTGGAAAGGCCAATGTTTGTGCTTTCTTGAGGCAGCTCTGTTTGCCTGCAGCAATTTGCTATGGTGACTCAGCAGGAGGCAGGAAGGAGGTATGTCTGCTCCACCTTCCTCCTAGAGACTTTGCATGGCTAAACACAGGACACTGGGTGGGAGGGTCCCAAGATAGTTGCTTGAAATATATTTGTTAGTGACGTTCCCTTTGTCTTCAGCAGGCACTAGATTTCCCCAACTCTAGCAGGGTTCTCACTTCATTGAACACTTGAACGCCCATTAGGGAGCGTTGTCACTTTCTTATTTGTGGGAAATGTCTGACATAAAGGAGAAGGTACCACTTAAAATGTCAAGGCAGCAGTGCAGCTGGCAGGTAAATTTCTGTGTAAAAATCCACCTTTTGCTTTGGAGCAGTGAAGTGATGTAAGACTCTCTGATAACAGTCATGCATGGAGGCTATCTTCAGCCATAGAGGAAGGAGTAAACGGTCTCAGTAATTTAGCCAGTTCTTTCCTGAGCTTAAGATTTCAGTGCTTGCTCCCTCCACTTCCACATTTCCAGTCTTCATTCAAGGCACTGTGTTCTCTCATGACTCCGCTTTTCATTTTCCCTATTAATCAACACTTCCTCCATAATTGCCTCCTCTCCATGTCTACTGCCATGTCCACATTCCTCTTAGAATTACGCTCTAATTTATCTTTCTGTCTCTAACTTCTCTTTATGACAATCCATTCTGTAGGCAGCTGCCATTGAAGATTATTGGAAAAGGTCTGAGCAACAGCTTCCCAGCATAAAATTTCGATGGCTTCTCCTGTGTTTAAAAGAAACAAGCACTTCTACTCCACCCGCCCCCAGTCCTAGGCCTCGCATTTATGACTGCTTGCTACGTGATGTCAAGAGATACTCTTGGCGCTTCATGCATTAACTTGTTCATCACAACAGTTCTAAAGGGGGTTATTAATAGCTTCATATTATAGCTGTGTAAACTGAGGATGAGAGATTAACCTGCCTAAGAGTTCCCAACTTCTAAGTGCTTGACTTAGATTTAAACCCCAAATGGTCTGCCTTTTTTTCTTTTATTACTACTAAAAAATGATTCTAAAGCAGTTTCAGGTTTACAGAAAACCTAAGCAGAAAGTATAGAGTCCTCATATGTCCTCTTAGCATCCCATACCAGTTTCTCCTATTGTTAACATCTTGCATTATTGTGGTATATTTGTTATGATTGATGAACCTACATTAATACATGATAACCACTGAAAGTCCATAATTTATATAAAGATTCACTTTTAGTATTGTAAGTTCTATGGGTTTGGACAAATGTGTAATGACACATATCCACCATTATAATACAATAGACAATAGGTATACTGCCCTAAAAATCCCTTTGTTCCCCTTATTTATCCTTTCCTCTCTCCCCACCACGTCCCTGGCAACCAATGATCTTTTGACTGTTTCTATAGTTTTGCCTTATCCAGAGCATCATATAGTTGGAAGCATGTAGCATGTAGCCTACTCATACTGACTTCTGTCACTTAGCAAAATGCATTTAAGGCTGCTCCATGCCTTTTTGTGGCTCAATAGCTCATTTCTTTCTTTGCTGAGTAATAGTGCGTGAACATATCACTTTTCCCAGGTATAAATTTTTAATACAATCTACAGCCTCTTTAGAAGCAGATTATTTGGGCTGAAGTTTCAGATCCTTCATAATCTGTGCTCACTTCTCTAATCTTATTCTTTCCTATATTCTATTTACTTCATATATAGAATCATTTCTTCAAGCCTGTGCTCAAACTGTTGTCTTTTTCTCCCCCATCTTTGCATATCTAAGTCATACCCAGTTCCTGGGTTTCAGATCAAATGCTGTCTTTCCTGAAGCCTTACCCTGGTGTGCCCCTCCCAACAGTAAATGATCTGTCTTCGTCAATACAACTACTGCATAAGGTTGATAGGGAAAGTTGTGTCTCAGACATTCAGCAACTAGTCACTCAGTATTTGGTAACAGTAACTGAAGGGTCGACTCCTCCACAAGAATTTGGATTTGGCCTACAAGGTTCCAGCAGGGCCAACCATCACTCCCGCCTGTACAGCAGGGGGGAGCATAAGACCAAACCTAAGCCCACACTTAAGTTGCACTTCGCAGAGGATTGGTTTAGGGGTGAACATATTACTTAATCAGAGCCAATCAGACTCATGTTGAAAGTTCATAAATCTGAAGCTGAGAGGGTATGAGTGTGTGAGAGGGTGGCCACAGCTCTTCTATAATAAAAAAGGGAATCTGTCTGAAAATAGAGCCATTTGAGGGAGAAAAGACAGAGTGAGATTAGTCCTGAGGATATAATTTGCATCCACAATAAAAGTGTACTCACGTGGGCTGATGAATTCCTTTTCATTCAAGTCTATTTTGGTTGGGCTTTCTGATACTTGCTAGTAAAAGATAATTTGCCTACACGGGGAGAATGGTAGGTATTGCAAAGACAGCAGGGCTAAATTTTCTCAACAGATTATCTGAGGATTATTTATTCAACAAATATTTATTATACTTCTACTATGTCCTAGACACTGTGGTAGGTGTTGGTCCTGAAGATGACTAAGAAGGGTTTTCTGAAGCCACAGAAAGACTGAACAATTACAGGTCTGTTATCCACACAAATGGGGATCCCAATGCACTTACGAACACTTTCATTTAGCAACTGTCTACTGCTAGACCTACAGGGGTGTTAGGAGGAATGTTTGGAAGTAGCAGCTCAGCAGTCTGACTCTAGACCTGAGCCCTAGAGTCTCTGAGTAGCTTTTATCTTCTTCCACTCCTCGGAAGAATAATGCAGAGCAGGATTCATCAAAGCCAGACCCCACCACCATCACCATTGGTGAGAAGGGGCTTCTCCCAGCAACCAAACCTGGTTCTTATTGGACTGGTAGGTACCTAAAAACTCATCATTTGTTTGTCTGGCTTCACAGACCTGGGAGGTGGCTAGGACTGGAGAGATGGGAATGACAAGCATTATTACCAGAGTCAGAGAATTACGCTTATAGAGCAGTGATGGGACATGGCTGCAACAAGGTATTAGGTGAGGGGCTCACTCAGGCTGGGATGGGGCAGATAGTGCCTGCTGCACTTGCTTGTGGCAAACTGAGTTTTCTAGAGAGTATCCCACTCCCAGCTGAGTACGTAGTGAAACAATTCTGAAACTTTAATATGCATATGGATTTTCTGGACATCATGTTAAAATGCAGACTCAGATTCAGTGGCTCTTGGGTGAGGCCTGATATTCTGCATTTTTAATAAGATACCAGGTGATACTGAGAGTAAAAGGGATATAGGAAACAGGAAATGAATCTATTGTGGGCAGACTGCCTGTTTGTTGTTGGGCTTGCTGCCTAATTTCCTTAAAAGCTCTGATTGTGTGTTATGTTTCAGAGAAATACTTACACCTGGCTGAGTGCAATTCTAAGTTCCACCATTAAGTAGGGACATTCTAACCTACAATATGGTTAGATGAGAATGTATGGAATGGGTAATGGGGTCAACTACTCAATAACCAATTTAATCATTTAATGAATATCTGCTAAGCTTCTACAGTTGCTGGACACTATATTTTGTCCTGGGATAACAGCAATGAACTAGAGAGATACAGCACTCTTGAAACTTCCAGTCCAGTCAAAGAGACCAACGCTACATACAATCAAATGCAATACTTTTAAGTTGTGGCAAGTACATAGAAGGATATTAATAATTAATAAGTGTGAGACTAATGAAGGAGAAGGAAGTATTTTAGAATAAGTGTTGTAATTTTCAAACGCTGCTGTACAAATACCACAAACTTATTGATTTAATACAATAAAAATTTATTCCCTTATAGTTCTATAAGTCAGAAGTTCAAAATCAGTCTCACTGGACTAAAGTCAAGGCGTCTCGGGGCTGTGTTGTTCTGGAGGCTCTACAAGAGAATCTGTTTCCTTGCTTTCCCAGCTTCTGGAGGCCACTTGCATTCCTCAGTTCCTGGCCCCTTCCTCACATCATGCCAACTTTGTGTCTTTTGCCAAGTCTTCTCTGACTCTGACTCTCCCATCTTCCTCTTATAGGACTCCTGTTTACATTGGGCTCACCAGAATAATGCAAGACAGTCTCCCAGATCAAAACACTTATCCCATCTGCAAAGTTCCTTTTGCCACGTAAAGTCATATATCGTCAGGTTCTGGAGATCAGGATGTGGCAACTTTGGGTGAAGGAAGTAGACATTCTACTTACTATGGGGGTCAAGGATGCCTTTCTAAGGAAGTGATATTTAAGCTAATCTCTCAGCACAAATTATACATACAAAGACTAGTGGAAATAGCTTTTCCAGTGGAGGAAATAGCATGGGAAAAGGCCCTGAAAAAGGACGCAGCTTTTAAATCCAAGGACTGGAGAGACTGTCAGCGTGGAGGAGCGCAAAGAATCAGACAGGACGAGCAGGCAGGGGTTAGACACGGGCAGCCTGTGGACTACGTTGGGCCTTTGGGTTTTTCTCCAAGTGTGACTAGGAGCCACTGGAAAGTCAGAACAAGTTATCAACAAGATCTGCTTTGTGTCTGAAAAGGCAGCCACAAATATGACTCCATACTTCCCAAGAGGGAACACTAGCCCAGGGTGGCCAGGTCTTTTGACTTTCTGGGGAAAACTGAAAATCTGGATATTTCTAACAGTGAACTTTCAGTTTTAAATTATTGACAATATACAGGAAAAATGTAAAGCACACATACAAGTCAGCCTTGCCAAGAGCTGCAGGGCTTCTATCTCTGCAGACACTCCTCTCCATACTCATGGCATGACGTGGAATGAGTGATGGAAACTTCTGAGCCTCAGGCTTCTGGTCTCTGCAGTAGAGAGAATAATGGTGGCTACTGCAGAGGTTGTTACGAGGATTCAGAGTACATCAATGAGATACTCCAAATAAAATACTTAATCAGACCATACATGTAATAGTGGAAGAGCTGAGTAGTCTTCCTTAGCTTGGGTTTAATTTCTTTATCTAATATACATTGCACAGAATGCATCTTTGGTAGGATGATGGTGGGCTTTGAGACAACTATGGTTGGTGGCACAAACCACTGTGGTGAGGAACAGGGCAATCTCTTGCTAATTATGCACAACCTCCAGGGGTTAAAGCCCCAGCAATCAAGTGGTTAGAGACCCAGCATCTGCTCAATTTGCTCTTTTCCTCAAGGGTTTTAGAACTGGCTTCTCTGCATCTGATAACTCAGGTGTGGTTCCTTCTTCCTTCTAACCCACTGGAACAAAATCTGGGGAGGGGACATGTACAGTTAACTGTCTGGCTGCAGGCGGGTGAACCTGAAGATGAGAGGTTTTTGCTGGGAGGCCTCCTCTGAGAGCCACACTAGGTCCTGCCTACTTCCAAAACCCTGTGCAGAGAAGCACGAAGCAGAGTCAGAGCAGAACTCCAGGCAGGAATGGTTTGTCCTTAGGCTCTGGAAGATGTGCTCGTTTGGGATATTATCAACCAAGAGCAATGCTTGTAAATGACAATGGCAAAAAGTTGTCTCAGAATACCATCCAAGGACACACATATAGAAACATACTCATGTGCTCACAGAACTTTGATTTCTTTATCAAGCTTCAGAGGAAAGTTGCATTTGGGAAGATAAAAAGCCATCCCTGCTGGGGACATAGCTCAGCAGCACAGCACCTGCCTGGCAAGTGTGAGGTCGTGAGTACAAAAAAAAAAAAAAAGCCATCCCTGATCCTGACACATCTGTAATTCAATATTCCCAGTAGCTCTGAGGTCACAGTTCTAGGCCAGGTAGACGCCAGTTATCTGGATCTCAAGTTTCAGTATCTCTACTAGTGACAGGGTGTGAGGAAACCTCACAGCACCACACAAACAAAAGGCACAGGTTTTGATGTTACTAGTGCCCTGGGACAGCATTCATTCTACCAGGCTCAGCGTTCAACACTGACCAGAGCTTCTTTGCAAGCTGCCCGTCTGACTCAACCTAACTTGCACCCAAAAAGGGCCTAATGGAAGGCTCAGGGACTGGCAGAATCTAAGGAAAGGCTAAAGCTCTGAACAGCCTTAACAGAACCCAACTCTGGCCTACTTCCCACGACTCCCAGAGTGCATAGTCCTCTCTTCTTCACTAATGTCCTCATTTCCTGCAGTGCATACCCTGCTCAAACTCTGTAATTCCCTTGCTGCCTACTTTTCTGTGTTCCTCAAGCCCACATCCTCTGATCTGGAACCCTCTGCATCTCTGCCTATTAAGCATCAGGGTTTGGATTGAAATGTACATGGGTTAAGGGTAGACTCTAGTGAGGAAAGAGAAAACTTACAAAGCTGGTGCTTCCCATTCAAAACAGGTGTTTCCATGTCCCACAGAGAGAAGCCTCTGCTAGGCTCACAGTAAGGCTCCAGCAGGGACTCATTGGCCCCTGTTCTTCTCCTATTTATAGAGCCAAAGTGAGAGAATCGCCTTGGCAGAGGGTAGAACACATAGGCTACCTGATGCTATTAGTCCAGCTTGTGGTGCCAACCATTTATAGGAATATTCTGGAGACAAGCTGTTCCACAGTTAATTCTGGAGTGCCTAGAAAGTGAGACTCCTCCCTACCAGGTGAAGGAAGCCATCAGTCCTGTGAAAAGCTCAGTGTAGGCTTTCTGGTTAGGAGAAAGGGATGAGGGTCTTGGTTTTAGCTACCTTGTTTCCAGGCAATGTAGAATGACCCCCATGGTCACTTTTGGTCAGTTCTGCTCACTGTACCAATATGTACGCAACTCTACTTCTATTGTTCTTTCACTGGCCCACACTCTCAAGTCCTAACAGCCTGATTATCTTTCATCTCTTTGGACTCTTTGATGAGATTCCCTTGAGAATTTGCTCTTTCTTTTATCTATCAGTCTCTACTCATTTATCCCAGGATCACACCCTAAATTTTAAATGTCCACATCCCTGCTTCCTCTCTAAACTATAATCTCTTCAAGGACCTCTCCCATATGTCTATCTTTACATTGCTGTCAGTGACTGAGAACATGGCCCATGTAAAATATGATACAACATAAGATTTTTTTTGACATAACATAAGATTGATGAATGAATGATTGGATTTATTTGCAAGATGGAAATCTATTCAAAGGGGAAATGCTCCCTCAGAAATGAGAAGAAGTGGGCCAGGCCTGGTGGTGCAGGTCTATAATCTTGGCACACAGAAGGCTGAGGCAGAAGGATTGCACATTTGAGCCCAGCATGGGCAATTTAATGATTTAGCAAGAACTTATCTCAAGATTAAAATAAAAAATGGGATGGGGATATAGCTCAGTGTGAAGGCCCTGGCTTCCATTCCCAGACACACATGAAAGAAAGAAAGAAAGAAAGAAACAAAGAAACAAAGAAAGAAACAAAGAAACAAAGAAAGAAAGGTGAGGAGGTAGGATGAATGACAACACTACCATCAATAGACTAATGGGAAGAATCCTGTATGCTGTGGGAGTAGGATGGTAGGGAAGACATGGTGTTAGTAAAAACTCTCACTCCAGAAAGAATGTCCATCATCAAGAAATCAAATATTATCAAATGTTAGGGAGGCTGTGGAGGAAAAGGAACCCTTCTACATTGTTCATGGAAATGTAAATTAGTACAATAACTATGGAAATCAGTATGGAGATTCCTCCAAAAACTAAAACTAGAAATTCCACTTGACCCAGCTATTCCCCTTCTAGGTATCTTTCTGAAAGAGTTAAAGATGTCATAGTACAGTGATACATGCATACCCATGTTTATAGCAACACGATTCAACAAATATTGTTAATCATCTACTCCACATCAGGGCCAGGACAAATCCATGGACTATGCCAGTGAATAAGGCTTTTAGTAACCTTACCCTGATAGAAGTGACTGGATATTCTTTAATTTCCTGTTATCCTTAGAATGAGTTTTCTTTGTCCTTAGTACTCCAGGATAAAGTGGGACTCTTAGATCCAGATTTCCTAGTGGATAACACTGAGTCAGGGAAAATTGAACCAAACGTCCCTGTATTGTTAAGGATTTTAGAAAACAAAACAAAAACCCAAAAATCTCTCCTCTTTTCTTCTCTCTACTCATCCCTTTAATCACTACACTTTCACATGGTCACATAGAAGTTGAGTCAAGATTTGCCTTTTTAAAGCCAGTTTTATGCCAGAAACACAGCAGGGGGTGGTATTGCTTTGACAGACCTGAAAGGCTTCAAAATTTAAGTGGCTTACATGTGACATGACAGCTCTGTAAGCTGTCACTAAGGAGTTGCTCCAGTTGCTCCAACCACTGATCTCTCTAGAGTACAGCCTGATCAATGGTTGGGTAGGGGAAGGTCTGGCTCTCTAAGTCTATGCCTGATTTACTTGTCATCCCTGGGCTTGGGAGACAGACAGAAGACAAAAGGCACTGGGTTATTTGAAAAACCTTGGCTTAAGAATAAATCTTAAAGCATTTAAAGCACAGGGCTCTTGTTCTATAGACGTTCTAGGTGAGGTGCCTTACTAGTTCCTTCTTTGGTTTAGTTCCTCGACCCCCCCCAAAGGAGGGGAATGTCCCTCTCCTCCTACTGGGTCACTGACACACAGGAGGAAAAGTGAGGATTATATATATATCAACAACTCAGTTTAGGACTGCTGGTTTCTATTTGATAAATGCATGCTTAAATCACAGCTATTTAAAAGAACACCAAGAACTACACAGTTGGCTGAATGAATACACTAGTTTAAAAACTAAGACTTTTCCTCATGTCTCAGGCCCCACACGTGCTCCTCTGAAATGGCTTCTCCAACCCCCACTCAGGCAGAATTTGGCGCTTCTGTTATATACGCACCCTGCGTGTAGCTCAGGAAAAGCCTTTACTGACCTTTACTGAAGCACATTGTAGTTGTTTGTTAGCATATTCCATTGTTTGTCAGTCTGTTTCCTTAAGGAAATGCCTAGTGTGGTGCCACATGCCTGTAATCTCAGCACTGTGGAAGGCTAAGGCAGAGGATCAAAAGTTTGAGCCCAGCTGGGCAATTTAGCAATTTAGAGATACCCTGTCTCAAAAAATTTTAAAAAGGGCTGAGGATGTAGTAGTTTAGTACAAAGGCTTTGGGTTTAATATCCAGTGCCTCATTACCCCCCAAAAGAATGAGGAACCCATCTTAATTTTTTCTACAGTAAATATCTCATAGATGAAAAAATAATTCTATACCCCCCCCAATATTATGGCAGTTACAAGGCAAAGACAAGTAGTGAGGGGGTTCTCAGAGACACAAGGGAACAGGAAGACATACAAAGGGAAAAGGAAGAGGAGAAGTTAACAAGAGAAAGAAGGCAGCATTCCAGGAGCAAGACACAAACAGGTGATAGGTGGCTTTGCCTATGACTCCAGGAAAACAGGGATCAGAACTTGCTGTTCCCTGGGGCTTAGAGCAGAGAGTGGATTCCATTTATCACTTCTCTCTGAAGTGCTAATGAGAAGATTAGCCATTGTTCAGAGCTCTTTAGCCACTCTTTATCTTCTCTAGCCCTACTCTGAAGGGGAGATTGCTTTCTGTACTGCAGCCCTGAAGCCAGACTAGTCCTATGCGAGCTGAAGCAGATCAGCCTCCTCCATCAGCTGCACTGGGCTTTGCTGCATGAGTCTTTGTCTCCCTGGTTGAAAATGAGGTATCTGCATCTACTTGATTATCCACAGAACTGTATCTCATTCTCCTTATTTAACCACATTTGACAGCAGAGAAAGTTAAAGACACACAGGTGTGAAAGGCAGAGGACGAAAAAGAGATTTTTTGGGTCCTTGTTTCCCATTTATTAGGCTATTTTTCTGTGCCAGCCACCATGCTTAGCAAATTACACACATTGCCTCATGGTTCACCTCTGTGGTGGGCATTTTTATCATGTCCATTTACAGATAAGGAAACTGAAGCTCAGATTAAGTCACTTGCCTGAGATTAGATACCCAGTCCCAGTCAGAGACCATATTTGAAACCAGGATGGTCTGACTCCAGAGCCCATTCCACGTGCCACGGAAACACAGGATCCCTGGTGGGTAGGGATGGGATGACGAAGATTACAATGACAATGACAGTGTCGACAATGACGATGAAATAATGATACACGTTAGCTTAATCATTACTACTAAGCATTTGTTTTGTGCCTAACACTGTCCTAAAGGATTCACATACATTGTCTTATTAAGACTTTCCTCACTTCCTCAGTGAGGTAGGTTTTATGATTTATTTGTAGATGAGAAAAATGAGGCACCAAAGGGATTTAACAACTCATTCAAAGTTGCCCAGGGAGTTACGCAGTGGTTGAGCTCAGAAATGAAGCAGATTCTGTTTGAATCTAAAGAGGATGCTAAGGCTGGGAGTGTTAAACCAGAGGACATCTTTGCTGAGTGGAGTTCACTTTGATTTATAGAACCTTCCCAGATGAAGGGTTCTCTAGGGATCTCTTGATCCATCCCTATGCCTTTGGATAAGTAAACCATTATTACTCCTTTTAATAGTTGCAATGGTGCCTGAGATATTCAAGGAGGGTTCATTCAAGGTCATTCACCTCGGACATTCGGAAATGAGTTTAACATTGTCCCAAGTCCTCGGAAGATTGTTGGCCTTTTTCTCATTTCATTCCCCCACCTGGTATCCAGTGTCCATTTGGTGTTCCTGGAGCCCTGGGGCCTTTTTATTCCCGCCTTTGCTGCCTTTTGAATCCCTTTCTTCACAGGAATTTAACTCTGTGTCCCTTCTGACCCTGTGAGGTGGCCAAAGTCAATTTGATTAAATTCATTTGCACTAAAGCATTAATGGCTTATTATAGCAATCCTTCTGGGTACATGCTGCATTTTAAAGCACCCATCCAAATCCTGGACCCACAGTGGATACTGCAGCACAGTGGCAGGTGGCCTGAGAGGTCTCTTTTGGTGAGGTTGTCTTTCTGGTTGGTCTACAAATGAAGGCTGGGCTCCCCAGCACCTAACCAGTTTAGAGCATTCTTTCAGGGCAGAGCTTCAGTTGCCTTAATTGGCAAATTAGGGGTGGGGATTTCTGCCTGAAAGCAGGGAGATGGGTCTGCTGTTCTCTTGCAGCATTTGGATCAGTCTAATTCCAGAAATCTAATCTGGGGAGGCAGACGCTGTCAAGCAGCCAGGAAAATTAATGATAAAATTGGAGTAAACACAATGTGTGTCTCGTAGACTGGGGTTGCAAGAAGGTGACTTGGTGCCAGCCTGCAGAGTCAGGCTCTCTAGGGTGTGTCTACTCAGTGTACATGCCTCTTTGGAGGTTTTGTATGGTCTGGGCTAATGAATTCAAAGGCACGGATGAGGGCTTAGAAGAGAATGCCTCTACCTGGATAGCTTCTGGAGAGCCTTTCCTTTACTTGAATTATATTTTAGATCTGCTCTCTGTGATCAAATTAATAAGGAGCACACACACGAAGATCCTCCATGGGGGATAGAAAAGACATCATGCTTTATAGGATGGCAAGAGGGAGAAAGCAGTAAGTGATTGAACAGCTCCTGTGGTTCACTGTCTGGGCATTACAAAGCAGGGATTTTTCTTTTCTCTGCACTGGGAAATTCGAACCTCAGGAATGAGGAAAAGCTGTCATTTGATAGATTTCCTTGTAGTGGGAGGTTCTTTCACAAAACATGTACACAGGAGGAGCTGCCATTTCCTGATAACCCATTTGCTTTAATCAATCAAATATTTTTATTCCTGAATTTTTCTTTGGAGAGAAATTTGTTTGACAGAAAACAGGCACAAGACAGATGATGGAGCCAAGGTCATGGATCTGTGCTTGGGATGGGAGAGCAGAGTCAGGGGATCAGTGAGATTCAGGTGAGAGTGGCCTAGACTGTCTCCTCCACTCCCCTCCCTGGTCCTAGGGATTGAATCCTGGGGCCTTTGCACTGAACTACATTCCCAGAATCCCCCCACCTTTTAAAATTTTGAGACAGTGTTTCACTAAATCTCCCAGGTCGGGCTTGAACTTTCAATTTTCCTGTCTCAGCCTCCCAGACTGCAGGGATCACAGGTATGAGACACCACACCTGACCAGATTTCTTAATCTTAATCACTCTAGGACCTTTAGTGAGCTGAAAGGTGAATTAAAAGGGGATGGGAGGGGGAGGGGGAGGGGGAGGGGAAGAGGAAATGAGAGGAATAAAGGTGTGCCATGTACAGGATCCTAATAACCCCAACCAATGTAAACATCATGTGCCATACCATGTGCTAAGACAAACAACATCAACAAGTACAAAAAGGGTGACGGGGAACCGGGGGGGGGGGGAGAGGGAGGAAAGGGGAGGGGGATTAAAAGAACAAGCTGTAACTTGTACAGGTACACCTTCCCCAATATGATCGTAAACTGCATGAAAGGTAAACATGTGCTAATAAAATGAAAAAAAGAAAAAAAAGGGCACGGGTTATGTTTTTAATAATGAAGTACAGGAACTATAGCATAGCGTGTGGTTGTAAATACAAAGCCCACAGGAGACAAACAGGTAAGGCAAATAAGTAAATTGGGCTATGTACAGAAAAGTTAAAAGGATGAACCTAAAAACAAATAGTAATCAGCTGAGAAGTAAGGGGGTGCTGTGGTGAACTGTAGAGCACTTAGACTGTCAGGTTTTAGCCTCTGGAGAGTGGCTGGAAGCACAGGCTGTTGAATCAGAAAACCTAGATTAGAATTCCGGTTTTCCAACTGGGCACTGAAATGAATAGACACTTCTCAGAAGCAATACAAATAGCCTATAAATACGTAAAAAATGTTCAACATCACTGGCCATTAGAGAAATGCAAATTAAAACAACACAGATTCTATCTTCCTCCAGAAAAAAGGCTGTCATCAAGAAATCAAATCATAAATGCTAGCGAGGCTGTGAGACAGAAACAAAAAAAAACAAAAAAAACACTTCTACATTGTTGGTGGGAAGGTAAACTGGTACAACCACTGCAGAAATCAGTATGGAGATTCCTCAACAAACTAAAAATAGTAATTCCATTCAACTCAGCTATTCCTCTCTCAGTATCTTCCCAAAAGAGTTAAAATCATCATATTACAGCAATATGTGCATTTTCACATTTATAGCAGCACAATTTACAGTAGCTAAATCTTGGAAGCTGCCCGTATGTCCATCAACAGCTTAATGGATAAGAAAATGTGGTATTTATACACAATGGAATACTACTCTGCTATAAAAAAGGATAAATTTGAGGCATTTGTAGGAAAATGGATTCACCTCGAGATCATGTTAAGTGATATAAATCAGACAAACAAGCTTAAATATCATACATTTCTTTCACATGAGAAACCCAAAATATAAATAAATTAAAGAGCAAAATAAAAGATAGGTAATAGAAAGCAGGGGATAGATCTTCTGCAAATGGGAAGAGGGCCAAGAGATGGAGGGAGGGGGCAGGGGGAAAAGAACTGGCCATAAAAAGGATGAAGATGTGTTATGTACATGTACCAACTTTCCACAATGAATGTAATCATTAAGCACTACAAGCATGTACTAATGAAAATAATTTTTTTTTTATGTGGGTACCGGGAGTCGACCTCAGGACCCAGTGCTTGCCAGCAAGCGCTTGTGCCACTGAGCGATATTGCCGGCCCTTTTCTTTCCTTTATGTGGGTTCTGGGAGTCGAACTCAGGACCTCGCGCTTGCCAGGCAGGCGCTTATGCCGCTGAGCTATCTCACCGGCCCAAAAATAAAAATTTTTTGAAAAAAGAATTCCGATTTTCCTTCTTAGTCACTTTTCCATTGCTGGGACACAGCATCTGACACCTACAACTTGAAGGAGAAGAGGTTTATTTTTATTTTTATTTATTTATTTATTTTTTGTGGGTACCGGGGGTCGACCTCAGGACCTCGCGCGCCAGCAGGCACCCGTGCCGCTGAGTGATATCACCGGCCCTTTTCGTATGTGGGTTGCGGGAGTCGAACTTGGGCCCTCGCGCTTGCCAGGCAGGCACTTAAGCCGCTGAGTCATCTCACCGGCCCAAGAGGTTTATTTTTGCTCACAGTTTCAATGCATGGTCAGCTGGCTTCAAAGCAGAAATGGCATAGTGGAAGAGCATGACAGAGGGAAGCTGTTTATGGCATAGCAGTCAGGAAGCAAAGAGAGAAGGGAGTAGCTGGGGAGGAAGATGCACCCTTACAGGTCGCACCCCGGTGACCTGCCTCTTCTGACCAGGCCCCCTCCCAACAGCACACTCAGCTATGAACCATAACACTCTTTTCCTGATTCTGTAATTGTGGCAGAAGTTATTTAACCTTATAAAGTAAAAATAGGGCTCCTGGAAGGGGAAATATGGGAGGGAAGAGGAAGTAAAATGAATGAAGATGTATTATGTACAGTAACAATTCCCCACGATGAATGTAATCATTATGTACTGCAAGCATGTACTAATGAGAATAAGTAAAAATAGGACATCAAAAAATAGCATGCAAAGGATGATACATGGATTGATTGATATGGGTTAAAATACACTGTATAATAAACAACGACTCTTATGGGTTGAGTTGTGTCCTCCTCAAATTCATAAATTACAATCCTGATCCCCAATATCTCAGAATGTGACCTGTTTGAAAATAGGGTCATGGTAGATGTAATTGGTTAAGATGAGATCATTAGCGTGGGCTTTAATCAAATGTGAGTTATCCATATAAAATGTGAAAATTTGGACATCTAACCACACGTATAGGGACAATGCCATGTTAAGACAAAGGCAGAGATTAGGGTAATGCTTCTACAGAACAAGGAATGCCACAAATTGCTAGCAAAGCATCAGAAGCTGGACAAAAGGCATAGAGCAGATTCTCCATCATAGCTTTTGGAAGGAAGCAACCCTGCTGACATTTTGATTTTGGACTTGGAAGATCCAGAAGTGTGAAATCATAAATTTCTGTTGTGAAACCATCCAATTTATGGTATTTTGTTATAGCATCCCTAGCAAACTAAAATATCCATTGGATCCCAATTTCTTAAAACAATAGTTGGCTTCTTGCATATACTACATACCCATCTTAAATTGGCAGGGGATTTTGCTGTCACAGTCACTCACGTAGTATCCAGTCTAATGGAGTAGCCACCATCTCAGCTTGAAATGTCGAGGTCCAGAGGTATCTGAGGAAGAGAACATGGGCATTTTAAGAGCACATTCACTCTTAAAAATATGACTCACATGTCATTAACCAAAGTGAGTCTTGTGGACATGTCTAATATGCAAGGGGAAAGGAAGTGTGTCTGTCCCATGTACCTGGAAGGCGACAAGAACCAGATGATGACTGTAAGCAAAGTCTATCGCAATTGGTTAAGAATATCTGCATAGAAAAAAAGATTAGGGGGCCGGTGAGATGGCTCAGCGGCTTAAGCGCCTGCCCGGCAAGCGCGAGGGCCCGAGTTCGACTCCCGGAACCCACATACGAAAAAGGGGCCGGTGATATCACTCAGCGGCACGGGCGCCTGCTGGCGCACGAGGTCCTGAGGTCGACCCCCTGGTACCCACAAAAAAAAAAAAAAAAAAAGAAAAAAAGATTAGGGCAATTTACCAAAAAGTACTTTTGATGTTAGTTTGGACTATTATAATTTTCTCAGTTTTCTAAGTTTTTCCACAAAAGACAATACTTTAATAAGCAGGGAAAAAAACTTTTCCTTTTTAAAATAAAATAAGGGTTATCTAAGGTTACCTAGTTGATAAGTGGATAGAACAGAAGAAACAACTCCAAGTGTCTTGCTTTTTTTCTATTAAAGGGATATGATAAAGTCAGCATATAATGCTGGAATTTTCTTATTGAAAAGGCTTTACACATAAGAGGAATATGGACACCTCTAGGTTGAGTTTATTGTTGACTGGAAACCTAGTGCTAGAGTAGATAACTTTGATAGTAACACTCTTCTTTACCATGCAAGGAAAACTCCCATAGGAAGACTGATTCGTGAGATGATGGGGGGGGGGGCTGTCTATTCACAGGGAAGACAGTCTGTGCCCAGGAAGGAAAAGAAGATAGTTAATGGGTGAGAAATAATGTTGGAGGTCGGTTTCCCCAGATGACTCTGAGATGACTGTGTGTGACTTACGGAGGCTCCAAGGAATAGCTGGCAAGGGAGTGAGGGTAGCAGGAGAGGATGGATAAGAGCCAAGCAAAGGTGTGCTTTTGGGCTCCATGCCAGCCTCATCTTGTGGGAAGCTCTGGAGTGTAAACTACACTCTAGAGCTGGCCTTCGCTTAAGGTAAGAGAGCTGAACTTTCATATTCCTGCCCAGTTAGGACTGGCTCCCGGACACTTCCAGCAAAGCAATGCCTTTGAAGAGTCACAGGTGTGAGCTGTTAGAGCACAGCACACAGATGCTAGTGAAGGCACCACAGAAATGGTGGAGGCGACACGTGGGTTCATGCTGGGTGGGGTGTTGACAGTGGCCAGTAGAGCTGGGGACTCGCTGATGACAGAGGTTCTGGCTCTGCAGATAAGTTGTGCTTCATAGCCTCGTGCAGAGACCAAGAAAGAGAAAGAGCCCATGGGAAAGAATTTAATTGAGACAAAACATGCTCTTAACTTGATCCTTGTTAGCAGTGGTGGGTTACTCCCATCTGCTGTCACTGGGGAGAGCAGATAGATGGTTTCAAATCCCTGAGATAGCTGGGGGAAAAGGTTCATCATGTTGCCTATGTAAGACTTCTTGACACGTGGTGAGGAAGAAATGAAAAATGATAACGTTGTTGAGTGAGGTTTGTGCTCTTATGAAGATTTGACATGTGGGGGACGATTCCCAGCTCTTTCCCCTTGCCTTCTCTTACCATCATCTCCACTGGAATCAAGCCTACTTACCACACTCCCTCCTTTTCTTCTGCCAAGTACTAGAGTTTCTCTGAGGCCCCAGGAGAGGAAGCACAGGGAAAAGACCCAAAGAGAGTCAGACCTGGGTTCAAATTCTGCCTCTACTACTTACTAGCTATGTGAATCAACCTCTCTGAATCTCAACTTCCTTACATATAAAATAGGGTGTGATGATGCCTACACCTATTAGAATTGTACTGAAGTTAGAAAAGATTGTAAGCTTTCAGAGTCTCAGCTTCTTCATCTAGATTCTACAGTGTAATAAGAGTAATAAATGTTGCTGATAGCTCCTGCTCCTTCTCTGGACTGATGCGGAGGTTAAAGAACTAAATCCAGTGGATTGATAGTATGCGGTATTGCGCTTGCTCTGTCCTGGATACCCCTCCATCCTCAAGGCCCCTAAAAGGCAAGAAGAATGGGTCTTTTCACTCTTGCCACTTCTGGTTAGGTTATTTTTCACATAGGCTTGAAACCCATTAGCAGTGCTGCATCTTGCATTTTCTAATAACAATCTTCCTCTTTTCCTTCCAGCTGAGTGAGCGATGACCACAGTTGTCCTGAGGTGGGCAGATGCAGAGCTCTCCAGAGGGACAGAAACCCCATTGGGCCAGGCCTACTGGGCCCAGGTGGAATATCTACAAATAAGGAAATGTCAAGGAACTTATTTTTCTCCTGGTAAATGTCCTGGACCAACCTGGACCTGTTTAATTTAAAGGTAAGAAGTGCAAATTGAATCCTTCACTGCATGCATTTATCACCTCAGTTTCCTGCAAGAACCTAGATGGGGATTAACAGGCTCACTCCAAGAAGGAAAGACATAGGGGAATGCCAGTGAGGCCACTGTCTTTACAAGGTTTGAGAGGATGGATTTCTAACAAGTCTAATTTAATCCTAGTTCAAGTCAAAGTACAGAAAATTCCAGGCCATAAAAAAATAAACTGGAATGCCACAGAATGTTAGAGATAAGTTAACTCAAACTCCCTTACTCAGTGGGAAAATAAGCTCATGGAGGGGACCAATGTGTCCACAGCTGTGTACTAAAGGGCTGCTGGCTGGAAGGAGGAGAAGTCACCTGACTATTCAATCACAGCTCTGGCCAGGGGTTCCCAACTTGTCATTCACTTCGGCACCACTGTCATGATTTGATGTGTGTCATATTTACACATCATCTTCACCATTATTAGTGTGGTTTCTTTAATACTTGGGTCAATTCAATTTTTTATTCCTAAATAAATTTATTGTGAAAGGAAACTGCTGTAAAGAGAAAGCAAGGACCATTTGCTGCAAGTAGAAGGCAGCCATAAAAATAAATGCTATGAAATGAAGCAATACAGTTAAATTTGAGCAAAGTACTGTTGTGTGTGGACAGTTCATTCTCTGTATTAAAAGGGAGATTCATTCTGTTATGGAAAACTTAAAATGGAGTAGCTTTCTCATTGTAGGCGAGGATTTTTATAGTATATGTGCTGCTGAAGCAAGCACAGCAGAGGATTTTTTAATGATGTGTTTGTGGACAACTAAACTCTTTCTCCTATCATAAATGGTCAAGCTGATTAGGAAAGGAAATATGTGTGATGGTTTCTAGGGAAATCTAATCCTTAACATTACTTGGGTTAGAGTCCTAACGGGGTCACTTACCAGCACTGGACCTTGAGTGAGTCATTCAGTCTTTGTTCTGTCTCTGTTCCCTCGCTCACAAACTAGAAATAATAGTGTGCATGTATCATGGAGCTGTTGCAAGCATCAAATGAGACAGTAGATATACAGCCTTTAGAACAGCACTTGGTAAAGTATAAGCAAACAATAGCATCAGGTAGTATTGTAGTTACAATTAGAACTTAAAGTGCTGTTAGACCTGGTAGCAGGATGCGAACCTTACTTGTAAAGGTTCAGGTAGTAAGTATTTTGCAATCCATACAATTTCTGTTCCAACTACCCAATTCTGCCATAATATCAAGGTGGTATTCTTATGCATTATGTAAACAAATGGGCATGGCTTTGCACCAACAAAATTACCCACGAAAAATAGGTGGCAGGCTGACTTTGGTTGGCAGGCTCTGGTTTATGCTGGAGGGTTATAGGTATGGAAAACAAAATCATAATAAACTGCATAAAATATTCACTCACGTGACATAGCATCATACTTCTTACCATATCCCAAATCTCAAACTTTTGACTTAAATCCCACACACCTGAAATACAGGTTCTAGTCCAAAAACTCTAGTCTTTTTTTTATATGTGGGTACCGAGAGTCAAACTCAGGACTTCACGCTTGCCAGGCAGGTGCTTATGCCGCTGAGCTGTATCACCAACCTGAAAGCTCTGGTCTTACTACTACTTATCACCTTAACTGCCCCCAAGTAGTCATGGGACTGAATGGCTCATAAATTTGAGGTTGAGTGGAGGTGAAAAGAATGGTTTGGAATCAGAATGACTTGGGTTTGCCACTTCCCCAGCAAGTGGCTTTATTTTCTTTTCACACACAAGGAAATTGTAGCTCAATGGAGTGAGGTAATTTGCCCAATATCACACAACCAGCAGACTGACATCAGTTCCACAAATATGAAGTGTGATTCTAATCCAAAAACCCCAGGGCCAGCTGCATGTCATCATGATGCTTCCTTTTCCTGTGTCTAATGATAGAGGAGGGGAGAGCTTGAGAAGGATTTAGAGCTGGAAATAATGCTGACGGTTTACCCAAGAAGGAAGAATGGCGTACTTGAAGACCAGAAGATAGAATAGAAAAGACCCAGGGCCAGACCTGCTTCTGTCCTTACTAGTCAACCCTGGTTGTGGACCTATGCATGTCTCTCACCTTTCTGTGCCTCACTTTCTCCAAATATAACAATAAGAGGTAGCAGTATAATAAGAGTTCATACACAGGGCACAGGGCTTTCCAACACCTTCATCTTCTTACAATAATGTTTGAAACTTGACCTTGGTTGCACAGATAAGGTGAATCCAAGAAAGGTGATTTAGATTCTGAGGGTGACGGAGCTAGTGAGTGGTGAAGCTGAGATTTAAATGCTAGTCTGTCTAGTTGTACGTCCAGGTTTCTCCAATGCAAAGCATTGCTAAAAGAGTCTGCATCCCTGCCTAGGTGAGTCTACAGCGTGGAAGAAACACATGTAGATGTTTTGTAATTCTAGAGCTGACTCATGCTGCAGTCTTACTGTGAGTTTGGCAGTGTGCACATCTAGGAATTCCAAACGATCCTACTACGAATGGGTGTCAATGGAATCCTGCCTGTGGATTTGGGAACTAAGGCTCATAGCCCTTAACTAACTTGTCTAAAGTCACTCAGTAAGAAACAAGGCTGGGGTTTGAATCCAAACGCACTCCAAACTGCATGCTCCTAATAGGGTGATCACGTAGCTTATCATCCAAACCAGGACAGGTTTGAGAATGAAAGTCACTATTATTATATCAGGATAGCAGGAATAACCAAGAACACATGGTCTCCTGAGCTCTTGACCACTGTGCTCCTCCATAATGGGTTCTTCTCACCTCTCAAGACAACTAATAATGACATGGAGAAGAACTCTATTGTATCTGGTACTACCACCATTTTAACCATTATAATTAACTTAGAAGCATTGTAGGAAAGAAATCCTGTGGAAACAAGGCATTTGGGGACCAGTGCTTGAGAGTTTTTGGAAGGGGTGAATTTAATTGCCTATAGAGAGACTTCGAGAAATAGCAATGAGCACCCTCCCAACTTCTCTCTTCTGATGGCAGGCACTGAGTGGAATGGAGAGGCGGATTAAAAGAGTGCTCCAAGGAAATGGAGATAAATGACTTTAGATTTAGTATAATAAGAATAAAGGGATCTTTTAGATACAGAAAAGAGACCAGACCTTATCAGAATATTGCTTGAAACCACATGTACCTTTCCCTCAAGGGCTCATGTCACACAGCGCCAATGTTAGTAGTTGTCTTCACTGCACACCTAAGGGTGTGCTGGGGAGGATTTTCTGCTTCAGAATCCCCAGAATTCTACCATAAGGGCCTTGTCCCCTTGGGTAAGGTTTCATTCCTTTAGGAGACCAATTTTAAAAATAAACAACCATAGAACTATTTGAGTCCCTTATCAGCCATAAACATGAAGGAGCTTATTCCATAGAAGGATTTCTTTTGATGTTTACAGTTGTCTAGGCTGTTGGGAAGGTAAGTTTTGATAGAGAAATGGCAGAGGGGAAGCTTCAGGATGTGGGTTTTTGCCTGAGGAAGGTACCTTAGTGTGGGGCCTAAGTGGTGTCTAAATAGAGTAAGAGTATGGAAGGAGAAGATGGTGCTGGGAGGGCAAAATCCACCACTACAGCCTTGATCCTGGCATGCTGTGGGGCTCACAACCCTGCAGCACAGGGTGAGGACATGGGAGTTGGAATGGCTTAAGACAAGAGTTCAGAGAGTGGACACCCCAAGGTGCTAAGGGCAGTTCTGCAAATATGAAGCTCCTGGCAAGTTAATCACCTTGTGATGGCTTATCTTTCAAGCATGAAGTTCGGCTGAAAATGAAATAATCCCGTGGTCTTTTTCTGCTCTAATACCAAAGGCAACTCTACACGGTGTTGCTAAGTGAAGCCTGCTGTGCCTAAGTGGGTGGCTTACAGCTAAGAGGCTCTTGACTGGAGAGCAGCATAACAAGCCACTGCTCTCTCCCCTCCACATTATTCCTTCATCTCACCTTAATTCTCTTGATGATCAAGAAAGCTTGTTCCCCTCTCCTCATCCCATTTCTCCTTTTTGCTCTATAGGGGGAGTAGGAAAAAAGGGCCAGCAAGAGGGGAGGATTGCTGGCCCAGGATCCCACCTGAAGGCAGGGTGGATAAAGAATTGGCTAAAGGGAAACTAGGTGAAGTTAAGATCCTAGACTATTAACTGCAGCAGGGACAAAATTTTGTCTGGAGATGGCCTGAAGACTGGCCACATGGTCTAAAGGAACATGCTGGGTTAAGGTGGAAGATGGTTAGCCTCTTAAGATGGTTTTTCATCTTTTATTGAGACTCAGTGTAGATTAATGGACATTTACTTGAACAGGAACTAGGCTGGGTGCTTTAAGTGTTATCTCATTTAATCCTCACAACAACCTCTCAAGGGAAACATTATCTTCAGTTTGCAGAGGAAAAACCAACAATTTGGGGAAGATAAATCACTTCCATTTGTGCAGCTCAGCGGTGGTAAAGCTGGGATGCATGCCTGGTATGACCCTCAGGTCTAAGGCTGTTCCACTACACTGTGCTACCCCGTTATGAAGAAGTCCAATGTCACTGTCCCTCTCGCTCACTCCATAACATGTAGCTCAGAGGGCAGAGGCTGAGTGCCTGGGTCTAGGTTTCACTGATTAGCCTGTCACTTGGGGCAAGTTAACCTCTGTGAGCTTTGGTTTCCTCATTCTAAAAATGGAGGATTAGACTATTTTTTACCTCACAGATTTGTTGTGGGGATTAAATAAAATGTTATGTATATAATGGGCTTATGGTCCCATGGCAGGGGCTTTATAATTTTTAGCTATTATTCTTAAGTTGTATGCAAATAATATGCAAATAATCCCTTGAATTCTATAGACAGGTGGGGTCTTCTGCTAAACCCCAGCTGGTTTCAGGTGCCATTTGTGAAAGCTAAGATCTTAGTCATGTCCACCACCACCAGAAAGCCACCCTGACATTTGGATGGTTCATAAGGAATGTTAATAGTATTTCATCATTTGTTGAGCACAGCTAACCTGTCAGGCAGGGAACATGGATGTGCTGATCCCCTTTTCCAAGTAAGTCTTGAGTCCCACACTTACAAGTGGGACAAAAGTTTGTTTTTAAATTCCCAAGCCCAGCATCATCTATGTCATAAAGAATAAAAGTGGGTATGTTTTAAAGAGAACTGGGTCCCATTTCTTGGAGCCTTCGATGTATGGATGTGCCATAAGTAGGTTGACAGTTCTTTTAAAGAGGATGGGAAGAGAGGGGCCGCTGGAGCCTGCCGATGCCAGAGGGGAAGCATTCGAGCTAGGTTCCTTGCCTTTCCTCTCTGGAATTCTTGGGCATTTGGTTTCTGGATTTCGACTCAGATTGACTCCTCCACTCTAACTCAGACCCAGCTGGGTCTACCTGAACCAGACCAAGTTCATTCCCATCCCCTTTTCCCCAGGAGCTGGTGTCCACCAAATCCCCTTGAAGATCTGTTCACTCACTCACTCTGGTGCATTCCCATCCAAAAGCTTATGGGGTGTGGGCTGCAACTGGTCTCCAGGTGCTAATTGCTGAGCATGAGGCTACAATAAACACATTTTCAGCTGGGGCTGCTTGGCTGCTGAGGTACCATGCGTTCTTTCCCACCCAGGACTGTTAGTTTGCAGGCCAGTGGGGGGAGGAAGAGCAGCTGCGCACCCTCTCAGCCATTCTGTGACGCCACAGCGGCCTCTCCTGGCCATCCCCAGAGCTACCGGCACTCTGGTCTCAGATTTCAGGGTTCGTTCTTGCATTTACAGGTGTATCTCCTGAGACTTCCTGGATGCTGGGCATGGTTCTAGACACCGTGGACACAACAGGGAGAATAATAAAGTCCTTGTTCTCATAGGTTTATACATATGTGTGTGTGTGTGGAGTAGAAAGTATACATATATGGGTAAATATATGCCAGACAGTCAGAACTACGGAAAAAATAAAGCAGAATTGAGGAATAAGGGGAGGAGAGTAGCGATTTTCAATAAGGTAGTCAGAAAAGCTTCACTTGATAAAAATGACTTACAAGAAGTGAGGGAAGAACGTCCAGTAAGAAAAAACAGCAATGAAAAAGGCTTCAAAGTGAGCAGGTGCCTGGCCTGTTAAGCAACAAGATCAGCAGAGCGTGTGAGGGCACAGTAGGAAAGATACCTTCTGAGAGGAGGGCCAGATCCTATAAGGCAGTGGCCCGCAAAGTGGGATCCCCAGTCCAGGAGCACCTGGGAACTTGTTAGAAATGCACAGTATCGGGCGGGCCCATGCATTCAGAAACTGAGGTGAGGTCCAGCAGTTCGTATTTTAACAAATTTTTACGCGCGTTTGAAGACCACTAGCTAATGTGAGGCCTCGTGGGCCTTTATGAGAGGTTTAGCTTTTATTCTGCAATCAAAGCTATTGGTAGTGTTTGGGTCAGAGAGTGACATCATCTGACTAAACAATATACACACACGTGTCTGGGTCCTGCCTCCAGACACTCTGACTTAACTGCTCTGAGATATGGCCTGGCCATTAGAATTTCCAAAACTCTGCAGTAGTTCTAACTGCAGCCAGAGGCTGGGTTACTCTGGCTTCTGGATAGAGGATAGATGGAAGGGGTCAAGGGAAGAAGCAGGGGGCTTAGTCGGGAGGTGTGGGCTACAATATAGGTAAAGAATGAGGGTGGCTTAGCCCAGAGTTGCAGTAACATGGTGAGGAGCAATCAGACTGTGGAACTATTTTGAGGCTGACATAGATTTGCAGCAGATTGGTGCACTGGATGCAGGGTGCAAGAGAAAGTAAAAATTCAGAATGACTCCTAGGTGTTTAACCTGAGCAACTAGAAAGAGTGCAGTTTTCATTTACAAATGTGAGAAGACTGTGAGAGGACCAGGTTTCACCATGCAGGGGAATTGTGAGTTTAATTTTACACATGTTAAGTCTGAGATATCTATTTGAGGTTGAACTGGAGATGCTGAATGGGCTGTGTTCAGGGGAGATGTCCAGGCTGGATGTATGAATTTACATCCTTCCTCAGACTTCTCTGTCCATCTTCACTTCCTTCCTAACTAATCTTATCTATCCTTGAGGCTTTAAACACCGTCTATCGCTGAGGCTCTGGGGCAGTTCAATGCAGGACGTAGGAAAAGAACCAAGAGCAAGTACCCAGGGTCTCAAGAGAGAAAGTGTTTCCAGAAGAAGGTAATGGTCAACCATCGAAAGGTCCTCACTGGTCAAGAAAAGATGAAGCCTGAGAATTGACCACTGGATTTAGCAGCATGCAGGCCACAAGGACCACAATGACAGGGGAAAATGTCAGTGTTTGGATTGCAGCGGGGCAAAAGAATCTTTGTAGAATGGGAGGAGAGGAATAGGAGATAGGCAAGACAAGAAATTCTTTGGAAAAAAATTTAATTATGAAAGAATGAGTACGTTTATATCTTTGTTGGGAAAGATCCTCCAACACATTGAAAAATGAGATACTTCAATAAAAAAAAACATTTGTTAAGTACACTGTTACACTCCTGGCATTGAATTTAATGTTGTACATGAATAATTCTCCTCACAGTTTTTCTTCTCCACAATCTTCAGTTTATAGATGAAGGAGCCTGAGTTTTAGAAGTGAACTAACAGTCCCAAAGACACATAGCCCATAAGATGGGATAGCAGAGGTTTCGCCGTAATGCCTTCAGAGCAAGAGTCCTTAGCCCGTGCTCTGTACATCCAGTCCTCAAGGTTCCTGCATGTCCTTTTTAAATTTTTGAGCCCAGCGTGGTGTTGCACGCCTATAATCCCACCATTCTGGGAGGCTGAGGCAAGAAGATTAGAAGTTTAAACCCAGGCTGGGCAACTTAGTGACTTAGCAAGATCCTGTCTTAAAAACTTAAGGGGCTGGAGGTGTAACCCAGCGTGAAGGCCCTGGGTTCAATCTTCAGTTCTGAAAAAAAAAAATTAGTTTTGATGCTCAGCTACAAGGTACGAAATGACTCAAAACAGTGCCAAAGAAATCAACAATGAAAAGTAATCGTGACTCTAGTACTCTGTTATAAAGTGTCACGAAATCTGGAAAAGCTCCTGCAGTTATCTCGCTGTTTACTGTGTCACCCCCAGCACAGTGCTGCTGTTATGCAGAATAGTTTACGGCCTGGGATGCTCAGGTGCTGGCCTGATGGGCTCACAGACGGACCTGTGGGGCGCAGTCCATTAAACATGCCCCCTTCCTTTGCTGCCAGCCTTGGTGCTCAGATAGGCTCCCTTCCATTTTCTCACAGTCACACTGCTCTCTCATCAGACTGCAAGGGTTGGATCATAAGTCACTGCTGATGGAAAGACAAAGAAGCAGTATCTATCCTGGGTTCAACAGTGTCCCCCGGACTTCATGTCCATTTGGAGCCTCAGAATGTGGGCTTATTTAGAAATAGGATCCTTGCAGGTGTCATTAGTAAAATGAGGTCAAGTTAGATTAGGGTGGGTCCTGCTCCAATGACTGGTAAACTTTCTTATAAGAGAAAACAGAGACACAAACAGACCCAAGAGGAGAATGCCATGTGATGATGGAGGCAGAGCCTACAGTGGTGCAGCTAAGAAACACCAAGGATTGCTGGCAACACCAGAAGCTAGGGAGAGGCAACGAAGAATCCCTCCAAGGCAGCATGGCCTTGCCAATGCCTTGATTTCATTCGTCTAGCCTCTAGAATTGTTAGAGAATAAATTTTGATTGTATTAACTTACCACGGTTTTGGTAATTCCTTATGGTAGCCCAAGGAAACTGGCGAGGACTTGGCAGTACACCTGCGAAGGATTCTGTGGTACCCACATGTGTTGTGTGCATTGATTAGTGCTGCACTGGACTGAGAACACCATTAAGGACACATTAAGGACAGGCACAGAACGATATATCTGGGAGGATCTTTGGAGATAATGTAGTTCATAACTTATTTTAAAGACGTGGAGAGCAAAGTTCAGGAAGAGCAAAGGGCTTGTCCGAGGTCAGATGGCTATTTAATTGAGAGTTCACATTACAGCCTCTGAAACTTGGAATATAGCTTGGCCCCCTTGGAAGTGCTCAATAAACATTTGTTGAATGAATAATTGCACAGAATGCAAATGCCTGATCTCCAGTTCAGATTCCTTTAAATAATATGCTCATGGTTTACAAAAATTAAAGACAAAACTACCTTGTTTAAATTGGCAATTACTTTTGTCCAGATGCTCAGGTTAATGCATACCAGCATTGGATTAATTTTATATTGTTGAAATGTCAAAGGTTTTTGGAGATTTAGCCAGAGAAAATTTCTAATAAGGAAGTATAATGCTTTGTAGGTTTTTCCTTACCACCTAAATAGGATTTTCCTGTCCCACTGGTTATTCCTGTTAAATGGCTAAGCTTCCTGAAAACAGTGCCACCTAAAATTTACTAATATTATACCTACACATTGACTCTAGTTTTTTTTCCCTTGGGCCCTAAAGTCTAGATTGGTTGTTTACATGGTTAAAGGCACTAACAGTAATAGACACCATTTATCAGGCAACTAAGGTATGCCAGATATTCACTAAGCACTTTGTTACATTATCACCAATCTTCACAATAAAGATTAATGATACCTTTCAAGGTATTGAGTGTTCCTCTCTTGTCCAATAAGGCAGCCAGCAGCTTTGGAACGAGCTCTTTTTGGAGGTCTGACATTAGCAGTGACATGCTGATGGCTTGGTGAACATACAGGAGGATGTTATTCTGGGTTTTAAAACTTCTACGAATTTATCTTACAGAATAAGTCCATCAAGTGTGCTAAAACACATGTTCAGAGATGTATGTTACAGAAATGTTTGTCAAAGCAAAAGATTAGAAATATCTGAGATGTCTATCAATAGAGGTTTATCAAAGGATGCATTTCATTAATAGAGTGTCAGCTGCTAGAAGAGGACAAGGCAGATCTATAGATAGCAGTATGGAAAAATGTCCAAGACGCAGGATCTGAACAGTATGGGCCTTGTATAAAATATATACAATTATATAGAATATATATGAAGGGAGATGGGAAAGAAAGATGGCATAACATTTATGTAAAATAAAGAGTATAGGGAATATAAATACAGAAAGAAAGGAAAGGACAGATGGACAAAATCTGTGGAAGTATGTATAAAATACTGCTAATATAGAGAGAGTATAGCTAGGGAGCTGGAGGTGGGAGCCAAAGAAACGATTGTTTCTTTTTAAACATAAAAACCTTCTATACTGTTAATATTTTAAACATTGTGCACGTATTAAACTTATAATTTAAAACCCAGTTATTTAAAAATAATAATAAAATAGAGGGCATGTGACTTGTTATTAACACCCTTGGAGTCTGTGAAGAGACCACAAAGAAACCATACGAGCTTATTTCTGCAATGATGCTCCAGAATTAAATAAAAAGTTGGCTTTTAGCAGAATTTATACTGATCATGTAAGCTCAGGGTTAATAATATGCTCAGAATAGGCCAGAGATAGCAGCATTGAACATATTCAAATGCTGTTAGAGGAAAAATATTCCAGAGCACAAATGTTGGGCAGATGGATGGCTCAAGATGCTTCCCAACATGTTGTGAAGTCTCAAAAGGATACAGAAAAATGTAATATGTGACATGAATTCCTAATTTTAAGGGGCCTCTTTTTTCCTTAAGGAAACATCCATTTTCAAATTCTTTCTCCTGTGTTAGTGTGATAATATGTGAATCATTAGCTATGAAGCTAGAACATTACAGTGATCCTGTTTAATGATGGTTTTCGGTGCCAGGCATTTTAGCCCTCACAATAACCAGATGAGGTAGGGTTTTCACAAATATGTAAACTGATAACCATCCAAGTAACTTGTTCAAGGTCACTGGTGAGTGAGTAGGTGATGAAGCCTTCCTCTGAACCTCCTGCTTGCTAAGGTAAGTGCACCTCAGCCTTCTAGAGAAGAGTGGGTCCCTTAACCATCGCTGTAGTCTAAAGGTAGAGGCCAAGGTGACTCTGAAACTCAGGTATCCTTTCCTAGTGTTTGTCTTTCCACTCTGACAAACTTCCTCTCAGACCTTGCATCTAGAGAAGGTGTCTCAGATGAAGCTGAGCTGAATTAAATTGTGAATCTAAATGTATAACAACACAATAGGTCTTCAATAATGAGGGTCCTTTTTGAAACTTGTACTCACCATATCTGAATATCTACTTTTTGATTTTTGTAATTTTTTCCATTCTCCTGAGCAGTACCTGTCAATTCTATTGTCTGTGGAAGGTAGAGTACGGGGTCACTTCTAGACCCAAAGTATATGTGAAAGCACAGGCTTACTGGTTATTTTGTTTTATTTTAACACATGTTTTGAAGGAAGTATAACACTGATCATATCACTCCCCTCTTTAAAATCATTTAATTTCTTCTCAGAATGAAGATGAATTTTTAGCATCAGCTTGTGAGGGGCTCTGCAATCTGGCCCTGGCTGACTCAGCAGCAGTATCAGGAACCATGCTGGTCTCCTTTTGCTGCTCAAGTACATCTTGACTGTCACTTTTCAGGGCCTTTGCATGTTCATTTCCATCTGCCAGGAACATTCTTCCCCTGACCAGTTCTTTATAGGAGTCAGCATAAAGGCCAATTCTTTGGAGATGTCTTCCATGAGGAACCCCTGGGTAGGTATTTGAAACTCCTGTCACACTTGTACTTTCTTGATCAAGGCATGTCTTTATCAAAAGATTCTGGGCTCCAGGAGAGCAAGGACCACACTGATCTTGTTTATCATCCTGAGTATAATCTTTAGCAGCCAGCCTGGTATATGCTACATGCCCTATAAATACTTATTGATTAAATAAATGGGAAAAGAGAACAGCCTATATAATACCCACAGAAGAGCTCAAAAAGCCTAATGGTTCCACACATCTATCATTTCAGAGCTTATCACTATTTCATATGCAAATATAATTATATATGCTTATCACGATGTCCCCAGGTTACTGACAAAAGGTTCTGTTCAATGTGCTACCAGGGAAGGTGGTGCTGACTTTCATTTGAAAACTATTTCCATTAAAATGTTCGAACAAACAAAAACTCTTCTTAATCAGGGACATTTTAACTATTTGAAAAAACAAATCACTTAGCAAAATATCTACTGATGCCAGATAAATTGTTACTGTTTTGATTTAATGTAAACTGTATTTATGAATTTTTATATTGCAAATGGGTGTATTTTATTTTTGCCCATCTTACTCGGTCCTCATGAAGTTAATAGGTAAGAAAACAAATTATTTCTTTTTCCATTAGCTTGTCATTGCCACTTTCAAGGGGCTCCCTGCCCACAGAGTCCAGTATCTTTCTCATATTAATTGGTATAGCCTCCCATTTATCTTAACCATTTCCTTGGTTCTAGAAGAACCAAGTGGTATACATATTACCTTCACCTTATGGTATCCATAAGGAGGTAAATTGAGACAAAGATGCTAAGTGATTTCACACGAGCAGTATTAACCCACTCATCTTCATCAATGATGCAACGAATATTTAATGATTGCCAAGTGGGTGACAGGATCTGTTTTAATTGCTGGGAATATAACAAAAACTAAGATGGTAAGGACTTTGTTTATAAAAACAGTTGATATTCTAGATGAGGGAAATAGACAATACAGAAACAAACAAAAAGATCATATCAAATAGTGACAAACACTGTAAGGAAAACAAAAGACAAGGAGGTGGGAGGGAGGGATAGGAAAGGGATGAAAAAAGAATTAAGATGTGTTATGTACATGTACTAACTTCCTATGAGGAATGTTATCATTATGTACTGCAAACATGTACCAATAAAAAATTAAAAAATTAAACAAAACGAAAATATGATAAATGAAATACAGTTACTTAACCTTAACCCTAATCCAACACTGGGGACAACTACTTTAGTGTGCTTAGGGAGGCTTCTCTGAAATGGTCACAACTAAGGTCTGAATGCAGAAAAGAAGCCAGTGAAGGGCACATTTGGGGGAAGATCATTCTAGGCAGAGGGAAGAGCAGGATTAAAGTTTCTGAGGAGGGCTAAGACTTAGTGTGTTAAAGGAAGAGCAAGGAGGCCACCAGGGTGGTTGGGATGTCATGAGTGAGGTGGACAGCGATGGCTAAGAGATGCACTCAGACACAAAGAAAAGAGTTGGATCATGTAGGGTCTCATGTAGGCCATAACAAGGGGTGTGGATTTCTTCTAGAATTTTCTTCTAATGAGGGTAAACACTGTGGACTAAAGCAGAAGCAATGATGTGATTTAACTTTTGAAAGTTCTTTCTGGTGGTCACGTGGAGAATGGGCAGCCAGGGGACAAAGTGGAAGCAGGGAGCTTAGTGGGACCATCACATAGTACAGGTGAGAGAGGATGGTGCTTGCACTAGGATGCTGTCAGTGGAGGCAGACAATAGTGGGTGGATTGGATATATGATTTTTGAAGTAAGAGTAGGACTTGATGACCTAGTAGGTGTGGAGAGTAAGGCAGATATAATCAAGAATAATGCAGGTTATTGACTGCAGTAAGTAGATGACAGAGTTGTTTACGGAGAGAAGATGGTAGGAGGAGAAACTGGTGTCTTTTTAATCAGAGAAAGGACTAAAAATTCTGTTTTAGGATTATTAATTTAGAGATGCCATTTAGAGATTCTTGGTCAACTGGAGCTGCCAAGTAGGGAGGTGTTAAATCCCCAACTCTGGAAGGGAGCATTTAGAGGTGGAAATACACATTTGGAAGTCATCCGTGTGAAGATGGTATTTAAAACTTTGGAAGTTGGGTGATGCCACTCAAGCAGTGAGTGCTGTCAGAGAAGGGGCGGCCATATCTCCCAGGCCCTCATCCCTATTTCCCACACTGACCAAATGACACAGTCATGGGCATATACCACACAATTTCACCCTTCCTGTCCCACCAACTGCAACAATATTTATTGTATTTTCCATATGAAATGTTACCTTAAGAAATAGAGGCTACAAAAGTAGGTGATTAATATATAAATGATACCATTCTTCAAAGTTGCTCACAAACTGGCAAGCAGAGAGTAACTATAATATAAAAGGTAGAATACATTAAAATATTGCCAAGGGGATGGAGGGGATCTTCAACAGATAAACTCAGGAAGACAAGATGAGAGCAGTTCTTGGAGGGTCAAGAATTTGGAGTTTTTCCTGCTTAGACAATAGGGCACTGCTGAAGATTTCTGAGTTACATGATCAGATTTTACCTCCCCCTACCCCAATCCATGGCTGTCATCCTGTGTCTAGCTCACATCTCACCCAGTCCACACAGCACTGCCCATGCTCATTCATCTTTAAATCCTTCTGCCTTTACCATCTAGTGCCAATCCACTTAGCACTTAATGACACATGGTGTCTTTCAGATGGTTTATTGTAGGAATATCTTATCTTTTTAACCAGTTTATTAATCCTTCCTAAGCAGAACTTGTGACTTAAATCTATAGCCCCTGGCTCAGGGCAAGGAACATAACAAGCCCTCAAACCATGGTTGTTGCTTGAGTATCACTTTTACAGGGAATTCTTTTTCCATCTCCAATTAGATCAGCTTCCTTTGATCTAGATTTTCACAGAACCATTTTCTTTAGCATACACCTCGGTTTCTAACTATACACCCTTGTTACAATTAAGATATGGGGTGTCCCCCGAAATCTTCGTGTGTTCAGAGGTTGGACTTTGGAGATGACTGGATCACTGGGGGCACTATAATCATCAATGGATTAGTCCACTGGTGAGTTCACTGCTGACTTGCTGGGCGGGGGTGGGGCCTGATTAAAAACTGGGCACTGGGGACATGATTGAGGAAGGGTATACCTGCCTCCTGGGCTCCTCCCTTCTTTTTCTGCTTCCTGGTCACCATGCCATGCCATTTCTGCTTTGGAGCCAGCTGACTGTGGGCTAAAAACTGTGAGCCAAAATAAACCTCTAAGTTGCAGGTGTCAGGTGTTTTGTTCCAGAGACGAGGAAAGTGACTAAGACAACCCTCGATGACTATATGAATTGGATCTGTCTTCCTACAGGCTGTAAGTAGCCAAACAGCAGGGACCATTTCTAGTTTTACATATGGGAGTGTCCCCAGATTGTGTACATTTGTTGAAACTGACTTAGGAATAGGAATGGCCTGCCGTGGTGGCAACCTATGGCGTGTGTGCAAATGCAATTTGTTATCACTGAGAGCTCTAAAAGGTCGCAGTCACTGGCCTGAGGTATTCAGGAGATCAAGGGGCTGTGAGTACAGTAGCCTTAGTATGGTCTGTCTGTAGTTTCGCAAAGAGCAATGAAATTCACACCGTAAAACTACACCACAGAGGGAGTTCCTTCAGAGACAATTCCCTTCTGCTTAGGGCCGAACTATTTCCTCAGGGTGGCTCTTCTGTCCAAAGGGGGCCCCTTGTGGGCTGATTTATCATCACTTAGGACACCTGAGTCCTCCCTTTGCACAGCAGAGGGAGAGGCAAAGCAGTGTTCCCAATTGTCAGGAAGAATAAGCACGATGGCAGCAACCACAGATCCTTTAGGCAGATGGAGTGACATCTGTGTATTTACATATATATATTTCCTATCAATAAGGCCCAGCAAAAACATGAAAACTCGAGAACATGACTGGGATTTCTGAAGGTGTTTAATTCCTTAAAGAAAATTAGTACAATTTTTTTTTAGCTGCAGATGACTTCAGGAAAACAAACAAACAAAAAAAAACAAAGACAAAGAAAAAAAACTAAGAGTACTATTGAATGATCAAATTTTCCCCCTTAAAAAATCTCCTTTTCCAAATTAGGTGCATGCAGCTTCTCTTCTAAGAAATGCACTTCCTAGATCAGCCAAAAAGAGCTGCCCATATTTCTGTCCCTTGCGTGCTTTTCTGTCTCCCTCCCCCCTTCTCCAACAGGCCAACCCTGCCACTGCTTGTCCCTTTGCCTGGAGTGCACCTCCTCCTACTCCTTCATTATCTGGTTCATCATTTGGATCTCGGCGCAATACCCTCTTTGGAGAGGATTTTCTGACTCCAGATTAAAGACGCACCCTATGTCACTTTCACCATGGAGCCTCTCACTCAGGGCAGAGTATTTAGCATATGGCAGGTGGTCAGTAAATACCTGCTAGAGAATAATTAGGTTAAGCCAAATCATGTGACTTGCCTGTCTGCTGTTTATGTCACATATATGGGAGACAATAAAAGTGATGGCTTGAAGATTTACTGCTTTTGATTATTGCTTTGTCCACGTATGCAACTGCCTTCAAGGAACATGGTTTGTAATTTGACCCACCACCGTACCACCTTTTGCTCCTGTGATTCAGTGAAGATGACCTTATTGAACATTACCTACTGTCTATAACTTCCATCCTTTCCTCCTTTTTTTATAAGTGAAACTCAAGCGCTGGGATAATGTATCCATCCAAAAATACACGTATTCATTTCCTCAGGCTTTCTCATAGCAACAGTGAGTGGCCATGTAACCCAGCTCTGAGTGCTGAGTAACAGAAGTTGGGTGAGGCTTTAGGTAAGCTATTGCTTTCTTGATTAAAAAAAAGTACAGACTCAGGTGTTATTAGTCTTCTGTCCTTTGACCTTCTACCCTCCTCCCTGCCTGGAATGTAGACATGATGCTGGACATAAAAGAACTGTCCTGTGTAGCAGGTACAGTCGAGTACTCTCTCTGCCCATGACTCCATGACTCCTGACATTCACCATTTCTACATTCACCACAGGCTTTCTATGGAAAGCTCCTGTGATCCTCTACCTGAGGATTTTCACCAGCTATAAGATCGTGCTTAGTCTCTATAAGGCAGGGTGGAAGTGCCAGGGAGTTAGTGACCCTTGGAGTAGCCCTTAATAATAACAGATGAGAGTGGAAGGGCAAGTATCTCAGCTCCTTGCCCTTTAGGTGGGATAATTTTGGAGCAGAAAAGATCTCCAGTAGGATTGGGCACTAGTTGCCCACAGCAGTAATTCATTAATGCATCCTATATTGGCCTTCTTTTTCTTGTCTTACTTTTCCACTTTCCTACCTTTCTGGGATCACCTCTGAAATAAATTATTTGAACATATATATTTGTCTTAGGAACTTTTTTCTAGGGGAAGTCAACCTAACAAACTGATCATAAGAATGGAAGCCACATGCTAAGAACGGAGAAGTCTAGAAGGAGCCAAATCCTTGAGGCTCTGCATCAGCCTTGGATTGTCTGTCTCTGGAATTCATGGTTGAGAAAATAAATCTCTTATTTGGGTGTTACGGCTTGTGTTTAGATGTCTCCAGCCTCATGTGGTCATAGGTGGAGCTTTTTCAGAGGCGGCTGGATCTAGTGTGTGTGAATGGTGTAATGCTGGGATTAAGGGTGTGTGATTACTAAATCAGTCCACTGACTGGTTTGGCACTGCCCTAATCCTGGTAGCCTAGATAGAGTATAAAAGGGGCAGAAAGACGCTGTTAAGGTCCCTTGTTGCTTTTGCTATCTTGTGGGTGCCATGAACTGTTCTCTGCGATGGCCCTCTGCCAAGCCACCCTGCCTTGGCGCCAGCCGATTATGGACTGAAAGCTCTACAAACTGTGAGCTTAATATACCTTGCCCCCTTTAACTTTGGGTGTTGGGTATTTCGACTCAGCAATGAGAAAAGTAACCAAGACACTGGGTAAGCCATCATCATCATGATCCTATGATATACAGAGCAATGTGATTCTGAGAGGTGTGTAGGATTTTTTAGTTGACTGCAAATGTAACTAATCAGCAGCTGGACACATGGCTGCTAACGTAGCTGACACTCTGGCCGCATTACAAGCCCCTTACACTGCATGGCATGTTACAGCCAACAGTGTTTTCTTACATGCCTAATCCTCCTGTTGATTCTATGAAGTAGGTATTATCAACTACATTTTCCAGAAGCCCAGAGGGGCTGAGTCACAGGTCCATGATTACAAAGCTAGCAGTGGAATGAGGACTCTTTTAAGTCTAACAATCTTTTGCCACTGAAAGACAGGGGCTGGATTTTCATTCTAAGGACCCTGTGATATTTCTGTAATGAGTCACACCTCTCACCTATGACTTCCAGTCACCACTTTCCGTGCTTATGAGACTGTGCACTTCACTTGCTTCTACCAGATCTCCCTTTCCTTGTTGCCAAAGATCATAAACTTTATACGCTAATTACATGTTCTCCAAAACATGCACTAAATCCTCTTATCTCTAGGCCTTTGCAGGAATGCTTTACTCTAGAAGTGGAGATTGCAGTTTGGACCCAAGAAGCATAGTCTGTGCAGGCTTGTTGTGGGCAGGGTAATCACCTCAGTATGGCTCATAGCAGCAAAAACACACAGATGCTTAGTAAGTACGCATGATGTTGAAGTGAACAGCCATGGTGGAAGCCCACGCTGAATTCAAATTTATTACTGTTTAAAAATCATTAATATCCAATCCCGTAACACATAAAAACGAAATAAACCCTATAAAAGATTTCAGACAAATAGACTCCATTGAACCTTTAACAAATTACATTCAAGTATGACGTTTTTCTAAAAAAAAGGACACAATTCCAATATTTATTAAAATGCTGACCACTTACACACGTGAACCATATCAAATAATACTCAATATACTTTTCTGAAATGAGAACCTAGGAGCTTCTGTGTAAAGCTCAGTATTTTCAACATTCTTGCTTAGATGAGAGAAGACTGCATTCTCTGACTGGTGACTCAGGAAATGCAACACACTTGAGTTACAATTGCTGGTGTGTGGAGACGAGACTAGCACCCGTGGCTAGCTGGGCTTGCAAAAGCATGCAGTACCCCTGTGCCACTCAGGGATCCACCGAAGTTTGATATAGGGTGACGCCACATGCAGGATATAGGAGGACTAGAACAAGGGGTTCACTGTGGCTGGGGGACTGAGGAGAGAGCAGCATGCAGACAGTGCTTTCACTTCAAAACAGATGTAAAGCAAGGCAAAGCAGCAGCTGGGCGCCTTCTCACAATCATTCCGGGTCCGCAACTTTGAAGACATCTGCATCAAGGCAGAGGGCAGGAAGTACAGACGCTCACTGGGCCTGACTCAGGAATCAAGCCGTCCTCAGAGAGTCAGCTCCGAGGACAGGTGATTATCAGACCACCCGGAGACACAGGCCGGGCATCAACTCAAAGGACACCTCTGTCTGTCTGGTCCCGGCAGGTAAGGGATCTATAAAGATGTTTGCCACTTTTTGGAAATTTATATTTCACTACATTTCATAACGACAAGAAGGTTCATTAAATGAAAGCACAAAATTTACAAATGAGATGACAAAAGGATTTTAAGTACGTTTTGTTAGGTGAAGGCTTTTTTTTACTAACTTGAATTTAGCAAGACAAAAAGATAATTATACCAGTTACTGTCAAGACTTTTAGACTGCAGTTGAAGTTCCAAAGGTTAAGGAATTTACAAAAAAGATGAGACTGCTAATTATAGATAGAGTATTTTATTAGATACAAAAAATACTAATGTGTGGTTTTATTCCTCTTGGAAGCTAGCTTTACAAAGTACTGCCAACTCTTAATTTTTTGTTTGTTTTTTGAGACAAGGTCTTACTCACTAGGTAGCCCAGGCTGGCCTTGAACTCTTAATCTTCCTGTCTTAGCTTCCCAAGTACTGGGATTATACGAGTGCTTGTAGTTGTGGGTCACCTCATCCGCAACACCTATTAAATTTTGTCCTACTTCATGGCACCATAACCAGGAAGATTCAAATTAAACCAGTTACTTTGGCTACCAATTAGGTCAGCATTATGTTTCTAAAATAATTTATCCAGGACACACTGCAGTTGCCAGCCTATACTTTATTATATCATATTGTACAAGCTTATAAAATTTTTTTTCAGTACTTCCTATGTTTTTCCAAAGTTCTGTTTCTCAGGATTTTGATCTTTAAATCTGTCTAGCTAAGGTTTCTAAACACTAATATCCCTTCTGAGAACATGTGGGGTAAAACCACTATCTTTAATGTAACAAGTTACACTCCAAGAAATGATCCTAAACCTGCTATATTGGGACAGGCCTGGTGTACTATCTGAGGATCTGAGGGATATTTGGGAGACTGATCCCACACAAGGAATTTGAAATTTTTTACCTTTTCAAGAGAAACACTGAGGGAAGAGAAAAAATATTCTATAACTTAGGATATGTTCAAGATCCCTTGCTCTCATAGCCAAATGTATGAAAACAATTTTCCTTGAAGAAATACATGTTTATAAGCCAAGGCAAGCTTTGGCTAAATGATTGGTAGCTTTTGTTTGGCCCTGGAGGTTTCCATAGAAACAGCCTGAGAGACAGAAAAGGCAGCATTATCATCTTTATCCATAAAGCTATCTGATAAAGCTGCATATTGATTCATTCATACTGTCTAGAACAGATGTATTACTTCTGATAAGCTTGGACAAAGGGACGCATGAGTTCCACTAGTCACTTTGAATTTCCAGTCTTCTGTTTGAAACCTTAAATTAAAATCCTGATAAAACCTCCTCGGAACATTTCCCTCAGGATCCTCTAGTTCAAGTAATGCTTCAATAACTAGAAAGCAAATGAAGAAACATGAAGCATCAAATGCAGTTCCACTGCCAAGTTCTTAAAATTATATGGCACCAAGCTTCCTGTAGCTGAAGAAATTATTCTGAAGAGTATTTACAATTTCATTATATCAGATCTTAGCCAGGCAAGAAATGCCATCCTAAGTGTTTATTATACACAGTCAAACCAGGTGGCATCATTCATCATTTTCCTCCTGTTTTATGTCTAGATTATCTGTGTGTGTATTTTAATGTAGTAACACACCAAACACAATCATCTAATCTTATTTCAGGTAATTATTTCTCAGGACACAAAAGCAGCCTAGCTCAAAACTACACATCTGAAGTACCCAAAAATATAAACATAAAAAATAAAATATCAACAAACAAGCGAGATAAGGACACGTGCAACTTTTAGCACCATATTTAAGATCACAGAGGGAAAGGATGTTGACCGAGGTCTAAAGAGGAATATGCAGTTCTCGGTTTTATCCTAGAACTCAAACACAGAACCGACCTGTAGAGTCCAGTACTTTTGAAAAGGGAGAGCCTGAGAAATTCTTAACAGAAATATCAACATCCATGGTCTACCAGAGACAGACAATTTCACATTGTTCTTATTCTAGAAGCCTTGAAGATACTATTCCTTAGGAACAGACTGCTTATTTTTGGAGGTCAGCTGGGAAATGACTGCCAGCTTCAGTGAACTAAATGATGTCTCCCAAGAAGGATCAATTCTCTCATGGAAAGCAGGTACTAATGAGCAGTCAGCTCCCTGATATCTGTGTAACAACACAGTCATGTGCTACACTGAAAAGATTTAATCTAGCACATATAATTGTACATTCCACACAGAAGGACAACTGAAAAATACCTACACTTCTGTGTACTATGGCACTGGTGTAGGAGTCCAGACCACAGAACAGTCTCGGTCCTTTCCAAAGGAAGAGACTAAATGTCTAGGGCAACGGTTAGGTAGAGATGTGCTAGATTTTCATGGTTTAAAGGTAACAGGTAGGAAGTTATAGGATTAAAAACAACTTTAGATTTCATCAAATGCAAATCTCTTATCTTAATGATGGGAAAACTGAGGCTTCAAAACAAGCATCACGTCTGATCAAAGAAAGAACTGTGACCAGAAGAGAAGCCACAGGACTCTTAGTTCAGTATTTTCCCCATCACGTTCCTCTCTTAGGCTCCTTTACATCTTAACATGCGTCATTTAATCAACTTTAAGGAAAAGGACTGACAACTAATGGGGAAACTGCTGCATTTTCACAAAGAATTTGGCAATTCATGTTCTCATGTGCTTAACATCAAAGGGAAAATCTCCGTCATCTTTTGGTAAAAATGTTCTCCCTTGCACAAAACATGTTCCCTTCCTGAGAGCTGTTTTTGCAGGGGCTGGGATAGCTCAGAGTTGGCAGTTTTCACGTGCTCCATCTCCGCGGTTAGAGCTGGATTCTGCAGATCCTGTATCATCAGGCGGGCTGAAGTGACTGCTGTCTTGAGAATCTGTAGCAATACTTTTGGTCTCCGACTGCAGGTGGACAGAAACCTGAACTGCTATCTCTTGGCCTTGTTCATTCAGAGAGCCATCATCTGAATCTCCTCCTGGTGAATTACTCCGTCCCATCTCTGGGTTGATGACGTAGATGCCACCTTGAGCATCCAAGGCAGGCCTTTCTTTAATTCTTTCACCCATGTCATCAGGGTCATTCACTCGCACAGCCTCAAACATCTCCTCGACAAAGGCCCGACAGTTTAGAATAAGGGGCGGAAGAGGAACGCTTCTTGCCAGTTCTTCAATATAACGAGCAAACTCCATGGTCTTAAATTGAGTGACTTTAGCAAGCTCCAGAGTCTTGGCCGAGGTGATGATGGGGATGCGTTTTGCAATTTCAAAGGCCTTCTGAAGTTTCTCAGCCCCTTCAGTTCTGAAGAATTCATTGATGGCCTTCTCTGTCTTGCGAAGATGGCTGCTCATCATGCACAGCCGTGTGACATTCAAGATGAGAGTGATTGTAAAGGCAATCAGGCAGACAATCATATAGTAGACACTCATGTCTCCCGAGGTGAAAATAACACGTAGGGTGACAGAGTAGGAGGCATTAATCGGAGACATGACAAAACATGTATAGAGCCCACGGTCATCAAAGGCTACGTTGGTGATATTCAGGAAGTTATCAGAAACCAACCATTTTCCACCTGATAATCCAACAGACATGAAAAAAATTATAGCATAATGAATATTACTAAATATGCCAACCACCTTATCAATATTCCACCTCTTCATGACAGCACTTTAACTCATCAGTTAGATTCTACTGTTTGTTTGAATCATGTGAAAAATGGCAGACTGTTCTGTCCAGAGTCAGAATATAACTGGCTTGCAACTTAAAAAAGAAATCAAGATCTTTCTTTCGACACTAATAACTGCCGTCATTTTCTTCTTATTGCTAGATATAAAAATGTCTTTCAGGGAGACAGGTATGTCTAAATAGTATTAAATGACTAATTAAATAAATGTTTATATTACTGGTATGATCAAAAATATAGTGAATGTTTAAATTAAATAAATTTATTACAGTAAAAGTCACATTGCCATCAGTCCCCTTCAAAAAACTCCCCCTTGTTTCAACTTATCCCATCATTCTTGTCACTTTCTGAAGCAGTTTACAGTTTACATTTATGGCCGTTTCTGTCAAATAAAAGTATTACGGTGTGTCCTCACCCACCTTACTCACCAGATCTGGCACCATGAGACTTCTGGCTCTTCCCCAAAGTCAAAATGACCATGAAAGGTAGAAGTTTTGAATCAATTCAGTACATCAAGGCTGTCATGACAGCACAATTAAATAAAGATATTCAAGAAAGAGGACTTCCAGAACTGCTTCAGAAAGTGGCAAGAATGATGGGATAGGTATGTTTAAAGTGAGAGGGACTATTTTGAAGGGGATTAATAGCAATGTGTCTTTTACAGCAATAAATTTTAAAACAATCACTATATTTTTTCATCACACAATGTGCATCTACACTATAACTGCTACCTACATGTTTTCATACACTGGAAGGATATGCCTCAGAAATTTATGACAATTATTTCTGGGGTGGTGGGTTATAAATAATATTTTCTTTTTAACTGTGTTTGCTCACTTTCCATAATGAATGTATATGATAAGGCACAAAAGTTATTATTTTTTTTTAAACTTAGCAATTTAATGCATTTGTTCAATTATTAACTGGCTAATCTGGCATGCTTTGCACATGTTAATTTGCTTTGTTAGGAAAGATGTGTTGATATCTTGATTTTCTGCCAAGAGTAACTGAAGTACAAGCCAATGTATGTGTCTCAAAAGTCAGGGTAAATGATGAACAGCTTGGCAAAGAGAATCAAGTTGCCCTTAAAATGCCTACCCATTTTAAACTTGAAACATGCTGCCTCTTCTCCACACATGAAGGTATCTTTATTCAGGGACCAGATACACAAAGTATAAAAGCGTTATGAGAAAGCAATACCCACCCAACTGAATACCCACCTTGATTCAACATCCTTCAATAACATGGATCTGCTTTATGTTTCTTATCTTCATCATAAATTCCCAGAATATTCTGTGCATTAATTATGAAAGTCACTCAAAGATGGAATGGATGGGCTGCCTTGGGTGGGTGTGTGTCCCAACGATTAGAAGTGGTGTCCTAAAGGAGGCTGTGTGAATACTTGTTAGGTATCACCTGAGAGCCTAGTCTTTCAAAACTCTTCATCCCAAGATTCTATGGTTCTGGATTCTTTTAGTGGCATACAAATTAGTAAGCATGCTGCCTATTTTTATCATCATCAAAACTGATCTAAATTCTATAGCTATATTTATTTTTAGGAGCCATCACTTCTCTAAGGCAAATAAGGAAGAAACTATGTAGCTATGAACACAGCCATCAATTCCCTAAGTTCCTGTTCTATGAACTTGAAGCTATGAAAAGGACACCCTCTGAATCCAAGGCAGGATGAACTGCATGGACTCCATTAATCAACCACTGTACTACGACCACAATCTAAACTCTGGAGCTCACTTGCTGATAACAGCTCAAGATTTATGAACCTTACACTAGACTGACATGCTCTTTAAACTCCTCTCACTTGAGATTCATAAAATTTAATACAATTTTCCAGAGCTGCTGCTGAAAGCATCAATGATAGATGTTAGTGGTTTCCAAAGTAAAGGGAAAATAGGAAAATGAAACTGTCATTCCACTTGGCTGATTCTGTCCTAACCTAAGGCTTTGTTGATACAGTCAGTCTATAATGATCACACTGAATAATTCAAGTCTCAGATGTGTTTGTTCACTATATCCTACAGCCCAGAGGAGACTGAAGTCTAGTTCAGTGGGTCCAAATACAGAACCCTAAATCATGTTTAAAATACCACATTCTCGGCACCATTCTAGATATCATGATTTAATAGATCTGTATTTTTAATAAACTGATTTAAAATACTGTTCTAACAATTCAAACTCTTTAAGTGCCTGCTGAACAGTTAGTCTGTAGAAGGTTAAAATATTTAGTGTATATATATTATACTTACATACTTTTTTGTTTTGTTTGTTTGCAGTCCTGGAACCTAAACCCAGGGCCTCATGCATACTAAGAAAGTGATTTACCATTGAGCTTCAGATGAAGTCTGTAGTGTATACATATACTTCTGAAGGAAATACTATCTACCTCCATTCTATTTTCCACCTTAATATGAATAACCAGTATCCTTCGATTTCAGGTTAAACTATTTTTTTTTAGCAAAAAAAGATAAGGTGTCCTTTTCTCAAAGTTTAGCTTGTGGGGATCTCAGAATTTGTCATCTCTGGCTTTTCATGATTTGTTTTTAAGCATACCTTTGAACTCAAGCACTAACTCAAAAAGATCCTTCTAACAGAATACTGGATAAGGAATTAGTAGTCTGGATTAAGATGTGTGTTAAAAGGTCCACCAATAGCAAAATTATAGTAAAACCTGTCAAAAAAGGAGTCTTTGATTGCATTAGCATTACGTTTATATGATTTTTTTGTAAAGACTGAGAAACAAAAAGTACAAGAAAATCTTTCCTGTTTTCAAGTAAATTAAGGTACAGAATAGAAAAAGAAAGTGCTGGAAAGGCTACAGAATTCCACAGCACACTTCTAATGCTCAAGGGACTTGAGTTTTATACAGATTAATATAGTAGGCTTCCAGTATCCATGGGTTCCACATCCTTGGATTCAACTTACTTCAAAATGAAAATATTTGGGGAAAATATTTGCGTCTTTACTGAACATGTACATTTTCCCCCTGGTCATTAATACAGTAAACAACTATTCACATCAGCATTGACACTGTCTTAGGTATGTTAGTAAACTGGTGACTACTGACTGTAGTATGTGGGAGGATGTAAGCAGGGTCTGTGCAAATGCTATACTATTTTATTTAAGAGACTCGATCAACTGTGGATTTTGCTATTTGTAGACAATCCTGGAACCAATCCCCCAGGATACCAAAGGACTACCTGACTCATTTTAAAAAACATTCTGGATTTCCTCTAACATTTATAGTAATTCATTTAAAAGCAAACATTTTTTGTTGTCTTCAGTCTAGCCAAAACTTTTAGGCCCTTTTAGAGGGCCTCTACACTGTACTATTCACACTGCAGTTTAGGTTCCTCTGGAATTCTACAGTGCACTGCCTGCGCAGCTGTATTTAGCAGCCCTCATTTAGTCTACTACCTTCAGTGAAGAATGAAACCAACACATCAACAGGATGCTCACTGTCATCATGTGAACACTTAACCAAAAAGAAAGAATAGGAAATGAGTAATCTTGATTAATTTTACCCTGACACAATTACCTCTGCCATCCAGGTACTGTCCTTTAGAGTTGTTCCAACGGACATCTTCATAGTGAGCAACTGTGAGAAGACATTCAAGTGAAACGCTAGCTCCCTCTTTGGCTATGATGACATCATTGCCTGAGTGGGAACCTGCTGACAGTTTGGAAGAACCCTGGTTTGCTCCCAGTGGGCTAACTTGGACGAAGTCCGCATCTTCCAAAACAAAAGCAGCTGGCACAGTAACAATCACCATTAAAGTGAAGAAGCAACAATATGGCTTCATGGGATAATGAAAAAAAAAATCTTGTTTAGCCTTGGAAAACTCAAAAGTTGCTCTGCTGTGACAAGAGCACAGTGGGTGATTTACTGCTTGGTGAAGTTCTCTAAAAGATTGGGTAGGTAGATCCAAGTATATTTTGAAGTCTTCACGACTAAAAAGATGTGAGTGGAGACCAACCTAAAAGAAAGCCAAATATAAAATTTAATCAACTGAGACTCACAATAGGGTGAAATTCTATATGTATCAGAAATGAAGAAATGAGAAACTGATTAAAATAATTGGTGCTGACATCAGGGAGTGATTAGAGACACCACTTAAAAATCTCACACAGAAATGGTAGAAAAGCACAGAATTAGGGAAGAGCAGACCTAGATTCTGGTCCTAGCTTCCTGCTAACTAGTTGTACGACCTTGGCAAGCAGCGTTCTCTCTGGGCTTCTGCTTTCTCATCTGTCAAATGAGGAACTAGGTGAGAAAATCTCTAAGGACTCTTCTAGCTCTGAAATGCTATCATCCTATTTCACTCTGACACATTCCGTGCAACAGGGAGCCAATGAAGGCTAAAATATTTAGCTTAGTGATCTTTTATTTCAACCTGCAACATTACCATCTGCAATATTACATTATTGTTATATCAATAATGTAAATCAACTAGTATATCATAATTATGGAACTCAAAATTTATATAATTCAAGTACATACATACATATAAATAATGCAAGGATATTTAAGGTAGTCTTTTTAGTCTTAATATTAGAAAGAAAATTGCATATATGTAAAGCATGTATGTAAGTAGAGATACTGGCTTCTGGGGCTGTTGAGCCTTTCTCTTGGGAAAAAGTGTTAGATAAAAGAATTTTCCTTCAATGGTTTCTTCAATATTAAGAGCCAAAATACAATATATAACAGTGTGTAAGAGTACCAAATTTCTAGCTCAAAGTCTAGTGTAACTAGCTAAGGGAAAAACTGACACCTTAAGTGTACAGTTGGTAGAAATGCAAAAATAAAACTACAGGGAAAGATTATCAGACAATCTTAAAAACAGAGCAAAATACCATAAATAAAGAAGGCAAAATAAAAGTCCAGTCTAAGAGTTTAAGAGTTTATGATTAACTTTCTGCTCATTTGGTTCCCCTTTTAAATCACTGACTCTCAAAAGAAAAATTCCATTTGTATTTCTATAAAATAGGGGTTGAAATTCCTGGCTTTATGTCATGTAAAGGCCCAAGATAATTAGTTTTGGAAATGACATTTACTCTCTTTTATACTCACATGAAGGCTGTTTGATCACAGAACATAAAAAGCAATGGATCATTGTATTTTGCCATTAAACTCCTCAAAGTCTGAATCATAAGAAGTTGTAAATGTCTTTGAAACCTTTGAAGCCTTTGAAAGGATGGTTGAATAATGACAACAAATAGTCTTCTAAATCCTTAAAATTTAAGAATAGACTACAACAAAACAAAAAATTTCAGACTTTGGCTTTACAGGACAGATTTAACACATGTTTATTTCCATTTTGTCCTAAAACTCAACTAAAATGATACTGAAGGAAACAAAGACTTGGACATTAGAAGACAGTTAATAAATGATTTAATCTAATCTATAAACTTCACAGTGACTTCCTCTTTAAGATTATGCTGGAGGTTAATTGGAAAATCCAGATTAGAATCTGATCTCTCTTTCCTACAAAGTGGTGATAGGCAAAAACACAGGAAATAACATTTACTGACCGAAAGCCATAAACCAGGCACTGCGCTAGGGGCGTAACATAAAAGGTTTCAAATTCTTTTTCACTACAAGACTGGACCTAATTTTGTTCTTTATTCTAGACTAGTGCTGCTCACTATTAACAGGCTAAGTGAATGTCCAGGAAAAGCACACCAGGCTTCCATAGGACTTTGACAGGAGTTCCTATGGCTTCAATCAGACAGTATTTTCCAAATTTCATTCATTCCTTCTGCTGTCATATATTTCTTTATTTGCTATAGCTGTGAATCAAATTATTACCATTTATGCTTTTCCTTTAAATCGACTCATTTGATTCTCATCTATTTATTTATTTATTTATTTATTTATTTATTTATTTATTTTTTGTGGGTACCGGGGGTCGACCTCAGGACCTCGCACGCCAGCAGGCGCCCGTGCCGCTGAGCGATATCACCGGCCCTTTTTTCGTATGTGGGTTCCGGGAGTCGAACTCGGGCCCTTGCGCTTGCCAGGCAGGCACTTAAGCCGCTGAGCCATCTCACTGGCCCATTCCCATCTATTTAATGTGGAACAAAACTCTACATCACTTCTGTGGATAAAAGTTACTGTACATGTAAGTATAATGAAAGCAAAACAGTGCTATTCGAGAAAACCTGCTCAAGGCTCTGGGCTGGAGGCATGCTCTCTTTATGGGGAAAATGCCACAAATAAACAAAACGTAAAGCTCTCCATGACTTCGGTTCCTTCTAATACCACTTCTCTTCTATAGGCCATCTCCCTCCTCCCTACTTCTTCCCATCACTGAGGTTTAGACTGTGGTATGCATTTTCCTCTCCTCAGCGGTACCTACTGAGCACTTACTATGTGCCAACCTACTGTTCTCCCGACACCATCTCTGTCTTCACAGAGGTGAGTCTGGCTGGGGATTCAGGAACTAACTATATACAAAATATGCTCAACACTGCCAAGGGAAAATATAGGATGCTACAGGACAGTGCAGAATGGAGTGAACCGTATTCCAGAAAGGGTCTCTGAGAAAGCTGTGCAGCAGGACCTGAGGGATAAAGACCTGAGGGATAAACAGGAATCAAGAATAGAAATGCTGCAGGTAGAGTGCCAGGGCACAGGGAAAAAGCAGAGCTCACTGGTCAGGGGACATTCAGGAAAAGACCTACAAGTTGTACCAGTGACAAGTGGGTCTCATTAACCACTCTCAGGTGGCCAGAGAATGCTAGATTTGATTCCTGATTCTGGAGGGGAACAGGCTGGGCTAAGGGCAAAATCAGAGTTGGATTCTGAAAACTATAGTGACTGGAGTAAAGAAGATACCTGTCCAAGATGAAAAAGTCAAAGAATTGAGTGGCTCTGACAAGCAGTAGCTCATTGTGGGGATAGTCACGACCCCCAGGATCAAGTCAGCTAGTACAGAAGATACTGGTAGTAGAGGAAATGGGCTCATCCTCCTTGCTCTGAGATTCAGGAGCACTGAGGGAATAAACAGCCTCCAAGAGAGGGGTCCTGGGCAAGCACATCCTCACAGAGAGGACTGGCACAGCAGTACTGCTGCATGGAATCTCCTCTTGATGCACTTCCCCTGAGCCTCCTTCCTAAGTCTGCCTCTTTCTCCACACACCTGGGTACAGCAGGCTTCTCCCTGACCCCTAAGCACTCACCATGTGCCTTATTCCCTGGCTCCACCATGTGCTGCTCTGTAGTGCTCAGCAGTCTGCCCATCTGACCTACAAGTCCTTCAACCAGAGATTATGTTTCTGATTGCTACATGTCATAAATAGTACACACTCGATAAATGTTTATTGATGAAGATAGTTTAAATTTGGTATAACAGGTAATGGATCTGTATTAATTGAATAGCCATGAAGTATCATCATTATTCAAAATGACACATGTTTACTAGTACCTATTTTATTTTCTAGACAAAAACAATGTTAACAATCTCTGAAGATCTTACAGGTACCTAACCAAAGACATTCTTCAAACTGTCAACCCCTAAAGTCTCATTTATCATCTTGTCCTAGAAGATAATATTGGGAATAAAAGTTCACCAAGTCCAGAGTTTCCAAACCAGGTTGAATATCACAATTACCTAGGGAGCTCGTTAAAAATACAGATTCTTGGGTCCCACCCAAGACCTTCTGAGAAATTCTGGGCCTGATCTTCAGAACTTAGGGCTTCTAATTAGCTCTCCAGGTAATTCTGGGCAGTGGGTCACGTTCTGTCATCCAGGGGCTGCCAATACAGATCCTCGTTTCCTCTACAACAAGCCTGGCTATTGGTGTCCCAGACCGAACACTTCCAGTAAGAAAGAACTTATCAGTCACAGTCCATTCTGGATTTAGATTACTCTGTAAAAGTCTAACAAAGTTTCTGAGAAAGCCCCAGTAGCACTTAGGTTTACAGTACAGGCTCTGGAGACAGGTTTCCTGGATTTGAATCCTGGGGCTTGTTCTTAACTAGCCCTGTAACTTCTGTAAACTTCGTAATTCCCTGTGCCTCTGTTTCTCATCTTTAAAGTGGGAAAGTTATAGTACTTATTCACCTAGGACGCTGTGAAATCTTATGAATGTAAAACATGGAGTTTAGCAATGGTAATCACTGAATATTGTTATTGTTGATAGTTCTTTCAGATGGTGTGTTAAAATATACCCCTTACACCATTATATAGCAATTTTACTCAGAATATCATGTAAACACCTAAAAATCTTGCGTTTCGGGGCACCGTTATAAGATTTCAATCTTTATAACTTCACCTTTTTCCTTTTCTCACTGCAAATATTTTGCAACAATATGGATCAGCCAGCCAGTGCAAACTGAGCTGTGTCCTAATCACGATGTTACGTTGTTTTTATGTATCCTGAGCTCCAGACAGAGAACATTCTTTGTGATCTACTCAATTTAAGGCTCCCTGTTTTGAGTCCTGCCTCCATCTTCTCGAGCCCATGAGGAAGCCAATCCATTAGCTAACCAAATTAATCAGAATCTGTGTTCCTGGCAGTTAGAACTGAGACATAATGTGTTTTGGGCCATTTGAGGAGAAGGCATACAGGGGCTTAGGGAGTCAGGTTTGGGACACATGCAAGGAGAAGCTTAGAGAAAGGACAACAGATGTGGACAGGGAAGAGAGTGGTAAAAGAGAAGGAATGAGGAGGGGAGAGGAGCACAAAAGACAAAGACAGACACATGTTGCTCTGGATTCTGACATAATTCAACTCTTTAGCTCCAACGACTCATTTTTTTTTTTCCCAAAGAAGTAAACATCTTTAATTTTATTCAAAGTAAAACCAGAAATGAACACCGAATATGCAAACAAGAAAACAAATGGGGAAATGGTTAAGTAGCAGAAAAAAACATTAAGCTCAGCAAAAGTAACTGAACTGTGGCTCTGCCCATGAAGCAATCCTCATATTTTGTCTCCAACTCTTCTCCTTTCACACTAGGTGTGGCAAGCAAACTGCGCATGTGGCCATATTTGCAGTTCCTGTTCTAAACAGACCCAGCCATTTGCCTCTATAGAAGTTCATAGAAGCCTACAAGACTGGGTCTAGAAAAACGCCACGAACACCCTGATCTGCTCTTTACCAAAGGTGGCAGAAGTAGCTTGACACACTGATTTTATGCCAGAAGAGAAACAGGTCCTTGTGTGGGCACCCCACATGTACACCAGGGGCATCTGAGCACACAGAATATCTAATGGGAGTGACTAAGAGGCATGATGCATTTGTAGAAAACAGCAGCTGAAGAGAAAACACTGGCAAAGAGAAACATTTTGGTATCCAAAGACACATAAGCACAATGGAGACCAAGGGAAGAAAACATCCTAGGATTAGGGTACCCTTGATTTACTTCCTTGTACTAAATTTTCTTTAAGTTAGCTTGAATAAGTTTCTGCTATTTGCCACAAAAACTGTATTGACTAGGATAATTCCTTTTCATTCCCCTGATAGAACTGAACAACTATTAGTATTCTGCTCACTCTAGCCTGACCTTAAAACATCAGTTAAATCAGGGACCCATCTTGTGCAGGGTGAGGTCCTAGCTGTTGCAAGGTATGCTAAAGTGAGATACTACCCTAGACATTCAGGAATTTACCACCTAGCTTAGAAGGTGGTGGCAAAAACAGCGACTATATACAAGACAGTGTAAGGAGTACTGAAGGGAAGTGTAAAACAATGCAAAAGACAGAATAAATTTATGAATTTTAGGACTGCAATCCTCTTTTAAGTTTGGGACTTTCTATAAGATCAGGCCTGCTATTTGCAATGTAGAAGTGATTTCTGAAGCTGGAGAAGAGTTCAAAAGGGAAAATCAAGTACCACCTTCCTGTAAACAATGAAAAAGGGCTATACTTTGCTTGGAGATGAAGTTACTTGGTAGAATTTTATATTACTTTTCTTCAGCTTTAGTAGGAGTGTAACAGGTAAACGTCACACTCAAGTTCAATGCAACTACTCTTTTATCTTTTTGGTATGTAGAATCAAAGCTTTACTAGGATCATGAATAATCAGACATGTAGATGATTTTACCCTAGAAAACCACTCTGAATATTGACTATATTTTTAAAAAGGGAGAGAAAGCAAAGAGCCTGTAGCTGTCATCCCTAACAGATTGCCTTGTTGCTGTTCCTGCCAGCTTCTGAGAGAAGAAATATTTCCATTTGATTCCAATTCTCCACATAAGTAAATAAAGAAGTAACGTGGCTGACTTCCGTTCTGGTGGCTCAATATTAAATTGGCTGAGGAAACTGCTGTTTGCTGAAATGGTTCTCGGATAACTCAGGGGGAAAAACACTGACGCCCAGATGGTATTGTGTTTTGCTCCAATTATACTGGGTATTAATGCTTCACTCCCCATAATTAAATGCGTTCCAGTCTGTATTTGCTGCTCCTCTACTCTTCTCTACCGGCACTGTCATACTTGGAACGCGGAAGAGTTCCTACAAACCGGCACATCAATTGACAAAGTGGCATTCCGAATTGGCAAGGAAGAGAGAGAGCAAATGAAGAGCAGACTGTTAGCATTACTCCATCATTTGCAAAGAACAAACACAAAATTGTTCTGCTTATACTCAAAGCAGTGTTATAGGGATCTGTAACGTAAAAAAGTCATTTTCAAACAGAAATCATCATTCTGAGAGGCATTTACACGCAAGTTTTTTGAGACAGGGTCTCACTATGTAACCCTGGCATGACTTGAACTCGATTTTCTTGCATCAACTTCCCAAGTGCTGGGATTACAGGTGTGTGTCACCACATCCAATGCCACATACAACTTTTTAATTAAAATAGCTCATAATGCTTCCAGGGGTATCTGAGAACCAACACATACTTTGCAACTGGCATTTGGGCAGTCTCGCCTCAAAATTCAAAACACATTTTCTAAGAAACATCTGTATTTATCTTCATTTGAACTTTGCTATAAATCCAAGATTATTTTCATTATACTGTACCTGTGACTTTTGTCCTCTTTGCCACAAACATTTGCTGAATAGCTACTAGAGGCAAAAGATAAAAATACTTATGAAACAGGCTTAGATTTATAAGCTCTCTACCCCTAATTTTTTCTCTATAGTCTGAAACATCCCCTAGTATCTTAAGCTCAGAAATCTAAAGTGGAATTACTCACTCTTGTCCTCAGATCTTGTCTAGCATATGCATAGCTTGGACAACAGCCCACAATTCTTCTGGTTTTGAAATACCAAAATTATAGGATTATACAGCTAAGGAGAATGGGCGCTGGAATTATCTACCTGATCCCTGGGTAAAGCTATGGGCTCCAAAAGCCTGAGCTTTCACATCTGTAGACTAAGATTAATACAGTAGTAACTACTTGATAGGGTAGTTGTGAGGGTAAGATGGATGTTGGTAAATTATAAACACAAGCTATTGCTATTATTATGTCACATCCTACATATTTTTCAGTTCTTACTGTCCCTACCCTAGGTCACTGTCCTTTCATCTTATCTTAGTACCACACTATCTTTTCAATTTCTAAATAGGACTCTCAAATTTCAATCTTACCCCTTAGATGTATCTAAACACTGCCCCTCTCAGAACTGGTCCTAAATACAAATCCAAGCAAGTTAAGACAATTTTAAAATCTACTGATGATTTTTCACTATCCATGAGATAGGCTAAAAATTCTAGTCTGGTGCCATAATTCTTAAAAAGAGATTCAGGTGGCACAAGAGAAATCATAAGTCCACCATATATGCACAATAATTGCTTGAAGAAATAAATGGATTCAGAAGTTCAGTATGGTCTTTGGTTACACAGCCCTGATGTGCTCTAGTAGTTTTAATTTCCTCATCTGGAGGCTGATTATCATTATTTTGTTCTTTGCTTAAATCCGATAAAGTTCTCAGCTTTCCTATCCTAGCACAAAGCCTTGATTATCCATGTTTTATTCTCTAAATAACTTTTCACCTTAAAGTTCTCATTGTTTCTTTTGTACCTTATTGATACCTTCCTGTGGAAATTTTACTCTCTCTATAACATCAAACTAATTTCACTTTATTCAGGAAGCCCTCTTACCTAAACTCCCCATCCTCTTGACTTTCTAAAGAGGCACAGAGGTTTATTAAGAGAATTTAAAGTACACAAAGAAAATAGGGTGTGGGCCCTCAAGAGAAAGGTGCATTACAGTACCACTGTCTTCTTTTAGATGAGTTTCTTTTGCTTTGTCAATCCTCTAGCACACTGGGAATACTCTATTCTAAAGCTTATGCAGTGTTCCTTTTTCACCAGTTTATCTGAGGAAAGATGGTAAGCTTATGAATGATAGTCTATACACTTTTTTAGTCCTTGGCAAAGGGCCACTGCCTATAACAGATGATCAACATTGAGTTCAGATACTCATCAACCTGGTAGTCAGAAAGGTGTCTGGTACAAACTTCTTACTAACTTTCCACAGCCTCACTCTCTAGAAACCGTTAATAAAGAGATTTGAAAGTCAGGAACTAGCTGTTTTTATTTAAGGGCAGAATACTCTCAAGAATTTCATTTTTGCTTTTCTCAAACAGCAATTTTCAGAGTGCTTACATCTGTAGTACTTGCTAAAGGTGCAGATTTCCTGGGCCTATGCACATTTACTGACTTGGCATCTGTGTGGGGGAGGGGCTGCACATCTGTATTTTTGATGTGCATATAGTTTTACTAATTTACAAATCAAGCCCATACTTCTTTTGATGATCATATAACAACATAATAATTCAACAATTTCCAAAGTGTGGTACAGGGATTTCTGAGTGGCCCTGAGATTTTTTTTCAAAACTATTTTAATAATAATACTGGGACATTTAGCTGGGTGTGGTGGCACATGCCCAGGCAGGATGACTGCTGTGAGTTTGAGGCCAGTCTGGGCTACACAGTGAGTTCAGGGCCAGCCTGAACTATATGGCAAGACCCTCTCTCAAAACAAAACAAAACTCCAAAAAACCAAAACTAAAACACAACCCCCCCCCAGGACATTTGCCTTTTTCACTTTCATTCTCCTACAACATAGTGCAATTTTTCAGAGGCTGCATATTGAGTGCTACTCCAAAGGAATTCAGGAGAAATAAAAACCTAGTTCTTTTCTACTAAGTCAGACATTAAAGAGATTCGTAAAAAATATGAAACTGCCGTTCTCAACATTTTTGTTTGTTTTGGAAAATATTCTTTAAAGAAATGCTGGTACAGAAGAAATGGCTATCATCAAGAAATCAGGTAACAACAAAAGCTGGTGAGGCTGTGGGGGAAAAGGAATCCTTCACTGTTGCTGAGAATGTAAACTGGTACAACCGCTATGGAAATCAGTATGGAGATTCCTCAGAAAACTAAAAATAGAAATCCCACTGGACCCAGCTATTCCCCTTCTAGGCATCTTCCCCAAAGAGTTAGACAACTTGTTATAGTGATACATGCATATGCATGTTTATAGCAGCACAATACAAAATAGCTAAATCTTGGAAACAGCCATTATGTGTATCGACAGATGAATGGAAAGAAAATGAGGTATTTATACACAATGGAGTACTACTTTGCCATTAAGGATAAATTTGAGTCATTTGTAGGAAAATGGATGCACCTTGAGACCATAATGTTAAGTGAAATAAATGACACACAAGCTTAAATATCGCAAGGTTTCTCTTCTATGAGAAATCCAAAATATAAATAAAGAGGTAAATAAAAGATAGATAATAAGGGGAAAAAAGGGAGGGAGAAGGGGAAAGAAAGTAGGGAAAAATGCAGCTGGGAGGGAAGGGAAGGAGAGGGGATGTAAGAAGATGTGTTATGTACATATACCAAGTCCTCAAGATGAATGTAATTATGGACTACAAACATGTCCTAATAAAAAGTTAAAAGAAAAAATACTGAGCCTTGTATTAGTTACACTATTATAGACAGCTAATGTCTGACTATTACAGTCAGACAGGGCCAGGTCCTTGCGGGAGTCGGTGCAGATGAAAACACATTACAGCTGTGGCTGGAGGGCATCTGTCAAAGGCCAGGCCTCAAGACAAAGATGAAATGATCAGTGCTACATGTTTCCCTGAGGGACAAGCAATAGTTTTATTTTTTATTTGTTTATTTATTTTTTTGAGACATGGTCTCACTATGCAGTTCAGGCTGGCCTTGAACTCACAGCAATCCTCCTGCCTCATCTTCTTAAGTGCTGGGATTACAGGTGTGTGCCACCATGCCTGGGGTAAGTAACAACTTTAAGATTATACTGTAATTGGTATCACCTGGCCCATTAAAGTCTAGCTAGACATCAGTCGCTGAGATGGGTGACTAGAAACTCTGGACCCATCTCTTCCTAAAAATGTCTTTGTTCTTCCCATGTATACTTGCTATGTGACCTGCTTCCTTATTGGATCAATATTACCTAAGCAGGTATACAATCTTACTGGTTGATCATAGTTTTGACCCACATTGTACCCCCCTCTTGATTTGCTGTATAAAACTTTCTCAGAGAAGTGGAGTTGTTGGCAACCCACTTTTGGGACCCTGTCTGTCTCTCAATAAATTTTCCCTACTCTTAACCTCCATTGTTCCTTAGAATTCATTCTTTGATTTCAGGGAATAGGAACTTGTTGTATCTGACATCTAGCAGGTTGGGAGTTATACTTTTCCCCCACATCAAAACAACCAAAGAAATGACTTTTTGTGCTTTGCAATAACACTTAACCTGTATCTAATGTCAACAGTTTTGAACATTGTATAACCTGCACTGAGACTGTTAAATATTTGAGTACCTCTTTTCAAGTACATGTCAATATTAACATTCCTTATTTATGTTATTGACATATAATAATTACAAAAATTTATGGGGACCATGTGATAATTCAATACATGTAAACAATGTGTAATGATCAAATGAGAAAAAAATGTTGGCATGTTATTATGTAATGAGTGTATTACTTTACGATGAACTTTTTGAAAGTTCTGATGTTGAAAATGATAAATATTGGTAGCTACAATCGACATAAACAAAAACTCTTCAAAGTTCTCAGTAAGTTTTCATAATGTAAAGAGATTCTAAGACCTAAAAGCTTGAGAAAAGCAACATTTTCAAGATAAGATTAAGACAACTGTTAAGTAGTCTACCAAGATAACATACTTAAATCTCAATCGTATCCATTTCGTATCGCAACAGAGGAAATTATTCATTTTATACTTATACAATGTTTCTTTCTCTTTTGGAGTAGGCATTTATAGCAAGCTCCCACATACACTTGAGCCTAAATTTAGAGACAGCAAATGAAAATATCTAAAACGTTTTACGAAGTGTTGATTATATATCGACATTAAGAGGGTTACTTGTGAAGGCATTCAAGAGAGATGGAAGACCCAGATTCTTATAAGCTCTCGGATTTAATTATCCACGTCTTTACAATAAGGTTGCCTTGAACGCTTTTCTGACTGGGTTTCCTGCATTCCCTCTGCCCAAGGGCAAATGAAGAGATGCATCTTTCTGATGAGGGCAGGAGTAAAGAAAGTCATAAAAAGAGCGCATCACTCTTCTGCTCTGAGTTCCAAACGAAAGTCAAACTCCTTTTCCTGACTCACGGGCCTCACAAGACTTGGTGAAGTCCTGGCCTCACCTCCCTCCCTCCCCATCCCGCCCTTTCTGCTGCAGGCGCAGCAGTGGCCGTGGCCCTTTCCCTTTTCCTCGACTTCGCTAAGTTTGTCCCCGCGGGGCCTTTCCCTCTCCTTAGCATGCTCGACTCCAGATCTACATAAGACTTACCACTCCCTCACTTCATCCTCCTCCATTATCCTGACCAGATTTCTTTAAAGCACTTAATTACCATCTTAGATAATCCTGTTTGCTGACTTGTGGTCTGCTTCTCCCACCAAAACGTCAGTGACAAGAAAGCGGAGTTTCTGCTCACTCCGACCTTGATGGGCAACCTCGACCCCGACCCATCAGCGAAGTCCCACACCTGTGCGCCCCCAGTTATCCCCTCGAGGCTACTGGGTCGAAGCCTTCACTTACCGAACCGAAGCAGAATTCCTTCCGCCCGAGCCGCTGCTTGACCCGGAAGTGTTCTTGGGCAGGCGCGCCCCGCCTCCGAGCGAAAGGAGTACTTCCGGGGTCGGAGGAGCGGCGAGGCGGCGGAGCTGCGTGCGGTGCGGGAGGAGGTGGGCTCGGTGCGGGACTTCCCGGGCGGAGCAGGCAGGGTGCTAGTTCCTGGGACCCTGAGGCGGCGGAGGTCGCCGAGGCGGGGCAGGAGGCGGCCTGAGGGTGGGCGGCGGACACCTCACGGCAGGGCGCGGGGCTGTGAAAGCCTTTGCTTACTGAGGCGCTGCGTTCTGTTCTCGTCGCTGTTGGCATCAAAGAACTTAGGGGCGCGCGTGTTTACACCGGGTCTCCCGTGTGGGACCTGCTCTGGGGAGTGGGAGGACGTGAGAAAGCGTGTTTGTGCGCCTAGAGACCGCCGTGCTGGTAACGATAGTGAGGATACAAACAGCTGCCACCTCCACTAGTGCTGTGCGACAGCAGCTGCTAACCTTTGGGCGGGTTTGTACCCGTCGGTGTCCCAGGCGCCCGTGTGCATCGCGTCATTGGGTCTGGACGGGAAGCAACTCAGCGCCCCGTTTGACGGGAAACTGAGGTGCAGATCGGTGAACTAACGTGGCCACAAGTTGGTCGGTCCAGTCTAGGGTTGGAAGAAAGTCTGAGTCTGACTGCAGAGCCAGGGCTCGTAGTTTTTTTTTTTTTTTTTTTTTTTTTTTTTTAATGTGGGTACCGGGAGTCAAACTCAGGACCTCGCGATTGCCAGCAGGCGCTTGTACCGCTGAGCGATATCACCGGCCCTTTTTTCCTTTTTATGTGGGTTCCGGGAGTCAAACTCAGGACCTCGCCGTTGCCAGGCAGGCGCTTATGCTGCTGAGCCATATCACCGGCCCAGGGCTCCTAGTATTAAGCTGTACCGCTCACCACTTTGTAGATACGGTGGGGGAGCTGTGTGTGTGTGTGTGTGTGTGTGTGTGTGTGTGCGCGCGCACGTCTATGTGTGTAAGTGTGCCTTTAGTTTTACTTTTGGGGTTCCGGTTGTTGGGGTCTGTTCTCCAATTTTGAAAACGTGCACTATAGAACACCTGGAAAACTTACAAAAGCATTAAAGAGTGCGGTTCCATGTACCTGATATTATTATCCCCCGCCCCGTTATGAAGCTGTTCAAACAGGGGTGCTACAGCTGTTCTTATAACGATAGTAATAAACAGCCATCGACACAAAAATTACCTTCTGGTCTGGCAAATTCTAGACGCTCGTTAAATCTTCGTTGTACAAATGAAAGTGTTTAATATTTTGGAGTGTCTTTCTAGCCTTTTATAATGTAAATTAAATTTATGTAATAGGTATACTGTATTATATATACTAGGTGTAGTATAGTATATGTAATATTGTTATATGCTGTAACCCGGAGAGAGCATAAGGAAAAATAGTAAAATGCGTATTTACTCATCTACAGAAGTATTGAATATTGTGCAAGGGCTGTGTAGTCTTTACTATTAGATGGGCCTTTGAATTAAGTGGGGTAGAAATTACCTTAGGTTAGTTCTGTTTCTCTAGAGCTTGGTACAGAGTGGGATTGTAAGATGTTTAGAAGCGAGTGAATGTATTTCAAGTTGGTTTGTATATCAATTGATAGTTGTGTCTGGATTCTTTTTCTGTATATATTTTGGGACTGTATAATATATGATATACCCACATGGTTTAGGCTTCATGGTGTCGTCTTAATCTACCTAGCTTTGTGTTTCCCCATCATCGTCTCTCTGATGTTTTAGCTACTCCAGGCAACTGACTCCATCTCATATCCTTGTAAGCTTTCTCCTGTGTTGTTTCCAGATCCTTGAATTTTCTCATTGGCATTTTCATCTTTCACAATCTTTTTTTTTTTTTTTTTTTGTGGGTACCGGGGGTCGACCTCAGGACCTCGGGCGCCATCAGGCACCCATACCGCTGAGCGATATCACCGGCCCTTTTTTCCTATGTGGGTTCCAGGAGTCGAACTGGGGCCCTCGCGCTTGCCAGGCAGGCGCTTATGCCGCTGAGCCATCTCACCGGCATCTTTCACAATCTTAAGCACAACTTAAGGCAGTGTTGCAAACCAAAATGCCTGTGGGACTAATCAGATTAAAATAAACGATGAAGGGGATTTGAATGGAAATTGTGGACTATGGGAGAGCATTGCTTTACCTAAAAGGGCACAAGGGCTCTTTAGCCAGGGTAGTTATTACCCAGTCAGGTGTGCCCTGGTGTTGCCAGATCTTCCAGTTTTACAAGAGAAGTTGGAAACTTGTATTTTTATATGAAGTCTGATTTTTAAATGTTAGTAACTAATTTTAAAAATACTGCGCAGTCCAATTAAAAATATCTGTAGGCTGGATTTGGCACTCAGATTCCCAGTTGGTGAGTACTGCTTGAGGCTTATTTCAGGTACTGTGCTTATGAGTTATAGTCCCTGAATCTAATGGCCAGCTTCCTTTCTCTTTCTTTTAGCATTTTGTATGTACCTCTTTTATACTGCTGTGTCGAGTCTCTCTTAGTTGTTAGTATGTCTTTTCTGTTACATTAGAAACAGTTAGACGGCATGGATTGACTGTTCTGCACTGAGCACAGACCTGACTAAACTGTGTGTGTTCATACCTAGGGCATGTGTTTATGGCTGTGTATGTGTGAGGTCCTTCATTTGGTGCTGTAAATTCACCTGGTCCTGAAAACTAGTATCTGCTTTTTGTAGAAGTACCAATAAGATCTTGGCTTTAATTGCCAAAGAGCTTTACTGCTATTCAAAGCTGATCTGACAAAAATGTTATCTGTGGCTTTAATAATCTTTCTGGAAAAATTGAAGTGGTAATGATTAATAAGATTTTTGAAGATTAACTGATAAAAAGAGAAATTGATAGCTGACGCCTCACTGAAATGAAAAACTTGCTCTGTGAGAGACCCCATGAAGACAATGAAAAGATAAGGTATAAACTAGGATATGACATTTGCAAACTACATTTTATTTTATTTTTTATTTTGAAAAAAAATTTTGGTGTTTTTTATTACTACTTGTTTGCAGTACATAGCGACTAGATTCATTGTGGGGCATTGGTATGTGTACGTCACACATCTCAATTCTTTTTTCCCCCTTCCCCTCTACTCCCCTCCTCCTTTTTGCCAGCATCAGATTCATTTATTTATCTTGTAAGCCCTTGTAAAGTCGATTATCATACATAAGATTAACAGCCAGACTGACAGACCAAAAAAACCTATAAAACAAGACAATTATACTAAATCAAGTTACACTTTAGATGCTTTGTCCATGTTGGATTACAGTAACTTTTTTCTTTTTTTTCTTCTTGTCTTTTCTTTGCACTTTATTTATATGTTGAGTTTCTTGTATAAGAGAAACCATGGGATATTTAAGCTTGTGTGTCTGGTTACTTCACTTAGCATTATGGTCTCAAGGTATATCCGTTTTCCTACTTTATAGCAGAGTAGTATTCCATTGTGTATAAATGAAATGAAATGTATAAATGAAAAAGTCAGTCTCAAAAGATAATATTCTGTATGATTTATATAATATCATACAATGACAAAATTTTAAAGAGGGAGAACAGATTAGTAGTTGGTTGCTATGGGTTGGAAGAAGTGTGGGACATGATTGTGGCAGAAAAAAAGATAGCACAGGGGACCCTTGTGGTTAAACTGTCTTGTATCTTGACTGTGGTGATGGTCACAAGAATCTATGCAGTTGGTCCTCCTTATCTATGGGTTCTTCATCAGCAGATTCAACCCACCACAGACTGAAAATATTTGGGGAAAATATTCATCTATAGTGAACCTGTACGGACTTTTTCTTGCAATATTCCCTAAACAGTATATTATAGCACGAGTGTACATAGTATTTACAATGCATTACGTATTATAAGTAATCTACAGATATTAAAGTGTATAAGAGGGTTGTGTAGGTTATATGTAAGTACTACAGTGCATTGTATAAGGAGCTTGACCATCCTGGGTTTTTCTATCATCAGGGGATCCTGGAACCAACTCCCTATGGATACCAAAGGATGACTGTATATGTGATAGAATTTTATAGAATTATGTACACAGAAGTGAGTGCATATAAAACTGGTGAGATCTGAGCAAGGTCGATTATATCAGTGTCAGTTTCCTGGCATGATATTATTCTGTAATTATGCTAGTGTTACTGGGGAAACTCAGTGGAGTTATATGGGGTCTCTCTGTATTATTTCTTACATCTACATATAGATCTGTGAATTGATACCAAAAAAGCCTATATAAATAAATTTTTTCTTGGACTTTTTATCAGGCGATGTTCTAATCATGTCAGATAAAGATGATACTGAGACTCCAGTAATAACTGAGACAACTCCTGTCCTTGAAGATGGAAACTGTGAGCCAGACAAGAATTCTGAGTCTGTTGACCAAAGTGCCAAGCCGGAGAGTAAATCAGAACTTGCGGCATCCGCTCAGAGAAGACCAGAGGTCAAACCTTCCAGTGACCTTGAAGCTTCAAAAGTTCAGGTATTGTAGGTTGCACCCAAAGTAGAGTATATTTTAAAATATTAGAATGTAAAAACACTAGGGTTAAAAGAGATTTGGAATTCATATTAATTTAGGATTGCATTTCTTTGATTTTACAACCACAAAACACATTTTTCTTTTTATGAGTGCCATTATAAGTAGTTGTTTTAGCTACATGGTGCTTTCATGCTAATAACATATACCTGTCAGTAAAGTTATTTATTGATTGACTTATTTTCTGGTACTCAAGATTGAACCTAGGACCTTTGCACTGAGCTACGTCCACGGCCCTTCTTTTATTATTTTGAGACAGCAAGATCTCCCTAAGTTGTCCAGGCTAGGCTTGAACTTGTGATCCTCCTGTCTCGGCCTTCCAGAGTGCTGGGATTACAGGTGTGTGCCACCAGGTCTGGCTCAAGTAATATATTTCGTTAGCCAAATAATATGTTTTGTTCATGCATACTTTGGGTAACAGTTAAATATCTTGTGTGTGTTCTGATTTTTCTGTAATTTTCTGTTTTCTGTTGTCTTTTGATTTTCTTCTTATTCGGAAAAGCAGACTGTTTCTAAAGATGTAACCCAGACTGGATGGGGCTACTGGGGAAGCTGGGGCAAGTCCTTGCTCTCCTCAGCTTCAGCGACAGTGGCTACAGTAGGTAAGGTCATTTCATTATTTTTGTGTGCACTTTGCTGCAGATATGTGTCACAAACGACTTTGTTAATAATTCTTCCCTCCATGTTTACTCAAAGGGCTTATAGGTTAAGGATGATTAGTAATGATGGGCTGATACATTCTGCTGCTAGACTTCACAGCATTTTCTCATAAGAAGTTGAAGTCTAGGAATTGTTAATGTAAGCCTATGGTTTGGTGATGACGAATCAACTTTTCGTGTAAGGAGATAATACTAATGATTAGTTATGTACTGTTAAAATAACATGCCTTATGGTCATGATGGTTTTAAAAATATGCAGGTGTTATTTTTTGGTTTGTTTCTTCAGTTTTGGTACCCAACAGGAAAAATGTTACCATTTGTCTTATCAGGACAAGGTATTTCAAATGTCATTGAGAAGGCAGAGACTTCCCTTGGGATCCCTAGTCCCGGTGAAATTTCCTCTGAAGTCAAGTTTGCAGCAGGTCAGTATATGGAAACACTAAGGTCTAGAATTTTGGATTGAAATGGAACAGTTGAGCTTGGTTTTCTGTAGGTATTTATTTAACATCTGCTACGGTGTGGCATCATGGGCCTGGTGAGATAAAGTATTTGGATCCTTTAGCTGCCATTTCAGGGTTTGTGTCATGTAGCCGCTTATGTGTTTCTTCACTTTTTGCTTCTGTGAAATGATCTCGAGGAACTGTTGAAAACATTAAATACATAAGGCCATGAATGTAGAATATGAGAGTTGCTTAGCATTTTGCATGGCATAATTTAGTAAGTGACCAATAAGAGTTAGCTGAATTTGAATCTTTCATGACCTTTTTTTTTTTTTAATGTGTTAGTGGGGCACTATACTTTTTGTTACTGCTTTTACATTTGGATTTTTATGAAGGTGAAGTTTTACTCTGGAGGCTTTCCTTGATCAAAGAGAAAGCTGCCCTCACTTAAACTATAAAGGACAGAATTATTACTAGGGATCAAGAAGGCCTGGAACCAGAAAGTAGAGAGTGTTTTAAGACCTGGTTTGCTTTCTCCATCTCCCAGGGGCCTTATTGTTTTCTCCGCTTCTTTTCTTCACTCATCTATGTCATTTTTCCTCTTGAGCAGTCAGTGTTGACTGACTCTCTCTGCTAATTTTCCCCGGGTCTAGCTGTATATTGATATACATACCCATATATACATACCCTGGTGTACATACCCATCAGTGACCAACTCTCATTAGTTATTTGTACTTCTGAATTTCTAGGAGAGGGAGTTACATCTAGCTAAACTTAGGCCACTTTTACACGGGTCACTTAGAGTCAGGGGAGAAGTTCACATTATACAAACATGGCTGCAAATTACTGTGTGTATGAATTTGAGGCACTGTTCTTAGGGATTCCTGCATCACACTATTCTGGCTGCAGGTAACAGAATGTGAGACTAAAACTGAATTTATTTTCTCACTAAAGAACTCCAGAGGTACACTTGTAGATATAGTTTATTTATTTATTTATTTATTTATTTATTTATTTTTTTGTGGGTACCGGGGGTCGACCTCAGGATCTTGCATGCCAGCAGGTGCCTGTGCCGCTGAGCAATATCACCGGCCCTTTTTTCATACGTGGGTTCCGGGAGTTGAACTCGGGCCCTCGCACTTGCCAGGCAGGCGCTCATGCCGCTGAGCCATCTCACCAGCCCGTAGTTAGTTTAGTGATTCATTGATGATAGGGTTCTGGGTAGGTTTCTCTCCAGATTTCTTTGTTGATTTCTTTGTGGTTCCTTAATGGTTGCCAGATAATACTGCAGCTGCCAAGTGTGGTACTTGAAAACAAATGTGCTTAAAGTCAGAATCAAAATAGGTAGGAAGTGTCATTTTTCCTTATGCATCTTTCTTCCTTTAAAGAGAGTAAAGATTTTCCCAGGAGCCCCAAGCATATTTCTCCTCAGGTGCCACTGGCTTTAAAAGGGTCTTGTGTTCATGCTGTAGCAGCAAGAGATTCTGGGAGAGTGGGTTTTGAGCATTTATCAGAAACTTCCGTGTCACTAGTTGGATTTAATAGGGAGAGAAAGAGGAATTAGAAGGTTTTGGATATAAACAATAATGTGTACAGCATCTGAAAGATGGCTGCTATTAAAGTCCATGTTTAAGAAGGACATTGGAAACTAGACCGAATCCCACAAGAAGTAGCTACATAATGAAGTAGATGAAATGAATGTCTCAGAAAATTGAAGGCATCATCGATGTTGAATATGAAAATCTAAGGAGGGGAGATTGGGAGAACATGCTGGTTCTTTTTACATCTCTGAATACTACCATAGAGCAGAAGGCTTAGGTATATTATTTGCGGCTCAGGAGGACAGACCAAGTACCACTTAGTGGATGTTAAATTGACTTAGATTTTAGTTTAATAAGTACTAAGGAGAACTTTCCAAAACTGGAATGGATTGCCTTTTCATAAATCCTTCCCATCTTCATAAATCGTTGCCATGTTCTAACCTTCCTAGGGAGGGAGGGTAATACCACTGCTAAGGATATTGTTGGAATGTGTCTTTTCAGAACTTTGAGATGAGCAGAGGCTACTGATGAAAATCATTTGATCATCACTGAGAGATTTCGTTGTGTCCTTTAAAGAGTGTTGTCTTTTGCTTTCCTTTTGTTGCAGGTAGCTATGATAAATATGTAGGTTAGATCGATACTTAAGACGTTAAGCTTGTTCAGGATGAATCTAGAGTAGACCTTACCCTAATGACTAGTTTCCATCTACTGGTAGGACCTCATCTTCTTAGGTCTTTACCAAATTCTCAGCTGTTTAATGAAATCTGTCTCTCTTGGTTGGTTGGCAGTCTAATGCCTAAGGCAGGCAGGAGCTCTGGGAATAGCTTACCACTCTGTAATAGTTCATTTTCCAGCTTTGTAGAGTCTCCTCTTGCCTGAGCAGTGTGGTATCCAGCTAAAGACACAAGAGCACATGTATCTAGATTCTTAGAGCTCTTTACTTACGTAACCCTGTCCTTTCCAGTTTCCTGCCTTGCAAATTCCAGCTGCATCAGCCTTCCCTGATTCTAGTCTTTTTCTTTTTCAGTCATCATGATTTGTTGTGCTCTGCTTAGGTTTTCCCATCTTGTGTCATGATTTGGAAGAGGCCTCTAGACAGAAAGCCGACCCAATTGTGAAGTTCACTTTGTTTCTGTTTCTCCTACACCGAAGTCCTGTACTACCTCTTGTTAATAAGAATTTTGTCCAGTTTTCTAGTTGCTGTTGTAGAAGGGCAAGTCTGATGTCAGCTAACTCTTCACAGGTAGAAGTGAAAGTCCTCCCTCTAATGGAGCATTTGATAATAGTTGATCTGTAAGATTCTGGGTTAATAAAATAGATTATTGGAAACATACTCTTCTTTGTAATGTGTATATTCTATACCTACTAATACTGTAATTTTCTATGATAAAATTGAATTATTTCCATACAGTAAAATTCACTCTGCAGCTGTGCAGTTTTATGTTTTGGCAAATATAGATACGTTTATAGCTGTAGTACACCATGTGTAACTGTACAGTACAACGCTATCCAGATAAAGAATATTTTGTGTACTATGTAGACAACTGAGATGTAAGAGTATTTTCAATGCTGAAAAAGTTTTCATGCTCCTTTGTAGTCACTCCCTTCTGTCTTCTTCCAGCCCTTGGCAACCACTGGTCTACGTTCTGATGTGATAGTTTTACCTTGTCTAGGAGATCGTATCACTGAGATCATTCAGTATATAATTTAAAGTTGTATTGATCAGAAGCATGTTCAAAAGACTGTATTTAATATTTGAAATGAAATGAAAGTAAAAAAAGAGTTGCATATTTTAGCTTTCATTTTAAAATAGGCTTTCAGTTTAAAATAATAAAAGGCTTAAGGTCACAGGAAGCAGGGTCTAATTATTAAAAAGTCACATAGGTGCTAAGAAAGTAAAACAGTGACTCTTCCTTACATATTTACCATTCATGTGACCCTTCTTCTACTGTAGAAGAGACAAATGCCAGACAGAATGAAAACTCCTCCTTGGTGGCTGGTCCATTTGGTGTATTTTCGACCATTTCTACTGCTGTTCAGAGCACAGTGAGTAAAAAGTGCAAGGTGGCCTTTCATTATTATAAGGTTTGCCTATCTTTATCCTTTTCCTTGAAAAGCCATGGGAACTGCTTACTCTTTTTTTTTTTTTTTTTTTTGTACCAGGAATCAAACTCAGGACCTTGCGCTTGCCAGGCAGGCGCTGTGCTGCTGAGCTATGTCCCTGGCCCCTGATTACTCTTAAGGGAGTCCAAATAACTAAAGATCAGTCTCTTCTTAGGGGTAGAGTAAGAGCTACATGGAAACTTTCTTTAAAGAAATAAAGCTGTATAGGATGAAAAATTATGGACAGGCAATGTATATAAGATTTTATGGACCAGGAATTCTTAGTTTGGTGGCCCTAGACAATGTCTTTGCTTTACAAAAATATTTTTCCTATAATTACATCTTTTACGTAGAGGGGAAAAGTGTTTGTCTTTATGATAGACACTTGGAAAACTATGCATAGTGAGCAATACTTTAAAAAGGATAATAGAGGACACAATATTGTTCCTCTATGAGAGTCGATGGCTAGTACTTTTTTTTTTTTTTAACTTTTTGTTGAAATGTAACATCCACACAGAAAATGAAATCATAAGTGTTCTATTTGAATTTTCACCATGGGAACATACTTAGACTAATATTATGTTGTGTCCAGTGCCCCTGACTTATTCTGTCTTCTGCACTGAGGCAACCAATCCTGTCTTCTAGTGTCATAGATTAATTTTGCCTGCCTTTGTGCTTTATGTAAGTGGAATTGAACCCTATGTACCCTTTTGTATTTGGCTTCTTTCACACAGTATTATGTTTGCATAATTTATCCGTGTTGCAGTTTATGAGTATTTTCTTTGCTGTGTTCCATTGTCACATTGTATTTATTCCACAGTTGGTAAGCATTGGGCATAGTTCAGGTTTATAGCTATTATAAGTAATAGTGGTATGAACCGGCTTGTACATACGTGTTTTCTGATGAACATCTGGCATTTCTGGGTCATGCAGGTGTAGTAGATACTGACCAACAGTTTTCCAAGGTGGTTACGCCTAATTACATTACTGCAAGCAGTGTATGATTGCTTCACTGCACCACATTCTTCTCAGTGATTGATATCTGTGGTCATACTTTCAAATACTGTGATCAAAATGTTCAAATATATTTTCTCATGGTTGTAATGAAGTTGTGTGTGGTTTCTAGGGAAAGAGTGTTATAGCTGGAGGTTTGGATGCCTTAGAATTCATTGGGAAAAAGACAATGGATGTAATAGCGGAAGGGGATCCTGGCTTTAAAAGAACTAAGGGTCTGATGAACCGAAATTCTACACTATCTCAGGTACTGATTTCTTTACCTGTTTGATTCCTGTTTCTGTTTTGATTTGTAGTTTTTGCATTTATTAACATGGGACATTGTTATAGTTTCCTTTTAAAGAATTTCCAATGGTTTTTAAAATTAAAGTTTTGGGGGTTGAGCAGTGAGAGCTCTAATGCTTAGGAAAATGCCAGGGTGTTTTGTTTTTTTTCCTCTCTTCTTTTTGTAATAGCCTCCTGTCAGTGCAGTGCAAAAAGCTAAATCAAGTCAAAGTTGTTTATTAGATTAATGTTTAAACCACTTTGAGAGAAACACCTGTTTCCTTGGGTGTTATTTACACTGTCTAGCTCCAGATTATGTGTTATTTTTTTCCTGCAGCTCCTGAGCCTATTACATTTGAATTGCAGTGCCAAGAATGAAAGGGCAGTGCTCTGTGCTGAAAGCTGTCTCAGCTTTGATTCCTTTCACTCTTAAAACTCACCCTTGAGCTCTCATTACTTGCTTCAGTGTAATGCCTCCATCTCTTTTTAGGTTTTACGAGAGGCGAAGGAGAAAGAAGAGCTATGGACCTCCAATGAGGTTACCATGGAAACTGACAAAAATACTCATTATGGGCTACTCTTTGATGAATTTCAAGGCCTTTCCCATCTAGAAGCTCTGGAGATGCTTTCCCAAGAAAGTGAAATAAAGGTAATTCCAAACCAAAAATTCCAACTGAAAAACTCTTCAAAAAAAGGAATAGCTTATTTTCTCTTTGTGCATTTAGAAGATGAAATGCATTTCTAATAAAGGCTTGAGACTTTCTGGAAATACTCTACCAGAACAAACAAAAAAAACTAATGTTTAAATTATTGCTACAAAGAAACACAATGAGTCAAATGTTATTTTTCTAAAAGGGCAGATTAACAAAGAGCTCTTAATAGCACATCTGTTATTTTTCCTTTAAATGTTTCTTTTTTTTTTTTTTTTTTTTTTTCTCCTTCCTTTTTTTTTTTCTGGTTTCTTTGGCTTCAGCTACCAAGAAAACCTGTTGATTTAAGCTGCCAATTTTTGGATAGTTGCTTGTTAGCTTTTAATTGATTCAAGACTATTTCATTTCTCCTTGATTTTTTTTCTTTTTTTTTTTTTTTGAGAGAGCATCTTACTATGTAGTCCAGGTTGACCTTGAACTCACTATGTAGCCCAGGCTGGCCTCAAAGGTGCAGAGATCCTCCTGCCTCAGCCTCCTGAGTACTGAGATTACAGGGCACCACACCTTGATTTCTAAGCTGTTGTTAAGCACTGATAATTTGCAACCTATTCATTTTTCTGTGACCTATGTTATTTTTGGAAGTACAAATTTTTCTACATTTCTGTAATAACTAGCCTCCTGTCATAAGATTTCTAAGGAATAGCTTGTATTGGCTGGTGAACTTGTAATTCTGACTTTAGTTTGACCTGTATTCTCTTCTCCATTTGAAGAATGTTTTTTCTTTTCATACTTCCACAATATTTTATTATTTTATATCCATTCAGGTAAAGTCTGTCCTTAATTCTCTAAGTGGAGAAGAATTAGAGACCCTAAAACTTGAATTAGAGCAACTCAAAGAAGCATTTTCCCTAGCAGAGTTTTGTGATGAAGAGGAAGAAGAGAAAAAAGGTAATATGAAAGTTCAGTATCTGAGTGGGGAGAATGCATTGTGTTTGTATGTAGTGCTTTGCTGTGGAAATAAATTATTTACTCTCTCGTTACACTAGCCTGATTTTATTTTATTTTTATGGAAAATCCTCTCTGTAGCCTTCTCCTTGCCAGGCATTAAAATCGGCAAGTCAGCCTCATGTCCCATCTCCTTTTCTCACTGCTGACTTGTAGCTTCTCCAAGTCCAATCTTGCAGCATGCAACTCTGCCTAGTTTTACAGTGAGAAAGCTGCTCTGGTCAGATCTTTTTCTCAGTTTGGTTACCCCCATGAGTGTTTGTATCTCTAGATAATCCAACCACGCTTCACTGACTCCTGTCACCCCAGATCAGGTGTTGAATTGGAGCATGCAAGGTGACGGCTACCCAAATGTGGGTGACGGTTTGGCTCTTCATTTTCACAAGTTCTTTTATCCTGAAGTTTAATATCAATATCTCTGAGAAAATTTACGTGTTGAAACTTCCCATTTTTGCAAAATAATCTGGAAATGTAGTTTATGTAAACTGTAATTTCTGGGCAACTGAATATTGAACTAAAAGGGGCATTTTATTTTTACATTTTAGTTGGAAATATTTCTAAGATATATTCGACACTGTCTTTTTTAAAGAAAATGGAATCTAAGGAATAGTTTTGCTTTTTCTTGATAAAATAATCAGTTATAAACATTAAAATTACATGGATAAATTCTCCTGGTGTTCATTAGGACATACAGGGTCAGTTACCCATGTGGTAGATTAAATCAGTGGTTTACAACCTGTGATCTGCAGGTCCTTGAGTCCAAAATCCTTAAAGGGAGTAATAATCCCAAGATGTAATTTACTTTTAAAAATGTTTTTATTTTTAGTTTTTACTGTTTGGACAGTTATGGATGATGAAAAGTAGTGATGGATAAAATTGCTGGTCCCATAGACAAACAGTAGCACCAAGCTTTGCTAACATCGTTTTTTTTTTTTTTTTTTAAAGTGCAAGTTTCATTTAACTTGATGAAACAGTAAAAAATTATTAATTTTATTAGATCTTGATCCTGAAGTATGCTCCTTTTAATATATTATGTGATACATACTGTAGTAAGGTAGTTTTCTCAAGCCGAGCACTAATATTATTTGAGTTGTGAGGTGAACTACTTGCTTTTGTCATGGAACATCATTTTCACTTAGAAGTTTACACAGGTACAAAGATTTATTCAGAATACACTATTTAGTGAACGTTATCTTGAAAATGAGTGAAATGAGCCTTTGCTTCAAGAAAAGCATCTGGTTGTGTTTATGATTCATGATAAAAATTCAAACTAAGTCAAAGTTAGAAATTTGTGAAACATATTTATTGCTGTGGTGAGTTTCACAGCTTCCCAGTGCTGTTTACAGATTCTTCTGATGAAATCTGTGGTGATAGTAACAAATATAATAATTTCTAGATGTTTTACAGTGAAATGTATCAGCATTTGGGAGATCTGCATAACTCAGAACCAGTATTTTCCCAGTGACTAATGCGTGATGTTATAAAATCATGACTGGGCAAAAGAGAGTGGTAGATTTTAATTTAATATAACTGAGTACAGAATTTTATAATATGGTTTCAAGTTCATTCCAGTACAGGTCATTGCAGCCTATTCTCTATGAAAGTCTACTTGTTGAATTTTGGTGTGGTATTAAAGAATATCTAAGGACAGTCTTTACTAATTATCTGAAAGGGCTATTAAAATACTTCTTCCAGGGCTGGCGATATAGCTGTTGGTAGAGCACTTGCCTATCATGTACAAAGTCCTCACTTTGATACACAGCACCATACACACGCACAAACAAAATTTAATTTAAAAAACAAATTTATTTCCTTTCCAACTATGTATCCTTGCAAGTTAGGATTTTGTTCACATACTTAAGCAAGACAACATATTACAACAAACTGTAAAATCAGATAAGAGAATCTAGCCATGTTGCATTAAGCTAAACATTAAAGACATTTATCAAAGACGTGAAACAATGGCATTGTTCTCCTTAAATTTTTTCTTTTTTGAAATACATTTTTCTTTAAAAGTATATTAGCAAGTAGGAGGTTTCTTATTTTCAGTGAATAAACATTTTAGTTTTAATTTTTAATGTAATAAAAGTTTATATATGTATAACTCACCTTAGAAAAGCTCTTCAGGGTTCTCAAAAAGTTTTTAGAGTACAAAGAGCTTCTGAGCCCAAGATGTTTGGGACCTGTTTGGTTAAATTATCCAAAACTGCAGGATTTACAAAAGTGACTCTGATTGCTTTTAAGAGTTGTATATCTTTATTTCCTTCTGTACATTTATCTGCCCATCTTTTACTTTGCTTCGTTATCAGTAATCCTGCTTCTAATATCCCCTGAATTTCATTTGGGTCGTTTCTAATCTGCTATGGGGTGAGTGAGAAACCAAATAACTAGACTCACTCAAATTGCCCATTAACAGAGAAGAGCTCAGGACATAAAGTTGTGTGTCTGGGTTCTGGACTGACGGGGACTTTTTCGTTTTTGTTTCTGTTTGTGTTATGCATTGTGTTCTAAGAAGTCAAGCTAGCTGGTTACATATAACATTTTGTTTATTTTATGTGAAAGTAATGCTCCTTGTTAGAAAATGGTTTTTGGCCAGGCATGGTGGTGCACACCTGTAATCCCAGCACTTGGGAGGCTGATGCACGAGGGTTGCCCTGAGTTCAAGGCTAGACTGAACTACATAGTGGACACTATCTCAAAAAAAGGAAAAAAAATGGTTTTGAAGCTGGGTGTGATAGCACATTTTACCACTTGAGAGACTGAGGCAGGAGGTTCATTGCAAGTCTGAGGCCAGCCTGCCTGTACTACACAGTGAGACCCTGTCTTGATTACTTTGGTCCTTGCTGAGACAAAATAGCCAACACCGATAGTTAAAGGAGAAAAGGTTTATTTAGTTCAGTTTGTAGAGGTTTCAGTCCATAATTGGCTGGCTCCAAGGCAGGGTGTCACATGGCAGAGGGGCAGTTGTTTATGGCGGTGGAAGACAGCAAAAGGGGGAGACAAGCCTCTTTTTGCCCCTTTTATCCAGACTGCTGGGATTAGGGTGGTGCCAATCCAATCAGTGGACTGATCCAGCAATCACCCACCCTTCATCCCAGAACACTTAACCCCAGCACCTTTAATCCTAGCATTGGACCATGAATCAATCAAACTCTAGATTTAGCTGCCTCCAAAAAAGCCCCATCTAAAAGTTCATGAGGCTTTGGAGGGACATCTAGACACAAACTGTAACATTCCACCACTGGGCCCCCAGAGACTCATGCACATTCCTTTATGCAAAAGGCATTTAGTCCATCCCCAAGAGTTGCAAAAGTCCTAACAGTTTCACTATTGCAAAAGTCCAAGTCAAAAGTCTCCTCTGAGATTTAAGTCAAGCTCTTAGTTGTGAGCCTTTGTACAGATGAAAAGAAAGTTAAACGCTTCCAACAGTCAATGGCACAAGATAGACATTTCCATTCCAAAAGCTACAAACAGGGAAACAAAGGAATGGGACCAAAGTAAGTCCAAAATCCAGCAGGGCAGACATTAAGTCCTGTAGTTCCATGTGCAGCATCTGGGGCAATCTGTGGCAAGATGTGAACTCCAAAGGGCTCAGGTGGCTCCACCACTGCGGCACTTCCAGTGGTTGTAGCTTCCATGACTTCTCTCTGGGGCCTGCTCTGCTCCGTCCTTGCAGTTTTCCTCAGATGATCCACATTCCTGGCTTCTCCAAACTTCTGGGGTCTCCACTGCATCTTTGGCTTCACACTCACAACTTCACACACTGCTCTCTCAGGGGCCCCTGGCCTCCCAGGCCTTCTGAAATCTGGGTGGAAGCCTTCCTGACCCTACAACTCTTCCATTATGGATGCATCTAAAACCAGCACCACGTGGATGATGCCAAGGTCTGCTGCCCGGTGGAGCAGTAGCCAGGTTTCCCTCTCTCTTGGCTGTAGGGGTTGAGTGCCTGGATTATTGAGCACTCTGAATCCATTTCTGAGGAACAGATTTTCTGTGCTGCAACCATTCTGGAACATGGTGCGCTGGGGCTTTCTTCTCAAAGCAAAATCTTTCACTTTTGCAATTTTGAGGCTGCAAAGGGTGGAGTCCTGCTGCTACTTGTGATGCCCTCAGGCCATCTTTTCTATTCTCCTGTTCCTTCTCAGTAATCAAGGTCTCCTCTGCTCTGTCTTCGCACTCTACAGCTTTACTGGAGCTTCCTTTCAGGCCAAACTCACAACGCTTTAAATCATTCTGCTGGGCTCTTTGCTCTTGATTCTCAACATAAATCTGGCTAAAGGCCCCCAACAGTAGCCATGCCATGTCCTCAACATTAGACTGGCTTGAAATTTCTTCTACAAGATTAATTAGTCTGCCACCCTTAATCTCAATCTCAGGCAGTCTCTGGACATGAGTAAAATGCAGATAGACTTTCTTTCTTTTTTTTTTTTTTGTGGGTACCGGGGGGTCGACCTCAGGACCTCGCGCACCAGCAGGCACCCGTACCGCTGAGCGATATCACCGGCCCTTTTTTCGTATGTGGGTTTCAGGAGTCGAACTCGGGTCCTCGCGCTTGCCCGGCAGGTGCTTATGCCGCTGAGCCATCTCACTGGCCCGCAGATAGATTTTCTGCCAAGCTGTAACACACATCATCTAGAGTCTAACATCCAATGCAGTCCTTCTTCCCAGCAGAAACCACCTGAGCCTGGTTTTTACTGGCAGGATTTCTATCAGCCTTCTGGTCTTCTGAGCTCTGACCAGAATCTCCCATACAGAACAGCCTAAGGCATTGCAGCTTTACCTTTTCAGCTAGCATCTCCAAATCATTCCAAACTCTTTCCAGAAGCCATTCCCAAAGGCTTCTGAAGCATGTAGTCAGGTATAGTCACAGCAACAACCCTACTTCTAGCACCAAATTTTGTTGTAGTCAGGGTTTGCAAGGGAATAGATTTAATACAGGGCACATAATTTATAGGATTATTTTATAACAGTCAACCAAAGGGTCAAATGCAGAAGAGTGCAAGAGATCTGTCCACACATTAGCGACCCGGAGAATCTAACTGAGGGCCCAGATCCTATGGCAGTGTCTGCACTAGTCGAGCTGAAGGCCTAGAGCCCATGGCAATGTCTCATGCAAGTCTGTATCAAGGATCTGCACAGAGAAGGCCCAAAGGCCAGTGGTGGAAGCCAGAAAGTCTAGCAGCTGGGTGAACTATCTGTGCTACCAAGTCGAGAGATCTGCATTGGAGCCAGGGAGCAACATTTAATGTTAAGACCAGGGCTCCCCAGGAGAGAACCGCAGCCATCCTCTGTAATAGTGAGGGTCTGAGCTCTTCTGACAGTGAGAACAGCTGAGTTCATATCAGGAAAACCAACATGACAAGCTTCTCCAGGAGAATCAACAGCACACCGTCTTCCCCTCCAGTTCTTGTTTTAAGCTGTTGGCAACAATCCTCAGGTGGGCCTTCCGCACCCAGCATCATGCTGATTCAGTTCAGCTGCGTGTTACAAGTTGCCCATTAGTTAATCCACCACAGACCCTGTCTCAAAAAAAGTGTGTGTGGGGGGTTGAATGGTTTTTAATGCTGTCCTGAAACAGCAGTTTAGCATGATTGAAAAAATAAATAAAAGATGGGTTTTGGAGTTATAGATGGGTTCAAAATGAAGATCTGCCACTTACTAAGCTGTGTAACCTTGAGAAATTACTTACCACTGAGCTTCTGTTTCCTCATATAAGATGATTTGATTCTTCCCAGGTTGTTAAAAGGACTGAATGAAATATTATATTTAACGTGTGGCACATAATAAGCACCAGCAAATTGTATTATTTGCACTATTAGGAAGATATAAGTAAATAGATTTAAAAATCCACATTTTAAAAGTCCGCATTTTAAAAGTCTCACTTAGCAGAAAACCTATCCTTTCATTTTAATTTGCTTAAGTTTCTCCATTATTCCTAACAAAGCTTTGTTATGACAATTTCCAGTTATTAATTAGCTTATTTGTACATGATGCCATTAACAGTATTTGTTCAATTTAGTCAACATATGGCTTTGTGTAGTAATCAGAAATCCCAGTCTTTAAATGGCTTTCAGAGAACACTAACGTCTTTTCCAAACAGATGGGTTTGTGTTTGTCATTTTTTTCTCCTACCTGTTGGCCAGAGATGTGGACTCTGAAAACGCAGCTGAAAATTCCATTCTGCTACCCCCACCCACCCAGACCTGCCCCAGCCCTATTCGCCCTATTCAGTGATTTTGGTTGAGAATGTAACAGTGACTTTGGTGAAGCTGTTAGAAGAAAACAAAACAAAACTAAACAAAACAACAAAAAAAGAGGTAGCACAGAGCAAAACCCTGTAGAACCTGGTTCTGGTGAAGTTGGTCATCTTCATTCACCATCAGATCAGTGTCCTTAGCACTTGCACCTCTCTTGTAATACACCTGATCTCTTTGCCTAAGAAGGACTCTTCCTGCGCAGGGAGACTGTAGCCTCTTTCCACATCCCTCCAAAGCACAAGCGCTTTCTGTTCTGTATCCTTACATACCTTATTTAGTGCAACAATTACTTTTTATACTCTGTGCTGTGAAGCGTACATGACAGTGACCTCTAAACATTTTTTTACCACAACTTGTATCAGTAGAAGTTTATTGAGCGCTTAGACATAATGTATGTATGTTTGAATGTTTATAAATTAAATATGTATACCATAATAATGTATTTTTTACATTAGAAATATGCCCCAGAATAGAAGTTTTTAATGGAATGAGATAAATATCTCTAAATGAAAGTCCCATCTTTTCTTCCTACATGCCATGGGATTTGTGAACCCTCTGAGGTACATGTATCCCACTAGGGAGTCAGATTTATTCTTTGAACCCAAATAATTTGGAGTTTAGTTGGGAAAACAAAATGCTCACATAAAAGTCAGGTTTTAGATGTTTCCTAGTAGGATAACATTAGGAGGTGTTCGGATGAATTATGAAGGTCAGAGTTCTATCAGTGAGATCAGCTTTTTCTAACCAAGTTATGCCTGAGATCTCTAAATCATTTTAATTCCTTGTCTTAAGACAGAGGGACAGAATTATAGTGGATGGAGAGAGAAGTGTTAGGACTTTTTTCCCCCTGGAGATCTTAGGGGGAAATGCCAGGTGTGCAGCAGTAATAATTTGCCCTTTAAGTCATGGCTAGAAATACACATCTAGATTGTAAGTACTAGAAGATTCCACATTGCAGAGCAGCCCTGGACTGGATCTTGGACAGAAGGAAAAACAGTAGGATTTAGATGTGTAGAGAGGAAAAGAGCATTTCCTGCCATTTATTTAGATGTGTTAATTGTTTTTTGACCTTGACTCACTCATTTGCTTTTATGTTTCTCAAGTGTAGGTGTTCCGTGTTGCCTGCCATCTCTTGCCAGGCTGACTCCAATAGCTTCCTTACAATCCTTCCAACATCCTGAATTCTCTTTCCCTTGTTTTCTTCTTGATCCCCACCATTATCTCTTACATAGATCATGGATTATTGCCTCAGCCTTCTCTCCCTTTTTGTTCCTCATCTCATCCATTTTCCACTCAGCAGCCAAAGTGATCTTTCTATAATTTAATTTGATCACATCTGTCTTTGCTTAAAAATCATCCAGTGGCTCCTCAGTCCCTGACTGTAAAGTTTGAGTTCCTTACCATGGTTTATACAGCCCTTTATTATCTGGATCCCACTCAGCTTTCTTGCTCCCTTCCACTCCTCCTCTTACATTAGACACTCTCATCATGGTGGACTTTTTGCTGTGCTTTCTTACACCCCTAAATCTTTGCAGTTTTCTGTGTGAAACTCTTTCATATCCCAATTAAAATTCTTCCCTGAAGCACATGCAGTGTACCTGCTTGGTACTCCACCTTCATTATTTCTCCATTCATCTGGGATGTAATGCGAAGAGCGCTGGGAGCAGGAGGACCAAGGTTTAACTCCTCATGTTTTCTTGTGATCTTAGGGAAATCACTTAATCTCTTCAAGTCCTCATTCTTCATCTCTAAAATGGGGTAATGATACTTCTCTTACAAGCCCATTGAAAGGATTCTGATATTATATACATAAAAGGATTCTGTAAGCACTAAAGCACTGTGCTCCTGTCAATTGCTGCTGCTGCACCGTTGTTATTTTTGTTGTTGATACTGCTGCTGCTATCTTTGCATCCTCCTCACCTTCCTCGTGATCCTCAGCAGTCTTTCTGGAGTGTTTACATGGGACTTGGTTTTTTAGGGGATGAAGATTTTACCAAAGAGATAACAGAGCTGTTTTCCCAGCTGCACGTCTCTTCCAAAGCAGAGAAACTTGCCAGGGTAAGTTACCACCTCTTGGTGATTTTCATTATTTTATTCGTAAGAATTTAGTAGACACAGAGCATAAGAGTATAAATTTCTGGCTGGAGTGTCACCGGAGCCAATGACACATTCTCGATATACCCGGAATAGGGGTTCTACACCATCTGCCTGCCTCCTGCTCCCACACGTGAGTGTGCTGAACCCATATCTACTGCGCAGCCCCTGCAGACCCGCATCTCTTCCAGCCTCACTTGTTTTCATTTGGGATGCTTTGCTTGTCTGGAAGCTTAATTTAGGCCACAGTATCGGTCATTCGAAGTTGGCAGTGCTGATCATGTTTCACGAGGCCTCCCGGGTCTCAGGGCTCCGAGTGACTCAGCGATGATTAGGTGTGGTCTCTGTCCACACAGTGCTGGATGGAGGCTGCCATTTTCCAGAAACTGGTGACTCAGTTACCAGCTAGCGTGTAGAAATGGGAGAGTTCCGTGGCCCAAGCCGTGGTTTTTGGTGATGACTCCTGAACTGTATTCTCTCATCTGGAACGTGGAGAGACTTCTGCCAAAGCTCAGAGTGGGGAGGGAGGGCCTGTTTCCATAGCAGTGCTTACTGGCATATATACCGTTGCCTGCTCATGGAACATTATTCACTGGGTCATGGATTGTTTCCTACCTCTACCTACCTCTCTCAACCTTGAGAAACATTTCAGATTAGTTAGCAGCGGCACATACTGCTTCCTGGCCAGAGAGAGCTGGTAGCCAGTGTGCAGTCAGTGTAGTAACTTCTCTCCCATATTCCAGGGTATGGAATATGCTCTTTGTGTTCCTTCCCAATCTTGTGCCTCATGAAAATGCTGTATTCTCCAAGGAAACCTTTCTGACCATTCCTCAGCTGCTCATCTCCCTTACTCAATTGTAGCCCTTCACTATAAGCACTTTACATCTTGTTTTAATCTTGGAAATAATATCAACCTTGGAAGTTGCATAAATAGTACAAACAACATTCATGTACCTTTTATGCAGATTCACTGTTGTTGCTTCGTTTGCTTAAGCACTTGTGCTTGCACATGTGTTCTGTGTTGATATGTGCACAAACACCCTTACGTAGTCATTTGAGGGTAAGTTGTGAGCATTATATTACTTTACTCCTAGATATTTCAGCATCTCCTGAGGATATGTATATCTTTTACATAACCACACTATAGTTCAGTAAGTTTAATGTTAATATCATACTTTTGTTTAATCTGTGTCCATTTTCCAGTTTTTTCACTTGACTCAATGATGTTTTTCATATCGTTTTTTCCTCTTAACACTGGAGCCATAAATTGCATTTAGTTATCATATACTTTTATTTATTTATTTATTTTTTATCTAGGCTAATTCCTCAGCCTTTTCTTTTATGGTATTGCTGTTTTTGAGAAGCCCCCCCCGCCCGAATCCCCACTGCCTTATAAAAATAGAACATTCCTTATTTTGGAGGTTTGTCTGGTCCCCTCTCATGTTAAAGTTACGCTGTGTATTCCTTGGCCCACATGCGCTGTAAGTGAAGGCCTGTCCTGTGTAGGATAGCATGTCTAGAGGCACTTGATGGCCGCCTGCTCCGTATTAGTGATGTGTTGTGTGATTTCTCTCTGTAGAGTTACGATTCCTTTTCCTTTGCTACTAGCAGCTTTCTGTGGAAACTTCAAGACCCTGCTAATATCCCACTCCTCATCATAATTTCCCTCCCAAATTTAGCTTCTATTCATGATTCTTGTTGCACCAGTCTTTACTGTGAAGACCGCAAAATGATTTTTTTCTAGCCTAAGCATTCCCCCACCCCTTTTAGCAGCTGGCTGTCAGCGTTCTACTGTAGTCAAGAGCTCTTTCCCCTTTTGTTCTTTTTTTTGTCTATTCCTGGTATGATTTTGTGGATTTCTACTTTTTCCCCAGTGGTTTGCAATTTATCACTGTCCTCGATTATTTTGATACTCAGATTATACTTCAGGCTGCTTCTCTGTGATGTGTCTCCATTGTTTGGGGGTACTCCCTTATTTTCCAGCATAACAAGATATTATTAACTCATCTTGTACCTGCTGTGTCCCAGCCCTGGAACTGGCTATTCCTTTAAGAAACCATGATTTCTTTTTAGTATTGCAGATCAAGACCAAGGGACTGGGTGTCCTCATTGCTACTGGAGTGTTTTTGCTCCTCGTCTTAGTCAGCAAAACAAGGAAATATGCTCATGTACATGCATTTGTAAATATATATGCATGTGTATTCACACACGTGTGTGTGTATGTGTAGATAGATAAATACGCTTGCATGTACCTGTACACACATTTTAGAAGTCAGGAGTTCAGACTGGTAACTCTAATTTTACTCCATTTCTGTAGGGTTCTTTCTTGCATTTCTCCATTACACATTCGTTTCTCCCTTCTTCTGCAGCAAGAATCTTACCTCCTAACATCAGCACACTTCTTTAATCATAAAAAAAATCTGAAATAGTTTCATTGCTTTGTCCATACTACTTTAAAATCAGCCAAAAAAGAATTTATGATTTATTTGCTATCCCTCATGTAAGTTTAATATGTAGAGTAGGAACATACTTCCAAAAGTCAGAATTGTACAAAAAATACACTCAGGTAAGTGTCGTTCCCTCCTAATTTCCTTCTTCATTCTCCTCTTTTAGATGTTAAACTTCTGTGTTTTCTAGCTTGTGCTTCCTGTGTTTCCTTTTGTAAAGATAAGCAGATGTATTTTCTTCTCTTACACAAAAATTAATATGCTACTTTCCTTAGCATTCTTTTATTTTTTCACTTAAACTTTTACATATGTTTTTATAAATACATCAGCTTTTAAAAATGTGTGTATATTACCTCCCAACCTAAATCTTAAATTTCTTAAAGTCAGGATTTATGCATAATTGGTTTGTAAAATCCAATTCTACTACCTCTCATTTTCTGTGTGACCTTGAACAAGTTGCTAACCTCTCTTTGCTTTAGTTTCTCTGTCTGTGAGGTGGGAGTAATGTAGAGTTTTTATGAGGATTAAATACCTTAATATACACAAAACTCTTACAGAGTGCCTGGCTCATTGTAAATAAATGCTCAGTGTTAATGGCCCCCTAGGAGGTAGCCTGATACATTCAGATATTCAGTAACATATGTTCAGTTAACCCTTACTTTGCTAGATAATTTGCTAGGTGCTAGGGAAATAACAGTGAAAAAGACATAGCTTCTATGCTCAAGGAAATTACATTAGTAAATACATGTTTTGGAGAGACCGGGAATTGAACTCAGGACCTCACATTTGCCAGGCAGGCACTGTGCCACTGAGCTATATCCCTGGCCCCTAAATAAATATTTTTAAAAGGGCATTATCTCATTTATCTCTCGTAGTTCTAGCCATTCTCTGAAAGCAGTCTTCAGATTGTTTAATTTTGGGGCATTGAGACTTAGGATGTAGAATAGGTAAAGATCAAGGCCCGATTATATGTATGATACAAAGAAAAGAGCGCTGAAGTAGGAGTACAGGAGTACAGTTCTGATTCTAATTCAGAAATAGGTGGTATGACCTTCGACAAATCCCATTCCTTCTTCAGTCCTCACTATGTTTGAGCTGGAAAAAAATTATTTGCTAGAGAAGCTAAGCTCAAAGGTGTTTTTTAACTCCTAAATCTCCACACCTTATCAGTGGGAAGTTCCAGACTGAATCAAGCAGGCAGATGGCATTAATAATTTTGGGAAAGGATGATAAATTATCTGAGTTGGCACAGCAGTTCATGATGATTTCACTTAATGTATTACAAGACAGGTCACTTCGGGTATGTACTGTGCCTACTAAAAATCTCCTTTAAGTATATTAAATTTATTCTTTTTTATGTGGCCTTCTTGCCATTTTCCTTTAAATTCCAGATAAATTAATCCCTAGTTTTTTCTCATTTTGTCTCTATGAAGAAATTGCAAAGAATTTTACAATCTGTTTGGACTCTTAGTCACTGGGTGCATTCTAGCTGAATCTGCCACCGTTTTCCTCTGTAGAACTCACCAGTCTGCCCTTGTCTCCTTTCATGCTCCTTTGTCCTCTGTGTTCTTCTCTTGCTGGCCTTTTTCTTTCCTGAACTACACCAAGCTGAATTACCTGCAGGTCTGCTGTCTTTGCCTGTATGTTTGTGCATCCATTTCTGTGTTACTCTTAGACTGCAGCTCAAATTTTATTCCTGTGAGACCTTCCTGATCACCCAAACTTGAGCCACCCTCCATGGATCCAATTCTATACTCTATTACTCCATTTTATTTTCTTCACGCATGTGTTTGTTTCCGTGCTCATTAATTGGCATTCCTCACAAGAATAAAGAGCAGCCTCTTAGTTTGTGTCATTCATTCCTAAATCCCCAGTATGCAGCATAGTATATAGTATGTACCTATAATACATGAATGAATGAATAAGTGCCTGTATTCTATGCTCTGGTCTTGCGAGATAGTTCAGTTTGCTCAACACACTTTGACTTTTCTTGCTTATGAGTCTTTGTATAGTACATTTTCTTTGGCTTTTTGAACTTGAGAAGTTAATGCTTAAATAATGGGAAAATTTAGATTAGAACCAGATTATTTCTGAAGGGTTTTGCTGATGCCCTGTGGGAAAGGACCCTATGTGAAATGATACTTAGGTTCTACTTCAGCTCATTCATATTTTAGCCTTGGCTACAGCCTTACTGAGGGTCCTTAAAGACAACTCCAGTGCCATATTCACACCTATGGTTCTCTGAGTTGGTACAACTCTCAATGCCTTTTATGGATTCCTGGTTACAGCTCTGAATATACTGTATTCTGTCTTTATGAAGTTAATGAAGCAGATGCCTTTATTTAATGGCAGTAGACATTTCCTGAGAAACCAGGACTCTCTCACTTGCAAATGACAAAAACTGAGATCATACTAGCATAGGAAAAGAGGAGAATTCCATAGCCAAAGAAACTAGAAAATCAAGGGGCAGAGTTTTGGCATAACTCTGTACCCAGGAACTTGTCCCTCTCTGTCTCTTGGCTCTATTTTTTGTTTTGGTTTCATTCTTTTTTTTTTTTTTTTTTTTGTGGGTACCGGGGGGACGACCTCAGGACCTCGCGCGCCAGCAGGCGCCCGTGCCGCTGAGCGATATCACCGGACCCTTTTTCGTATGTGGGATCCGGGAGTTGAACTCGGGCCCTCGCACTTGCAAGGCAGGCGCTTAAGCCGCTGAGCCATCTCACTGGCCCATGTTTTGGTTTCATTCTTAAGGAAGATTTCCCACATGATGGTAAGATGACCATTGGCCACTTCAGGTTGATTTTTTTTTTTTTTCCTGTTGAGTAACTCCAGCAGAAAGAGGGCTTTCCTTTTCCAGTAATTTTATCCAATGTTATGGGGGTCCATTGACCTGACTTGATCACGTTTTATCCATGAACCAATCCCTGCGGGGACAGGGTGTTAATATTCTTAGCATCTAAATCTGAATCACTAGACAACTCTTGGAGCCTTGGTATGTAAATACTTCTATCCAAACCGCATAAACTGAGAAGAATCTAGAACTTGCTACAGAAAGAGAGGAGTTAGGAATGTAATCTAGGTAAAAAGTAGTCTTTCATAGTAAAAAGTGGTCTTTCATAGTACACCAGGCAGTGGTTGCAAAGCCAAATAAGACACTTGACAGCTCTCTTATATGTAGTGTAGTTAGAAGACTATCGTATGATTAATTTAAGGGTATTCTGGTTAAGCACTGAAGTTAGGGGTACCCAGAGAACTCCAGAAATTCATAGGAGGGTTGTTCAGGTTCCTACTCTACTGGAAGGCCTTTGAAAGTTACCTGGAGGAGGCAGTGTGTAGGTGGAGGGTAGAAAGAATAGGCACAAATAAATGGGTCATTATTATCAGACCATAAAGGGGAAAGTGCTAAGAGATGAAGTTGAAGAAGTAGTAAGGGTATAGGTCATGGAGACTTGTTTGATCATGTGAAGGAGCATGATCTAGTTGGTGAACTGTTGGAAGAGGAATGGTTAGCTCTGGGCTTTGGGCAGATCATTGGTAGCACTGTAATCAGAAAAAGATAAATTAAAGATGAGCTAGATCAGAAGCAGGGAGAACGATTCAGATCCACTCTGTACTCAAGTGATGGTAGTAGAGAGGAAAAGGGTGGGTGGGTGGAGTAGGGGTAAGGATTGAAGAAATATTTATGTAAAATCAGGCCATCTTGGTGATTGATTGAAGAAGGAAAAAAATCTAAAATGTTTCTTATATTTCAGTTCAGGTCACTGGTATATGGTAGACCTCTAAAGCTTTAGGTAATAAAAGGATGAAAACTCTGAGGGTAGAAAGAGGAGACAATTCCATCTTTTTTACACAATGAATGTGAGATATCTTGTTCATATATGCAGCAGGCATTTGGAATTCATTGTTTCAGGAGAAGTAAGGGTTGGAAATAAGGATCTCCGAGTCAGCAGCAGATCAGGCATAGTTAAAAAGCACTGCAGTGGGGTGGATGGAGGTGTTCAAGGAGAGGGAGTAGGTTGACACATGCACAGAATAAAGGCAGGAACTCCAGTTAACACTGGGTTTGAAGACTGGCCAAGTATGATTAACACATGTGAGAGGTTTGTACTCTGAGCAACTGTTTCGAAGATCATGATACACAGTGTGTTAACTATTATTATTATTTTGTTATGAAATTTTATTTTTTCATAAAATAAAAACGAAGAGAAATAATTATAAAGTTAGGTGGAGAACCATATGATAATGGTCATATAAAAGCGAAGAAAACCACAAACAACCCAAAGGTTCATTATCAAGAAAATAGATAAGTTGTGGTATATGTGAAACATGACATACTACACAGCATAAGTAAGAACGAATGACTGGTACAGGCAGCAGTGTGGATAAACAGAACTGAGGTTTGTTGTACACTAAGTAGCCAGACACAAAATGAAATTATGATTCCATTTTTATGCATTTTAAGAACAAGTGAGATTGGGCCGGTGAGATGGCTCAGCGGCGTAAGCGCCTGCCTGGCAAGTGCGAGGGCCCGAGTTCGACTCCCGGAACCCACATACGAAAAAAGGGCCGGTGATATCGCTCAGCGGCACGGGCGCCTGCTGGCGCGCAAGGTCCTGAGGTTGACCCCCGGTACCCACAAAAAAAAAAAAAAAAAAAAGAACAGATGAGATTGATTTTGTAGTAAACAGAAGGTGTTCTTTGGACAGGAGGAGGAGGACATGATTTGAGCAGGACTGAGTAAGAAGGAACCCGTAAGGGGACTTTCTGGGGCTGACGGCATGTTCTGTATCTTGATCTGGTTTGCAGTTTCATAGGCATATATACACATGTAAATATATCTTGAATTTATACCATATGAAAGCCATACCTCAGATTTTTAAAAAAGCCAGAGAATTAGAAATGTTCAAAAAGTAATGAGTGGATAGCAGTGCTAAGTGCTGTCAGGAGTTCTTACCTAGTAAGATAAGGGCTAAAATGTTAGATGGTCTGTTGCAGTGAGAACAAGAGCACCAGCTGCCAAGATGCTAACGTGTCCCTGCTGCACGCGCAGTAATCTTGTACAGTAATCTTGGTGAGCTGAATTCAGTCGTTGGTAGACAATAATCTTTCTTCATTTAGGCAAGAAATACTGCTTATGAATGGATCAAGGCAATGCCAGCAAAGACATTAGCAGAGAAAAAAGAAGGAGAAAAGCAGTTGGAGGGAGAAAATACTGAGGAAGTCTCTAAAAATTCAGTAGAGGTAAGCAAAGCAACTAACCCCCCCACTTCCTCTTCCTCCTGTTCTTCCTTCTTCTCTCCTTCAACTTCTCCCTCTTTCTCCCTCTCTCTCCCCTGCTCTCCCCCCTTCCCTCCCCCTCCACTCCCTCTCCCTCACCACTTTGAGATGTGGATATTGCAATAGAGGACCCAGTGACCTTTTATTTTGTTTCAGTGCTACTCATAATTTGAACCTTGTGATCCAAGATCATAGTATCTTAATTCCAAACTGTAAAAGAGGAGTGAAGAAAAAATAAGATGCACATATGTGGTGTCATGAGGAAGGGTCCCTGAAGCTGGCATCAGACACTTTCGATTTAAAGCTTTTGGCTACAATCACACTTAAATGTAGGGGAGCTACTGTTTTTGTGGTGATGAGCCCAACTGTAAAATTACATTACTACTATGGAAGAAGAGAATGTTTATTGACCTTTTTGTATTAGTCTCTACTATTTTCAAAATACTGAATTTTTCAGTATGAGAGGAGCAAGGGGGTGTCATTTCCACATAGATTAAAAATACCCTAATGTTTCATTTCATTGTGTTTTGTTTGGTTTTCCCATCCAGGATATCCATGCATTTGCAATCCGGAGCCTAGCAGAACTGACTGCCTGCTCAATTGAACTGTTTCACAAAACAGCAGCATTGGTTCTCCATGGCCAGAAGCAGGACGTGACAGCCATAGAAAGGAGCCAGACTCTTTCCCAGTAAGTGTAATGGTATCTCTTCAGCAAGACGCTGTGTACCTTAGCCATTCACATTAAAGGTGTGTTCATTTGGGGTATTTTTTTTCCTTCTTATTGCACTATCATAAGTCTACATAGTAAACTTGGCCTTTTTTATTAACTGACTCATGCTCTGAAAACCATTTCTTAACAGATTGTTAGTTTTTTTTTTTTTTTTTTTTGCCTTTTGAGACAGGGTTTCACTGCGCAGTTCAGGTTGGCCTTGAACTCGATTTGTTGTCCAGGGTGGCTTCATGCATCACCATGCCTAGCCAGACTGTTAGTCTTAATAGGAATGGAATTTGGCCTAAGTAAATACAGAAAATAGTTCTAAGAATCTTATTTCTTAATAATAATTACTAGTTTACTGAATGTTAATTATTTGCCAGGGATCATGCTAAATAATTTTCATGTTTTATTTCTAAATTTTACAAACCCCAGCTGTGATTAGTCCATATTTAAAAGATAGGAGACAGACTCAGAAAAGTTAAGTGGTCTGCCCAGGATTTAGAGACAGGTATAAGTCACACACCCATTCTTTTTTCTGACAGTATTGCTGATTTTGAGTAAAAATATTGAAAAACAGTAGAATGTAAATAATCACAAGAAAGAGGAAAAGCCCAGTAGTTTCTAAGTAGACCTCCTGATTTAAGAGAGAATTTTCCTTGGGAAAAAGAGTGTCTGATGTGTTAGATTCGGGAGGAACCTTTGATGTCCTCCAGCTCCTCATTGGCCGTGACATTGTGGTCCCTCTGTGGCAGCCCACAAAGGGCGTGGGGTGTTGTCTTTAACGCCCTTAAGGGTGAGAGACACCCCCGAGCAGCCTGTCCTGTGGGCAAGTAGCTGTTGCCTCCACTTGGAATGCTCTCCCAGGCTGTCTCATTCTCTTACTGAATTCAGGTCTTTACTCAGATGCCACCTTCCTTCCTCAGGTACTCTGAAACAGCACCTCCCATCATTGTTTAATCCTTTATTCTTCTTTATCTTCTAAGCTCATATCACCACCTAGCACACACCCACACACATATATAAATGTATATGTGTATATGTGTATGTGTATACATGCTTGTGTGTGTGGGTGTGGGCATGTGTGTGTGTAGTATTTGTACGCAGTATCCCCCTTAGTATTTAAGTTAGAATTCATGAAAAGAGGGACTTTGCTTGTTTATATATTCCTAGTGCTCAGCATAGTGCCTGGCACATAGAGAATTTCCCTAAGTATTTGCTGATTGAATGAACAAATGAATACATATTGATTTTAACTATATTTCCAAGTGGAATGTTGGTTTTTTTTAAGTACTGTGTCCTTAAAATGCATTTTATTGTATCCTTTGATTTAGCTTGAAAGGATACTTTCCAGAGGATTTTGTAGGAAAATTTTTTCCTTTTATTACTGTGTGTTTGTGGTACATAATAATTACATTTGTTTTTGGGGAATTGATAAAGTATCTTGATCATTTTTGATTGTTCCCACCCCCAAGCCCCATTCCCCAGGTTCCCTGCCCCATCTCCAAAGTCTGCCTGTTTGTTTCCTACCATCTCACCTTTATTTTGCTCTTGAAATTATTTAGAAAAAATGTTTTCCTGAGGTGTGAACTTCCTGCTGTGGCGTGAATGCCTGCTCAGACGGATCCCTAAGTACATTAGCTTGCTGATTTGGACGTATTCATACCTTTGAAAGCTTTCTTCTTTTATGTTTATTACCGGAAGTGATTTGTGTTCTTATGACAGTTGTTAAGTATGGCTTATTTTTTAAAAAGAAAGAGAAAAAGGAAAAAAGAACCTTCCTGACTTTCCTCCCTTCTTTTCTAGGGTGACAGTTGTGTTGTGTAAAGAGCTGTCCTCTCTATCTAAAGAGTTCACCACCTCCCTGACAACTGCTGGGGTAAGGATCATGCTTCTTATGGGCCGGTGTCTTGTTTTGGCTTTTAAAACAGCTTTATTTTTTATTTATTTTTTTTTTTGGTGGGTACCGGGGGGTCGACCTCAGGACCTCACGCGCCAGCAGGTGCCCGTGCCGCTGAGCGATATCACCAGCCCCTTTTTCGTATGTGGGTTCCGGGAATCGAACTTGGGCCCTCGCGCTTGCCGGGCAGGCGCTTAAGCCGCTGAGCCATCTCACTGGCCCATAAAACAGCTTTATTGATCTATAGCTTGTATACCATAGAAGTCACCTGCAAGTGTGCAGCTCGGTGATACTGTGTTTAGTGTGTTTACAGACAAGTGCACTCTCGTCATCTCCTCCTCATACATTAGCAGTCACTCTCTGTTTCCTTCTCCATGTTCCCCCAGTCCTAGGAAATAATGATTTGTTTTTTAATTTAATGAATGTCTGTTCTGGACATTTCATATAAATGAGATCATAGAATTTGTGGTATTTTGTATCAGGTTTCATTCGCTTAGCATTGTGGATTTTTTCACTCTTTTTTTAATTTGTTATACAGGTTTTTATATACACATAACATACTTTGATCATTAACCCCCTCGTGCCACCCCCTCCCCACGCACTACCCTCTTTGCTAATTTCACATTAGGGAGGGGGTTAATGTGATATTATATTTCACTTAGCATTATGTTTTTGAGGTTCATTCATGTTTTACCATGTATTGGTACTCCATTTTGTTATCTCTCATTCATTTGATAGAGGTTTAGACTGTTTCTACTTTTTAACTAAAATGAATAACGTTATGAATACGCATATACAGTGGTATCTCGGTTCACGAGCGCTGTTGTTTGCAAATTGGTTCACAAATAAGCATTTAGCAAAATTTTGTTTTTGTTTGCAGACTCTGCATTGGGTGACAGACAGGACTGTGGCCATCCTTCCCACACAAACACATATGTGGCCATTTTTTTTTAAAGTCATAGAACAAATTAAGTTCATGAACCAAGGCACAACTGTCTGAGTTTTTGTGTAAATACCCATTTTTCTTGAGTAGATAGGGTATATAGGTGATAACTTCATTGAGTAACTGCCAAATTGCTTTCCTAAGCGGCTGCTGCATTTTACATTCTCACAAGCAGTGTATGAAGGTTCCAGTTTATCCACACCCTCATCAACCTTTTTATTATCTGTGTTTTTAATTTTAGCCATTTTATCATGTGAAAAGTGGAATGTCATTGTGGCTTCGATTCGCGTTTCTTTAATGGCTAGTGATAGGAACATATTTTCATCTACTTGTTGACAGTCTGCGTACTGTGGGATGAATGTCTGTTCAAGTCCTTTGCCCTTTTTTTTTTTTTTCTTTTTAGAATTGAAGTGTCACTGTGGATGGCCCAGGCTGGCCCTGAATTCCTGGGCTCAAACTCTCTTTTCTCAGCCACTCAAGTAGCTGGGACTGCTGGCACATGCCACCATGCCCAGCTAGCCCACTTTAAATTGTAGGAGTTTGTCATTAAATTGTAGTTCTTTCTTTCTCTTTTCTGGATAAAAGCTTCTCGTCAGATACAGTGGCACACCAGTTCATGAACTTAATTCTTTCCATTCTGGTTGCAGCATATCAGTGCAAGCATGGTACTTATACGTGTAGAATTAAGTTCATGAACCAAGGTACTGCTGTATATGATGTGCACATAATTTCTCCTAGCCCAGGCTTGTTTTACTTTTTTGATGTGTCCTCTGTACAGATATTTTAAAATTTTGACAAAATTCAGCTTATCAGTTTTCTCTTTTATCACTTGTGTTTGGTATTGTATGTAAGAAATCATTGTCTAACTATGATCATAAAGATTTACTTCTGTGTTTCAAGAGTTTTATGTTAGCTCTTATATCTGTTTTGATCTATAGCTTGTATACCATAGAAGTCACCTGCAAGTGACAAAAATTTTCAGTTAATTTTTGTCTGTGATGGGTTGTGCAGGGATCCATCTTTATTTCTTTGCTTGTAGTTGTCTCCTTGTCCCAGCACCTTGTTAAAAAGACTCTTCTTTCCTCTGTTGAATTGTTTTGCCCCTTTGTCAAAAATGAGTTGACCATTATTACATGGTTTATTTTTGGCCTCTCATTTATATTTTGTTGATCTGTATTCAAGTACCGTTACATAAGTACCATATTGTATTAACTACTCTAGCTTCATAGTAGGTTTTGAATAAAAAAAAGTGAGCTCTTCATCTTTATTCCCCTTTTTTTTAAAAAGGTATTTTGACCATTTGGGTCACCAGGCATTTCCATATGAATTTTAGAATCAGTTTATCTATGTCTAACTGACTTTTATAATACTTTTTTATTCTCTGTTTTTAAGAAGTCTTCAGTATACTTCCTAATAAGACCTGTAATGGGAATATAGATCTTAATAGAATAAAAAATCAAATTTTGAAAGTGCTTTTTATTTATTTATTTATTTATTTATTTATTATTTTTTAATTTTTTTTGTGGGTACCTGGGGTCGACCTCAGGACCTTGCTCACCAGCAGGCGCCCATGCCACTGAGCGATATCACCGGCCCTTATTTTTTTTTTTGTATGTGGGTAGCGGGAGTCGAACTCAGGACCTCGCACTTGCCAGGCAGGCACTTATGCCGCTGAGCTATCTCACCGGCCGTGAAAGTGCTTTTTAAAAAGTAGCTTCTTAGACAGTGGTGACATTCATATTGTGTAGTTACCAGCCAATGAGAGAGCTGTAATTAAAGCTAAGTTTTTTTTTTTTTTTTTTAATTGGAAATATAAATGTATACTGAAGGTGTGTGAATTATGGAAGATGATTGAAAAGTCAGTAATGAATTAGGATAAATCAAAGGCATTTTAACAAGCAAATGAAAATAACTGTATAGTAAATGTATTAGTGTAAGTGTGGCAGCAAAGTTACTGTGGGGCCCTAAATTTGTTTTGAGACCATTGCCCAAATTGAATGTTTTAAATTAGAGTTTAGATTATTTCTGTATGGGATAATCCCATGATATGGCTTCTGTTTTCCACTTAATATTTTCTTTAAAAGAACCTCTGGGTTTCCTGAAATTTATCTTATGAGTCAAAATATTTTAATGTGTCCCATAAAGATACTTTAAGCTGGTGAGTCGAGTATAAAGTGCTGACATGTGTGACGATTAAATTTGCACTATTTCTTTGCATGAAGTGAGACTTTTCCAAATAGCCTGTCTTAAAAACCATTAAGATTTTTTTGAACATATGTTCCATATCTATATGTTTTGTTTTAAAGTTTTTAGAAGGTTTGTGGTGAGATATACCTCTTCTACCTTCTTTTCCAAAATGAAGATATTTTAAAAAGTCAATGAAAAACTACAAAGCAGTACACTCTCAGTTTGGATGGCACAGAAAGGTATAAAAAAATTTTCATATTCCAAAGGAGACATTTTGCTTTCTCAGTCAACACCCTATGCATATATTTATATGTGTGTATTTCAAAATGTGATTATATTCTACCAAACGTTTTTTAAAATGCTCTTTTGACACAACACTGTTTCCTTTATTCTAGGTCAAAGAAAAGGCAGATGCCCTTAACCCATTAATCACTGCAGTATTTCTAGAGGTCGGTAGTAATTATTTTTAAGTTTTTGACCCTTTTAATTAACTCTTAAATCTTTAATTTTTGACTTCCCACCTCTCAGATGAGTGGTTTAGCCATATTGGTACAGAGCCGATCAAAATAGTGTGTATTTGATGTGTATTCTCTGCTCATTAATTTCAAGGCATAAAGTTGAGGCTGTGGGGTAAAGTGAAATGGAAGAAGCACTAGGCCAGTGATGGCAAACCATTCAGAGGTTTCAGTGAAATAGCCTGCTGCGGCATGTGTGCCATAGGTTTGCCACCACTGTCCTAGGCTGTCATTAGTTAGTCCCTACCCCTTGACAACTTAATGGACACTTCTCAGTAATGAAACACTTTCTGGAGACCAGTTGGTTAGCATGCAGGGGTGAAAATTACAAAGGACCAAGTACTGCTTCCTAAAGGACTAAGGTTTACGTAGAGAGGTGTTGGAAAACAAAACACTTTTTGTCATTTCCTTGCTTAGTCTTTTTTGAGACTCTCTTGTCCTTGAGATTATACATTTTTATACATTTTGTCAAAAATGTACCTGTGTGTACATAATTCTCCTCATTCTGTTAGATTTAAGGAGTGGGTTAAGCCCCTGGGAAAGATCTCATGATGGGTTGTATTGCCTGCTTATGTGATGGTTTCTGGATTCTGTGATTTAAGAACTTTGTCTTGTAAATGAATTGTGTAGACAACATAGACTGTAATGATATGTTTAAAACATACTTAGGTTTTAGATATGGATTAGGTTTAGGTTTTAAATATAAATTGAAAATAATTTTAAATATGATTAGGTTTTAAATATGAATTGAAAAAATTTTTATTACTTGTCTGGTTTTATATTATTTTCAAATTACCATTAAGGGGCTGGGCGTGGTGGCACATACCTGTAATCCCAGTGTTCAGGAAGCTGAGGCAGGAGGATCACCATAAGTTTGAGGCCAGCCTAGGCTACATAGTGAGTTTAAGGCCAGCCTGAACTGTTCAGCAAGACCCTGTCACAAAACAAAACACTGTGTCAAAGTACCATTAAGGAAATGCATTTAATTTCCTAACTACACAGCTTTCTTTGAGTAGTCAGGGAAACTCTTTTGATCCTTTATTTTTCATTTATTTATTTATTTTTATTTTAAAGAGAAAAAAAAACTCAAAACAAGATAATAGGAGGGTAACAACAGTTGTTAATACATTATGTATTGCTATCTCCAAACTAGTTATTCAGAGAACAAGATATTGGCATTTAGTTGTCCAAACAATATTAGCACAAACCTTTCTTTTCAATGAACTAAGAGAAATTAGTAGTCTATCTTAATGGTCTTTTATATGTGTATGTGTGTATATATATATATATATATATATATATATATATATATATATATATATAGTTGTTGCTTTTCCCTTCGTTCTCTTTTGATCCTTTAAATAATTTTTTTAAAAATACAAATTGGAAAAAAAAAATACAAGTTGGTGATTTAGCAGGTGGCAAGTGGCAGACTTGAAAGAACTTTGCAAATAAGGGGCCCAGTCCTGTTCTGGGCCCCTCTCCTGATTGCTATATTATTCTAGGTCAGGAATTTGCCTTTACTGGTAATCTTATTTTCAAGTACAAAATAAGAGATTTAGCTATATAATCTCTGAGGTTTCTTTTGGCTAGAATGTGAATTTTAAATAGCAGTACTAACCAGTGATGAATCCAGAAGAGGTAATTTCACTTGATATTTTTAGTTGATTATTCTTGCTTACAGATTTGAGACATTCTTGTCTTTGAGATTGTACATTTTTATATTAATGAACTGTTGTTATCAGTGAAATCTGGTGAGCGCTGGGCGTAATGAGTCTGTAACGCTTCTCGTAAATACACCTGTTGTACCTGACGGGAGTGTATCTGGACTGTTTCCTCTCTGAAAGCAGCGCTCCTTGTTAACGTTTGTGAGCAGCTCTCTCACATTCACTGATTGCACTGAGGTCACAGAAGAAGAGCTGTTCCAACGGGCTGGAAATCCTATGGGTGCAGGACTCATAGCTTTCTGAAGCCTTGTTCAGTAATTGGCTACAGTGCTGTGACCGAAGCTCCCCACTCAGTCAAGGAATAAATAAGCTTTGAGTGCCGAGTTTGAGCAGGGTGCCAGGGAACAGCTCCCATTTCAGATGGGCAAGTTGGAAAAAATGCTGATAGATGCTGTTATCCTAAGAGCTAGAACCTTCTCTTCCCTATAATAGAGTTTACTGCGTTAGTCAGGCCTGTGTTTTTATTTGGCAAGCTATAGATTTAGTTAGATTTCAGATATTAATCAGCTCTTTTGTTGTCTTCTAGTGTATTTCTTTCTATGGGACTGTGATTTTTTTTTTCTTGTTTTTTCACTCCTGGCAGGCATCAAACAGTGCTTCCTACATCCAAGATGCCTTTCAGCTACTTTTACCTGTGTTGGAGATCTCTCTCATTGAGAACAGGACTGAATCACCTATGCATGAACTACAAGTGCAGAAGCCTTTGTCAGAACATTGAAGAACAGATGATTTTCACCTGGGATTTATGGTAGTCAAGAAATGGCCACATAAAAAGTCAGGCAGGAGAACAAGTTCAAAGTATAAGTTTATTTCTTCGTTTGGCTGAAGTATTCAGGTTCTCATACTACTCTTCCCAGTTGTTTGAATTATTTAAAAATAAATATTTGTAGAAAGTCCAAGAATAATAGCTTTACACAAAGGCTAGTGGGGCCTCAGGCAAACATATTTGTGTTTGATATATTGCAAAACACTAATAATTTTGTCATAGATATAATTTACAGCTAATGGATAAAATTGGTTGTTAAGCAAGTGAAAAACAACTTATTTTGGCGTTTTAGAATTCACAACATGCTTGGTTTAGTAATGTCATATACTTGCTCCTTTCTAGAATAAAGTCTGGCTTTAAGAAAACTGGGCATATATAAACTCTGAAATGATTACCCTTTACTATGTAAATTCTTGGAAATGCTTAGGAAATTTCGTCCTGTCTTTAATTCTCAGTAGATGTTTGACATTGAGGACAACTTCCTAGAATATTTTACTCACAGCCACATGACCTATAGCAAAGTGCCCTTTGGCTTCAAATAACTCCCACCCCTGGATGACAGCTTCAGGTTGTAGCCAGCTCCTCCTACTCAACTGGATTCAAGGCCAATAAGTTCAATTTAGAGAAACAGTTTTTTGTTTGCGGATATTCCAGGTCTCTTTGGGTTGTTTTTTGTTACCGTTTTTTGCAAAGTCTATATGCAGGATAAATTCTTCAATAATGAACTCCAGAGAAGTGCAGAAGCCATTTTGTTAATGGGCTTTTGTTGTTAGAGTATTATTGAAGTCAGTCATACACTCATAGAAATGATCTTCATTTATAACAGGATTTAAACTCTGAAATACAGTTTTTTCTTGTTCTTTTTTGTTTTACTGTATTATTTAGCATGCTTTTAAATACCACTTTTGTCCTCCAGATCTTAAGCTTTTTTTGATCTCTTCAAACACTAAAAGCTATTTTGGTATTTACTCTTTTTTAAAGAAGTTTTCCAACTTTGTGGTTTTTAGTGATTGAGGTAACTTTTGTGAGCTCTGTCCGTTCTAAATTCATTAAAATAAAATGTAATTGTACCCACTTAAGTGTGATATTTCACAAATGTCAAGGATTAAAATCATTTACTGTATTTTAATATGACATGCTTTGCATTTTCATAAAATGCTTAAAAATGAAGCATTGAGAAATGAAGTTCTAAGAAGAACAAGCCTCTTAGTTAGTATGTCATCAAGCCCTCTGGCGAGTTTGTAGGGGGTTTTGAAAACTCTCCTGCTGGTGTGACTTTCTGCTTATGTCCTAATGCTCGTCAACATCAGTCCCATCACTTCTCCATGTTTTACTTGAGGCCCATCCTTGCTCATGATCAGATTGGCCAAATCCTAAAGTCCCTTCGTGTCTAACTATTCCTTTCCCTCTTCAGTTCATCAGGAAATTTTAAAAAGAAATCCAAATGTGCTCTCGGTGCACTTTCCTTTGATGTCAAAGCACAGGAAGTCTGCTGTGATCACTTCACCCTCACAAATCATTGTTGCCCTTTCCCACCATTTAAGTTTCTAACTGGCCTGCCTTTGTAAGTTGAAGGACACCATCATCTGTTTCTGCCGGTCAGCCCCACATTTGTCTTTTTCTGTACACACTGGCCATTGCTGTGCCTTTAAACTAGTTCTACAGTGGAAGTCATTTTCCTAACTGACTATGAATTCAGTAATGTGGTTGACTTTTTAAAGCACATTTGTAAACCGAAATAAACATGGTTTATCTCAGAGCTTCTACTCACTGAACCTGTTTAAATCTGAATTATTCACATAATAATGTAGCTGTCTGTCAGAATTGAAGGGCTTGAGTGTTTAGTACAACTGGATCTTCCTTTACCTCTCCCACTTGTCACTGAAGGTAATTCAAACTGCAAGGATCAGCTTGTTTGTTGAAACAGCAGTTTCAAATAAGGAGGTAATTTTTTATGCATGTACAGCATTTAGTAAATCAGCAGACACTTAGTACCTTTCTTCTGTGCTTATCTTGCTCACCATTGAGTTCCCAGCTTCTGCCATAATGTCTGGCACATGCTAGGAAGTATTTGTTGGCTGGCTGAAAGAAAAAGAAAGAGGAAGGAAGAAAAAGAAGAGTAGCAGAGAGAAAGGTAGGAAGTAAAGGAATAAATGAAAAAGGAAAAGGATGGCCTAGTGCTTTGCTACCAGCAGGGAACACAGCTGTCAGGCACTCTTCAGTGCATGTGGTTGCAACCTTGGCTTCACGGGAACTGGCTCCCTGAAGTCACATAGCTGGTCTCAGGGTCAGGTTTTGTGATTCCCAGTCTGGGCCTCTTTGTTACATGAAAATCACCCCTAGGTCCTGCATATTTACGGAGAGGCTACAACCTCCCAGGCACTGGAGGAACAAAATGCGGAAGCCGAGGCTCCTGTCCCGTAGAGAGGAGTTCACACTGGCACCTCTGGCTGAATGTTCTTTGTGTTGCAGCTGGAGCGCCCTGTGAGGAAGGATAGTGAGGCAGCCTGTGTTGCAGTGAATTGTGGCTGAGGGGAGGGCTTGTCCCAGATCTGGGACAGCACAGCAAATGTTTGCAGATGCATCTGTCAGAACCCTCAAATTGCTGCTTCTGTTTGGTGGTTTGTATCGTAAGGGGCCAATTTCTGCTGTATATAGAATTACAGAGTGATCTACTGTTCATCAACCACGAGTAGCTGAAAGAGGAACTAGTATGTATGGAGCAGTTTGAATACTAAGTGCCGCAGGACACACTGTCCTCCGTCATTCTCACAGCTGCTCTGGGAGGCAGGGCAATGTGATCCCAGTTTGTGGCAAAGACAGGTTTGTAAGTGAATGTCAGCCCCTCACTTTCCACCCCTGTGACCACGAGCAAGTGATGTACTCCCTTAAATTCAATTTTATTGTCTATAAATGCAGTCTCCTAACACTTGTATCATAGTCACAGATTAATCTGTAAAGTGCAGAGTCATACTTGCACATAACAACGTGAGCTAATGTTTAATGATCACTCTATGCCAGCTTCTGTTCTGAACATGTATTACGTGATTAATGACACATATTTAATCCTCACAAGATAGGTACTATTAACATGCCCCTCACAAATGGAAAAACTGAGGCACAGAGGAAAGAAGTTAACTAACTTGCCCGAGGTGACACATCCACGAGTGGTGGGGCCAGAACTCAAATCCAGACAGCTTGGTACTCGAGTTCCTGCTTTTAACCATTACACTGCACTGCTACCATAAGCTGTTGGTAAAGAAACTCCAAGTTTTAGCTTTTTTGTGATGATGCTTATGAGACATTCAGAGGGTTAAGTGACTTTTTCAAGTTTCGCTTCTGTAGCATGAGTCGCAGTTGTGTGGTTCCCAGACCAATGCTTGCTCTACTTTATTTCTCTAAGGGGAAAGGTTTAGAGGTGCGAGCTAGTGATGGTATTTGAATGGGAGCATCTGGTTGGGTTATTGAGAGCTTCTAGGCTTGGCGTAGAAACGACAAGTCATGTTTGCCACAGCAGGGCAAAGACCTCAGCAAAGGAGCGTCTGAATCATTTAGTGATCAGAAAGGAGAGAGGAGGACACGAGTGTGCATGGCAGCTCTGAGATAGCCCCAAACTGGAGGTGACACAGATGTCCTCACTTAGTGAATGGCTGAACGATCTGTGACCCACCACAGATGGCTGTCAGCCATGAAAAGGGACAAACTACAGATATGTGCAAGAACTCGGGTGAATTTTGGGGGAATTACATGGGGTGAAAAAATCCCATCCCAAAAGACTGCATACTGTATAATCACATTTATATAACAATAAATGACAAAATTATATAGATGGAGAACAGAGTAATAGTTGTCCAGTGTTACGGGAGGGGGGTAGGTGTGGTTTTAAAAGGGCAGCTGGAAAGGTCCCTGTGGTGACTGAGGATCTTGACTCTGATGGTGGACACATGGAACTACACATGCGATAAAGTGAGTAGGACTAAGTGCAGGCACACAAACACCTCACAGGTGAACACAAGGAAGACAAACCTGAATGTTGGTGGGTTGTCTCAATATCAGTATCCTGAGCGGGAAGTTATACTTTAGTTTTGCAAGACGTGGCTGGCCACTGGGGGAAAATTGGTGAAAGGGTGCCTGAGACGTCTGTTTTGAATAACTACATAGGAATCTACAGTATCTCAATAAATATTTCAATTAAAAGAGGAGGACTTTGGGCCAAGTGAGCCAACTTCCTGGAAAGGATTTAACAAAGACCAGTGGGTCCTGTCCCCTGTTTGAATGTCCTCTCACAGGCACTGGGAAGCAGAAATGGTGGCAGGTAGGCCACTCTGCTCCTCTCAGTAAGCAGGTACTTTGGCAGCAGAAGGGGGATGAGAGGGATGCAGGACAGGTTTGAGAAGGCTTCCTAAGGGCATCTGACCCCATCATTCTTCATTGAACTGCACTGAATCTGGGAGAGATGCTGACAGAATTGCCATGTCCTGTATTAAGGTGCTCTGCAAATTAAATAAAAGCCATGTATAAACAAGGTTTGACAGCCACTCAGGACAGCTGGGGTCTAATTTTGGCTTGGCCTTTGGCTCAGCCTGTACCTCATGGGATTTATACTGGGGACACTTTCAAACTTTCAATCGCTCTCTCTTTCTCTCTCTGTCTCTCTAATATATATATATATATATATATATATATATATATATATATATATATATATATATACATATATATATATATAATATAACATAATATATAACAGTATATTATATAACAATACATTACATAATATATAATTTAAATAACATATAATAGATAATATATATATAACATATAAATTTTTTTTTCTTTTTGCAGTACTAGGAATTGAACCCAGAAAATATTTGAAAAATGCTTTCGAGAGAGGGTCTTACTAAATTGCCCGGAGTTGGCTCAAACTTGTGATACTCCTGCCTTAGCCTCCCTGAATGCTGGGATTACAGGCATGTACCACCTGGCCTATGTCAGGATAGCTAATATTAATTCATTAGTTACTATATATCAGATCACTGTGCTAAATACATTATCCTGTTAATCTTTACAACAGTCTTACAGAGCCCAAACTAGTCTTACCTGGCTGAACAGGTGAGAACACCTGTGGCCTGCAGCAGTTAAGCTATTAGCCTAAGGTCACACAATGTGGTGGAGTGGATTCAACCTAACTGCTTCTCAATCCTCAGCCATAAACTAGAAGAAATCGGGCCAAGGGGATTGCATGCCTTATGGCCCGAATGTATGCTGAGCCAATTAGCTTATTCTGACCTGGTGTTCAGGGAGCAGTAAAGAAATAATTCAAGCGCTGCCAATCTTGCCCCACAAGGTAGAGGTTAAACCTGGACAGGTCGAGGGATAGAGGCAGCCAGTACAGAGAGGGTAATGGAACACTTTGTCACCTATGAAGAGATGTGACTTAGGACTTCCTGGTATATCCTGATTGAGTGTGAAAAATAAGCCTCTTTTCTCCAGTAGAGGTTAGGGTCTCTAAAGAGCCCTTTGGGTGAAAGCATACTGTAGTCTGCCTGCTTTGACTACCTAAAATACAGACAGTGAGAAGATAAAACACCTGTGTTTTGGCTTATTCAAATTCACTGAGAGGCCACCTGGAAAAGAAACTGGTGCCAAATGTGGTCATTATGAATACCTACATTTTACCAATAAATTTAAATTTAAAAAAAAAGAAACCCAGAAAGAATACCAGGACAGGATGTACTAAAGGTAGAAGGCAAAAGAAAGATATTAAGACCCAAAGTAAGAGGGGGAGAGAACGCAAACTACCACCAACAAACCAAAGCAAGCGTTGCTGAAGCTTTTTGTTATTTATACATCTTAGATACTTGGGTTGGGGTTAGGGGGTACTATTGGGTAGCTCTTGGTTCTTCCGTATCTTCGGGGTTGAGATGACCATTGAAATGGGATTAGGATGAGGGGCCACTGCTGTCTAGTGCAGCCAGACTCATCAGGTGTTAGTGGCCAATTTAAAATCTGCAGCTTGCAAGCCTTTCGCTGGTCATTTTGCCTTCCAAGTCAGAACAGCAAAATAGGTGAGTGTGAACTCAAGCCAGAGAACATCAGTTCCTGTGCTGGCTCCACCTCCTCCTGGCTGTGTGACCTACATGTCCAATCTCTTTGAACCTTGGTTTTATTATCTGTAAAATGGGGTGGCACCTGCTTCACAGGATTGAGTGAGTGAGGCACATACGTGCCTGGCACAGTGCCTGGCCATAGCAATCACTCTGTTCATGACAGTTACAATGATTATAACTATGGTATGGGAGAGGACGCTTTGAGGCTTAAAAAGGCTTTGTGCTGTGCTGCCGGCCAGATATTCTGTCTTCATTTTGTGGCTGTAGGACCTCATGGTGGCTGTAGAGTGAGGAAACATGACTTTTTGCCTTAGTCCTTTCTTGAGCGACAGTTTCCTAACCTATAAGGTGGAAGGAGTAACATCTGTCTCATTTGTCTTGTGATACCATGTGCATCTCTTAATGTAGTAGAAGCATTTAAAGGAGAATATGGCTATGGACTCAAATTTTAAAAGACATTCTTGAGTACTAACTTATTACCATTCTGAGACTGTGTGCATATGGTAAAAAAGCCAATAGTAATACCTGTATCCCAGAGTAAGGATTAGGAGAGAAAACCTTTGGAGCACACCCAAGTCCAGGAGCTGTCCCATTCCTTGCTGTCCCCATCTGTGATCATGTTTCCTAGTTACGGAATCTCACATTTCTGGCTTGGGAGTTTAAGAAGGGATTCTGGTTGCTGGGTGCGATAAGCCTGTGACCAGGCCTTGTTCTAGACATCCTAACCTTTAGCAACCCTAGCAAGTTTGAACTTGTTGGACTCTGATTATCTCCTTCACCTTGGACCTCTTCCCCACCTCCTTGCTCACTTCGTGAAGAGTGAGTTTTACTTGTATATTTGAAAGCCAGGAAGGGTTCTTGGCAGCCAAATGATACTTCACGAACACTGGGCTTCTCCTGAGGTTCATTCTTTGCCTATTGGTCTCTGTGTCTTTGCCCACAAACTCAGGATAACCTTACTACCCAGGTCTTGGGTCTTGTGAGCATTAAAGTAACATATGACTGGCATTTCAAAAATGAAGTACTGTGTACATGTTAGCTAAAGGTATTTTGTTAACTCTATTACTTAGTTAATATTCTGTTTGATACCATTTTCCAGACATCCTTGAAAGTGTAAGTGATTATTTCCTGGCAGTTACAATACTGGATCGGGAAAGGTGACATTCTTAAGGCTGGCATAGAATGTGTTCACAGTTTATGGAAAGCATGTCCTAAAGAAGACATGGACATCAAAGGCATGGGGCTAAGAGAAGCGTTTGGGGTAGAGCCCCAGGCTTTGGCTGGAAATATTTGTCACAAAACGATTATGGTGCTTGAGAACATTTGCACTACCACTTTGTCCATTCCAGGGCTGAAAACAGGAAAGGCAGAGAGTATAACAAACTTTGAGAGGGCCCAGAAAGCATCAGCCAGACCAGCAGAGAGAGCAAGTCACCCTCTAGCAGTGGGTCTTTTTCTCTGTTCTTGTTCTTGGTTCCTGTTATGATGAAGAAGTTCATTCCACGGATACAAGGAAATTGAGAAGAAATTGGACGGGACCACTGAGTCTTAAATAGCTGGGAATCTTTTATATTAGGACTGTCATTTCAGGTACAGGACAGGGAGGGTTAACAGCTGCCTTTGAGATCTGCCTGCATCTAATTATCTCCTCGGTCAACTTTTTTCCATTGTGGATTTATGGCTTTGTGACTTTAAAATAATTTGTCTTTAGGATCCTCCTTATGCAATGCAAATACTCAGGGAAGGTGGATTTCATAGAATGATAAAATCATAAATTTCAGAAATGGAAGGAAACAAATTCCATCTAATATACTTCTAGAGCAGAAATTCTCAAAAATACATTTGTGAGTCAGAATCCTACAGCAGAGTCATCCAGGGCTTTAAAATGGTAGATTCTTGGGCTCACACTCAGAGTCAGAGTCCGAGTCAGTCTTGGGTGGGTCTCAGGAATTAGCCCCTTTAACATTCCCCCCAAGCTGATCTAAATGGGTTATTCTTTGAGGAGCTCTGTTCTGTAACATCCCCAGCAGGCTGATTGCCTGTAGTGTTGAGGAGCTGACCACTCTAGGAGAAAGGTTATGCCATTTTAGAATAGGCCTGACTATAATCAAATTGTGCCTTATATGGAACTGGAATCTGTCCGTATTTAAATTTCACCCACTTGTCCTATTTCTACCCACTAGGGTCGCATAGGAAAAGTCCAATTCCTCTACCCTTGGATGGGCAGTGAGACTTGATAAATACCTACCAGGAGAATTTGTGAGTCTGAGGCATGTTGGGAGAGAACACCTCTGTCTCTGAGTTGGTTGTGCTTTGAGAATGTCGTCTCCCTTCTTGCTGGTGTGGATGGCTCCTTTCGAACTCAAGGCAAGTGTCCTCAAATGAGAAGGGAGACTCCCTGGGGAGGGAGAAAGGAGTAAGCAGGCAGGTCTAGGGTGATGTGAATGATTCCTGTGACCAGAAGATGTCAGGGAGCTGGACAGATGCCTGGGCAGTTGTCATGGCAAGTTTGGAACCTTTGAAGCTTTGCCTCTTAATTCCCTAAACGATTTTGATCAATTCCCCTGAGCTCAGTTTTCCAATATGTAAGTATCCCTTCAAATCACTGTTGGAAATCCTATTTTTAGAGTGCTGTGCTCTCTGATATGTCCACTTCTTTGCTTCTCTGGCTAGTTTTCTTCTGGTTGTGGCTGGAGGTGGGTGTCATGTTCTCAGAAATAATCATGACACCCAGTCTGCGAAGTTTGCTCCTCTGGCAGAGCTGCCATTGTTGGAGTTCAGTGCTAGGATGGGTTTAGGGGGAATCATAGCAGCTGGCCTCCTTATTCTGGAACAAGCTGCATAGGGCTGTGGCTCTCTGGAGCCTGTGCTCCCTGGGCTGGTGGGACTTCCGTGTGTGGGGCTGTGTCCGAGGACAACCATGGAGATGTCCTCCTTGTGGAGGAGAGCCTTTCCGGCCTGCATCCAAGGCCTTGGCGAGAGAGATATGGAACAGGAGAGCAAGGAGGGTCTGTGCAGTGTACGAGGGTCCTTATTCCGTCCCCTAACCTGGGTCTCTGCCTGACCCTGCTCCTTTTGTCAGAAGATATCTGAGGTTTAGCAAAGAGAACTCAGTGTGAGTGTGGGCTTTTTGTTGGTTCTTGGGAAGTTTCTCTGGCTTTCCCAAGCTTCCAGTTTGTTTGTTGAATGGGCTAATGGGGTTTACCTACTAGGGCTGATGTGCTCCTTGTGGAAGATAGTGTCCATAAACACACTCAGCACTCTGTAATGCACCAGGAGGATGCCAGATCTTATTACCTTCTATTTGTTCTCAGTTTGGTGTGCACTGAAATAAGAGATCTCAGCCAAGATGGATCCTTTCCTGGTTCCTGCTTCCATAGGATTTCTTTCTCTGTTCTTGGGCATGTCCTTCAGGGTCCTGTGGGTGAAGGTGCTGGCTTAGCAGAAAACTCAAGTTGTCAGAAATTTGGATTAGGATTTATAGAAGAAATAGTTGTCAGGCTGTCTGGAGGCAAAGCGTACTGGGCTCAGAGGCCATATGCGTTAGTCAGCTTTTCGTCATTGTGACAAAACTCCTAAGAAAAACCACTTAAAAAAAGAACATTTTATTTTGGCTCATAGTTTCAGAGGTGCCAGTCCGTGGTCTGCAGGTTCTATTGTTTCTAGGTCTGTGGTAAGGCAGAAATATCATAGTGGAAGGACACGGTAGAAGAAAGCAACTCACCTCATGGCAGCTGGGAAGGGGAAGGAGGAGACAGAGATACAGAGACATCAAGAAAGGGGTCAGGGACAAATGCATGCCCCCAGTGACCTGCGTCATGCAATCAGGCTCCCAGTTCCTAGTACCTCTGAGCTATGAACTCATCAATGGATTAATCCATTGATGAAGCTAGAATTCTATGATCCAGTTACTTCCCAGAAACCCACCTGTGAACACTGTTGGACACGGGACAAAGCCCTCAACACATGAGCCCCAGCGGATATTATCCTATCCAGACCATGACACCCTATCAATATGAACAGGAGTGATGACCACATGGCTTGTATCTGTGAACTGCTGAAGTTTGAGCGGACTGCTCCTACAAGTCATATGCACCCAAATCATGGCGGACACTTTTTCCTCATTGCACACAGCATTCACACCGTGCACAGCAGTGCTTAACAGAGGCTCCAGGGCTTTCCTTGGGTGTTCTTGACCGCAGGGCCACCACTTGTGATTGATCGGAGATCTGGGATGCTTTCTTCACAGCGGTCACGCCCTTGGGTAGTGGAAGGATCCTGGACTGAGGAAAGAATCAGGTTCTAGTCCTTCCATGGCACCTCTTCCCTTGCATGTTTTTAGTGATGTTTTAGAGATTCCTTCTCTGGACCTCAGTTTCTCTGTTAAGTGGGTCCATAATCCCTTCTCTACCTACCTTGGAAAGCGGCAGTAAGACTCAAGCAGTGACTCTTACAAAAGTGTTTTGAGAAAGCTCAAGAAATCAGAGGGAGGAGGAGGTGGATGCAGAGGAAGCAGAGCCTGACCATGTCTGGCCACACTGTCAAACCAGCATTTATCTGAGCTTATTTTCACCTCCAGAGCTTGGCAAAGATGACAGGGACCAGCAGAAAGGAAGGGGAAGCTGGAGAGTAAGTAATGTTAGGCACAGGAGCAGAGAGCGGAGCACTTAGTGAGGCCGCTTGAGCCTTGCTGAGTCTGAACAGCCAGGAACCGAGGTTTAATAAGGTCAGCACCACCAGCGCAGTGGAATCACTTTCTCTGTGAACTGACTGCGCCATCTGGGTTGGGCTGATACTGGGAGGCAGATGTCCTGGGAAGGGGTGAGCTGGCTGTGCTCAGGGATAAGAGGACCCAGCAAGAATGCTGTTGGCTAACTGTGAAGTGACTTTCAGTGCTTTGTGAATGGACTAATCAATGTTGAATAACTATATGGGTGGATTCAAAATCCACTTGAGTGGGGGTAGGAGGCTTGGGAAGGGGGGTAGGGTTTGCAGGGCAGTGGTGACCAGAGGATACTGTTGTTCTGCAGAGGTGAAGAACCCTGCTCTTGATTCTGCTCTACCCTCAGCTTGGCTGGTCAAGAAAGCAGTGTCAGCTTCACCAATGAGACATGTATCTAAGTCTTTTATCTAAGCAGCAGCATTCCCAAGTAACGTTTTCCTTTTCCTTTAGAAATGTATCTTCCAAAGAAACTTCTCTTTGTAGCTTGCGAAGAAGCAGATTAACATCTGCAGCTGCCTTCTGCTTCAGGCAGCTCTTGAAGATGTCATACAGTAGGGAAGGTTAGCCCTCCCCACCACTTTTCTCTGCCTCTTCTATCTCTTCTAGTCCTCCATGCCTGGGCTCTTTCCCTCCTTCCTTCCACCTTTACCATGCACTCTGGAATCTCACAGCAGCCATTTATATTTCAGGGAGGCTTTGTTTAAGGTCATAGACTTCTCGTAGCTAGTGTGAGAATTTGAGGTGAAGTCTCTGTCTCTCTATTGCACTGCTCTTACCTCTTCCAGGTTCTATTTCTCCCTGACCCTCGATGCTCAGCAGAGCTCCCCACAGTGACCTGTCTTCTTTTTCGGTACCCTGTGCATATCCTGCACCCAGCTGAGACCTAAAGTACAGGAGGTTCCCTAAGTGCAGTGACAGCTCCTGATGCTGTGGGGTGACCTGGCCCAGACCCAGAACTCTCACATGGAGACGGTATCTCCCTGGCAGGAGAACAAAGGCAGCAACAAAGCAGCAGCAGCAACAACAATGACAGCAGCAGCAGGAACAACAAGAACCATGGCATCGCAGATGAGGCGCCCGTGGGAGTGCTGGTGAGAGGCATCAGACTATGGTCTTACACTCACGTGCCAAGAGCACCGAGGGAAACCAAGGGTAAAGGAACTTCGAGAGGTTGCACCAGGAGCCAGAACAGAGTTGGGCTGGAGCTGAGAGCTGTGAAACCCCAGGGTGGAGGTGAACTGAACATGAAGGCATAGCGTGAGCTCAGGCTGAAGGCCTGGCTGGACGAAGTGCATAGTGTCACACAGCAGGGTCAGACCTTGTACCAGGGCCCTGCACTTCTGGCACAGTGCTCTTTCCACTGTCCTAGGAAAAATGATTTCTGACCCGGAAACAGGAATCTCTGTCTCCAGAAGGATAATTTGTCTCTCTCTAAGCATCTATATCAGCAAAACAGACAATCTAGCTGGGGAAGGAGGAATTGGCATGGGCTGTGGCGAGACAGTTCTCTGGCCAGAAATGGAAGCTGGTTCCTAAATGATCTGAGGAGAGGGTCAGAGGCACCGAGGCGTGAGGGGAATGGAAATAGCATGAGAGAGGAAGCTGAATTCTGGAGACACCCAGGAGCAGAATTGGTGGCCAAGGTATGGGACTCCCATGGCTCCTGTGGGGGCTTCCCGATGCCTGCCCACTTGCCTCCACCACTTTGCTCTGCCTCATCTTGGCCAGACCTGATCACACAGAACCAGGCCTCCTTGTCACACAGAACCATGATGCAGTCATGAATCAAAAGAAGAAAAGCTTTATTAACTGCAGGAACCAGCCAGCAGGTTTGCTGGAGCCCAGGAGGGGACAGAGAAGGGGGGTGGTCAGGGAGAGAGGTCATAGGGAAGAATGGCTACACAGAAAATCTACACCAGCTAAAGCTTGTGTGCTCATCTTTGCTTTATCATTTCACTTGGATCATTTTTTACATGGCTTACAACAAAACTTTAATATTTATCAGGCATCTACTATGTGACGATCGCTATGTTTCAGTCTCAAATATTTAATGCAACCCTCAAAATGACCCAATAGCTGCAATGAGCAAACAGGTTTAGAGAATGTAAGAGATCCAAAGCCAGCCCCGCTGTGGGGGGCTGGGGACTGAAGAGAAGAGCTTCAAATATGGATGTGGAGCATGTTGCCTGTGCACATTTCACCCGAAACTCGCTAAAGCTCTGACACCCATTCACTTAAAGTTGTGGTGCCTCTGGAGCAGGGCCCTTCATGGCAGCAGCTGAGTTTTGAGCCATCACCTCCGAGATCAAAGAGTGGGGAAGGGACTTGTGTGAAGTTGGTTAGGGGAACCTGGATGTTCTGACTGGTTAATCGGCTCCTCTGTGATCCCCTTTCCTGGTCCCCATCAGTCTATCATAAGTGAGCTGCACTTAGAGCAGAGCAAGGAACTCAGCGTGAACAGAGTTCTGCAGTGTAAGCAGGGAGGAGAGTGGGGTGGAGATACTGACTGGCTGTAGAGCAGGAAACAGGGTCTTGTTCTGGCTTGGCCAGTGAGCAGATGGAAGACAGTGAGCAGAACTTTCACTACCATTTTTTTTTTTTTTTTAAACTTAGTTTCTGCATCTAAAGTCCTGGAAATAAAATTTAAAAACCAACCAACCAGAAATAAAATAGTCTAGGATTCCAGGGCATTTGGCTCCATCTTCTGGCCAGTTTTGATTACTGCAGCTTTTTTGTAGTAGTGCTGTCCTCTGTGACCATTAAAGAATTTGGAGACTTCTAAACTTTTGTCTGCACTTGGGCTAGAGGTGGGGTAGGGCAGCAAGTCCAGGGGCTTGCTCTTGGCCACACACGTACATTCCAGGTTTTCTGCTGCCCTAATCTATATTGTCCCTCAATTCCCCCTCCTTGCTGCCTCCTCTTTCTCCAAAATTTGTTTCACTGTTGATCACTTCTCTCTCATTCCTGAGACAGAGCCCTCTGATCAATAAGCACACGGCTCTCTCTGCTTGCTACCATGGCAACCCACCTCTTCCTGGTCCCAGCTCTAGCCCTGACTTGGTGGCGTAGTCTTCCGGCTCTCCAAGCCAGAGCTTTCCTGGAGAAACAAGGATGTGGAAGTAAGAGAGAAGTGGAGATCTGCATTCTCCTCCAGCTCTGTCCCTCTTCCGGCTCAGCCTCTCCGAACCTCAGTTTCTCCATCTGAGAAAGAATCAAACAACTCTATGAGATTACCGAGAAGGTTAAATGAATGGTTGATGTAAAGGTGCGTTATGAATTCTCGACTCTAGTAAAGTGTTAAATTTCTAGACATCTCTGTGCTCTTCTCAAGCCACATAGGACCTCAGGTGCTAAGTGACACCCAGTTAGCCCAAGTGCTAGGAATCTTGAGGGAGAAGCAGAGAGGGCAGGAATAATTTGAAAGGTTTCAATGAGGAGGCTGGACTTTATCTTCTAACCCAGAAAGTATGTTGGAAGTACTCATACTGACCCTGAATCTGGTCTTTAAAATCCTCGGAGCGCTAACGGTAGAGGCAGAGGAGGAGCAGTTCACTCTAGCACCCTTCTTCCCTGCCTAGGCCTTTAGTTTAAAGAAGGAGAGAAAGAGGAAAGGGAGAGGGTTAGGGGGAGGAAAGGGAGAGGAAGAGGGACAGGAAAGGGAGGAGAGGGAGAAAGACAGAAACAAAGAAAGAGAAAAAGTCAGAAGGACAGAGGCAGAGCCCTGTCCTGGCACTTGGTTATTTTCCTCAAGGCTCAGCTGATCTTCCCGCCCTTGCCTCTCCTGAGATCCTCTTACTCTTCCCTCCGACCTCACTTGTCTCTGGGCGAGCTTCGGTGCACTCCATCTCTCTCGAAGACGTGGTTCCCCACCTACAGGCCCTGGAGGGGCTCTGGAGAGAGAGCCCTCTCAGTTCTCCAGGGGACGCAAGCCCTCCATTGTGCTCTGCAGATCATCTGTCACTTCCACTTACCTCCAGGACCAGGAGACAACTCTATTCCTTGGCAGCAAAGCCGCCAACTCCCAGTGGTTGTTTTGGTCTCTGGTTGGTGGCAGTGTTCCTTGGAGCAATCTCCTATTCACACTGAGCCAGTTTAATAAGGCTCAGGCTGCGCTCCCTGGCTCCTGCAGGCCTTTGCCGACCTATTCTCATCCCTTGCCAGGACTGACCCAGCCACCCTGTCCTCAGTGCTCACCGCAAGCCCAGCTCACCTCTCCACTCCTCTAGGAAGCCTTCCTAGATGACCCTTCCCTTTCTAAACTTTCCTAGAGCCTATTGTCTCTCTTTTCTTCTTTAGCACATATTGCTGCAGTTATGTCCCGGAGAGGGCTGTCTTTAGGTTCCAAGCCTACTAAGCTTACTGTGTGTGGAAAAGGAAATCACAAAATTCATATTGCTCCAGATAATAAGAGCCGTTAAATAGAGATGGTCTGGATGCTGCGTGTCTTCCAGGGGTTCAGAACACTGGGGTTCTGAAAAGTTAAGGAACATGCTGAAGATAAATGACGGAGGGTGAAGATTGAATGCCCATGCTCCTCTCCCTTCTCATGTCACTGGCCACAGCTGAAAAGTCCACCATTCGAATTTTGTCCTTTTGTCTTAAGGCTGTGGTTCCCATAAATATAGATTTTTTTTTTTGGCAGGAGGAGAGCTGAGGAAGAATGAGGGGAAGGCCTCCTAGACCATCATAATTTACCTGCCTGGCAGCCAGAATGTCTGAATCCCCAGCTCCCTATCACTTTCTCAGTATGACCAGTGGAGCACCAGCTCCTTGGGATGTGAAATAGTTTCACATCTAGAACCTCTAAGTGTTGTAAGTAAATGTGGGCAGCGTGCGTTAAGTTATTGTCTCTGCAGCATGACTTCTCAGAGCCTTAACATGCTGAGTGCCGCGGGTGTATAAAGAGAAATGTGCTTTGCTCACCGAATGAATTTGATCATGGGGCTCACTTCTCAACATTAGTTCCTCCTGTGTGGAGTTTTCTCTGAAAAACACTACCTGAGCCCACTGGATAACCAAGTCACTGCCACCTTCAGTTACTCAGTATTCCTGGTGCTTCCTGTGGCCCCCCCCTTCCTTAGCAGTTGGTCAGATTGCTTGCTTGGTGGTTTCTCAGCCAGGCAAGTTTGATTGGCCCCAAACAACCCTTTCTACAGCTGCTTGGATGTCCTGTACAGGGTCAGAAGCGTGGAGAAGTCGGTCCTTCCCATCCTGTTTGGACCTTACTCAATCTGGTAGAACGTGTTACTAGCCCTGTGAAGCACGAGAGCCTGGAGAGACGCCTGAGTGGATCAGAACCTTCCCTGGACTGGGATCTGTTTGGGTGGATCAGATGGAGATGCAGGGGTGGGGCAGGGTCAAAGGGGGATAGACACTTCGGGTGGATGAAGAGCTGGCTTCCAGCTGGGGGGTGGGGTGGGCAAGGGGGGTTTCTAGGGAAGTTTCACTCAGAGTTGGCCTGGGAAGGGTGACAAAGGCCACAGGTAGGACTTGGGGTGGACAGTGGTTGGAACTGGCTATGGGAATTGTAGCAGATGAGCCGCTGACAGCAGTGGAGCCCCCCGTAGTCTCTCGGGATGCTCGGAGCTGTGATGTGCCTGTCCCTCTGGCCTTCAGGACCAGGGATGGAGGCTCCCTCCTGTGTTCTCTGAAACGAACCCTCAGCAATCTTTGTGCCTGGAGCTCCGAAGTCTTTTCACTGTGCCCCAGCCCACTGATGGGGACCCTCAGACCTTTGCCGAACGAATGACTAGGAGCTCGCCACTGCCTCAGCCCTTTTCTGCCGTCCCATCTTCTGTTTATCCATGACCTTGTTTTGGCACATATCCATGAATTTACTAAAGGGTGCGCTACTCTGGAAATGATTTTATTTTCACGCAGAGCTCTTGAAGAAGAAGAAGAAGAAGAAGAAGAAGAACAACAACAACAACAACAACAACAGCAACAACAACAACAACAACAACAACAACAAAGATTTTCATAGAGTTCAGAGAGTCCTGAACGTCAGAGTTGAATGAGCATCAAGATGGCAAGCTGACACCCAGAAGGAGGGCACGTCAGGCCATGCAATAAACCCAGGCCAGCCCAGGAGTGAGGGGGGTCTTCTGCGTAAATGTTTCCAAGTAATATTGCAGAGTGTATACTAACTATGTATTAGAAAGAGCACAGATTCTGGAATCCAGCTTGTCTCATGTGCTTAGTCTCTCTATGGATGCTGTGAGATTAGTCAGGACTTATTTTAGCCTCTGATTTATTGGTACGATGATATTATCCATCTAAAAAGATCAGTGTTTTAAATAAGACAGGCCTCTGTTAGTTAACTACCTGCCATCACATGAAGTAAATGCCTACACTCCGGTGATATTCTGGACCCTGGGCCTTCTGACCACAAGTTCTCATGGGTTTTTAGTTTCCTGTATTCTTCTTATGTTATTCTGGAAGCTGCCTTCCTGTCACATGTTCCCTACTCCTTTCAGGGTGGATTTTAAGTTTTCCCTTCTGAGCCTTTCTGTCTGACACTGCAGCCTTTCCAAAGAGCTGAAGTGCATCCCATCAACTCACTGAGATTTGGTTTCCATGTCTGTAAGGCAGGTGCACTATTGGTTTGTGCCTCTTAGGGAAGTTTCAAGGGTGAAATGAGATAATGTATATGCATGCATGTAATATCCATGCATAAAATACACAGGTATAAAAGCATATAATATGGGATGTGTGTATCCTAGCACAGTGACTGGCAGAGATGCCTGTTAAAGGCTGGCATTTCTGATCCTGCTGATCTGCTCAACACGAGGGTGATTATTTCTCGCTGGGTGGGAAGATAAGAGAGGGCTTCCTGAAGCAGGTGAGGATTGAGCCGGGCTTTGAGAACGTTCATGGATATGCAAGAGAAAGGATGTGAGTGGAGTGTGGGGATGCTTGGAACAGATAAAAGTAAGTGGACAATCTCAAGGTTTGCTCAGGGGATCAAGAGGAGCCTATTTTATTTTGATCTGTTGGTTCACTGAGGAAATCAGAAAGATAGAAACCTGAAAGAACAGGTTGGAGCCCTAGAATCACAAAAGATAGACATAAAAGGGCCTCAAGGGATCATTGGGCCCAGTCTTTTACCTGCAGTGGGAATAAATATATACAATATGATAATAAAAAGATGTCTAACCTGAGGCTCAACTCTGCTATGGATAAAGTACAGATCGCCTCTGATACGGATTTTTCTGTGTGAGAGAATAATGGTTTTTGCCTAGTCTGTAATTGTTATAAAGATTTAGGGAGGTTAGGGAGGCTTGAGCTGAAGATTCACTGAGATGCTGGGCCAGGGACTCGCTCTTCCTGCCCTTGATTTTACTGTCTATGCAGTGGAGACCCATTCTGTCTCCAGGGTGCAGGCTAGGCTGTGAGAGTATTTAGGGTATAGGCATAACCAGGGGACAAGCAGGGCCCCTGGGAAACGGAGGGCTGCTGCTCCGGGCACAGCCAGGTTTCTTCATTGGCTCCTCACTGGTTTCTTACCTGTTGTGGTGGCTCCTGTGAACCAGCTGGGATTCTCTCAGCCTCTGGCCCTTCTGCTGGGACAGATTACAAAAGTTCACAGATGACCAGTGTTTGCTCTTCTGCCCCTGCAGCCCTGTCCTGGGTGCCATGGCCACTCCTAAATGCTCTGAGGGAACCTCACGTGCTCTCCTTCTTCTCTCCTTCACCTTTCCTCCACTCCCACCCTGACTCCAGTGGCTTCATCTCTCCCAAGCCTCCTTCTTGAAGAGAGAGCCCAGGAGGGGCAGGAACCCCACTAATCTGACTGTTTCTGTTTTTGATATCAGCATTGCCATTTGGGTTCCCCCTAAGAGGCACACCAGACTGGTGTTCTGGTTGTATTTCATGCACAGGAAGATGGGGATTGAGAGGAAAGGGAATGAACTTCTTGAAGAGTCAGGAACAAAACTTCTTGTCTGAAGCTGTAGCACTGTTCAGAGGGCCCAGAGGGGCATAAGTATTACAGAGGATTTGCTACAATGCAGACTCAAGTCTCTCAGCTCAGAGCGCTGATCCTGAGCGTGGCCCAGAGCATCTATATTTTCGACAAGCTCTCAGGGGTGTTGTGAACCAGAGCATCAGCATCCTGCACCATGGCACATCCTGGAAATTCCAGGCTTGGGATGTAGTAGTAGGAGAGGTTCAGAGGGAAAGTCATCTTTACTGAGTTCTTAATCCTGTCAGGTACTTCTTTACATGTATTATCATTCTAAAATGTGGCACTATTCTCAGTATCCAGCCTCATAACTGATAAGTAGAAAACTAAGGGTTTGAGTTTGGCTTTCCTAGCTCTAGAGCAAAAATCCCTCCCACCCACACTGTTCTGATGAGCGCGTCTCCATCGCCCTCCATCCCTATCTAAGGCTCCCAGCTCTCTTGTGGTCTTAAACGTTTGTTTCAGATCCTCAGCCAGTGGGGGAAATTTCTTTTTTTGCAAAGCTCCCATCCTGCCAGTAGGTGGCAGCGCTGGACCAAGTACAGTTTGTGGGTAAAGGGCAGGACGATGCTAAGAATATGATCTTTTGTTTTCCTTGTATGGTTAGAGGCCCATTTCTTGCATTCTTGCCATCCTCATCTATTAGTTTTGCATTTCTCAGGTGTTGTTCATCACCTCACACTATTCTAGGTTGAGCTGCCCTGTGATTTCTAAGTCAGACTTGGGAGCCAGCAGCAGCTATAGTTTACATTTGCCAGGTATTTGCTTGGCATCCTGTTAGGAGCTTTTCGTGCATTACCTTGTTTAATCCTCCCTAACTCACAAACCCTCTGAGCTGGATGTTGACATTTGGCCCAGTTGTTCAGAAGAGGACACTGGTGCTTCCAGAGACTAAGTTGGCCTAGGTCACAGAGCTGGATAAGTGGCAAAGCCAGGCAAAGTGTCAGGCTTGAACTTAGTTCTGGTTACAGAGATGCAGCACATAATAATAACCTCTCATGTCAGGGATGGGGAAACTCATGTCCGGAGAAGGAAGGCATTTACTCCCAGAACTCATGCTGAGATAAGAACCTGGGTCGCGTAATTCTGGGCATCCTCTAACTCTTGCTCTAGCCTCGCTAAAGATGAGGGTCTGGGGATCAGAGACACCCAGAGGAAGGTCACCTCTTCTGCACCCTCCCCAGGTACAGGATGATTGGTGGGTGCTGTGCTTAAGGGGGTGGCTATGCCAGCCTGGCACTCAGAGCTAGGCTGAAGGTGACAGGGTCCAGATGCCCTCTTTGCCTGCAAAGTTTGTGTCATGGGGCAGGAACCTTATTAATCGTGCAGCCACACATCCCTGGCACCTAGCAGGGTCTGGCCTAGAGGTGGGCTCAGTGAATATTGATGGACTATGCGCGCATCCCTCCTCTGGATCTATTCAGGCCGCCCTCAGGCTTTGGCTGCAGGAGTCCTTCTCTGGCTGACAGCCAGCGGGTTTCTCCTCCTTGGGGTCTGATAGCTCTGCTGGGGACGATGTATTTGGTTTCATTGACCATTTCTTAACGTTAACTGTTCTTCAACTTTCCAGATAGGTCCTTTATGTGTCCTGCCTCCACTTCAGTTGGAAAGACCCTCAGGAGCAACTCTTATGTCACTGTATGTGCTTCACAGAGTCTAGCACAAGGTTCGGTATAAAATAAGCCACTTATGGAAACAACCATCTATTATCGAAGTAGTACATATTCATTGTTGCAATGCTGAGAATAAGCCAAAGGAAGAAAATTAAAATCACCCCTATGATAATAGGATTCCTTTCTTCAATGATATTTTAATGGAATTGAGTTTTTCTCTTTCTCATTTTATTGTACAAGAAAAACATATTTCTTAATGGAATTACAGAGTATTATTTCCAGTGAATTAATTTTTTGGCTTATCGGTATTTTTTATATTTGTACAATACAAAATTTTAATTCACAGAGAGTACCACTTCATAAACCTATTGGTACTTTTATTAATAATGATGATGGTAAGAACCATTTCTATCTGCTGAAGGCCTACTATGTACTACCAGTTTTACAACTTTATTGAGGTACAATTTATATATCGTAAAATGTACCCATTTAAGTTCATTAATCATTTCAATTTAAAGATTTTTGTAAGTTCACCCAGTTTGGCAACATTAGCACAGTATAGTTTTAAGATATTTTTATCAACTCTGGAAAATCCTCAGGCTCATCCATACCCTCTTTCCCCAAAACTAAGACCTGGCCAGAAAATAATCAGCCTTGAAAACGAAAGATCAAACATGCCAGCCCCAATCAGTGTAGCTTTGCCTGACCCACCCTCGCTATTCTCTTGTTCTGTAACAAGAGAAGGCTGGTGGGGGCAAGGATGATGGGGGCTGGCGTTTTTAACCTCTGGTTTTCAAGCCTGATTATTTTCTGGTTAGGTCTTATTTTTGGGGAAACGTGGTAGTTATCCTGGTTTCCACTCTCAGCCCCGGGTAACTATTAATCTACTGGACATTTCATGTAAATGGAATGGTGGTCTTTGTGTTTAATCTGCACACTGATGGTTTTAGGTACCCCTAGTCATATATTATAGATGAGAAAACTGAGGCTTAGTAAGGTAAGCGATTTGTCAGAATTAGCCATATATATAGTGAATGGAATGGCCTGGATTCAGCTGGGTGTGTCTGATTCTCGAGCCACACCTGCACCTACACTCAGTACCACCTTAGTTGACTTTTTATGTCCTAGCTACTGCAACTGCATGTTTATATTTCTTCTCCCCAAGGGACTATGAGCTGTACATTCTTCTGCCACCTTTTCACGCTTTAATAAATGTTAACGTTTCCCTGTGAATTAATATCTCTGCAGTACTGACAGTAGAGTCTTGATAAGTGTAGTGTGGTGGTTGAGGGTATGAGCTTCCTAAACAGATGGGCTGGGTTTAAGTACTATTCTGTTACTTATTAGCCAAGAACTGTAGGCTGAGTGCTTGCCACCCCCATGTTTGCATATTGAAAAATGCAATCCCCAAGTGAGCTCATTTCTGGGGACTTTGGGAAATTTTAGATTGTGAAGGCTGAGCCCTCATGAATGGGGTAAAAACTGTATAAGAGAGGCTCTTTTCACATCTTTCCTCTCACCAGGTGAGAACGCAACAAGAAGGCAGCCACCCATGGACCATGTAGAAGACTTTAACGGACACCGAGTCTCCAGGTGCCTTGATGTTGGTCTTCCTGCTCTCCAGAACTGTGAACAATGCATTCCTGCTGTTTACAAGACAAAATACCCAGTCTGTGGTATTTTATATCAGACAGAATGGACTGAAACCATGTGATTTTAGGAAAGTTATTTAACTGCCCCATGCCTCAGTTTCCTTACCTGTAAAAGCAGATGGTACTGCCAATCTCATAAACCTGCAGTGAGAACTAAGTGACTGAATATGTATAGAATACCTGGTGCCTGGGACGCTCTCTGCCCATGTTAACTGTGTTGTTGCAGCCACTGAAGTAATGACAGAATCCCTACTTTTGCCCGTCCATTGCCATCTGGAAACAGGCATTGAGGAGGGGGCAGCGAAGAAGCTTATGCTCTGTCCCTCCCATCTTCTCCACAGTTGGAATCCCAGCTGTCTTTCTGTGGATTGTTGGAGGAAAGGCCTGGGGGAGGTTGGAGGATTATTGAAGCTGGAAGTCTCTGCCTAGAGAATTTAGGAGCTAAGCTCCAGAGCTGGGAAACAGGTCCATTTTCAGACTATGGGGTGAGGGACTCCAGGCTTAAGGAACTGGGGACTGCCAGTTCCCAACTGGATCCAGGCAGCACCTTCCTAAGGCTCCAGTCTGGCTTCTGAATGCTGGTACCCAGAAGCCAGAATGCTGTTCCAGCCCCATCAGTCAGCCTGCAATTAGTGGAATGGAGGCACACATGCTGGCTTGCAGATTGTGGGTGGGAGGACAGGATGTGGTGGGAAATAGCTCACCAGCTCAAGGGGTGGGGGTGGCATTTGTCTGTGTTCCCTGGTGATTTGGCAACGGAGGCTGCCGGGCACTCACGTAGGATTGGCAGCCTTTGAAAACCCTGCTGGGGACATAGGCTCTTTCCTTTCATCAGGGTAGAGGTGCAGCCACCACTTTGGCCCTGTGGGCAGTAGAGCAGCAGGGTGGGAGCCAGAACATCCTGGGGATGAGACAGGAGTGAGAGGAGGTGGGGTCTGGCCGTGGGTGTGCCCGAGGAGGACAGCACAGGCTGAGGAGGGTGGAGCTCAGCCACAAGGACTGAGGGAGCAATCTCGGTAGGTGCCTATGGAAGCACATGGAGGTAGATACAAAAGACCTCAGAGTCCACGTGGAAATCCAGGATTCTGACTTCGCTTGGAACACTGCAGATTCAGCTAGCAGCTTGTATTCCTGCAAGGCAGTACTCAGCTGGGGCTGCGTGGTGGCTGCCCTCTTTGGATAGAACACCCTCTCTGTGGCCTGACGCAATCGCCGCGCTCACCACTACCATTCAGCCCGTATGCCCAGTGCCAATCACTATACACCTATCAAGACTGAGCCAGTTTCATTCTTCTGTGTTTGTCACTTTTGGCCTGGGGATGCTCTCTTCAGGACCTGCTTTCTACTTGGACAGGGTAGTCAGGAAGTTGGGGAAGAGGTTTTTCCAAGTCAAGACCAAAAGCCCCACTCATTCCATGAAAAATGTTCTAGCAAGTGTAAAGGCTGAGACAGGAAAGGGCTTCTTAGGCTCTTGCAGCTTCAGGACTGGACTGTTCAAGATAGACTGCACTTCCTGAAGAGGAGAGAGGTGTTTTTAGGACAAGCTGGAGAGATAGCCCAGCCTGGACAGAGAAGAGGCCTCTGGGGCAGAGTGCCAGCGGGAAGACACTGAAACGGTGCATGGGATAGGGCACTAAGCTGCCTGAGGCTTCTCTGTGCTGAGGCTGAGCTGGGCCTTGAGCAATGGGAAATCTCTAGGCATCTCTGGCCATGCCTGTGGTGAGCACTGGGACCTCTAAGTGGCCCGTTCCCACTCAGCAGAGTCCGTGCCTGTTTTCCCAGTTCCAGTCGGGGCAGGCATCTGTCTCCGTATATGGGACTCATGCTAGGGCCAGGGCTGACCCTCCCCCATCTGGATCTGGGAAGGCAGCTCCTGCAGAGTCTACCTTTCAGCAGCCTGACACCCCCTGGGAACCTGCTTGAGGGAAAAAGCAGATTCAGGGCTTGGGTGTGTGGGGGAGACAGAGTGCTCTCGCTCTTAAATTCAGCAGAGAGGGAGAAGACCAAGTCTACCTATGTGTGTCTTCCTCTCCTGGGCCACAGAGGACCTCGGGGGAGAAGCCCAGCAAGGGGGTTGGGTTCTGAGCCAGCTGGGGCTGCAGGACAACTTACTTTTCCTGGAAGCTCTGCTGACGTTTAGGAGCATCTCAGGGAATATGAAGGATTTCTGTTGTTTTAACGGCAAGTAATTCTCCTTTAATTGTAAAAGGAAAGCATCCTTGTTACAGAAAATATGGACAAGAACACAGGGAAAAATTAATACCACCTGTAATTCCATCTCCAAGGGTATACTATGAACATTTCAGTTATATGTGTTGGGGGTTTACACTGCAGAGGTGCAGGCCCCTGAGACGCGAGGAAGGGGGAGTAGAAAATGAGGAGCACACTAGGGTCAGAAGATCCGGGCTCAATACCTTCTGCTGGTGCCTGCTTTCTGCAGTCTTTTTTTTTTTTTTTTTGTGGGTACCGGGGGGTCGACCTCAGGACCTCGCGCGCCAGCAGGCTCCCGTGCCACTGAGCGATATCACCGGCCCTTTTCTCGTAGGTGGGTTCTGGGAGTCGAACTTGGGCCCTCACATTTGCCAGGCAGGCGCTTACGCCACTGAGCCATCTCACCGGCCCTCTGCAGTCTTGAGTAAACAACTTGGTTTCCTTGTGCCTCAGTTTCCTGGCCTGCAAAATGAGGATAAAGGCATTATATCCCTCATGAGGCTGTTCAGAGAGCTAGGAGGGGGTGGATACCGCCCAGCACCTCGTAAACACCCAGCACATCTTAGCTTGTGTGTGTGTGTGTGTGTGCGTGCATACCAACATCAGTGTTCATCCATACATATACAACCATATTAAAAATAAAAAATTGGGAGCATATAGGCTACCCCATTTTGTAACCTGTTTTATGTTTTTATTTTTGTACCTACAGTGAGTATGAATTTTATACCACAAATCTGGGCACATCAGAAAGGCAGCCTGGGTCATTATATCAATTAGTTCCTGCTCTTTGCCCCCACCTACCTGCCCAGCTGGTGGGCTTTCTATGCCCATCATGTGAATCTCCTTGGAACTGGTCTGGAGGTGGCAGCAGTCTTGTCTTGGTTCCTTTGTGTGTGCCATGACGTGTATGCCTTGATGTCAGGCATTCTGCAGTTTTTGTGCTGAGTTTGGCAAGCGAATCTGTGTCAGGATGGGAAGACGGGCTGGAGTTTAGAGTAGAACACCCTGGGACATGTTGCCATCATTCCTCCTGAGGACCACCATCTGCCTGTGGTGCCTAAGAGGGTGGAGTGAGAAGAAGGGAGGGAGACAGGGGGCAGTTCCTGCAAAACTTCCTTCTGTCCCTTCTGCCTCTCCCCATCAACAGCTTTTCTCTTTCCCTGCAAAATTACCCCAATGAATTTAAAATTTGCAATTAAAACCCAGAAGGGCGGTTGCCCTGCAACATGTGTCCCCAGGAGCCCAGTGAGCACAAAACCTTCTCTTGCATAGGAGGAAAAAAATAGGAAGAACAAAATACAGCAGCTCTCATTCTCCCTGATTCCTCTACATAGTGACAAAAACACCAGCCAATATCTCAAGTGATTGTTGTACAGTGAGAGTGCACAGTGACTTTTTAAAAATGCCATTGATAACTCTTTTACAGGGTAACTTTTACTCACTGCAAGAGATTCCAATATATATTTTTTTTTTATTTTAAAGAGAAGAAAAAACAAAACAAATCAAAAGAAGAACAAATTTTCAAACAAACATAATAGGAGGGTAACAATGGTTAATACATTACGTATTACTATCTTTAAGTTAGTTATTCGAGATTCCAATATATTGATATTTCTCGTTTCCTAATGTTCTGCTATTATATATAACTGAGTTGTCATCCTTGTATCTATAGTATGAATGAATCATATTCTCGATAAAAGAAGACTTCTCTAACTTCAGAGTCTTTATTAGTCTTGGCTTTTGGGCATGCGTGGCTTTCTGTTTGCCAGGTGTCCTGAAAGCTCTGTGACTAAAGCAGTGAAATCCCCACTGTTACTGTGTGTCTTAGTTACTTTCTCATTGCTGGGACAAAATGCCCAACACCTGCAAGTTAAAGGAGGAAAGATTTATTTTAGTCTCACAGTTTGTAGAGGTTTCAGTCGATAGTTGGCTGGCTGCAAGGCAGGGTGGCACATGGCAGAGGGTAATGGCAGAGAAGAAACAGCTCATGGCATGCAGGCAGGAAACAGAGAAAGAGAGAGAGGTGGAGGGAGGAGAGCAAGAGATATACCCTTCCGGTCCACACCCTCAGTGACCCTCTCCTTCAACTAGGCTTTACCTCCCAACATCACAAATTTAGCTGTAAACTTGTCACTCTACCAATCCACTGATTAGCATCATGCCCAGTTATCTAATAATCCCCCAAAAGCCCCGCTTATAGGTGCATGAGGCTTTGGGGGAACATCTTGTTATAAACCATAACACTCTGCTGGGCAGAACATGTGTCTGTCCTTGGCTAGCTTCCTGTGAAGTTGAACTGTAGAGCTCACATTTTCTGGGCATAGGGATAGGGATCAGGGACATTTAGGTCCTTAGTAAGCAGATGTCATTTGCCCATCTCCAGAGCAGCTCTGCTCTGGAGAGACGGTTCAAGGGGGTGCATGCAAATGCATGAGGTACATGTGCATGCACCACAGGCCAACCCAGTGAGGCTGGCGGGTGAAGATTAACAGGCACTGAAATGGCAAAGGCCTCTGGGACATCATGCCAGGGCCATGGAGGAGGCAGCACTTGCAAGAGGCAAAGGTGGGCAGAGGTTGAGTTGATCACTGAAAAGGAAGAAATCTGGAGAGTGGAGGCAGGAGGGAGAGATCCAGGTTGTTTAATATGAGCAGTTTAATGGGATCTCCCATGTTCCTTCTCAGTATGTCCTGGCAAACGGCTGCAGTGGCTACATCATGGCCAGGTCAGTTTTCACAAGGTGATGCCTTGGAGTTTTGAGGTGCTTTGAGGTATTTTGGGGGAGAGGCTCTTTCAGTGGATGCTTTTTTCCTCATTCCTAGAACTGAGTGGCTTTTCCCTTTCCAACATTTTTTATCAGCGTTTGCTTCCTAATGCCCATTTGCAAGCTGGTGTGAGTCTATGATGGAATTTTCATTTGCAACAAACTGAGGGGAAAATGGGCTATAAAGTGAATATTTAATGAATATTTAGATTTATTTAATTTTAAGGACTGCCCTTTATTCTGAGGGAATGAACTTCATTTCAGTGTTAAAATGTTCTTTCTTTTATGAAATGATTATGAAAGTAAATGGCATTTTCTTTCAGTGTTCTGACTTGGTAATTTCAAAAGCTAGAAATTCTAGGCTGATACCTTCATATGAAAGTCTCCCCCAACCCATAATCCCATTTCATGTTTGCACTTAAGTTTATCAAAAAGAATCCAGAAATGTAACGTCCACTGGGTTAAGTCCTCTTGAGGGGGAGTCAGCTTCTGGCTTTAGTTTTCATGATATCATCAAATCTAATTCTTTATCCAATGATGACTTCATTCAACAAATATCACCAGCCCACTGTGTCTAGGCCTTGTCCCAGGAGCTGTGATGGTGACCTTTTTTAGTGGTGGAATTTATCACACTTGGCCAACCCTCTCATGCCTCCCGCACCATACTAGGCTGAAAATAGCTCCTCGATAGAGATCCTTGTAACCTGAGAATTTTTCCATATTTTGCAAAAGATTTGACAGACTTAAGAATTCTGTGGACAAGGTTTTCTTGGATTATTGGGGTAGACCCTAAATGTAATCACAAATGTCCTTACAAGAAAGAGCCAGAGGAAGTTTTGAGGCAGACACACAGAAGAGGAGGAAGCCGTATGAAAATGAGAGCTGTGATTGCAGTGATTCAGTCTCGAGCTAGGAAGCACTGGTGGACATTAGAAGCCACAAGGGACAAAGAGTAGGTTCTTCCCTGGACATTCTGTGGGGAACATGGACCTCTGCTGCCTCGAGTTTGGACATCTGGCCTCCAAAATTTTGAGACAATAAATTTCTGATTTTTTCAGCTACCAACTCTGTGGAAAGTTGTTATAGCAGTCACAGGAAACTAATATAGCTTTCATCAAGACCAATTGGAGTAAAAACATCAGAGGGAATTACTGGAGTCCAGTGTCCTGAAGGAATGAGGCCCAACTATATCGCTTATCATTACAAATCCTGCCTACTGGCTTTTGGGTAGTTCACCCCTGCCTGGAATCTGTCAAATCCTTTAAAATTGCTCACATATATCAATTTTTGATAATCAGTTTTGACAATCTTTGATCCTTTCATCCCACTCCTTAAACTCCCTCCTCTTTCCTTCCCCTGGCCCCCTTTCTTCTCAAAAAATCTGCCTCTATTTTTCTTACAATCCCTCCTTTATTTTACTCTTTAATTAATTTTTATTTTGTATTTCTCATATAAGAGGAACTATGTGATATTTAACTTTCTGTGTTTGGCTTATTTCACTTAACATTATGGATGTAAGATCTATTCATTTTCCTTCAAATTACATGATTTAATTATTCCTTATGGCTGAATAATATTCCATTGGATCTATCTATCTATATCACCTTTCCTAATCTGTTTGTCTGTTAATGGGCATCTAGGTTGTTCCTGGAATTTAGCTATTGTGACTTGCACTGCTATATACATGTTTATGTATGTATCACTATATTATGTTGTTTTTGACTCTTTCTGGAATATACCCAGGAGGGATATAGCTGATTTGAATGGATTTTTTATTTTTAGTGTTTTTTTGAAGAATCTTCATGCTGATCTCTATAGCAGTTGTGTTAATTGATATTCCCAGCAATGATGTAGAAGAGTTCCTTTTTCCTCACATCCTCTTTAGCATTTGCTGTTTTTTGTCTTCTTAATGATGGCCATTCTGACTGGAGTAAGATGGAATCTCAAAGTTGTTTCAATTTGCATTTTCCTAAGGGCTAAATATAATGAACATTTTTTTTCATGTATTTATTGCCCATTTGTGCTTTTTTTTTGAGAAGTGTCTATTCAATTCATGTGCCCATTCTTTGACTGGGTCATTTATTTTCAGAGCGTTAATTTTTTGAGGTCTTCATGTATTCTAGATATTAGTCCTCTATCAGAAGAGTAGCTGGCAAAACCTTTGCCAATTCTGTAGGTTGGCTTTTTACTCCATTGATTGTTTCACTTGTGCAGAAACTTTTTAGTTTGATGTACTCCCATTTGTTGATTCTTGGTATTATTTCTTCTGCTATTGGAACTCTGTTCAGGAAGTCTTTGCTTGTGTCTATGGCTTCAAGTGTTTCTCCTATGTTACCTTTCAGTAGTTTCAAAGTTTCTGTTTTTGTATTTAGGTATTTGATCCATTTAAATGTGATTTTAGCCTAGGTTGAGAGCTTTGGGTCTAGTTTCATTCTTCCACACATCAATAGCCAGTTTTTTCCAGTGGTACTTGTTAAAAAGGTTATCTTCAGTGTATGTTTTTGGCCCCTTTGTGAAAAAAATCAAGTGGCTGAAGGTACATAGGGTTGGTTCTGTCTATTATATTCCATCCCATCCCATCCCATCCCGTCCCATCCCATCCCATCCCATCCCATCTTATTCTATTCTATTCTATTCTATTCTATTCTATTCTATTCTATTCTATTCTATTCTATTCTATTCCATTCCATTCCATTCCACTCCACTCCACTCCACTCCACTCCATTGTTTTAGGTATCCATTTTTGTTATTATAGCTTCATTTCATAACTTGAAATCTGGAGTTGTGATGCCTTCTGCTTCGCTATTATTGTTCAGGATTGGTTTAGCTGTTCTGGGTCTCTTATGGCTCCATATAAATTTTAGGATAGTTGTTGCTAGTTCTGTGAAGAATGTTGTTAGTATTTTCATAGGGATTTCATTAAATCTATATATTACTTTTGGTGATATAACCACTTTAACAATATTAGTTCTACCTCTCAGGCACATGGGATATCTTCCCATTTTGTTATGTCCTCTTCAATCACCTTCTTCAGAGTTGTATAGTTCTCATTACAGAAGTCTTTCACCTCTTTGGTTAGGTTGAATTTTAAGTATTTAATTTTCTCAAAGCTAATTTGAATTAGCTTCCTAATTTCTTTCTTGGTGGGCTCATTATCGGTGTACAGGAATGCTAATGATTTTCATGTGTTAATTTTGTATCCTACTACTTTGCTGAATTTATCAACTCTAGGAGACTTCTAGTGGAGTTTTTTTTTTTTGAGTCCTTTATGTATAGGATACATCATCTGCAAATAGAAATAATTTAACTTCTTTCTTTCCTATCCATATTCGTCTTATTTTTTTCTCTTTCCCAATTGCTCTTGCTAATATTGAAGAGAAGTGGTGAGAGTGGAAACCCTTTTCTCAATCCTGATTTTAGAAGAACTGCTTTCAAATTTTCCCTATTTAATATTATGTTGGCTGTATGTTTTTCATATATAGCTTTTATTAGTTTGAGGTAAGGTCTTTCTATACCTATTTTCTTTTTTTTTAAATCATGAAGGGATGTTGGATTTTGTCAAAGGCTTTTTGCGCCTTTATTAAAATGATCATGTGATTTTTATCCTTGATTCTATTTATGTGGTGTATTACATTTACTGAGTTATGTATGTGTACCATCCTTGCTGGGATGAAGCCGACTTGGTCATGATGTATTATCTTTTTAAGTATTCGTTGAATTCTGTTTGCCAATATCTTATTGAAGATTTTTGCATCTGTATTCATTAAGAATACTGGCTTGTAGTTTTCTTTTTTTTGTGTTGTTGAGTATTTCTTTGGTTTTCCTATCAGGGTAATACTGACTTCATGAAAAGAGTTTGGAAATATTCCTTCCCTTTCGATTTTGTGGAAATGTTTGAGGAGTATTGGTGTTCGTTCCTACATTATGGTGAAATTCAGTGGTAAATCCATCAGGCTGTGGGCTTTTCTTAGTTGGTAGAATTGTTTTTAGTGCATCCGTTTCATTGCTTATTATTGGTCTGTTCAGGGCTTTTATATCTTCTTGGATCAATTTTGGTAAGTTGTATGTGTCTAGGAATTTATCTATTTCTTCCAGATTCTCCAATTTATTAGAAAATATGATTTCAAAATAGTTTCTTTCAGTCCTCAGTGGTGCCTGTTGTAATTTTGCCTTTTCTTTTTCAGTTATATTGATATAGACCCCTCTATTTTGGTAAAGTGGCCAGGGGTTATCAATATTATTTATCTTTTCAAAGTTCATTGATTTCTGCTCTCATCTTTGTAATTTCTTTCTTTCTTCTAGTTTTGGGCTTTGATTGTCCTTATTTTTCTAGAATTTCTAGAGGCAACACTAAATTATTTATTTAGGACTCTTTTGTCTCTGTAATGAGTGTGCTCACAGCTATAGAACTTCTTCATTGTGTCCCACTGATTCTGATATGTTGTAATTTCATTACTGTTTAATTCTAGGAATTTTTTACATTTCTTCACTGATTTCTTCTTTGATCCATTGATCATTCGAGGGTGCATTATTTAAGACATTTACTTCTCACTATTCTAGAGCCTGGGAAGTCTAAGACATACAGATTTATAAAATTGGGCATAAACCTGTAAAAGGACGTGAAGAGACATCCCCAGCCTTTAGATGGTTTTATACAGGGGATGGCAGGATTAATTTTGTATTTTAGAAATTTATACTTTAAAAAATACAGTAAGTAATCACAGGACATTCTTAGGGTAAGTGAACCAACTTAAGGAGGACCTGAACTGGCAACAGGCAGGGACAGAGTCAAATTTGTTGATACTAACAGATCACAGATGAAACTAAAGGGTAATCGAAGTTTCCTGACCCCTACAGTGCTAGATTATCAATTCATAGCATTATGGTGCTGGGAGTCTGCAGCTCTCATTTTTATTGGTGGGGACACCTGTAAGCAACTTTCCCAAGATCACACAAGGTAAGTGAACTCACCTTTATTGTGCATGTACTTACAAAGTTTTACTTTATGATATGAAATCTCTAACTTGAAAATAACAAGTTTTCCTATGAATTTTAAAGTTTTTAGTTGACATAGTTTAACATTTATAGCCATGACAAGTAATATTTTGACATTAAGGGATGTAACTTAGTGTAAGACCACTTGCTTAGCATGTGGCAGACAAGAGTTCAGTCCACGGCACTACCAAAAAAAAAAAAAAAGAATTTTCATTTGAAATAGACAGGAGAATTTTAAAATTTTCAGTATAATGGAAGATTACTTCTATTTTAAAAACTAACAAAAAAATCTTTAGGCTTCAAAATAAGTGTGTGTGATTTGATTAAGAATAAATCATGCAGTGGGGCAGGCCGGTAACCTCAGCTACTTGGGAGCCCAAGGTAGGACAATCGCAAGTTCAAGACCAGCCTGGACAACTTAAGAAGACCATGTTTCAAAACAAAAATAGAATGTTTGCTTAGTATGCACAAGGGGGGCCGGTGAGATGGCTCAGCGGCGTAAGCGCCTGCCTGGCAAGCGCGAGGGCCCGAGTTCGACTCCCGGAACCCACATACAAAAAAGGGGCCGGTGATATCGCTCAGCGGCACGGGTGCCTGTTGGTGCGTGAGGTCCTGAGGTCGACCCCCCGGTACCCACAAAAAAAAAAAAAAAAGTATGCACAAGGCCTGGGTTCAATATTCAGTATGAGGAAAAAAAGAAACTTTTGTGCAATGTATTTGTATAGTTTCTGTGGCTTCTTTTGTTGTTGATTTTTAGTTTCATTCCATTATAACCTTATAGGATGCAAGAGATTATTATTTCAGTTCTTTTGTATTTATTGAGGCATGCTTTACAGCCTAAGTAAGATATGGTCTGTTTCAGAGAAAATTTCATGGGCTGCTGAGCAGAATGTATATTCTGATATTGTTGGATGAAACACTCCATAGATGCCTATTACATTCATTTTTTTCCTACAGTGTGGTTTAACTCTGATATTTCTTTGTTGATTTTCTTTTATGACTGGCCTGTCTGTTTGTGGGAGTGGGGTATTAAAGTCCCCCACTATGATTGTATTGGTGTCTCTTGTCCTTTTATTTATTTATTTATTTATTTATTTATTTATTTTTTGTGGGTACCAGGGGTTGAACTCAGGACCTCGCGTGCCAGCAGGCGCCAGTGCCGCTGAGCGGTATCACCGGCCCTTTTTTCATATGTGGGTACCGAGAGTCGAACTCAGGACCTCGTGCTTGCCAGGCAGGCGCTTATGCTGCTGAGCCATCTCACCGGCTCTCTCATCCTTTTATGTTAAGTAGTTTTCATATTATGAAATTAGGTGTGCTGACATTCAGTGCACGTATATTTGCAGTTGTTATGTTCTTTTCCTTTTACAAATATTTATCTTTGTCTCTTCTGACCAGTTTTGGTTTCAAGTCAATTTTGTCAGAAATTATCATAGCTACTTCTGCTTGCTTTTGGGCTTTGGCAGCTTGGACTATCATTTCTTCATCCTTTTATTTTCAGTCTGTGAGTTTCTTTGTGGGTGAGGTGCATCTCCTTCAGGCACCTTATAGTTCAGTTTTAATTTTTGACCAATCTATCAGTCTATGTCTTTTGATTGCAGAGTTAAGACCGTTTACATTGAGTATTATTACTGAAAGGTGTTTACTGATTCCTTTCATTAAATTATTTTTCCACTACTTGTGGAATCTGTCAAATCTTTATCACCAAGACCTGGCCTGGCTCCTAATGACCTTTCCTCCCAACCTGCTCGGCATAGATTCTACCCCTGCCCATAACCAGTAACATCAGAGTGAAACATCAGCTGTGAAAATCTCTCCCCAAAACAGTGCATGTCATATTTATTCCTTAACACAAATTTAATCTGCTGCAAGATTTCATAGTCCTAAGTGTAGGGGAAGTCCCTTTTCATCATTTCTGAGGCTCTTTCTTACTCCAGAGAGAAGGGAAATGTCCTGAGGTTTTGTGCACTTAGTGAGTAGCTCTCACTTTATGTTCACACACCAGTGCTCTTGCCTTTCCTGTCCATGTCTGTATGACCTTAGTGATCGTTACAGTTTGTGTCTAGATGTCCCCCCAAAGTCTCATGCAGTTTTAGGTGGGGCTTTTTGGAGGCGGCTGAATCTACAGTCTGTGATTGATTCATGTATGGGGCAATGATAGGATTAAGGGTCCTGAGATTAAGGGTGGGTGATTACTGAATCAGTCCACTGATTGCATTGGCACCACCCTAATCCTGGTAGACTAGATGCAATATAAGGGACAGAAAGAGGCTTCTCGCCCCTCCTCTCTTGTTGCTTTGCTGTCTTCCTCTGCCATGTACTGTTGCCCCTCTGTCACGTGCCAATCTGTCTTGGAAACCTCTACACACTGTGAGCTAAATAAACTTTTCCTCCTTTAACTTTGGGCGTCGGGTATTTTGTCTCAGTGATCAGAAAAGTAACTAAGACAGTGATAGGTGGCTCTTTGGCTTCTCTACCAAGCTGCCCTGTGCCACACATGGTAGCAAGGCACAGCCTTTCAAAATGTCTAGAAGCCAACCTTCTTGATATCATATCACTTTGCAGAGAAACTGCAACTGCCAGCAAGTAACGTTAGCTCACTCTCTTTTGCTATTTCAGGAGTGTTGCTTCCTTCTTTGACTCTTTCTGCTTCTTAAACTCCTGAACTCATCTGTTTTTCTTCCTTTCTATAACACTCTAGAGGAATCTCCCTGTTATGAAGTAAGTTGTTCCCTCACTTCCAGATTCATATGTTGAAGCCCTAACCTCCCCAAATGACTATATATGAAAGTTGGGGGCTGGTGAGATAGCTTAGCAGCATACGTGCCTGCCTGGCAAGTGCGAGGTCCTGAGTTCGACTCCCGGTAGCCCCATAAAAAAAAAAAAAAAGAAAGTTGGGCCTTTAAGGAGGTAATTAGTGTTAGATGAGGTCATAAGGATGGAACCCTAATATGAAAGGATTCTTGTCCTTATAATAAGAAGAAAAGTCACCAAAGATCTCTCTTTCTTTGTATACCCAATCACAGAGGAAAGACAATGTGAGGATACAGTAAGAAGATCATCATCTATAATCTAGGAGCACTGCCTTGATCTTGGACTTCTAGGCTTCAAAACTGAGAAGTCACCCAGGCTGTGGTATGTGTTATCAAACTTTGTAAATTAAGACAACATTTTAATGAGGCTGGACTTTACCAAAACAGAATTGTTCACCTGGTAACCTTGCTGCTCCTTTTATTTGTTCAGAAACACCCAAGTGCTGGAAAGGGAGAGTGCTGTGAGGTCTTCTACTGGTGATGCTCAGGGATAGGCTGCACCTGTGTCCTACCTACAGCACCAAGGACAAAACACCAATCAATACCTAGCTCAGTCCCCTGCCATGTTGATGCCGATTCTGTTTACAAACACAGATGTCCTTGATCTGTCTGTGTACTGTCCAGCGTGCTCCGTAAGGACACAGAGCGCTCAGTCTCCAGCTCTGAGCAGAGCTCTCCTTTTCTGATGTGACTCTCGAGGGAGGTGCAGCTGATGATAAACCCCTAAAGGTGATGATAAGGGAGGAGCTAATGGCTTTACTGCCAACATTTCTGAATATACATCTTGTGGGATAATAATCATCATAAAAACAAAGAGAGTTCTGTGGTATAAAATTAGGGAAATGTTGGGGTAAATTAAATTAAGCCTTCTTTTGTTTTAGCTCTTCATAGGATATTTACTATGCTAATGGTGCACTGTGAATCTCAAGGAGAAGTCCACAGCTGTGAACAAACAGATTTCACAAACATATGGGACCACTGAGCTACCTTTCACCAAGCATCTCAGGATCAGTGCTTGGTGACTGCCATTTTGGAACCTGATATACTTTGGAGAATTATGAAGTATGAGCCCTTCATATTTGATATCGTGTAGTATGCAGCCTTTTCATTTACATTTGGGGAAACTGGCTTGGGGATGTATCCCAGAAATAGAGCGCTAGCCTACTGTGTGCAAGGCCTGGGTTTGATACCCAGCGCTAAAAAAAAAAAAAAAAAGTAAAAATAAATTTGAGAAAATGGAGGCACAGGAAGTTGAAGGGATTTGCCAAGATCATCCAGTTTAGTAGAAAAGCCAGGGCTGGAATCCAGGCCTCTTGATTTTCAACCTGGTGTTCTGCACCCTGGCAGAAGCTTCCCTGCCAGAAAAATGATGGCTGGGTGGCGACTCAGGTGCCCAGCTACGACCTACTTAAGTGCAATGGTTGTCTCTGCTGGTGCTTAATTCTACTAGTGAAAGGGTTGTGAGTACACCCAGCATCTTATTCATGTCTTTGAAAAAGAAAAAACTTGCATTTGCTAAATGAAATCCGAATCTAGTTTATCCAGTACATTTCATGGTAAGATTGAAGGACTCAGGGAAATTTAATCTGGTGTTTCTGATACGTCTTCATTTGAACTCATCTATTTTGGTTCTTTAAATTATTTCCCTGGCCCTAGCCCTCTGAGCTTTCTCCTAATCTATCTTCCCTCAGAAACAAGGCATTCTATTTGGACAGATGGAAAGTCACATCCACAACAGCACACTTATCACACAAATAAACACACAAATAAAAATGAAAACTCTGAAAGAGCCCTGGAAATTCTTATATACCTTTCAAAATGGAAAGTGCATATAGAAAGATGAAAAGAAAGAAGAGCGTTTGGGAGAAGAGAATGCAAGAGAATAATGGTCCAAAAACAGGAAAAAAAAATCGGGCCTGGGAAGATCTAGAATGATTCATCCTGAAATGACAGCCAAGAGGTGATTTAACAACTGCGGCAGAGGAAAGATAATTTCAAAGCCTAGAGACCCATTCCCTCAAGAAGAGAAGGGGAGGAAAAGGGCTTGAAGCTGGAGCACGCAGGAATTAAGTTAGCCATCAAGAAGGATTTCTTTTGATGGAGACAGTCATTAACACACTAGAGTCGGTGTGAAGGGTTTACAGAAAGGTGCCTGGGGTGGTAGAAAGATCACAGCCTTTGAAGGCACAGGTTGTATAACTGGTTATGGTACTTTTGAGGTATGCAACCTTGGGTAAGATACTGACCTTGCTAGATAGAGACCTCAGCAGGAGGATACAGGATGATTTGATAATGTGTGCCATATTCCTGGCCCACTTAAGTGCTGAAAACTGGTGGTGCTTAATATGATAATATAGTAATGATCCCGATGATGATGGTAAGTGGTCACTGAGCCTCACTAAGGGAGAAGCCCTGTGCCTGTAAATGACCTGGGAGCCAAGACAAACCCTTGGCTACCTGGGTGTTTGGAAGAGGTAAGCCCATCCCGAACTCCTGGCCACGGACTCTACTTTTCTCCCTCCCAGGAGAAAATAGGGTGTCAATGATGCCAAGATTATTTCAAGGATCAGGAGAGTATATCTAGAAATATTCCCTCACCTGGGATATTGCATGCATGAGGAAATTCTTATACAAAAGGAATCTACTCCAGCTAAATTTGTGGCTCCTTAGATCAGGGAAGGTTCTAACTTTGCTGGAGAAGTTCATGGGTAGCTAAAGATCCTCTTTAGGGGATCTGAGGTACTTTTGAGAGATGTTACCTTGGATTTCACTCTGCATAAGCACTTTGTTCTGGCTTATATCTGGTTTATTTTAGGAAATATTCAGAAATTTTTAGTGGGTGTCAGGGTGTGGAATCTTGTTTTGCCAATATACAATGTACCTGACAAATGCTGTCCCAATTACTTAGGAAGACAGTGCAAGGTAAGAGTCAAAGTGAGGGATTAGGGGCCAGTAAGATAGCTCAGTGGCATAAGCACCTGCCTGGCAAGCGTGAGGTCCTGAGGTCGACTCCCGGTACCCACATTAAGAAAAAAAAAAAAAAAAAAAAAAAAAGGAGAGGGATTATGTAGTATAGACTGATTTAGGGGAAGTTACGATCTGGACAGCCAGAATAATCACAGAGTGGGGTTTGTCTGAGCCTTATAAGGAGTAATAGTCCTTGGAGAGACAGAGTCAACTGGGCAGGGAAACTGCCTGGACTAATTTTCAAGGGTAGGAATGACTCAGTGGTTAGGAATAAGCATTTAGGAGCAGAACAAGAAGTGAGACTGGATCAGGAGGTTGGGTCAGTTTACTGGGTCTTTGGAAGTTGTGCCAAGGGGGCGTTTTGCCTTGATGTCCTAGGCAATGGAAAGCTAGACGAGTTTTGACATGGCAAAATGAGCTACTGAGCAAGACAGTATACCAAAGTGAACATTTAAGTGCTGTAATTTCTACCAAACCTACAGAAGAAAATTGGTGGAAAAATTCAATTATAACTATAATCCATATTCATGGTTTTACATTTAGAAAATAGAGAAAAGTTATGCAGAAAAAATTACTTTTAGTCATAGTACTCATAGATATTTTTAAGAATTTGTTGTTGTAGTTTCTCTTATTCAATTTTTACTTACTTTTTACATGTGTATACATTATGTAGATAGTCAACATATTTTAAAAAGTAAGCACTTTTAATTACTATGAGCTTCATTAATATGATGCCTACTATCTCATGTTATTCTATATATATATGCTAAATCATTCCCTGATTAATACATATTTTTGTTTTATAATTTCTTTTCATAATGAATGTGATTTGCATATCTATGTGTCTGTGTTTAGATGTGTTTGCATCAAAGTATATGAATAAATTAAAGAATTAAAGAGTTTTGAAAAATATTGCAAAATTGCTTTCCAAAAGTGTGGTATCATTTTACATGTCTATTAAATGTTTGATCATGTTTTGCTTAATTAACTATCTCTTATCTTCACTGTGCATTTTAAGTTAAAAAGAAATATCTTCACTAAGTTGAAAAGTATGAATATTTTAGTTTTCGTGAATATGATTACTTGTAAAGCTGAATATTTTTCTATATATTTATATGTGATTTAAAATTCTATGAGGTACTTATTAATATCTTTTGGATAATTATGTTAGAGTTATAGTATTTTATTATTATTGAGTTTTTTATATAATAATATTTTAATAGCTTATTCTGATTATAAGATTTCTTTTTAGAAAAACAAAAAAATGAAGATATATTTTGAAAGGGAAGGTATATATCAGGCATAATCCAATTATCTAGAATTAACCACTGTGGATTTTGTGGTGAATTTACTTTCAAGACATTTTCTAATCGTAAATATATATATGTGTGTGTGTGTATGTATATATATGTTTATGAGGACAGTATTTCTTTATAAACCTTGTTTATTTGATTGCTCCCCATATTAATTGAGAGGTTGAAGATTTTCCATTGTTTTCTGTTGTAAGCATATCAATAGTGAATATATTGTAGTTATAACTACATGCCAATGTTGTTCTATTTCCTAAAGAAAACTTCCAAGAAGTGGAGTTCCCAGGTCACAGGGTGAATGAATTTGGTGCTTCGATGTGAGTCACCAAACTGCTCTGTACAAAGCGTTCAGACTCCTCACTTCTGTCCACCGGACTGTTTCTGTACTTCATCAGCCATGCTGGGTGTCAGTCTGATAGGTGAAAAACATGTTTCTTATTTTGGTTTACATTTATTTGATTATTGGAGAGATTGACAGGTTTTTAACTTGCCAATAACCTATTTTGTACTTTCTTGTCTGTGTGTGGCCCAATTTCCCTTGGGATGTTTATACTAAGATATTTATACTTACCTATAGCCCCTGTATTTGCATTTTTTTAAAAAAAAATTCTACTCCAACGGTATTTTTTGTATAAGAATCTTTCATTTTCTTTGATTTTTTGATTAGAAGATCTGAATGATAGTTTCTGAATTACCTTTTTGAAATGTGGGGAGAACAAGGATTAGTTGAAAGTAGGAGGAAGGATGATAATTTGGAGAAAGGAAACAGAGGAAAAGGGGAAAAGCCAGAAAAAAGATACAAATATTCAAAGGCATGGCCTAGTGACCCGCTTCTTTCAAGTGGGCCCCATCCCCTAATGAACCCGTCAGTGGATCAGTCCACAGATGAAGTCTGTACCCTCATGATCCAATTGTCTTCTGAAAACCACCTCTGAGCATGTGACAAGCCATAGAATTGCACATGGAGAATAATAATTAGTTTTACTTCTTCAGATTTTTTTTTTTTTTTGAGATGGTGGCTACCTTGTCCTGAACAATGAATGTGAAAGTCATCTTTTCTTCACTCTATATGTTTAATGGGTCAATAATTCTTTCAGTTTCTTCCTTTAAAACATACCTTAGATTTGAACTTTCTTCTCTATTTCCCCAATGTTATGGTTTAAATCTAAAGCATCCAAAGAAGTCTCATGTGTTCAGAGGTGGATTGACCCACTGCTGAATTAATTAGGGGATGGGGTTTAGTTGAAGGAAGTAGGTCACTGAGGTGTGCCTTTGAAGATTTGTATTATTTTTCTGGCTCTTTCCTTTTTTCTTTGCTTCCTGGTTGCCATGAAATGAGCACCTTTCTTCTTCTAAGTCCTTTCACCATGGTGATTCTGCCTCCTCACAGGACTAAAGCAATGAAGCCAGGTGACCATGGACTAAAACCTCTAAAACTGTGAGCCAAAACAAACCTTTTGTCCTTTAAGCTATTTGTGTAAGATATTTTGGTTACAGTGATGGAAAGCTGACCAATACAGCCAACATCATCTGCATCTTGATAATTGACACTTTGTGTGTGTATGTATGTATGTATGCATGCATGTATGTTTGTGTAAGTGTGTATACACACGGATAGCTCTAGGAGGGCATGCATCTTCGATCATCTTACTGGCTGCTTGCCAAAGCATCCAAAACAGACCCAAAAGAGCAGGTGCTTCATTTATATATTTTGAATGAATAGATGAGTGGTTTGTCTGCTTTGCCCACTAGTGACTGTACTCTGATGAAAGAGTCCTCTGTCCATCTGGATGTCTATCCTTTATTTATGGGTGCCTGAAATTGTGGAGAGAAGCTGGTTAAAAGACTGAATTATTTATAGTAATAGCTAGGACTATAACTGTAAGTAATAGAAGTTGCCTTGACTTGGATGAAGTAAAAGGTGGAGCTTATTATAAAGTTGTGGCTTATTTTAATGGAACCAGGCAGAAATGCAGCTGGGCTCTAGGAAGAAACTAGACTAAAAATGAGATGTTTTAGTCTGTGCAATTTCTTTTTTTCTGGTTGATTATTGTTAAATTTACCCTTAAAATCAGTTTTTTTTTTTTTTTGGTGGGGGCAGAGATGCTGAAATGTAGACACATCATACCACTTGAATGTGTACTTACTGCAGTCAAGACTAGCCTGGACTGTATTAGAATCTCCCAGCCCTACTTGCAAATTCCAGCAGAAAGGAGCCAGCCAAGTGTGACTTGGAGGCAGGTCACATGGTCTGGTGGTGGGTTATGGGGCTGGCAGACTGGCTGGTGGAGATGTGTAGTCACCGTGAACAGGTCTCCAGTGACTATGAGCAACCAGGCTCTGGTCTGGGTGGAGCTCTCCTGAGCGTCCTCCCTTAGATAGCCTATCTGGGCTCAATCCATTTTAGCCAAGGATTTTACAAGAATATCCCAAAGAGGGCACATGTTCACAGGATTACCTTTAGGAAATGTACTAAATGGGAAAGTTTGGCAGCAATTTTAATGCATGAGCTTTGGAGTTAGTAATTTTGTTAAGGACGCAGTTCTACCCTGCTAATCTCCAACTAGGATTGCCAGATTTAACTGCAGCCTGAGGTTATGTATATCCAATGCAATGTTAAGAACATCCTTGTACTGAAAAACTATTTATTGTTTATCTTAATTATAATGTAATTGTGTGTCCAGTATTTTATCTGGCAACCCTAACCCCAACACCATTAATTGTAAGTGGAGAGGAAGATTTGAATAAATAGAAATATGTTAATTGTATTCGTGAGGTTCTAATGTTTCGATACTTCTCAATACTGTTTGGGACATTAAATTATGAATTATTTATTGCCATGGTGCATATTCCTGGGAGGCTGGGGTGTGGGCAATGAAAAAAAGGGGTGGGTAATAATCAGACCTGAGGCTAACATTTCAGTGTTTTCCTTTTTACCGAAAAACTAAACAACCAACTCTTATAAACTTCACTTGGCTGTGATTAGAATTTTAATATCAGAGATTTATTTCTTTGACTGCAAGTTTTCTGTATCCTGGTAAGATAAATAAATTCCTAAAAAGAACAGCAACAAGCCTCACCAAGCGTTTCACCCCTTATCACAAATTGTCTGTGAGTTAGTAGTATAACTTCAATTGTTTTCTCTTTGACATGCAACCTAGTCAAAACTAGTTGTTTTTCTCTCTACATTTCCATAGGTTCATTTATTTATTCTCCAAACCTTTATTGAACCTACTATGCCCAGGCATTCTCTAGACATTAAGTAGAGAATAATGCCAAGATATTGCTGCCCGTACCTATCACAGTTTATTATAGTGGGTACTCACTACCTACAGGCCGGGGGGGGGTCTTCGAAATGGAGACCATGCTTTACTCACCTCTGTAAACTTGGCTTTGCACGTGTCAAATTAATACCTGGTACTTGAAGAATTCAAGAAGAAGTTTCCAGAATGTGTGGCTGGATGGGCTGAAGATGTTTGGATCCCATTCATTACTTCCTGATCGGTGAACCATTTCTAGGAAATTGTCTATCAATTGGTCCTCCATCTCAGCTTATGGTCCCTCTGACGTGTTCCAGGATGCTGCTAGATTTCCATGCTCGTAGGTAGACAAGTGCACGGAAGAACAATGTGAGAGTGAGGAAGTGGGGACGTGGGGAATGGGGGTGGTATATAAAAGTGAAGAGTCTTCAGGGAGGAAAAAACCACTACTTTAAATGTAGTGTTTGGACTTCTGTTTTCTCTAGCCCCAAAGCTGTCTCAGAATGTGTCTGGCGACTCAGACATGAAGTGGCATTTTGCCAGTATTATATTTGATATAATGCAGGAAGAGGCAATTCACCTTTTCTGAAAGTGCTGATGGCTTCTCTGATTTCCAACGAGAGAGTTCTCTACACTCGTGATAGTTTGACTCCTTTCCTCTGACTGCTCCTTTTCTCCATCACAGCATCATGAACTTGCAGAGCAAGATGGCACTTTGGATATCAGAATGGCTACCTTTTTACTTTAGCTGATCAGGATAAAAGGTTTTAGAGAGGTGAAGTTACTTGCCTTAGGCCTCATAGGAAATTAATGTTTCTATTCCTGGCCTATTACTTTATCATCTCCACCAGTGTTTATATATTTTAAAATTATTTTCTGCATCAAAATACTTCTTAAATCAACCATGCTGCAAGCATGTACTAATAAATATAAAAATTTTAAAAATTATATGAAGAATACCTATAGTCACCTGCATGCACATATACATGTATACACATATATACCTACATATACATATATATATACATACACATATACATACCCACTCATGCAGATAAGGATGGTGTGGCTTTGATCAAATAAAGGTAGCAATCAGGTCTACCATTGTGTTTTTTCTTTCATGCCCTCTGGAGTACCTCTGTAGACCATGGGGTATGGGGGAATACAACTGTATAAGCGGTACACTATCCCAAATTGTATTCTAACTCTGACCCTGAAATTTTTTTCTCAAGAAGTCTAATAGATTTCTATCCATCATAATTCTAAAATGGGAGAGTGTTTTAGGCCTATTTTATTTTGCCTGTAATGCAATTCAGGACTCAGGTGCAGGGGAGAAATGATAGACAGCTGGGAAGATGTATAATAGAGTTTAGGAACCAAGAGTTATGGGAAAAACTGTCATCCCTCAGCCTATCCGAAGGATGAAGACAACTTGATCAGTGCTTCTGCACCCAGCCACACACTGTTTTACTGCAGGAACAGTCTAGTCTTCTTCTTTACTGTTTTGTGTTTTTATATTCAGATTTATGAAAGATAGAATCAAGTACATTTAAACATAAAAAGATTCCCCCTGAAGGTAAATACTACAATACAATGATTTCTACCACTTGTAAGTGATAAGGAAGATGGAAGAAGGTACAAGACACTCCCAACGCTGAAAGCTCTTGTAGCGTCTTTCCCTTGAGTGCAGGACACAGTATTATCTACTGCACGATTACATCTCTGGACACACTCCTTTATCATTCATAGACTGAGGGAGAAATTTCACCTTTTCTTCACAATTCCTTAGACCCTGTCGAATCCAAACAAAGATGGGAGATCCCCTTGACTTCAGACTGTCAACTTTTTAGTCTATTGAAAACTAAATTCCTAATAGATGGTTATCAGTATAATAGAATCAGAGAGAGGGAGAAGATGCCCTTTAGAAAACATTGTTTATGTCCTCTCCAGGCCCCCAGTCTTTCCTAACAAGCCAACACGTGGACACTTCCAGTAGCAGTCTTCCCCTGGGATTAGTCCCTGAACGATTTTTAGGATTGTAAAAGCTATTTACATGTTCAAAGGGAATGTCTCCTTAGGTAAATGCAAAGACTACTGAGGCATATGCACAGCAAAGCTTTTTAGTCTGTGATAGAAAGCCGCCAAACCAGCCAGGGCATATTTACATTTAGATTTTTCCTTTGTCCTTAAGGTTATTCTCAGATGATGCCAGGAATTTTTAGGCAGCCACTTTTTAAAGTAAAACCAATCATCTTTTAAATACACACAACCTCAATCCTTAGGCAACAGTAATTCTCTACCACCAGAGATCACCTCCTTCCCCCATCTCTGCTTGACAGTGCCCTTGTATCTTGTTGAATTAAAGACTATTTTCTTCAAACATATGATATATATTTGTAGTTCTGACTGCATTACCAAATAAAGTGAAAACATTTCTGCAAATGCTCTTTGAATCACAGATGAGTTTTTAATTTTGTTTTCTGAATGACAAAAATACATCTTATTGCAACCAAAGAAACTTTAGTAACAGCACATTTGACTTTATTTAGCATCATTAGAACTTGTGTGCAATAAATGATTAAGTAGCGACATCCCGAAGATCCATTCATTCGGTTGCAAGTGCTCAGTGGTTGTGTTCCTTCTCCTTGCTAAGACCTTGCAACACTTGTCCTTCACCTGTGCAGTGAGGTTCAGTTCTTCACCTACAGAAGACAGCCCATGTGAGCATTCTGAACGTTCTATTTCTGCTGGTCACTGGTATGGGTAGGACCTCTGGATGTATTGAGATTCTCAGTGATAATCCTGTGATCTCCGTTTACATGTTCCAGCTGTGATACACATTCTTTGAGAATTAGTAGGTTCTGTCATTTTCCTTGAGTGATTGTTGCGGTAGTTGCTCCCACTCTGACCCTCCACAGACTGCTATGCCGGGACCAACATATCTTCACATTCCTTGATTGTGGCAGGAGAAAGTCCACTTACTACTTCAACCTCTTGCGACTTTCACACTTACCACCGCCCTCTCTGAAGTGCTTGCCCTTACCTTACCCCATTCTTTTTTCATTCCTAGTCCCGTAACTGGGTGAAGGAAATCTAGCCTGTTTATGCAGAAAAATGTTAACAGAGCAGGCTTGAGCGTGAGGCTTATAGAAAGGCTGGCTTGTAAGGTTGACCTTTGGCTGGAGTCTGGGATGGGTTTGGGGAGGGTTGTCAAACTGATTTCCTCGCTGTGCCTAAAATGTTGGTACAAATGGCCTGGTTTATGTAGCACACTTGCTTTCCCTCTGGGAGTCTAGAATTTAGATGCATGTGAAGAAGGAGTTATCTATATGAACATCCCCTGATAAGGACCTTAAGTCTGTATGGGCTTCCCTGGCAGGAACACCTCACACATAACAATGTGATACTGGAGGAATTAAATTCTCTTGGAAGCTTGCTCCAGATTTCCTTTGGACTTTGCCCCATGTATTTTTTCCCCTTTGTTCAATCTGATTTATATCTTTTTACTACAAGAAAATTTACAGTACAACTGTGCACTGAGTCTTGCGATCAAGCCTCGGGTACTGTTGGTGACTTCCCTTACCCTGGACACACTGCTCCTTCAACCTGGGGCTTCGCACTCTCCGGTTGGGTCTCTGTTACGGGTCACAGGTGCTCTAACAGCTGTAGAAATTAAAAATCTCACTACAGGCTTTGTGGCAGCAGCATTGGTTTCATTTCACTTTTTATTTAAATTGAGGTGTGGTTTACACAAGTGAGCTGTTCAGATCCCCTTGTTTAACTTTTGTGCTGAATCTCTCCAAAAAGCGAGTTCTACTGAGCAGGTGTTTCTTAGGCTTGATTCGGATATTACTCTCCTAGCACCCAACCTGACTCTCCCAGTACACAACCCGTCTGCCAGCAGAGGCATTGTTCTCAGCTCAGCACCTCAGCAAACACAGGATGTCATACAAGAGATAAAATAGAACACAGAATCTTCCAAGCACTGGGACATCTGAAGACACCCAGACATTCACATTCAATGCCTCAAGGACTTTGTCCACTGAGACACGAGACATCCAGAGAACTCTGAACACTGAAGTTTACTAAGTTCTTCCTGCCTAATGTCCTTTGCCTTCTTTCAAGCCCTGTAAAAAAGCTTGCTTCTCCTTGTTTCCTACAGAGGGCCCTTTTGCCTTCTGTCTGCCTGCACCCAGGCACAATAAAATCCACACCGTATTGCCTTCACATAAGCCTGATGGTCTTGGCTGGTCTCTGCCTTGCACCATTCCTTCCAGTGTTGATGAGGCTAATGTATCAAAGCTAAGTTCAGAGCTTTGTAGCTGGAGATGCAGTAAAGGTCTGTGTGAGGTACATGGCAAGGGTGGGGAGAATCCCTGTGATGGTTAGTTTCAGGTTTCAACTTGACTAAGTGTTGTCCAGATACATGGTCAAACATTATTCTGGGTATGTCTGTCAAGGTGTTTCTCAAGAAGATTAGTACTTGAATATGTAGACTGAATAGAGCAGATTGCCTTCTGTGGTGTTTTTGGGCCTCATTCAATGACTTGAAGACTTGAACAGAACAAAAGGCTGACTTTTCAGTGAATAAGAGGGAGCTCCTCTTGTCTGACTGCCTTGAGATGGGACAAATGTCTTTTCATGCCATTTGGCTTGAACTGAAACATTGGTTCTTCCTGAGTCTGGAGCCTGCTGGTCTTTGGACTGGAACTCAACCACAGCCTCTACTGGTTGTCAGGCATTTGCATATAGACTAGAACTATACCATCAGGTCTCCTGGGCCTCTGGCTTTGTGGACTGTGGACCTGGGGGCTTATCAATCTCCGTAATTGCTGGAGTTGCACTAGAGAAGGACGACTTTGGAAGGAAGTGTGGTTGCTTTCTCTGCAGGGTTCAGAGTGAAGCTATCCACAGAAGAACCAGTGCCTCCAAAATTAAATCTGCTCATGACTCCAAAATCTCAGCCACAGCTGCTATTCCCTCTCCAGTTCTAAGAATATGGACTGATTTCTTCCAAGTAAGATGGACATTTTTTTTCTTTACAGTGTGTGTTCATTCTCTATGCTAGATCTTATTTCATTTTTTTTGACTTTCCGTTTTTCCTCTCTCTTTGGATTCATGTATATATGAGTTTCAGCTTGACCGCTGTTATGGCTTATATAAAGATGTCCCCCCAAAACCTCATGTGCTCACAGGTGGGGATTCTGGGAGTGACTGGATCATGGGTGTGTGACACTGGATTAGTGCACTGATTGGTTTAGCATAGTTCTGGGTGTGGGTGATGATGGACTTACTGAAGAGGGAAGACCCACCCTAGGTGTGGGTAGCAGCAACCTGGATGAAATAAAAAGGGAAAGAAGAAAGGCCTGCTGCTTTCCACCTGCTATGCCAAGGACTGTTTTTCCTCTCTGATGCCCCTCTGCCATGCCACCCTGCCTTGAAGCTAACTGAGTGTGGCTCACAAACTGTGAACCAAAATAAACATTTCCTCCTTTAACTTGTGGGTGTTGGGTGTTTTGTCTCAGCAACAAGAAAGTAGCTAGAACAACTGCTGTTTCTAAGAATCTTTATTCCCAAGGTCATGATTTTTGGTCCTATTGCCTCTTTATTGTTTTCCCTTTTCCTTTAGGAGGAATTCATAACTCCTCTGTAGACATAGTCTTATTTTTAGGCCTTATTTTAGCCCTTCTTTTTCTTCTATAAACAGTGGCTCAATGCTTCAGCGTCTGTGGTGAAGACAAATTGGGAGGCAATATCCCATGAGTGTTGTGCAAGGTTTTCTAAAGAAAAACGTTTGAAATGAGACAGTTTGCACAGTAGTAAGGGAGATGGGAGTCCAGCTCATGCACGGTGGCAATAGCATCTTCTGGGAAGGTTCATGTCTACCTTACTCTCTGCTTCTTCCTTTGTTTTCTCCTTGGGTATTTGCTCCCATACATTTGCTCTCATTTAACACTGGTTCTTAAACTCTAAGATGTGTAAGTTGGAAGCTCGTGGAAATGCAGATTTCCAGGCCCACTCAAAGGCACTCTGGTTTAGGGGTTATGAGATAGGATCTAATGATTTGCATTTTTAATAGATTGCAGGTGATCTGGAAGAGATTGGACACTATCAGATGTCCTTATGTCTGCATCCTTTTATAAACAAGGCTAGCCAGTGGGAAATTATTAATGAGGTCATGAGTTGCATCTACTCTTTGAGTTGTAGGAAAGCAGCACAGTTCCTCTGGGTTTCTTTTCACTTGGAGACAACAGATGTGCAAAACAGACAGTATTCCTGGGGCTTAGTTGGAACTGTTCATTCATTCTGACTATTGTCTCTGAGAACCAGAACTGAAGCAAAGAATTAGAAGTTCTTTTTCTTAGACTGTTGCTCCATTAGAGATAAGGGCAATGTGAACCCTAATTCAATTCCACTCTGGGTGATGAGAAATGAAATAAAGAGACAACAAAAATAGTTAACCAACAATTTGAGGCTCTCTGTTAATATGGTCCGATGAGAAGACATTTGAAATTGATGAAAAATGAAATAGAAAGTCCAAGAAGGGAGAACATTATGAACTGCATATAATAAGGGAGGAAAGATTGAAAGAAGCCAATTTTCCAATGCTGCTGATTTAATGTGGGAGTTTTTTTTCTTTTAAACAGAGAGACATCAAACTGTTCCTGACATCAAAATGAGTTTGATGTACAAAGGGCACTTTGTGTTTGCCCTCTGTACCGTTCACTTTATCAGGACTGGAAGTCTTTGGCATAAAATAATGCATCACCTCATAAAAACTTTAAACGGTAGGCCCAAGAGAAAAAGTGTAGCTAAAGGAAAGTTTTTAGTATAATACTGACTCTTGGTGCTTTCTGAAATGATCAGTCCAGAGGCCGGAAAGCGTTGTTTGTGTCTATCATCCAATTTTCCAGGCTCGAATTTACAAAGCTAGCACTCTGTAGTGATGTGTCCACACAGGAGTAGGATGTGAGCTGCAAATTAAAGCTATGTGTTTTAAATTTTCCAGTAGCCATATTAAAGAAAGGAAAAGGAAATAGGAGAAATTAATTAGAATATATTTTATTTAACCCAGTTTATAAAAAGTTATCATGTCAACATATTATGGTAAAAATTATTGAGACAATTAGCTTTTTTTTTTTTTAAATCATACTAAGACTTTTGTTTTTATTTGTTTTGAGACAGGGTCTCGCTATGTAGTTCAGGCTGGTCTTGAACTTGCTTATGTAGCCCAAGCTGGCCTCAAACTCATGGTGATCCTCCTGTCTCAGCCTCCCAAGTGCTGGGATCATAGGCATGTGCCACTATGTCGAGCTATCGTACTAAGGCTCTGAAGTTATGCGCATTGATTTTATACTTATGACATATCTCAGTTCAGACTTGCCACGTTTCAGTGTTCAGTGGTCCATATATGGCTAGTGGTTAATGTGTTAGATTGCACAGCTCTGCAGCCCTTTTTTTTTTCTACTGAGGTATTTTAGCTGCCAAGGCCACTCAATCTACCATGGTCCCACTTCACATGGTAGATTGACAGGAGGCTTACAGCACACATTTCTCTGTTTTTTTGTATGAATATAGAACTCTAAATAGTTGAACATAACCATCCTTACTATATTTAAGTGTTCTTATGACACACACTTTTGGACGAGAGTTATAGAAATACACATACTTTAACAAATATTCAACCATTATTTATTGATCCCCATTACTGCCAGTATGCTTCAGAAGCTAGTGATGGAGCAATGCAGAAATAGACACAACTACTGCTCACATGTGGCCCACCATTATGGGAGAGGAGATAGGTGATGAACAAACACACTGTGTGCCAGATGATAAATGCTATGGAGAAAAATAAAAGAAGGGGGATAGAGTGTACATACTGGTGTGAGATTTTACTTTTATATTCTAACATTAATCAGTATTGATCTGAAGTCATTCCTCTTTCTTCTGAAAACCTTTTCCCTCTCAGACTATTTATCCTCTCCTTTTGTCTCTCTACTTCAGTGACTAACTACACTTCCATTCATCATCTTCCAAAACCTAAAGCTTATGGAATTAGAGACAATGTGTTTTATTCTTTCTACAGCAATATTAATATGTCCAGGAGGAATTATCCAACTGACTTTTTGAAGTTCAAAGAAAAATGCTTTTGAAGTTTCTTGATTTCTATTCTCTGTTCAGTGGTAGAAAGGTGAAATAAAAATGAATGGTAAGGCCATTAGTTTGCATGAAGCCACATATCAGTCTAGATCTAAATCATAAAGATTATTTATTGTGGTTATTTTTTTCTTTGCTAAGACATTTTTGACCTATCACTATTTATATAATATCAATTCATTCTGTTAAGCTTTTGACATTTGACTGAAACACAGCTCAAGCTATCTAAATTGTTAGAGAGCAACTTATTATTTCTCACAACTGTAAAGTCAGACATAGCTGAATTCAGGTGCTCAAATGAATTCACCGGTATTCATGTCGTATCATCTCTCAATCCAGATTTTCACAGCATTGCTTCATGCATAGGCAGGGATTTTCCACATGGGGTCATTATGATTTACAATCTACCAGCTTAAGAACCCCAGTGAAAATGTCATTTCCCTAATAGATCCGTCAAGGATTTCAGGTGGTTCTCAGTGCACCTGCATGGGTTTTGTGACTATCCATGAAAAATTTAGTGCGATGATCAACCTCGCTTTGGTCCCACGTTCATCTTCAGAAATGAGGTGGAATTAGCCACACAATTAACATAAAATTTGAAAATAGAGGTGGGGTGTCTCTATGAGAAGAAAGCAGAATGGACCATGGAGAGGCAAAATATAGGCGTTTACTACACGACCCTAGCTATGACATGTAGCATGATAAGGAAAAAAAGCCCTGTGTTCCAAGTCAAAAGACCTGGGTCTGGGTATGCTGCCTTCTGCATATCACTAAGAAGTTAAGTTGCATTCTTTCATGTTAGTGTCTCACTTGTGGAATGGGGAAAATATTTATTGTTTCACTTAATTTATTACATCGATGGTGGGAGGGTAAATTTTGATCGAGGATGTGTGAGGAATTTGTATATCCTTGAGTATAGCACAAATGTTTTATAATTCACAGTCACTAGTTCTTTTATCAATCAATTACAATTCAAAGGACTAGATGAGAAATTGCTTCATGATAAAAGAAACTTGGCTGACTTTATCAGCAGCTTTTGGTGGACTATGCTCCCTATGGTTAGAGAATTGCAAGGTATACAGTATTTGTATGGCCACCATATCTTATCTTCTCTTCATTTTTTTCACTTGTTTTTTTCAATAGGTGAAAATTGAGTGCTAATTTGTGTCAGGCAGCAATATGGGTACCAGAAATCTAGTAATAAATAAGAAAGCCAAAGTCCCTCTTTTTGTGAAGCTTACACTCATTCCAGTGCTCTGATTCTCAACTTTCCAATATTAATGTATTTTATGTTTGTCTCTCAGGGAAATATAAATTATTTACTCTCTCATCTCTGTGTATTCCTTACCTCATATTCTGTATAGCTTTATTGGTAAACTCTACATTCTGTTTTAGGCAGTTTGGTTTTAGGTATCAAGATTATAATGAGAGAACTCATAAAGTTGGGTACTCCCAAGGATTAAGATTAAAGGTTAGTCTAGAGGAAGATCAAAGCACTCCACCTATTTGTAGGTCCTGCCTGGAATGTTCTTGATGGAAAGATTTTTGCGTTACACTTGGAAAGAATTAAACTATTGTAAACTAGCTCCATCAAACATTATGCCTCCACTTCACCCTCATTTTATTTCCTTCATTTACCATGCAGAGCTCTGCTCTTTGTTTCTGTTCCTTGAACATACCAAGCTCGTTGTCCCCTTAAGGACGTCTTATCTGCCTGAAATGTTCTTGGTTTGGCTGGCAATTGCTTGTCTCCAGGCCCCATCTTAACTATTACCTCCTCAGGAAAGCTTCTCCTTACCATTTAATCTAAAGTAGCAGCTTTTAAATCTATCATATCACTTTATTCTAATTCTCTAAATAGGCTTTCTCAGGATCTGGTGTATGTTTTTCTTCCTTTGTTTAATGTCTTTGTCCATACCATAGAATGTATATTCCAAAATAGCAACATAGATATAATCTATCTTGTTGACAGCTATAATTCTCATCTGGTGCCTAGAGCAGAGCCATTATGTAAGGACAGTAATTCCTGGTTGAATGAAGGGAAATGGGTGGATGGGCACTCAACAACTTCAGGACCATGGAAAGCTCCCATTAAGTCTTTTACTCTTGAATTTAGGGGAAAGGATCCATATTCTGCCTTGTCACTGGAAGGCAGAGTTCATGTGAATAGTTGAAAGTTTCAAACTTTCAGATGTCCTGATTGGGTGGGATGGCCCAGACATAGAAAATATAAATATAAATACAAATATAAATTAAAAAATATTTATTTTCTTATTTTTTTCTGCTTGAATCTGTCTTGATGAACTGCGCTTACATTCCCCTTTCCATGTTTTGTCTTGTCTCTTGGGAATACTACTTTAATTGAACTTATTCTTCTATTTTGTGTAAAGATACCTTTTTTTCTTAAGGTAGCCACTACTTATTGAGTACTGCCTGTTTGTGCCAGGAATTGCTCTTGATGTTAATACAGAATTGAATAAATAAGAGCTTTATTCTCGAGGGGTTTGCTGTTCCCTAAGGGAAGCATGGTATAAAAGAAAAATGAAAGAAAGGGCTGTGGGGATACAGAGAATATAATGCTTGAATAATGATTTTTCAACAGAGAAACATTTGATCAGGGTTTTAAAGAACTGACAGGAGTTTATAAAGCAGAACATACAGGAAGGGCACCCTAGAGATAAAAGCATAAAGAGAAAGGGGGAAGTGTATGGTGAATTCAAGTATAAGGTAGCTGGAAAGCAGAAGGCAATTAAGCTAAAGTGGTGGGATTGGTGGGATAAGGCCAGATATAAAAGGTGTGAATGCTGTACAAGTTATTTTGGACATTAATTTGTAGTAGTGAACAGAACAGGCCTAGGAAGGGTTTTGAGCAAGAGTAAATTTCAGGTGGTGCCTTAGGAATATTGTTGTACTGTACAGGTTAAAGAATATTGTGGACTAAAAAGTGCTTTTAAACAAAACTGTCATCCTACAGTAAGGGGTGGTTATTCTCATTGCTGTTAGTAAAACCTATTGGGGTCTATTCAGTGGAAAGATCTATTTGGACTAATTCAGTGAAAAATACAGCCCTACTCACCCCACATGAGTTTGTAATAGAAAACAAATACAGATGAACAATAAGGTAAAAAATCACTTCAAATACCATCACTCAAAGATAACTATAATTAGAAGTGTGTGCGTGTGTATGTGTGTGGATTTGTTGTGGAGAGCTATTCTAGACACGTTTTCTACATACTCTGTAAATATACTTTTTTCCTTTATAATATATCATAAATATTCTAAATCATATGAGTAAGTATATATCTATTTCATTATTTTAATTGCTACCTATATTATCAATGATTTGCTGTACTCTAAAGTCTTTATTGTAAGGGTAATGCAAATCCATTGTAAGATTTATTTCTTTTTTTTTTTTTTGTGGGTACCAGGGGGACGACCTCAGGACCTCGCGCGCCAACAGGCACCTGTGCCGCTGAGCGATATCACCGGCCCCTTTTCCGTATGTGGGATCCAGGAGTCGAACTCGGGCCCTCGCGCTTGCAAGGCAGGCGCTTACGCCGCTGAGCCATCTCACCGGCCCAAGATTTATTTCTTAATTGATAAGAGAAATCAAGTGGAAAATTGGGAAATGTCCATGGACTGCAAACTTTAGCCAAAGAGAAAATTTTGTAGATTTTCAAGGAGAAGATTAAATTGGCTGTGTATCAGTTTGGCATAAGATTTAAAACACTGTGAAGCTTTTCATTGAGCTTGTAGCCTGTTAGGCTTGAGATAGGACTGGAAGGTGACCCTTGGGGTTTTCCCTGTGTTCAGGGAACCCAAATGGCTTAGTTGTTCTTATCTGTCTGTGACCATGACAGGAACTTGGCGTCTGAGGCTGAGCTGTTCTGACTTTGGCAAAGATAGCTGGAGGCCATGTTTCTGGGCTCAGGGTTTCCAAAGCCTCAAATATGAGCCTTTAGACCAGAGGCTGCCAAACTTTCTGAACTAGCTCTCCTCTCAGCAAAATACTGTTAAGCACGCAAATACATGCATATTTATTTTAAAATTGCAATCAAGTTCTACTGTACTTGATGTTTGGTACATCATAAAATATATAGTAAATAAACATTTTAAGAGCATGAGAGCAGAAGTAAAACATTTTAAGATATAAGTTTTTAAAATCTCAGTTAAATATTGTATTCACATAGCATGTAATAGAGTTACATGTTATTAATATTTTAGGTCATTTATCAATATGGTTGAACTGTGCTTCACTGTTTTCTTAAACTTCATTTAAGATGTTGATATTTATGAATTCTTGTCCAAGTTCAGTTTATTTTGATATTTGCTTTTTAGTGACTCTTAGGCTACTGCACGGAGATATGTCGACACAATTAGAAGGAGGGTGTAATTGGATATATTTTGTAAATCATGATGCTCATTTAAAAGTTCTCTCTGCCACTTAATGTAAAAATTTTGGTTAACAAAAATTTCTCATTGGTTGTCAATCAGTTGTTGGTTTACATTTAAAACTAGATTAAAGCCACTAAATTCTTCACTTGGAAGATATTTTAGAATAGATCGGGAAGTGGAATTTTTATTTAGGACATGACTTAGGCAGTATACAATGGGACAACATTTCTAATGGCTGTTTTACCAGTGTTTTCTTAATAGCAACTTAAAAATTTGTTAGAAAAACAGCTAATTTTTTTTTTTTTTTGTGGGTACCGGGGGGACGACCTCAGGACCTCACACGCCAACAGGCACCCGTGCCACTGAGCGATATCACCGGCCCCTTTTTCGTATGTGGGTTCCGGGAGTCGAACTCGGGCCTTCGCGCTTGCAAGGCAGGCTCTTACGCCGCTGAGCCATCTCACTGGCCCCCTTAAACAGCTAATTTTTTAAAAACACATTTTACAAATTTAAATTTTATCTTGAAGAGTGGATTTTAAAATTATTGTTGGAAATGTATGTTTGTTTTGTGGGTACCGGGGGGTCGACCTCAGGACCTCACGTGCCAACAGGCACCCATGCCGCTGAGCGATATCACCGGCCCCCTTTTTTTTTTTTTTTTTTTTTCGTATGTGGGATCCGGGAGTCAAACTCGGGCCCTCGCGCTTGCAAGGCAAGCGCTTATGCCGCTGAGCCATCTCACCGGCCCGGAAATGTATGTTTGGTAATTTACAACTACTTATCCCAGAAAATACCAGATTTGGATTATTATTATTATTATTATTTTTTTTTTTTTGTGGGTACCGGGGGTCGACCTCAGGACCTTGCGCGCCAGCAGGCGCCCGTGCCGCTGAGCGATATCACCGGCCCCTTTTTCGTATGTGGGTTCTGGGAGTTGAACTTGGGCCCTCGCGCTTGCTAGGCAGGCGTGTACGCCGCTGAGCCATCTCACCGGACCCAGATTTGGATTATTTACTTTCTTATTATAAATGAGTAGCTTGACACTAATTTCAACAACCCTTTAGTATTTTCCTATAAAATAATCATCTAATCTCAGTGTGGCACCAACGGTTTTCATGATTGCTTCCTATCTCATTACAGAGTATTATAAACATTTCACTATTTAGCAGTGTTGCTTCTTAGAAAAATTAACAAACAACCTTAGTGAGAGACTGAAGCATTTAAATTCCAGCATATTTTAATGCTCTAAAATCAAGCAAACAAGAGGGCTTGCTTTCACCAGTATGCTGTATAACTCCATTCTTTCAGGACCCATCACACCTTTCAGGTAAGAAGTGATCTTACCTAAACTTCAGACTGAGGGAAACCAGTGGTGGTGTCATAGTATGCAGCAGTAAAGCTTAATTTTTTTCTCAACTACATACTACAAAAATTAATATAAAAGAGGTTCAGATTTTCTTCCTAAATGCCAATCCTGCACACTCTTGAAATTCATGCGTCCTATCAGGTCCTTTTTCTTCTGTGGGTCCTTTTTCTTCTATTGGGTTTTGTTTTCTTCATCCCTAAAATGAAGGAAATGAATCCAATTATGCCTTTGAGGGTTTCTTACTCTTACTTTCTAGGGTTCTTTTGGTTTTTCAGCATAACAGGGTAAGGTACCAAAAGCTAGCTGGTGTTGGAACGTTGTATGGGTGAGCTTCTTGAGAGAGGTGGGTGTCAGCGAAGGACAGTCAAACATAGATGAGCTACGCACAACAGTCCCAGGTGGGAGGGTGTTGGTGTAAGCAGCAGAGATGAGGAGTGAGAACAGGACAAACCTACGGATGGTGCTTTTGTTTTTGACCTTGGACAAGTTGCTGTATTTTGACTTCTGAGCTTCAATGGCTTCTTGCTAAAATGGAGTGAGGAGTGGAAAATTATCCTTCAGTTGTAAAGGATCCCAAGTCTGTGGGGACATTCGGAGCATTAGCAAATGCCATGGAGAGGGGGTGCCTCACACAAGAGCCCAGATGCCCTTTACAATGCTGCGAAGGTGACCTTGGTCATGACTGCAGTCTCTGGGGCCTGAGGACCTCTCCATAGTGGCAGGACTTAAGGTGACTGGGAGGGCAGCCTCTGGGCTCAGAATGCCCCAGCTGCGCCACTTAGCACTGGGATGTTGCTGGGAGAGCTTGGAACCTATCCATACCTCATTTCCATCATTTGCAAAATAGTGGTAATAATAAGACTCCCCTCCTGGGGTTGTAGAGAGGATTAAAGGGAAACAAATGATACAAAGTGGAGAATTTGACACAGTGCCTGGCATATGGTGCATGTTTAATAAATAGTTATAATAGCCTTTGATATACTTCCTTTCTTACACCTGGAGGGCATCAGCACACTTTTTTTGGTCAAACTCAGACTTGTTTCTACCAAACAAAAACAATAACCCTGAGCTGAATTTGTAGAAATAGAAAAGCCCTTACCCTCACTTAGTCTGTCCTGAAGTCTCATGAATCATTAACTCCTACAGTTTGTTATGCTGGTCCTTAAAACCTCTTTTTCCTTCATCCCTCCAAATACCACCTCTGCGCTGAGCAAATCTCATGGCCAAATGCAGCAAAATGATTCCTTTTCTTTTTTCATAAGAACAGCTTTGAAGCAGAAATATTACTCTGTTAGAGCTTAGAATTTGTGAGTGTAGATCACTTCCACAGCTAGGTGGGTGAGTCCAAAAAGATAAGGGTGTTAGGAGGTGCACTTCCAAGTTGGAAATATCCTCAGGTTAATTGGAAGCCGCTTGTTAATAGCATACTATTTTTCCACTCTCAGGCACATTATTATTGCCAACTTGATGTCTTAAAATCAAACTCCTGATTTAAAAATGGGAGAAGGAATTAAATGTTAATACTTCTAAATCACCCCCCAAATAAATAAGCAGATGGAATACATTTGGTCATCTTTGTGGAAGATGAAAGACTTTCTGAGAAAGGGAGCAGGAACAAGAGACTTGAACTAGGAAACTGCTTCTGTAGTGAGGATAGTCAGGTTGCCGTGGCTAGGAGTGGACCACTGGGTGGGTGTCCAAGGTCACCACCCTCGGGGAGCTGGCAATTTTAGAAAATCATCTAAAATGCCCTCTGAAAGGATGTCAGAAGAACCCTTTGTGAACAAGTTGTAATGGACCTGTTTAATTTTCTGTTTCTCAGACTGGCGCCTGCGCGGCCTCTGGAGGTTACAGTGCTGTGCCCGGCAGGCACGTGAGGTTGTAGAACCACATGCCACATCCCGTTGTACCTGGTCTTGGCTTGTCCTCCTCCTTTAGAGACTAAAACTAACAGGGATGGAATTTGGAGGCTGTTTGCGAGTGTAGCGATTAGAGACTCAGAACTTGCGGTTAGGTAAAACTTCCTCACTCCTGGCTCTGGCACTTAGGAAATCAAACAAGTGACCTAACCTCTCTAAAACCATGTGGGGAAGAAGACCTACTTTACCAGGTTCTAATGGAGACTAAATGAAGGGTGTCTAGCTCTTAGCACAAGGCCTGGCACGTACCTGTACTTGGTAGTGGTGACTGTTACAGCTCTGGGTAAGAACAAAGTTAATTTGATTGTAAGCAGCAGCAATTGATTTAGTCTAGGTCAACTAAAGAAAGTTTATTGCAAAAACACAATAAACAATGTAAAAGCCAAGCAAAGAAGGAAAGTCTAGCTGGTTTCACAATAGCCAAAGTGGGAAGTCTAGGACCAAGGACTCCTCCATTCTGCTTTTGTGTCTTTATTGCGTTTTATCTGTTAGCACACTTTCCTGCTGCTTAGGATATTTTCTTGGAAAAGTTTGCGAGAGTTTGACTGTGCTTCCTACACTGTGGATACAGAGAATCGTGCACTGCTAGAGGCCGCCAGCCTCAGATATCATCTAGCCCATGGATGGCAATGACACAGCACAGGGTTCTTCTCATCCCCCTGTGCCCATGGCAGACATCACCAATCAATCTTGACAGTCTTTTTTGCTGAATTCAAGGCTGGCTTCATACTCCCTTTCAGCACTGAATTTTCAGGCACTTCAGACAGCCACTACGAAATGAATGGGAAGGGCTCTTGAGATAAAACTGATCTTCCATTCTTTATCAGTTGCTTTGTTATAGATGAAGAATTGAGGTTCAGAGAGGAAATGTAAGTAGCAAAGTCACAAGCTGAGCTAGAATTAAATCAAGCTTTGTTTAGGGGCAAAACTATCCTACAAGGGAACTGAAACACAAGGAAGTACCAAGGCAGCAGGAGTACTTCCTGAATAATTCTAGGAAGGCATTCTAGCAGGCCTGGGACGACTTGGGTGGATAGAGAGAAAGGAGAGGAGCACTCATGTGATTATACACATTTTCAAAGTTGGGGGAGACCGGGACCCTGATCTTTGGAGTTAGATTCTTCTATAAGCTGCTGAGGTGAAAAGTCAATGAAGCTTCCCTCTTGTCCCGGTATTTGCCAAAGGAGTCATCTCTAACACATTTGCTTCTGCTCCCCTGCAAGGAGGAAGGCAATGGTCTATTGATGATCATCCTGATAACAATTGACTTGGTTTCTTACCATTGATTAAGCTAATTACAGTGACATTGCAGTTTAAAACAATGGTCTTCTTTTTCTTAAAACCATTTTTGGTTACAAGCAGAGACAACACTGAGAAGAAAGCTACATCTGTGTTGGGTGGATCCCCTCAGGAAAAGGCACATGTACCTCCTTCTTCTCTTTTCTTAGGACCAAAGTTAAAGGTGTTATTTTAAAAGTTCGTGTATTTTAAAAATTCTTCTCTATTACAGGTCTTCTGGAAGAGCCCTTGGGATTTTGAAGACAATTTCTTCTGGAAGAGTCCTTGGGATTTTGAATACAATTTCTGCTCTGGGTTGGACACTTAAATGAGAATGGTTTTGGAGTAAAGTCAATTTGTGTTCCAGCCCAACTAGCTGTGTGACTCTGAGAAGGTTACTGCCTCAGTTCCTCCCTCGGTACAGTGTGGATGGTTTGAGCACTGGCCTTACATGGCTGTTTGTGGATTCAGTGGAACGATATGTGGAATACTTAGTAAAGTGCCCGACACAGAGAAGACCCTCAGTAAATTATAGCTGCTAGTTTTTTATAATTAATTTTTAATTAGACTGTTATCTTGACTCTAGAATTCTGTGATTTCCTATGCCAAAATTCTTGATGAATATCATAGAGATTTCTGAGAAGCAACATTAAGTATCTTTCTGGTTTTCTCTCTCTCTTTTTTTTTATGCTGGGCCTTGAGCCCAGGGCCTTCTTCCCGCTAAGCATGTACTCTACCACTGGGCTATGACCCCAGCTCTGCATTTTTCATTTTTACTGCGCTATTTCTTCATTTCTGAAAAGTGGATGGTGGAATTTAGTATGCATGCCTTGGGCATCAGAGGAAGGAAGGAATTTGAAAGTGGGACATTTCAAAACCAGGTAGCTCTAGCTCAACTTTTCACTTCTGCAGATAGAGACTAAAGTCTGGAGAAGCTAAATGACTTGCTGAAAGTCACACAGCCATTTGTTCAGAGAGAAAAAGAAGGAATCAAGTGCGAAGTCAAGGGCTGCCTGCATTTGAAAAGAAATATATTTTTTTCTGCTTAGTTGTTGGTTTATGTCCTCAGTGTAGGAAAGAGGATCGGAGAGACCCGGATTCAGATCCAGATGGTCTCTTAATAGCTGCATGACCTTGCAGCTATGTCTGAGCCTCAGTTCTTTTATTGGCAAACAAGATTAATGAAGATACAGCCTCATAAATTTGTCAACTAAATGCCAGAATACATGTGACATGGCCTAGGCAGTGCCTGATACGCAGTACTCAACAGATATCAGCAATGATAATGACAGTGACATTGATAGCATTTAGAAAACAAGATCTGAGTGGGTAGAAGAAAATCAGGCAGTAGGTCCAAGAGGAAGTTGCTACTGGGAGCCCCTCTCTTGTTTCCCTCTTTGGTGTGTGTTCGTAGAATGTAGGTTTCGCAGAAAATGCCGATGCACGTCTTCCGTCGGGTGTGCTGCTTCTGCTGTGCCTGGGTTGGAGGTGGGAGACAGGCTGACAGATGAGGCTGGGCTGGGGTGTCTGTGTTTGCAATTCTGGAATTGCAGCCAGGCAGGCCGTGTTGGAACGGAGCACTGAGTATGTGGGATGAGGGTGGGGGAAGGGGAATTGCTGAAAACCAGAGCTTAATCCACTGGACTTTCACTTGGGCCATTTGTATCTCCTCTGTGAATCTCTGTTCCCTACTCTGTGAAAAGGTTGATCACATAATTAATCTGTGCATTGCCAACTTGGTTAGGTATATCCTGGCCACTGGGATAGGTATGGGGATCCAGGGGACATCTGGGTTTCTCTTAATGTCCAGTGGAATAGTCTCTACTGTGCTCACCATGGGGGGATTCTGACAGGACCAGAGACATGACCCTCACAAAAATACAAAGGATTAGCATTTAAAATTATAATTACAAATTTAATTATACATTCAAATTTTGCCCTAAGGGGAACAACACTACCACAAGAAAAAAAGATTATCCTGGCATACAATAGACACCTAACCAGTACTTATTAGATAGATGAGAAAGTGTGAGAGGCCCAAGTGCTGAATGTGCAAGTATTTAAGAACAGCTCTTTGTTTTCTGCAGGTATCAAGATTGCGCCCCCTAGGAGAGAGGAACAGTGAAGCAGGAAAGAGGTTACAGAAGCTATTAGAAGTGGCAAGATGCCCAAGATAAATTTCACCTTCTTCACCTGCTTGTTCAGGGCATGTCAGACCCAGTGAAGTACATATCATTTTCCAATTTCACAGACCATCATTCTTCCCTTTTTCTTTTCCTCTCTGGCTTTCCATTCTTCTGTGTTCAGTAAGACCCTTCTGGCACTTGCTCTTATGGGAACATTGGCTGTTAGTCAAATCCTTCTTCCCTTCAGGGAAACAAAAGCAAATCAATATATGATATTAAACAACCTGGAAGACTCCAGTGATTTAACACTTCCCATAAATGTCAGCCAGCCCTGCAGCTGGGGATGGTTTCACTCTTCACATCTCTCATTCCCCGTCTCTTCTCTCAGCTGCCTGCTGATGCCGTCCTTGGAGTGGCTCAGAGAGGCAAGGACAAAAGAAGCTTAATACCAAGAGGTCCTCATCCCTGAAGGTATTAAAAGAGAGGCCCGATGCCCTTCTTGTGTGGGACAGTGGGTCATTTAGGATTCTTTCAACTGTAACGACCCATCTCAAGTAAGTGAAAGAGAAACTTTACTGATGAAGGGCATTTAAAGTCCAAGGATAGGGATGATTGGAGGGCAAGTTTGATACCACAGTTTAAGTGATGCTGCTGGGAACCCCTTTATATTTCTCTGTATCTCTTGTTCCACTTTCTCCTATCTAAGCTTGCTTTTGGGCTCCAAGATGAGAGCAGAAACTCAAGACCTGTCATCTTCTCAATTCCATACCCAGCAGAGAAGAGCATTGAACTCTACTGTAGTTACCCCAGCGAAAGGCAGTTTCTGTCATTGGCTCTGCTTGGGCCTGGTCCAGCTCTGAGCCAGTCACAATGTCAAGGGGAAATAGGATGGTCTGATTAGGTCTAAGTTAGGAGTAGAACTCTCTCTAAAGCTTACTGGCTAAGGCCAGGGGAGAGTATAACTTTGAGAGTGGAAATCATGGTGTATGGCCCAGAGGAATCAGGAACAGATAAAGATCATCACAAGCCACAGATGGCCGTGACCCTTCCACCACTTTCTAGGGTCTGTGTTTAAGGCGGATCATTTAGCGAAGATGAAGTCGTACTGTGTGTACTCGTCATTGATAAAATCTAGGATGCGGGAACCTCAGAACCTGGTGGTCACATGTAAGCTCAGAAGAGAGAAAAGCCTTGTCCAGGCTCTCTCAGCATGTGAGGGCAGGGCTACAGTGAGAATGCAACCAGCCTGGGTGTCTCTCCTCTCAGCCTGCCTCTGGAAAAGCCGTTCATTTGGTGAGTCCTGGTGCAATGGGAGATGCTGCTTGTATTGTGAAGTGGGTGATTAATTGAACACTGGATCCACAGCAAGGATCCACAGCAATTGCAGCCTTCTAGCACCTGCTGTTTGAAAGCCAGGGGAGGTGGTGAAAGGAAAAGGTGGGAGAGAAGTGGCATCATTTCAAGGGGAGGAGCATAGGTAATTCTTTTTTCCTTCTTATCTGTTTACTGCATCTGCCCACCCCGCTCAGAGACGGCCTTATGCAGTGTAGGATAGGGCAGAGAAAAAACAACGGGTTTAGGGATTGGAGTCCTGAGTCTTCATCTGTGCTCTGCTCTGTGAGTTGAGGCAACGCTGGCTCTCTCTCCCTCTGGGCCTCTCTTTCCCCATTTGGTAACACGGGGCAGTTGGATGTCATAACTCATTCATTTTTCTTGTTCCATTTGGAAGTGTCTCCATGAGCAGAACCCAAGACTCAGGGCCTGTAAGGATGACTTCAGGGAGTGTCGCTGTGACTAGAAGGCCTGGGCTGGGTGTTACTCTGTTTTGCAGTGCTCTTGGTTCCTATATTCTCTCTGAGTAGATTTGCAGGGAGTTCCACAGATAGGACTCAGAGTCCGAAAGTAGTAGTTTTTAGCAAGCATGTTTATGGAGGGACAAACACAGTACACTTTAAAGAAGGCTAACTTTCATAAGGAGGGATAGAATATCCTCAGAAAAGGGAGTGTGCGCCAGTGCCCAGAGATAGAAACCACAGCAAGTTCCAGACTTGGTTTTTCTTTTATTTTTCTAGAACTTGAGGCGTGGTCAGATTGGTAAATAATGGGGCTTCTTTCCAGTCAACAGTGAGTCTCCACTCTTACATCAGGAGGGGCAGTTTTTGAACTTATGGGCCTAGTTGGAACCAGCATGGTGGCTAAAGATCGTGGGGGTGGGGCCAAAATCATAATGCAAATGCATGTAAATGAGTCATAATTGGGTCAACAGGGTCACCACAGTTTAACTTTGGGTTTATTAAACTGTGTGGCCTCAAAAAGTGTAAGACTGCGTAGGAAGTTGAATTTGCAATGGGGCATGAAGTACTCTTCTCGGGAAGCTGGTGATCTCATATTTAGGAAAAATTGACCATGGTTTTTCTTAAAATTGTCTCTTAGAGCCCTGTTGCCAGTTTCCTAGAAATAGCTCATTTTTGGCTACCTTCTCTATTGTCACCTCCCCTTGGAGGTGTACATGGCAAACTCTGAATCTGTGGCACTTAGTAGGTAATAAATATTTGTAGAATGAATGAATGTGATTTGAGCAGATCTCTAGCAGGACCTAATAAGAAGCCACCCACTATTCTTTATTTTATTTTTATTTTTTTTGCAATGCTGGGGATCAAATTCAGGGCCCTACATGCTACTCAAGTATTCTACCACTGGCCACATTCTCAGCCCTCCAACGACCATGTTAGTATTTAGGTCTTTTTTTAAACTTTATTTCATTATTAGTACATATTTATCATACATATTGACCACATTCATCATAGGGAATTTATACCTATACACAGTACATCTTTTTTTTTTTTTTTTTTTTTTTTGATGGGTACCGGGGGTTGAACTCAGGACCTCACGCACCAGCAGGCGCCTGTGCCACTGAGAGATATCACTGACCCTTTTTTCGTATGTGGGTTCCGGGAGTCGAACTCAGGACCTCATGCTTGCCAGGCAGGCGCTTATGCCGCTGAGCTGTCTCACCGGCCCCTACACAGTACATCTTGATTCTTCCTTTTCCTCCCATTCTCCTTCCCTCTCTTCAACCCATCTTCCCCTCCCCATTTACAAAAACTTTGTTTTCATTTTTTCCTTGTATTCTCTTTTTTCTTTTTCTCTTCCTCTCACTTCCCTGTTCCCCTTCTCATTTGAACATCTTCTTCCTATTTTCCAATATCTATCCTCTACTATGCTCCTTATTTTCGCTTTGGGTTTCTCATACAAGAGAAACAATGCGGTATTTAAACTTTTGTGTGTGTGTGATTCATTTCACTTAAGATTATGGTGTTGAGGTGCATCCATTTTCCTACAAAGAAATCAAGTTTACCCTTCTTTGTGGCAGAGTAGTACTCCATTGTATATAGATACCACATTTTCTTTATCCATTCATCTGTTGATGGGCATATGGGCTCTTTCCAAGATTTAGCTATTACAAAACATGCTGCTATAAACAAGGTGCGGTAGTCAGGGTTTACAAGGGAATAGATTAAATACAGGACACATAATTTATAGGATTATTTTATAATAGTCACCCAAAGAGTCAAATACAAGAGTGTGGGAGATCTGTCCACACATTAAAGACCCAAAGAATCCGGCTGAGGGCCTGGATTCCACAGCAATGTTCTGCACAAGTCCAGCTGAAGACCTAGAGCCCATGGCAATGTCCTTCATGAATCCAACAGGAGGCCTAGAGCCCACAACAATGTCTCACGCAAGTCTGTATCAAGGATCTGCACTGGGAAGGCCCAGAGGTCAGTGGTGGAAGCTAGAAAGTCTGCACCAGTGGGATGAAGGATCTGTGCCAGCAGGCTGAGGGAACTGCACTGGAGCCAGGAAGCGCTGACTCTCAAGGTAAGGACTAGAGCTTCCCCCAAAAGAACCGCAGCCATCCTCAGTGACAGTAAGGACCCGAGCTCCTCCTACCATGAGAACAGCTGAGTTTATATCAGGAAAAGCAGTGTGACAAGCTTCTCCAGGAAAATCAACAGCACACAGTCTTCCCCTCCAGTTCTCTTTTTATGATGTTGGCGACAATTTTCAGGTGGGCCTTCCATGCCTAGCACCACGCTGACTCAGTTTAACTGGGTGTTACAAGTTGACCATTAGTTAATCCACCACACATGGGTATGCATATATCACTGTGGTATGATACTTTTAACTTTTGGGAAGATACCTAGAAGGGGCATAACTGGGTCAAATACAACCTCTAGTTTTAGTTTTTTGAAGAATCTCCATACTAATTTCCATACTGGTTGTACCAGTTTACATTCCCACCAGCAAAAGAGAAGTGTTCCTTTTTCCGACAGCCTTGCCAGCATTTGTTATTGGTTGATTTCTTGATAGCCATTAGTTTTGGAGAGAGGTGGAATCTCAGTGTTGTTTTAATTTGCATTTCTTGAATGACCAATGATGTTGAACCTTTTTTCATATGTTTGTTCGCTGTGTGTACTTCTTTACCTGAGAACTGTCTATTCATTTCAGACACCCATTGTTGCACTGGGTCTTTGAATTTGAGGTGTTGGATTTTTTTTTGAGCTCTTTATTATAGACTTTAGTCCTTTGTCTAAGAAATACCTTGTAAAATTAATTTCTTCTTTAATTTCATCTGTGACTTATTGGTTGTTCAGGAGGATGTTATTTAATTTTCATGTGTTCATGAAAATTTTGTGGTTTCTTTTGCCATTGATTTCCAATTTCATTGCACTATGACTCGATAATATGCGTGGGATAATTTCAATTCATTTGTATTTACTTAAGCATGTTCTGTGAGCTAGTGTGTGGTCTATTTTGGAGGAAGTCCTATGTACAGCTGAGAGGAATGTGTATTCTGTTGTTGTGGGGTGGAACACTCTCTGGATATCTACTGAGTCCATTTGTTCAAAGGTTTGGTTCAGCTCTGATATTTCTTTGTTGAGTTTTTTGTCTAATTGATCTGTCTATTTGTGACAGTGGTGTATGACAGTCCTCCATTACAATTGTATTAGAGTTTATTTGATTTTTCACATCTATTAGTGTTTGTTTTATATAGTTGGGTGTGCTGGTATTAGGTGCATATATATTTATGATTGTTATCTCTTCCTCTTGGAGTTTTCCCTTAACAAGTATGTAGTAACCTTCTTTGTCTCTCTTGATCAGTCTTGTCTTGAAATCCACTTTGTCAGCAAATAGAATGGCTACCCCTGCTTTTTTATCCAGATTCCTGTAGCATGGAGTATTTTTCATTCTTTGATTTTCAGTGTATGAATTTCTTCTCGAGTTAAATGTGTTTTTGTGTGCAGTGTATTGTTGGATATTGTTTCTTGATCCATTCTGCCAATCTGTTTCTTTTAATTGGTGAGTTGAGACCATTTACATTGATGGTTATAACTGATATATATATATATATATTTGACTTATCCTTGTGATATTATTTTGCTGTTGTTAGTTCCCTTTCTTTCCTCTCTGTTTATTGCTTGCTTTGCCTGGTGGATTCATTCTTTTTTCTGTTTTTTTTTTTTTTTTTTGTTACCAGGAATCAAACTCACGACTTCGCACTTGCCCGGCAGGTGCTGTGTCTCTGAGTTATATCCCTGGCTGGTGGATTCATTCTATTGGGGTTCATGGAACTGTTGTCTTCATTTTCTCTTTCTAGAATATCTTTGAGAACTTTTTGGAATTCTGGTTTGGTGGTCATGAGTTTCTTCAGGTGTTCTTTATGACCTGAAATATATAAGAAGAAATAAGAAGTATCTTATTTCTCCATTAATTTTGAAAGATTGTTTTGTGTGGTGCATCAATCTGTGTTGTAGGTTGTTTTCTTTTTGGGCTTGAAATACTTTACTCTAAGCTCTCCTTGACTTAAGCATTTGCATTGAGAAGTCTGCTGTGATTCTGATGGGCTTTCCTTTTTAGGCGATTTATTTCTTTTCTCTAATAGCTTTTAATATTCTGTTCTTGTGCTGAATTTCTGGCATCTTGACTATTATGTACTTTGGTATAGTTTTTTCTGATTGTGGATAATTGGCTTTCTGTGTGCCTCACTTATCTTTATGTCAAATTCTATTTCCATGCTTGGAAAGTTTTCTGCTATTCCTTCTCTGAACAGGTTTTTTTAATGTCCTTTTCACCCTCTTCCGATTTTTCATTGATTCCGATCAATCTTATGTTCTGATCAATCATCTAGCAGCTGTTGAATTGATTTTTCACAGTCACTCACTCTATTTAAGGAGTCTTTCTTTGGATGCTCTCTAACCACAAACCTGTCTTGTAGATCTGATATTCTGTCCTTGGTTGATTCTGCTGTGTGTACTTTAAGTAGAATTTTTAATGTCTTGGATATCTGTTTGGATCTGTTTCATGGAATCCATTTCTTTTTTATGTTGGAGATTCATAGTTTTCATGTTTTTCTGAAGCTCCTCTAATTTTTTTATCTGTATCTACTCTAGATTCACTAACCATGTCCTTAATTATGATCATCATTGCTTTAGTTATCTGAGAAATTATTTCTGATTTGTTTTTTTCTAAAGCCTCATTCATCTGCTTTTTTTTTTTTTTGTGGGTACCGGGGGGTCGACCTCAGGACCTCGCGCGCCAACAGGCACCCGTGCCGCTGAGCGATATCACCGGCCCCTTTTTCGTATGTGGGATCTGGGAGTTGAACTCGGGCCCTCATGCTTGCAAGGCAGGCGCTTATGCCGCTGAGCCATCTCACCGGCCCCCTCATTCATCTGCTTTGTTACTTCTGCTGCTACCATTTCAGAAAGTTCAGGTGAGTGGCTTTTGATATTTTCCACCTCACTGCCCCCTAGATTTGCCTTGGGCAAACTGGAGGTCTGGGGTTGCATTTTGCTTCCATTCTTCTCATTTTCTATTTTTAAAAAATTTGTTTTCTACGTTGATGCTTGTAAATTGCTTATGGCAGATAGCTTTATTACTAGTATTGAGACCTCCTTAGGAAATAACTACTTTTCAGAGATGTGTTCTAGATGTGGCTAGCTTTTGAGTCTGTCTCAAGATCTTACCTCTTCAATTTATTGGGGATGAGAAGTTGCTGCCTAATTGGCCTAGCACCCAGTTCTTTGGTGCTGGGCCTCAGACAATCTCAGTATTGGCGTACAAGGAAGAACAACTGATCACAACTATGTCACCTTGGCTAAAGTAGTGTAATCAGTAATAATAGAAGCATCATAAAAAATAATAGTAGCATCAAGCATAGTCTAGAAAATGACAAACTGTGGTAACTACTAATTTGCCATCTTTAACAATATGAACAAGATTTATAGTTATATAACAAAATCTAAGACAAACCGGAAAATTATATACAGTAAATATCTTCTCAATAGAGTGATTTTACCCTCACAGGAGAAAATTTAAATGGGATAAGAGGAAAAAAATAGAGAAATGGAAGAGGAGAAAGAGATTAGAAGTAAAGCTGAAGGACAAAAGATTACATGAGCTTTGGGAAACTGGTGAAGAAATCAGGAAGGAAAGAAGGAAGGATGAGAAAAATCAAGAACAAAGCAAAACAAATACCTAAACACAATGTTCATACTCATGAAAAAGCAAGAATAGTCAAGAAAAAAAAGCAAAGAAGGGCTGGTGAGATAGCTCAGCAGCATAAGCGCCTGCCTGGCAAGTGGAAGGTCCTGAGTTCGACTTCCGGAACCCACATATGAAAAAAAGGCCGGTGATATTGCTCAGCAGCACAGGCGCCTGCTGGCATGTGAGGTCCTGAGGTCGACCCCCCAGTACCCACAAAAAAAAAAAAAAAAAAAGCAAAGAAAGGCAAAAAAATCCACTTCAGGGTGTGTCTCTGCTGTCACTGGTAGGCAAAGGAAGCAGACACAGCCCAGGCTGGTGTTGGATGATCCCAGCAAGCCTGCAGCAGAATTAGGATGGGGTTGTGGATAATCCTAGGAAGCCTGCACTTTCAACTTCACTGAACTTCAGGCTGATTCTGGGTTTTGCTTTGAGGCTGGGACTCAAGTTGTTCAGCCCACAACACTCTGGGTCTTTCTTGTCAACTTGAACTTGGCTCCCTGACCCTGGATGTCTCCCATGGCTGTGCCTCACCCAGACACTGGGAGCCCCAAGATGAAGCCAACCCATGGCAGCTCTGAGTCCTGGGTTCAGCTGGCTCCTTTCCAAAATGGTGTATGGTCAATCGCCGTCTCCTGGGGACATTTAGATTGGAGTCACTCACTGGCTGCTGGAGCCCAAAGCATGTGCTGCTCCTTTGCACTGGTGAGTTTCTTTGTGGAGTCCCCTGGAGTCTCTCACAGTCACCGTGCCTCTGTAGTTTTGAGCCGCCTCTCTCACGCCAGAAGCTGCGAGTCAGGGAGAAAGTGCCATTTACCACCTCCCTCTTCTGTGTTGAGGTCTCTCTCTTTGCTGTCCTCATGAGCTTCAATTCTCCCTTCAGATCCTTCCTGGGTCCTGGTATCCACCTCTTTCCTTCTTCTCTTCCTCGATTTGCTATACTCCAGCATCTGGAGTCCGAATCTCAGAGAGGCTGATTTACTGCTGCTCACCACTCTACCATCTTCCTGGAAGTCTAGTTGATTGACTTTAAAGTGCTGGAAATAATTCTTTGAATGACAATAACATAAGTCATTTTTCTATTATTTTATTGATGGATATTTAGATTGCTTCTGAGTTTTTGTGGTAACCAGTGCACTGTGATAAACTTCCATGTAAGTACCTCCTAGTTACAGGTGTGTGAGTTTGTCTGTGACATCTGTCTAGGAATGGGGTCAGTGTAGTCACATCTTCAACCTTGTTAAATGGCGAGATATTTCTCTAGAATTTTGGTACAGATTTGTGGCCTTAAAGCAGTATGTAAGAATTCAATCTTGTGTGATATTGTCCAGTATCTTGGAATGCCCAGTCCTACTTCTTCATTAGATAACCAAAGTTTATACTACTACTCGAACACCACCAGTCTTCTTGACATAGAGTGTCTAAGAGGAGGGGACATGAAAGCAACAATCTTTGAGAACACTTAATTTGAGTTATATACAAATCTGTCTTTTGAGAACAAATATTATATAGACTTTGAAATATGATTTGGCTTGAATCCTGGTTCTGCTATTTATTATTTGTGTGGCTATTTGTAATCATGTTTGTCTCTGTATCTCAGTTCTTTCCTCTGTGAATTGGGTAAAATAGTAGTATTCACTTCCTGGCTTACTTGAAAGATGAGAGGAGTTAATACTCATACTAAGCAAAGTAAGTGGCTTGGTTCATGGTAAGGTGTCAATATATGATAGCGAATGCCATTATTACAGGTCACATTTCCAATCATTACATGTTTTTCATTCCTGAGAACTCCCTTTTCCGCTAAGAAACTCACATTTTGAAATTTTTTTTCTATGCTGTTAAGCAACATTTAATTCTTTACTTCATTTTTAGCTATGAAAGCCATATGTGACTGCTAACCAGCTTCTGAGTAGCAGAAGGGAACAGTGTTGTTACTCTGAGTTGATGATTCCAGCCCAAAACAAGGAAACATTGTTTCCTGTTAGCTAGTGTGACTTCATCCTATGCAAATGTGCAGGTTTTTAACATACTGCCTTTAACCAGCGATATCATACAACTACTCATGAAACCTCTAAGCTGTGACCCTGCTCTATCTCTCACACTCTATTTCACAGATGGAGAAGGGGGTCCAAAGAAGAGCAGGCAACTCTAATTGTTTCTTCATGGAGACTTGGTCACTTACGTGGTGGCCTGGTCTGATCTTAGTTCATAATTTTACTAATTGGAAGAGGGGTAACTGGTTCTATTACTGTATAATAAACTTCTCCAAAATTCGGGGGCTTAAAACAATTTATCATCTTCTTGCTTCTCTGACTGAGTGCATTCAGCTGGCTGGTTATTGTTGGGGCTGGCTCACACGGTTGCAGTCAGATGGTGGCTGGTGCTGCAGTCATCTGAAGGCTTGACTGGGCTGGACGTCGCTTCCCATGGCTGGCAGCTGGGCCTGGTGGTTGATCAGCATGGCTTCATATGGTCTCCCCATGTGATGTACATGTCAGCATGTTGGCTTGTTCTCAGATGGAGCATCTCAAGAGCAAGTCATCCAAGAGGAAGGAAGCAGAAGCTGCCAGGCCAGTTGAACACTGAGCCCAGAATGGACACAATTACCTTGGCTATATTCTATTGGTCTGTGTAGTCAGGCCACCAATATTCAAGGAGATAAAATAGATTCCACTTCTTGATAAGGGAGGGATGGGGGTGTAAAAATTGCAGTACAGAAGAGCATGTGTGAAGGGAGACGTTACAGCTGTCTTTGGGAAGCGGTAAAAACTTCCAACATAGCATCTTTTATTCCCTTCCTCCCAAGGATTTCCAAACATCTATGGTAACCTGCTGAGGGAACTAAATGAAATTTTGATCTTTCCTCCCCTATTCTTAGAGTTCTACGAGCAGGATGGAGAAATATCCAAGTTGAAAAAATCATGGAATATTAAATATTTTTTGTCAAAATACCTTACTGGAGCAATCATGTACATACTAATAAGAATGGAATTATTTTTTAAACTTGTTTTCGGGAAATGTTCATAATAAAACATCCTATACTTGAATTATTAAAAACAATGTTGAGTAAAGAATTGCTTAATTTAGTAAATAATTTTAAAGCAAGCCATTATTTTTTCCAAACTTGAATTTGCTGAAAGCACTCCAAGAATTTTATTACCAGCATGACTGCATAATGTAATTGTGTAATTAGTAATACATCTGACACTGTTGGAGAGATTTAGTTTTACTTAGGGCAAGAACAAAATGTAGTACTTATTATTTTTTGTAAGACTGCTTGAGGAACACTTCTCTGTTTTGGTTTTGTAAGAAATTTATTGTATGCCTGAAGTCACAGAGAAAAGAACCAACATTTATTGGTATTGGGTCTGTCTATAGAACATGTGGTTTGAAATTGGACTGACCGATGTTTGAATCCCAGTGCTGCCTCTTGCTGCACACATATGTGTGTGTATTTTAAAGCAAATTATATAATTGAAACTTCAAATTTTTTATCTATATGGTGAAATAATGTCTATTTCATGTGATTGTTTTGACTGTTAGATGGGATAATGTACACAAAAATCCTGGGACAGTGCTGGGTAGATAGGGGGCACTAGGCTAGGTTTGTTTGACTTCTTAATTTTGTTTGAGTGCTTGATTTGGTCAGTTTCAGATACATTTCAGGTGAGTTTCCTGGTTCCAAGCCAAGGTTGGTGAACGAGCTTTTCATGTAGATATGCCAAGGAAAGTGTCTGTCCAAGAAATTTGTAATTTATTCTACATGCATAGAATGCCTAGAATTAATAGTTATGAGCTACATCTGACACTGATGAATTTTTCTAGTATTATATGGTTTGAAGGTACAAATGTTAGTTTAGGAATTAGAAAGCAATCGCTTTAATCTGAGAGGGTGGCAATTTGGTGACATAAGCTTTTCTTTTGTCAGAGTCAGAGATTATAGTCCTAGCATGGTGGGAAGCACTCTAAAATGACCCTCACCTTTGCAAAATCTCCCTCTCTCTCCCTATCCTCCCCATCAAGTACTAGGGATTGAACCTAGAGCCTTTGCACTGAGTTACATCCCTAGACCTATTTATTTTTTGAGACAGAGTCTCATTAATTTGCTAAACTGTCTGGACTAGACTTGAACTTGTGTTCCTCCTTCCTCAGCTGCCCAGAGTGCTGGGATTATAGGCATGTGTCATGATGCCTGGTTTCCTTCCTTGAATGTGGATAAAGTATCATGGGGTACACTCCCATGATTATATGTGACAAAAGGAATAGGAATGTTATAGATATAATTAAGGTTCTTCATTAGTTAACTTTAAGTGACTGAAAGATGGGTTTCACCTATACTACCAGGCCTTTAAACCTGGATCTAGAGGTTAGAGATGAAGGAAGTGTGAGGAAGTTCCTGGTTGCCTGTTGCAGAGATGAAGTGACCATGTAGCAAGGACCAGAGGACTGTCTTTGGGTTGAGAGTAGCCTCTGGTCAACTGTCAGTACGAAACAGGGACCTTAATCCTACAATCAGAAGAAACTGAGTTCTGTACACAACATGTGAGCTTGAAGAACGGCCTCGAGCTCAGCCAACACCTTGATTTTAGTCCTGTGAGACCCTGAGCAGAGAGTCCAACCATGCCACATCCAGACCTCTGAGCTACAGAAACTAGGTCAGAATTAATGAGTTGTTTTAAGCCACCAAGTTTGTGGTGATTTGTTATACAGCAATAAAAATGTAATATGTCCAGTAATTCTCTTTGTGATGTCTTAAGTGGAATTATTTTCTCTCCGTAGTTGTCTGAGTTTTTGTCCTTGGGTAAGAGGGTTGTCCAGTTTAAACACAGGAGCTCTTATTAATTGTATATCAGTTATTTAGATTGTGGGGGCAGCTGAAAACTAGATTTTACACCTTTCTCCCGAGTCAGAAGATCTGCGAGTAAGACTGGGGGCTCCACTGTTAAAAGGTTTCCCAGGTGAATCGGATGTTCTGGTCCAAATAGTGATCTCTGTGGTTGCTCCAACTGTAGTGCTCACAGGCAAAGCTGACATGGAAGTCCTCTTTCCTTTGGGTATGGTAGAATCAACCAGGCACACACAGGACCCACTACGTGTAAGACATCGCACAAAGGCTTATCATGACCTACAATAACCTGGAAGGTGCAACTATTAGCCGAACTTCACTGCAGTTTAATATTGTAGAGCATAAGAGGTAGAACCGGAGTTTGCACTCTATGTTCTGTTATTCCCAGTTTGGGGCTCTTACCCACTACGTGCATCACTGCTGTGAAACAGAGTGTCTAGTCTTTTCGGTATCTACCGCACCGAACACCTCGTGTGACACATTCCGGATGAATAGCACACACATGTAGGTGATTAATGTCTTCTATGGGCCCAGTGCAGGGCAGTTTTTGTGACAATGGGGAAAGAGAAAGAGGAGGCTGGCAATGGCTTTGCCAGTGGCAAGGCTCTCCAGCCACTGCGGCCTCATTATGCCACTTCTTGCCTTATTTTCTTTCTGTACAGTCATTCCTTTAATGGGACGAGCTGACAGCAGCCATTCCACACTATGGGATCCTGTTTCTCTGCCAGTAGCTCACTAGGGTAAAATTCTGGGAACTAAAAACTTGGAATGGGAAGATTCTCATCATCATAGCACCTGGAATCAGGTCCACATAATGGCCACACTCTGGTAAGACCCACACCCCTCCCTGCAGCCCAGGCCTCCAGAGCCAGCCTGCCTCTTGTCTTTCTGAATACTCTAGTGTTTTCCGTTAAGTTCCCTCTGTGGCTTAAGACAGCCAAAGTCAGATTGCTGGTAGTCAAAAGAACCTCTGCTACCAGAGGACTAGAGATCAGCAAGGCTAAAAGGGCCCTGGGTTGTCATCTGCTGCATTGTGTGGTGTGACTGATCAAGAGTGAGTCCCTTCTTTACAGGGATCCTTCATGCCCTTCAGACTGGACCATTCTCCTAGACTCACTCCTGCCCTATTGCTCTTCTCCTACCCCTCCAAAGTGGACTCACTTTGAAGAGACTATACAAGCCCCATATTTTCCACATAAAGGGCTTAAAAATTTGTTATAATATTTTCTCCACCTTTAACTTTTACTAGTTACAATACAAGGGTGTTCTTTTTTTATTTTATGTACAGCGGTGTTCTTAAGAGAAGTCCGTATCTGCTGTTGCACAGTCCAACTTACTGGCTGCATCCTAATAGCTCACATTTTTGTATTAACATTTAGAAACCAAACTTACTAATCTATGTTAAGTGCTCCATGAAATTTGGCTTGTTAATTTAATTCTCTAAAGAGTTCATTGAAGAGTCATTGCTATGATTTTGTGTTTCACAGATAAAAGCATTGAAGGTTCAAATGTAGATGAATAAAGTTATATTCCAGAACTGTCCATGTCCAAGTAGTGATAGCAGGGCTACCTTGTGAAGCATCTTTATTTCCCTTCCTACCACCATCTTTGTGATGTTTATTTTGGGTATTTTTAAAAAATAAAGAACAGGGCTCAGGGTAATGTGAGCCATAAAAAAGTTAGACACAAAGGGAAGACGTTTATCTGGTTGGGCTGAAGACTTAGGGAAGACTCTGGAGTCATAGCATTGGACAGGGTAGCAGATTATGTTTTTCAAAGAAGGCTTCAACAATACATCCCATCCCACATGCTCATCTAGAAGTTTTAAAAATTGCTCTTCTAGAATCTTCAAAGCATCTTAACCTTTCATCAAGTGTGGTGTCTCCTCCTCCTTGAACCTTTGTGGATTTTCTCCACTGCCTGGACAACAGAATAGTGAAGAAGTGATGCAAAATGACTTCTAAGGCTAAATCATAAAAATACCATGCTATCCTGAAATGCTCATTCTTTTTTTTTTTTTTTTTTTGTGGGTACCAGGGGGACGACCTCAGGACCTCGCGCGCCAACAGGCACCCGTGCCGCTGAGCGATATCACCGGCCCCTTTTTCGTATGTGGGTTCCGGGAGTCGAACTCGGGCCCTCGTGCTTGCAAGACAGGCGCTTACGCTGCTGAGCCATCTCACTGGCCGAAATGCTCATTCTTATAACCCACTCATCATGTTGTGAGGAAACCTAACCAACACCTGGAGAGGAATTGAGACCCACATCCTTGGATGAACTCCTAACCAATAGCTACCACCAAGTTTTTAGCAACCTGAGTGGGCATCTTGAAAGTAGATCCCCTACTGCCCAAATAAGCTACCCCAATGGATGCTTCACGGCGAATAGGTGAGCCAGCCCCATCCCCCACAGGTCCTAGTTAAATTATAGATTCATGAGCAAAATAACTGGCTGGTGTTTTAGATAACCAAGTTATGCTTTCTTAATCAGCAGTAGATTAATGATACAAAAAGGCTTTGAAAGATGGGTGTCTTTCCAAACAAGGTTCTAAGGTCCATATGCTGCTCATTGGTAGCCAGTAGTAGCAGTAATAAAAATAAATATAATAGTATAAATGGTTCCATTTATCATATTTGATTCTAATGATGATTAGTTGAGCTAGGTGCTATTACAGATAGTACAGATGCGGAAGGGGCTTAGAGAATTTGGGCTTTTCTTAAAGTCATCCAGCTTCCAAGGAGAACTTCTAGCCCTCCTCCAAATCTTGTTTTTGTAATGTTGCCAGGCTCTACCAGTTTCTTCCCGCTAGCCCAAACTCTACCAGAAGATTATCCCTTTATCCAGGCAGGGCTGGTCCCATCCATCATTCCTTTTTAAGGGAATCAGTAATTTTAATGAGATTCATAGAAAAAATGAGAATGATTGGTTCTTAGAGGACATCTTCCCAGAACTTGTCAGATGACTTTGTGTCTTGGACGAAGGGCAAAGACCTACCTGACATCATCCTGATGAGTCACGTTTATTTCCTCTTTGGGGAGTTTGTGAAAGCGGATCACATGCACCATCCCCTTTAGTGTCTGCCCCAACATGGGTGGCAAGAGAGTAGTCTATCGTCTTTACTTTACCCACGAAAAAAGCACAGCTTAGAGAAGTTCATGGATCATGAGGATCACACAGATTCAGAACCAAGACCTAAAGTTGGGTCTTCTATCTTCAAAAGCTGGGTCCCGTCTGCCGACCACCCTTGCTGTGTCCCCCAGTACACGAACAATCCGGGAAGGGGGATGATAGAAGACAGCACCTGCAAGAAGGAAGGCAGTGATCCGAACACCTAAGGAGAATTCTAAACAGCGGAGGGAAGAAAGCAAACATTAAAACCCCATGGATAGAAAGAAAAAAAAAAAAAGAAGGAAAAGAAATAAAGCCATTTGAAGTGCTCACTGAGTCGATGCACTGGGTAATTTAATAAGCTGTCTGTTCTGATCTGACTTGCTTCCCTGCTCTCGGCAGGGTGCCGTATGGAAGCTCCTACACAGTAATTATAAAGGATGATCTTTCCCCCTGTCTGGGATCTTCTCGGTGCGATTTGGGCAGCTCAGCTTCTTGCTGTTTTTCTTCGGAGGCAGAGTTTGGAGTGTGTGTGAGAGGGTACGCTTATGTGGGAACTTGTACACACGTCTGTGTTTGTGTATGTGTGTGAATGTATGTTTTTCAGGGGCAAAGAACAGAGGCTGAGGTTGGTCTTTAGAATTTCTTTTGCCCTTGTGGCCAACTTTCCTCCGGATGCTTCTTGGAATCTGGGCACGAGGGGGCCTTCCTACCTTTTACCTCATCTTATACTGTCGTCTTATACTGTCTGTGGCCTTAGGACTCAGCTTCCTGCTAAGTGTCAATAAACTTTTCGGACAAACAAATCTTTCCATAGCTAATATGGTTCTCACCCAATTAGGAAAATTCATGCACTCGACAAATAATTATTGAAAACCTGTAAGTGCCAGACACTGTTCTAAAAACATCTATATTGTCATGAGCGCATGCATGAATGTGTACACACACACACATACACACACACACACACACACACACACACACACACAAGGTACAAAACCTGTATTTCAGTAGAGAAGGTTTGTGGGAAGCAAAAAAAACAAATAAATATGAGAAGTTTATTATTATTATTACCACATGGAATTCATGTGGTAAATGGGAAAAATAATATGTATAATGGTATGTCATGTTTGGGTGGTCAGGGCTCAGCAATAAAGAGGTGACATTTAATCTAAGACCTGAATGATAAGGAGGAATCAGTCATGAGAAGGTTCAGGGGAGGCAAGTTCCAGGCAGGGAGAACAGGGAACTGAAGTCTTCTGTCGTATTTAAGGGAGATGACCATAAAGATCACAGGAACAACGGTCAGGATGAAGCTTAGAGCAGCAGAAACCAAGTAAGTCGGGACCTCAGAGGCCAGGGCCACCAGCTGGATGACATGGCCTCATACCGAGCTATGATATCCTGTCTTTGAATTTTAGAGTTTGACAGTGTTTTAGAGTACAGATGCGACTTGCCCAAGGTTCCAGGGCTGACTAGTGACAGCCGTGACAAGCACTGCTCTGACTTAAACTGTCTCCATTGTGTCTCTTAAAATTTGCATGCTTTCTGCAGGCTTTTGTGCTGAATGTATTGGGACGACTGCAGAGGTGTTGGATTTGGTGGTCTTTGGTGCCTTATAAATCTTATACTATAGACAAACAACTCATTGTGTACAAGGTAACCATGTCTAATCCCCAAATCCAAAACCTGAGATGTTCCATAATCTGAAACTTCTTGAGCACTGATATGACACTGCAGGGAGAAAATTCCATACTTGACCTCAGGTGATAGGTTACATTCAAGACACAGGCACACTAAAAATATTGTGTAAAATTACCCTCAGGGTATGTGTATAAAGCGCCCATGAAACATAAATGAATTTTATGTGTAGACTTGGGTCCCATCCTTAACATATCTCGTTATGTAGATGCAAATATTCTAAAATAAAAAAAATCTAAAGTACAAAACACTTCTGGTGTCAAGCATTTGGATAAGGGATACTAAAGCATTACTGCTTCTTAGAAGGCACTTATCCATAAGTGCCCCATAGGGCTGTCTTAGTGCCGGGAATCCTCGTCAGCTGGATGCGTTTGTCTCTGGGGACATAGTCTCTGGTGATGCTTCTTCCACTCACTGACTTTGTAAGCTGCAAGACGATTTGCTCTGAACATTATTTCTTCACGTGTCAAGAAGAAATATCTTTTCCTTGCTAACATCACACAGTTTTGGTATAAAGTAAACACAGTAATTCAGGTAAGAATGGGTGTAGGTTGATAACAATGTAGAGCCCAGTGTGTTGGAAACCATTACCAGCCTCACGCCATCTGTAGGCTGGGCCTCCACCAAAAGGACTTGAGTCACATGAGCTGTGCTAGGAGGGATCATTCTTTTTTATGCCAGATATGATGCCATTGTATAGCTATCCCTTTCATCTACTGACATACATTTCTGTTGTTTCCATATCCCAGCATTAATAATGCTGCTATGAACACGTTTTTGTGTAGACATGTTTTCAGTTCTCTTGGGCATAGAGCTAGCAGTGATGCTGATAAGTTACTCTATGTTCAGCATGTTAAGGAACTGCTAAACTGCTTTCCATCATTTTGCGCTCCAATCAGCAATGCATGAGACCTTTCATTACATGCTATGAACACTTACTATTGCCTGCCTTTTTAATTGTAGACATCCCAATGAGTGTGAGGTCGTATCCCTTTGTGGTGTTTATTTGTATTTCTGTAATGACTAAAAATGTTGAGCATCTTTTCTCATGCTTACTTGACATTTGCAGATCTTGTTTGGAAACATGTCTATTTAAATCTTTGGCCAATTATTAAACTGTCTCTTCATTTTTGAGCTATAAAAATCCTGTAAATATTCTGCATATGTCTCTTGTCATACATAAAATTTTAAAATGTTTTTTTCCTTTTGCTGGTTGTATTTTTCATTGTTGTGATTGTATACTTTGAAGCATAAAAATTTAAATTCTGATGAAGTTCAATTTACCTATTTTTTTGGTTAATTATCTTTTGTCCCTTTGATGACATATCTAGGAAGCCATGGTGACCCAGGGGTAAAAAAAACTTACTATTTTCACTTAAAAATTTTATAGTTTAGTTCTTACATATAGGTATATGTTTTTTGAGTTGTTGTCTTAGTTACTTTTGTTATGTGGCTCACAGTTTGTAGAGGTTTCATCTCATATTTGGCTGGCTCCAAGGGAAGGTGGCATGGCAGAGGGGCATCACAGAGGAGAAATAGTACATGGCAGGCAGAAGACAGAAGGCAGCAAGGCAGAAAGTGATAAGCGATGACCTACAAGTGATCCCTTAGGACAGGTAGCACTCACACCCAGGGTGGGGCACCCTTAAATCCTACCCAAAGCTATGCCAAACCAATCAGTGGACTAATTTAGTAATCACATACCCTTCAGTCCCATCATCACACACTCTAGATTTAGCCACCTCTAAAAAGTCCCACCTATGACAGCATGAGGCTTTGGGGGGACATCTAGACATAAGCCATAATAGTTGTTTTGTGTATGATGTGGTGCAGGGATCAAAATTTATTATTTTGCATGTAGATATCAGTGTTGTGTCATCATTTATGAAAAAGATTATTTTCTCCATTGAACAGTTTTGACATTCTTATTGAAAATCAATTGACCATAAGTGTGACTCTTTATTTCCAGACTTTCAATTGTATTCCATTGCTTGATATTCATATGTCTTTAAGTCAAATGCCACACAAACCTAATTACTGTAGTTTTGTAGTAGGTTTTGCAATTGGGAACTGTAACTCCTCCAGCTTTGTTTTTCTTTTTCAAGAACGTTTAGCTATTTTGGATCTCTTGTATTTCCATAAGAATTTTAGAATCAGCTTGTCAATTTCTATAAAACATTGCCTGCAAGTATTTTGATAGGGATTACATTGATTTTGTAAATTGAATTAGGGAATGTTGCCATCTTAACTATGTTGTTTTCTGGCCTAGGGACATGGAATGTCTTCTCATTTATTTAGATTTTGTATTTTGTTTAACAATATTTTGGCATTATTACTGTATAAATTTATTTCTAGATATAGTAGTTCTTTGTGTCCTTGGGTTAGACCATGGCTATTAACATATCATTTTGAAAAAAACCTTATCATTGTTGTGCTTATTGCCTACCTCTTCTTGTAGAAGGTTGTAATTCTGATCTTCTGATTTTCCCTGTGGTACATCTGGAGTCTGAAGCATGCCCATTTATTGAGAGCCTCACATATGAGCAGCATATGTGTTCAACCCCAGAACCTCAGCTCTATACCATAAGATGATAGCAGGGCTTGGGATTGAACTCTCATTTGTCTTTCTCTGAAGCCCAGGTTCTGAACACTGAGCCCTGAGATACCTCCTCAGACCCGGCACTGTGAGGTTTGCTTTACCCCAAGTGATGCAGGGTGGTTCAAATTCATATTTATGACCTAACCTGCAAGGTGATGACATTAGGAGGAGGAGTTTTGGCGAGGTGATTAGGTACCTAGGACTTCACCTTTATATAGATTAGTGCCCTTATGAAAAGAGACCCAGTAGAGATTCTCACCATTTCCTGATGTGCTGACACAGTGAGAATACAGCCATTTGTCTGTGAGAAAGCAGGCTTCACCAGACCCTGAATCTGCTAAACTTTGATCTTGGAATTTTTGGTATCTGGAACTATGATAAATAAATGCCTGTGGTTTATAATCCTTGTAGTCTAAGGTATTTTGTTGTAGCAGCTCGAATGCAGTAAGTTTAGTGGGTTTATTTTCAGATGTCTGTGACTGGCCCTCCGGGAAGCTGCCATGTCTCTGCTTTTGCACATCCACACCCTTCCCCAGGCAGTAGTGCTTGGTGACAGTGTTTCCAGGCATGGGAATGCTGACACTGGGGCAGGGTCTGACTCTTCTGCTACCATTTCCCTCCCCTAAGCAGTGAATGCAGCAATTTTTCTGTAGAAATGTGCCCTCCAGAGGCAGAGGAAGTGTGTGCGTGCATGTGTGTGTGTGTACTTGTGTATGTATACATAGGCATACATAGTGGGCATGTGGAGAGGGAGCGGACTGTTTGTACAAAGTCTCTGCAATGGGACCTGGCTTGTATTTGAGGGACAGAACAAGACCATCATGGAAGGGCCGCCTGGACTGAGATAAGCCTTGGGTAGGGGGTGGTACATTCATGAGCTCCAGGGCAGGGGAATACTGGACAGAGGTCATTTTTCTCCTCCTCTTTTCCCTTGCCTTCTTGGGTTCCTCTCTTCGCAATGGCTCTAGAATACTTCCATAGTGAGCAAGTAGGTTGTGGATCATATTTACAGACATCAGACCTAAAAAGCCATCCAACCACATCCTCTCCTTATACAAAAGAAAATAGAGGCCCAGAAGGGAAGAGTAACTTGACCAAAATTTCACAGGAAGTTGGTGGTAGAGCTGGACTCAACCTTGATGCTTATCTCTTGGACATGAAATTCCACCATTAGGAATTTTGTTTCATTTCTTTCTCTTGTCCTTTCCTTCCTTTACAAATATACTTTTTACAGAGTTGGTACACTTTCTACACATTACCCCTTGTAACTCTCTGTGAATAAGGTAGGTATCACAGTGGTACGGATTTGCAGCAAGAAAGCCAAGGCTCCTGCAAAGGAGAAGAGAAGCAGCTTTGCAGCCTCAGCCAGCGTGAAGCTTTCTATGATGCAGGCAGACAGATCCTCTGGAGGGACCGAGTTTTGTGACAATGGTTAGACTAGAGCATACTCATGCTTGATTGGCCCAGGAGAAGGAAGATCAGGAAGTAGTAGACTAAGAGCTATGGAACTACCCTGCCATTCACGCTGTTGTGTGGCTGGACAAACCTCTTGCCCTTTCTGGGTCTTGGTTAAAGGACTAGCCCAGGTAGTGTCTAAGGGCCTGGAAAAATCTCTGCCTGTAATCTCATCCATAGGAAGAAGACACAAAGACAACTTTGTCAAGGAACTCATGTAAGAGAGCTCCTTTCCAACTTGTTTTCATGTGCACTGATGAGGCAAGAAGTCCTAAAACTCAGACGGCAGCCATCAACCTTTTCTCAACTTCAAAGATCTCAGTTCAGGAGACTGCTGCTGATGTTTTAATAAATATGGTGGACGTGTGGGGAAGAAGGGAATTGAAAGCATGTGTTTGGGGATGATTCTCAAGAGGCTTGCTTTGGTCCTTTTGAATGGGGTTGGGACACTAATTAGATTTGAGACCTTAGGCAAGTCTCTGTCTCTCTTTGGGCCTCCATCTGTAATATGAGGCTAATGGGCTAGGTCAGTGGCTCTCAAACTGTGATTTCTGGACCAGCATGGCAACAACACCGGAACACTTGCCAGACTTGCAAATTTTGAGGCTTACCCTTGACCCTCTGAATCAGAAATGAGTGGGACAGAGGCCAGCAGCCTGTGTTTTAATAAGCCCCCCCCCCGTGAACATAATGTACCCTGAAGTCTGAAAAATATAGGACTAGATGATTTCTAAAGTCTTCTAGTGCCAAGTGCCCAGGACTATTGGGTAAAATTGGGCTGGTGTGGGATTCTGAGAGGGAGGGCTGGGAACTGGGGTGAAAGGGCCTTTCTTGGTTGTCTCCCTCCCATGTGAAACTGTTAATGCCTCCTCCTTATCCCTGTTTCCTCCCAGTGTCCTCTGATGACAGGAACTTATTAAGACAGGGGATTTTCCACAGGCCTGTTTCAGAGGTCCTGGGGAGGAGTTTTAATTGCCAGACTTCACACTGAGGGTGTTAACATTTATTAAAGCCAGCTCCTCGGATTGCCTTTTAACAAGGTGGCAACTGTGCACAAGAGATAACACTGAACCCAGCCCGGTGTGGACACAGAGGTGGCTTAAAATATTCAGGCCCAGGGAAAGGAGAGAGGCAGCCTGGTGCAGTGGGAATGGTGACAGAGCAGTGGTCTCTGCTTTCTGCATGGTGGCGGGTGGCTGGGCCAGCAGATGGTTTGGGCTTCGTGGGCTTTGGGGTGATTTCACTGAGGCTAGGCATGGGGGTGTAGAAGAAGGGAAAGGCTGGTACTGTCTTGGTCAGGAATGGAACTGCTACAGAGTTGTAAAGAAAGCCAAAGCTCTGATTGGGCCCCAGTCTTTTGCAGGACAGATTTGAAACTTACCAGTTTCACGGTTTGAAAGGAGGGATAGCTGGTGTACAATAAAGTATTGAATGGTGGAAAGTGGAAAACATACCCAAACACCTGGTTCTCAACTGAATTTGCTGAACTGCCCTTTGCTCCTGGCCTTTGCTTTCTGTCCTCTTCTCCTGTCGGGTCCCTCAGCACATCTGTGATTTTGTTTCTTCCTTCCATTGACCTGGAGGAGCTGCAGCTTCACCTGGTGTGTGTCACAGAGGTTTGAAAAGACATTCCTAACGAGAAAAACAAGAACAACACTGTTGGGAAACACCGTGCTCCATCCTTTCGACTGCTGTGAAGGACTCACCCCGCCCTACTACCATGTGCTCCTTCTCTGGATTTCCAGATCCCCCGCAACCAGGGAAAGGAAGCCTTGGCCCAACAGTTGTCCTTTCTCTCACCCAACATGGCACCTGTCGTTTCGTAGTGCAGAGTCTCCTTCTCAGGCTTCAGATTCAGCTTTCTTTCCTGTTAAGGCTTAGATGTGATTTGTCCCTCATGGGTGATGTGGTGGGAGCTTGGCCTGCAGTTTACTGGTGTTGAGAGGTGGTGTGGGGCATAAAGGGAAGTAATTAGGTTACTGAAGGCCCTGCCCTCAGAAGGAATTAAAATAGTTCTCATGAGACCCTGGTTAGTTCTCCCAGGAAAATTGTTATAAAAGTGAGCCTGATCCCTGAATTCTCTCTGGCTTCCTGTCTTTCCATGTGATATCTCCCTTTTGCATGTGCTGACACCATTGAGTTGCTATCCTTCATGGTGACTTCACCACAGCTGAGCAGAAGCCTGTGTCTTGCCCTTGGACCTCCAAGGTAAATAAACCTCTTTTTAAGCATAAAGTTCCCAGCCTCAGGTATTTCATTATAGTAACGGAAAACCGACTAATACATTTCCTTCCATTATTGTCATAGTTGCAGGCTTTTGTTGTAGGCACCATATAGGTCTTTCTGCTTTTGGTCCTGCCTTCTCAAATCCTTCTTCCCCACGAACAAAGTGATCTTGGCAAATGTCTCTTTAAGCAGGTTATTCCCTTGCTCAATGCTTCCTTTTTGCCATCAAGTCCAACTCCTTGGGTCAGGGATGTAGGACTCTTTACAAACTGAACTCACCTTTCCAGACTTACCATGTGCCCCTCACCCACTGTGTTCAGCCAAAACAAACTCCTTCTGGTTTCCCCAATACCTTTAAAGAATCAGCTCACATAACACTCTTTCTCTAGAGCAGTGATGGCGAATCTTAGAGAGACAAGTGCCAAAAGTGCAACCCAAAACCCACTTATTTATCACAAGTGCCAACGCTGCGATTAATCTTGCATACTGAGGTTTTAGTTTAGCAAAAACTACATACATTCACATCTTTTGTTTTAACAGAAAAACAAATAATATGCATGCCATAGGCTCACTACCACTGCTCTAGAGCCTTCCCCCACCCCCTCAGCAGAGTGAATTATTCCATCTTCCCATGCCTCTAGAAGAACTTGAATCCTTCAAGATTTCCATAACTGTCTTCTCTACAAGCCTGTTAATTCCTCAAGGGTACAGAGAATGTGGAGAATTCATTTTTATGTAGCAGGTATTTCATAACGCCTTTTTTTGAACTGCATTCTGCAGGGGTGTTCAAGGAATTCCTTTCATCTGTTCTCTACCCTTATTTTTAAAGTGCACTGGTATTTGCTTGGAGGTTAATGGTAAAAGTATAAGTAAGACTACTATGCTGATGAAATGCAGGAAGCAGCTGTGTGGGTACCGAGGGGGTGGTTTATAATGTGCCTCTTCTTAATTGCTGAGTGACCTTGGGCTGGTCACTTGGCATCTCTGGAATTTAGTTTCTCTCCATATACATTTGACAACTTGACAGCAGTGGGAACTTTCGGTGTCTTGGCACATGGGGATTGAGACCCAGTGGCAAGTTCTACCTTCATGTATCTCATGAATACAAATGAATATTAAATTGTTGAGCCTGTGCCAGGCACTGTACAAAGCCTAGGCTCCTTACCTAACCTGTCTTATGAAATTCTCCCAACAACTCAAGAGGTAGGTATCACGACTTCCACTTCCTGGATTCTCAGATACATGTAAGGTACTTACGCGAGGTCGCACTGAAGAGCCAGAATTCAAACCCAGGTGAGGAAGCGTCCAAGTGCCTAATGGGCTGCCTGGCCCTCCCCTTCAGTATGGAGGTCTCAGGGACTTCACATTTGCTGTTCCCTCTGTGGAAACACTCTTCCGTCTGCTCTCCATGGCTTTTATTCCTCATGGCCCCATTTAAACGTCACTTCCCCTGAAAGGTTTTCCTCATCCCCTGACCAAACTTTTCTTTCTTTCCCCAAGTTACACCTATCTCATCCTTCTGCTTCTTTCATAGCACTTCGAGTATTGGATATTTTCTTCACTTTAAAAAAATTTTATTTTCTTAGTGCATATGTGTAGTATATTATGTTCACATTTCTTGTGGAAAGTTGGTACACATCTTAATTTCTTTTTTCATCCCATTTCCCTTCCCACCCTCCCCCGTCCACTTATCTCTTGATCCCCTTGCTTTTTTATTTTTTGTTCTGTACACATTTGCAGTACATAATGTTTACAATCTTTGTGTGGGGCTGGTAGATGTACATAGTAGATCCCAATTCTTTTTTCTGTCCCCTATCCCTCCACTCCCTATCCATCCCTCCATCTCTTGGTCTCCTTTCCCTTTGAGAAAGATCTATCTCCCTCCTTCTTTCCTATTATCTATCTTTTGTTTTGCTTTTTACTTTTACTTCTCCTCTCTCAAATGTAGGAGCCCTGAGGGGAGGGGCTTTATTTGTTTTATGGACTCCAGTGTTTTTGCCCGGATCTTGCACATAGTGATGATAATTTGTGTGTGTGTGTGTGTGTGTGTGTGTGTATGTTTGTGCAACAACCAAATTATTGAGGGATGAAGAACAACTCTCATATGACTTTCCCAATTCCAGACTGGGAAATACTCAAACTCATCCTACAATCTTAACCCTTTAAGGCCCAAGTTTTCCCACATCTAGAATGAAGTAGACCAGGGATCACAAAATGTTTTCTAAATGGCCAGAGAATAAGTAATTTTAGGCACTGAAAAGAGTAATACAGTCTCAGCTGCAGTGACTCAACTCTGCCGTTGTATCACAAAAGCCACAAACAATATATTGACAGAAAAGCACCAGGGTGTACCAATAAAACTTTATTCACAGAAACAAGAGGCCAGCCTGTGGGCCATAGTTTACTGATCCCTGGACTGGAGGGCTGTTATTGCTTGCACATTGTGGTGGATTGACAACTGGTGGTCAACTTGTAACACCCAGCTGAACTGAATCAGCATAGTGCTGGGTGTGGAGGGCCCACCCGAGGATTGTTGCCAACAACATAAAAAGGAGAACTGGAGAGGAAGAGGTGGTGCTCTTGGTTCTCATTGAGGAGCTTGTCATGCTGGCTTTCCTGATAGGAACTTGGCTGTTCTCATTGTCGGAGGACCTCGGGACCTCATTGTCGCTGAGGATGGCTGTGGTACTTTTCGGGGGAGCTCTGGTCCTTACTTTGAGCGTCGCTTCCTGGCTCCGGTGCAGATCCCTCAGCCTGCTGGCACAGATCCTTCATCCCGCTGGCACAGGCTTTCTAGCTTCCACCACTGACCTTTGGGCCTTCCCGGTGCAGATCCGTGAAATAGACTTGCATGAGACATTGTTGTGGGCTCTGGGCCTCCTGGTGTACTCGTGGGGGCATTGCCATGGGCTCTAGGTCTTCAGCTGGACTCGTGGAGGACATTGCTGTGGAATCTAGGCCCTCAGCTGGATTCTTTGGGTCTTTAGTGTGTGGACAGATTTCCTGCACTCTTTTGTATATGACTCTTTGGGTGACTACTATAAAATAATCCTAGAAAATTATGTGTCCTATATTGTTTCCCTTGCAAACCCTGACTACAACAAAATTGGTACCAGGAGAGTCGGGTCATTGCTGTGATGTTGCCTGGCTTTGGGAATTAATTTGGAAAGGTTTTGAGAGACTGGCTTAGAGACAGCCCCTATATTCAGTAAACTATATTGGAGACTCTGGTCGGAGCCTGGAAAATCGGAGTACTGATGGAAATGCTGCCAATTAAGATGAGGCTCAGGAGGCTTCTATTGAGAAGGACCACATTGGCTGTTGGATCCCAGGTAGTATATTGTGCTTTGGCAGGAAGTTGTTCTGCATTTTGCTTGTGTTTAGAGGTATTACCTGGGTGGCAGAAAAATTTCAATGTAGTCTACTGTTGGGACGGTGGCATGGTTACTGTTGAGAACTTTTGGCCAGATGTATGTTTGAAATTAAGAGTGAAGAGCCAGCAAGGTGATTTGAAACATTTGGCCAGAGGGAAGGTTTCAGTGGAGCCGTGGATTGCAAGGATGACACAGAGGAGAACATGGTTGTTGAGAATAGGACAATGGAAAAATGAACTGAAGCCTTTCACCTGAAGGGAAGAGTGTATTTGAAATGCAGGAGATCCCTGTTTCTTAGTGTTGCCATTCCCTGTTGTTAAAAATTAATGGGAAGCAAGGATTGTGATTGTAATAGTTCTTTAATATGATTTTAATGTAGTTTTTAGGTATGTTTGTAATCAGGTTAATTAGTCAAAGTATTATGATTTTAACTTTGAATTTTGATCACCCTTTCAATATTTTGCTTTTGGTGCAGAAATGAGTGCAATAAGAATTGTATGTATGCAATTGTTATATTAATGTAAATCTGAATAGACCAAGACATGTTAACTTCTCACAAATCTGCCACTAGAGATTATGGTTTAAGGAAATGTGTGTGGTTATCAAGTTGACCAGGGGTGGATTGTGGTGGATTGATAACTGGTGGTCAACTTGTAACACCCTGCTGAACTGAATCAGTGTGGTGCTGGTGTGGAGGGCCCACCTGAGGACTGTTGCCAACAGCATAAAAAGGAGAACTGGAGAGGAAGAGGTGGTGCTCTTGGTTCTCCTCGAGGAGCTTGTAGCACTGGCTTTCCTGATAGGAACTTGGCTATTCTCGTTGTCAGAGGAGCTGGGGACTTGGTTGTCACTGAGGATGGCTGTGGAACTTTTTGGGGGAGCTCTGGTCCTTACCTTGAGCGTCGCTTCCTGGCTCTGGTGCAGATCCCTCAGCCTGCTGGCACAGGTCCTTCATCCCGCTGGCACAGACATTCTAGCTTCTACCACTGACCTTTGGGCCTTCCCGGTGCAGATCTGTGAAATAGATTTGTGTGAGACATTGCTGTGGGCTCTGGGCCTCCAGCTGGACTCGTGGGGGCATTGCCATGGGCTCTAGGTCTTCAGCTGGATTCGTGAAGGACATTGCTGTGGAATCCAGGCCCTCGGCTGGATTCTTTGGGTCTTTAGTGTGTGGACAGATTTCCTGCACTCTTTTGTATATGACTCTTTGGGTGACTACAAGACACATTTTAAATATCTTTAGGAGCTTCTTTTGGCTTGGATGTCTGGGTCTCAATAATGAAAATTTCCTTTCTGGTATCATGGATGTTTGGGACCCTCAAAGGGATAAACTATGTGAAAGGGAAAATAGACATCTTAATGCTATGGCATCGCAATGGTTATAAACATATAGAAAATTATGGAATTTGGTGACCACCTTTTAGAAAGCATCTAGACATTTCTTTCTTCAAGCCTCCCTCTTCTCTTTCCCTGAAGACATCTCTAATCTCAGCCCTCCTTGAACTTTCTGAAACCCTCCACACTGTTAGACACCCATCTCCTGCTCTGTTACATTGTCTTTCCTACCAACAAATGTGTATCTTCTTTCCCCACTGGACTGTAATCTTGACAGCAGAGAATCTTATTTCTTCCTTTTTCCCAACTGGCATCTCATATTGTTCTGCACACAGAGAAATGCTGAGTAAACATACAATTTACGTTCTACGACCCCCTGCCCTCTCTTTCCATTATGCATCATTCAAGAGGGTTACACTGCTGTGAGGCTGGAGCTCAAAGACTGCTCCCTTCATTGATTGCATTCCCTGTGAAGAGTGGTCTCTGCCACCTGTCTGTTGGTTGCCATATCCGTGCCAATGGAATCTATAAGCAGGCAGTGCAGCTGTGGTGGTCCAGTGAATATCATCTGAGCCTGCAGAAGCCAGAAAGGCTAGGCAACTGGATGGGAGATGGAAACCAGAGGGGATGTGAGCCCTGAATGTGGAATAAAAACGTATTAGACTTAAGATTCTGCTTTGCTACTAACTTGCTGAGGGATTTTAAGCAGGCCATGTAACAAGCTGCGTCAATAAGTCTCAGTTCTTCTTTTTTTCTCTAAATGGAGATTTAGTGAAATAATTTATGCGAAGGCACTGGTAAGGAATAAAGACTCATATGAAAATCTTAATAATTATTAGTAATGAGCTGCTATCATCTTTCACCTACCTGGCCTCTCCACTCCATGCTTGTCCATTGAATGTGTCAGAGTTATCAAGCATGAGTTAGATCTTAGATCTTGCCGCTCCTCTGTTAATTCTTCAGTGGCTTTCAGGACAACTTGAAGCCCAAGTCCTAACACTGGCTGACAGGGTCCACATTACCTGCTGTTGTGGCATCTGACCTCACCTCCTACCACTCTCGACGGTACCCACACTCTCCTCCCTGTCTATCATTCCTGTTGTGTGTGCTCTTGCTTATCTAAAGTGTTCTCTCCCTAGATATCTGCTCAGCTCACTGCATCACCTGCTTCAGTGTTTTACTGAAAGATCACTTTTCTCAGTGAGGGCTTCCCTGGCCATCCTTTAAAAACTTGCCTTCCACCTCTCTTTGCTGCCTTGATTTTTCTCTGCAACACTTACTGCCAGCTATCATAATATTTATGTCCCTTTTTCTGTTGCAGTTCTATCTATTCCTGCCCTGAATGAAAGTTTCAGGGCAGGGAGTTTTATTTACTTACTTATTTCCTGCCATATTCCCAGTGTCAGCATGGTGACTGACATGAACTGGTGTTTAATACATATTTGTCAAGTGTATAAGAGGAGTAACAATTTCATTTGTTCAATAAAGCTGCCTGCTGGGCACACAGGAACTGGGTAGCATTCAGCTTAATCCTTGGTTGATATGAATTCAAACTGCTACAGTTTGATGCAATTGCTCACCTCTTTTTACTGGGTATTTATGGAGTCACCATGTAGAAATGTTAGGTTAAGGTTGACAATCAGACCTAGACTTGCTCGCTGTGAGAGTTTTAGCGAATGCTCTACCTCTCTGAACATTAGTTTCTCAATTGTAAAATGACAGCCTCTACTTTGTAAAGTGATTGTGAAGATTAAATGGTCGATTACTATTCATGTAATGTGTTTAAGCAAGCCCTTAATTCATGGTAAATTGTTGGCTAATGGTATTTTTATGTCACTAGCAATATAAAAATATCGGCATCTTCTAAGAGCGCACAGGAATAAGTATAATTTTAGCAGCCATTCTTTTTGAGTGAATTTGCTCAGAGTCATCCCAAATGTGTTGTTTACTTTTAAATTTTATACATGTTTCTGTTCTGACAGGCATATTGATTTCCTTTCCCCCAGTTCTTTCTGTTCTCCTTATGTTTCCTCTACTTCAGGATGAATAATCATCCCATACCGGTCACTTGCTGGCCATGCTTCCTGATTCTGGTCACTGTACTGCTGTAGGCCTCCCTTTCCTCATCCATGCAATGGAGCTGAAAATCACTGCTTTGCTTATGTTGGAGAGATAATGAGAGGACATACTGAGAAGGTGGTTGTGAATGGCAAATCTACAAGTGTGAGCTGTGCTCTTCATTTTTAATACCTCTTCCTAGTGACGAGTGGTTTTGAATGCCCAGCCAAACTTCCCTGTTCTCATCATCCTGGGGAACTAGATGCAGCATGTGCAGAGTGTAACAGCTTCCTTTTTTGTTTTTGATTTTGTGGGTTTATGATAGATGCCTCCCTGAAGCCAATATAAAGTTCATCTTTGGAGAACTGTTTTTAAAAATGTCATGTCGGAGACTGCTTTCAGTTCATCACAATAATTTAATTTTAATTATTGATGTCACTTGAACCTGTTATTTTAGGTCTCTTGAAAGCTGGGATCTTTTCAACGTTGTGAAGCCACTAACACTATTTATCTGGAGGTCTTCTGCATCAACATACTACAATCCCATCATTACTGCTCTCTGGAGAAATCAGCTGTATCCTTGGAACTGGAAAATTTATCAGCCAGGAAAGAGAGTGCAGGTCCTGAGATGGAAATTAGGGCAGGGAGTGAGACTTGTTCTCTTTCTTCTGCTCTCCTTTGTCTGTAGCAAGGCTCTGCAGAGTTGAATTCAACTCTCTGTCTCACTAGAGGGGCGAAACACCTCTTGGAAACTGGCTAATTCAGGGATGGCAGGCCAGTTTCTTTTCGTGTGCCCATGGAGAGGTGGTACTTGTTTGAAGCAAGTTCTTGAGGATTTTGTATCCATATCCATTTATTTAGCAATTTATTTTGTACTTACCATGTTCTTGTTCTAAGCCCCTTAACTTGTGTTAATGCATTTATTCCTAGTAGCGATGCAATGAAGCAGGCACCATAAATAATCCCTTCTCTGCAGATGAGAAAACTGAACTAACTCATCCCGGATCACTCAGCCTGTAAGAGGAGGACTTGAGATTCAAACCAGGCAGTTGATTCCCTTACGCTCTAGTGGTATTGCGAAGCACTTGGCTGGAATCTAATGAATGGTAAAACTTGATGAACCTGGCTTCGGCTGTTGCCGTTGTTTTTATTATCATTTGAGGTTTCCATAGAAAAATATGCATTTCAAGCACGAGATGTGTTTGTGTAGAATACTCTTCGTGTCTGGCTACTTTCTTCCCTTCCTTTGGTCCCAGATGAATGTTCCTTTCAAAAGTGGCTTCACCTGCCTCACCTGGCATCTTTCTGCTCCAAAATAGGTCCCTCCATCATGATCACCCAGTATATCCTTTGTTCTCCCTTCTCTACATCCACCTAAGTTTGTAATATAAAATATGTAATGTAAAATATGTAATACATGTACAACATCAAATGTTGATCATTTGTTTAATGCCTGTCCTTTCCACCTGTTAGATGAAGTGGCTGGTTGGTCACTTGACCCAGGATGCCCAATATAGTACTTTGCAAACTCTGGGTCAAGACCCATTTGTGGGTCTCAAAATCAATTTTGTGGTTTTTAATGGCATTTAAAAATATGAAAAAGAAATGCAAGTACTTAACATATGGAAACTGTAAATATTATTTTGTGAAACTTTTACTTAACATATACTCATATATAATGGTACATGTACACTGGGTTGGTGTAAAATGTGTCTCTCTGCATTACAGCCAAAGATATCAAAGGTCCTGGTCTAAAGCAGATTCCCACATGAGATGGGCAGTTGGACCAAGCGACTTCTGAAGGTCTCTCTCCTGCATGATGGAGGATCTATATAGGTCAAGCGAGGGCATTTGCAGCCTAGGGCTAATTTCTCTTCAGCAGATGCATTATATTATTCAATGCTATTTGATTATGCCTGGCTGCTTTGGAGGCGATCTCTCTCTCTCGTTCAATTAAGCTCATGCTTGCTTTTCAGCCAGCTAAATGAAGCCTTTGATCACAATTGAGAATTTACTGTTTCCATTGGTATTACAGCTCTAAATTTGCCCATTTCCAACAGCCGCTGATTCTAATTGAAATGGAAGGGCTGTGGGGTTTTTTTCTTTGGGGACTAATTGTGTTTTTCTCCTTATGTATTGCCAACTGCTGGTCTCTTTTTAAGAGCAAAAGGGGGCAGGGTTGGAGAACAATGTGACAGAACTTTTTTGAGCTAAGGTAAGTGGGAGGTTACAGTCTTTAAGATTTAATGTCTCCAAGAGAGAGGATTGAAACAGAAAATGAGCCAGATTTTCTTTTCTTGCTTTATGATCTCTGGGTCTTAGTGGTAGATTAAGAAAATTTTTGGGTACTCCGAGGTGTCATTGTTCATCTGGTTCCTACAATCTCGGTACTCAAAATATGGCCGTGGACCAGCACATCAGCATTACCTTAGAGCATGTGAGAAGTGCAGCCTCTCAGGCCTTGTCGCAGATCTGCTGTATTTAAATCTGTTCTTTCACAAGGTTGTGGCTGACTTGTGAACACATTTCATTGATCCACTCAAACTGATTTGAGTCTGTGCTCTGGAGGCAGACCCTCCTTCATCACTCCCTAGCTTTGTGACCATGAGCAAGTCTTGTAACTTTAGGACCTCAATTTCCTAATCTATAAAATGGGATCATAATAGTATTTGTTCATGGAATTGTTTAGAGTATGAAAGGAGACATTGCTGGCAGAGAAATTAACAGAGATTGGCACAGGATGTTTTGTTGCTTTGCTTTGGCCTCTGATATTGCCACTGTTCATCTTGCACCCTCTGCAGCTGCCTTAAACTCTGATACGTGCCCATCTTCCCTGGCCTGGGTCTTGAAATTACCAACCACAGTTCACATGGCAATGGAAGCCTCTTTCAGAGCCAAGATTGTTGGATCAAAGTCTGGTTTTCTTACAAGCAAGTTCAGAGGCCTGGAGATGTCCTATTTTTATAATTGCTTTTTTTTTTTTTTTTCTCAAATGAATCATTCCAAGGTGAAGAGGGAAAATGCTACCCCTCACCTGGACAGATTCATTTTCTGATAAATGCAGTTCCCAAACACTGGAAGTTGGAAGCTTCAGCCTTTCTGAAGTAGTTACTGAAACGAAACACATCCCTCGTCACCCCCACCGCAGTCGGCCTGGGCTTCTGCTTGGCTGTGACTCCCCTGCCCCAGTTAGGCATGCACTACATTTCAGTAGCCTAGTTTAGTCCAGTCCTCTCAAGCAGATAGAGAGAAGTGTTTTCAATTAGCAAATCTCATCGCTGAGGGCACCAAGAGGCAGTTCTTCTGGAGCAGAGGAACTAATTGAATGTATATCGTGTATTTACTGGGGGAGGAAGCTCTGCACCATGGCTATAGTGATCCCTGCTTACTGGCTTGGGCCCACTTTAAAGACGCCCAGTCCAGTATCTCTTAGGGTGTGCAAATCCCCTTTGCTGTAGCTCTGTTGGTGACTGTGCAGCTCCTTCCGTGCACATTATGGGACTGGCTCACTTACGAGGCAGCTCATTTCTTGGTTGGATGACCACGGCCATTAGAAATGTAGAACTTCCTTTTTTATGTGAGATACAACTTTGAGGGGCTGACCACCCCTTTTGTCATATTTTCTTAAACTCTTACCATCACTTGCGAATGTCCTCTGTTTCTCCAGTTCTGCCCTTTCCTTCCCTGCTTCCACACAAGTGTTAAAGCATGGCAAAGAGAGTGACTGTGGTGAGTTCATTCATTCCTTCACTATTCACTCCTTATTCAACAAATGGTTATTGTCTGCTGTTTGCCAGACATTCTTCAAAGCACTGGAAATAGAATGACAGAACAGATTCCTGCTTGCATAGAATATTTTTTAGTGGAGCATGCAGATGACAAACAAACCAGTAAGGTAATTGCAGGTAACAAGTACTTTGAGAGAAAATAGCAAGAAGAATGATCATGAGGACTCCATGTATACGCCCATGTATCTGATGTGTGTGTGTGTGTCTGTGTGTGTGTGTTTGCGTGTGTGTAACTGGAAGAGAGAAAGACTGGGGTTGATTGGTTTTTCTTTAGATGGAATGCTCAGGGATGGCTTCTTGGGGAGGTAATATTTGAGCCTAAACCTAAGATGAAGTTGGTGTATTAGACACCTCTTGGTCACTGTGACAAAATACTTAAAAGGAGGAAAAGGCTTATTTTGGCTCATGGTTTCAGAGGTTACAGTCCATGGTCACTTGTCCCTGTTGTTTGGACTTGTAGTGGTGCAGTAGATAGCATGGAGTGAATGGAGCCTGTTTATCTCAGGGAAGCTGGGTGGCAAAAAGTAAAAGAGGACAGTCTGGGTTCCCATCATCCCCTTCAAGAGCACGCCCCCAGTGACCTAACTTTCTTCTTCCAGGCTCCACCTCCTAAAGGCTCCACCACTTCCCATTAGTATCACAAGTTGAAGACTTTACCTACAATACATAGGTCTTTGGGGAATCATTCAAGATCCAGACTTTAGCAGGCAGTATTCCATGCAAAGGAGTGGGGGAATAACATTGTCAGTAGAAGAAACAGTAAGTACAAAGAAATGATTGTGGACAGGTATGTTCTATGAAAGGGAAAAACCTTCTAAGATTGCAGCATAAGGACAATGGGATAAAGGTGCAAGGTGCCAGGCAGCACTGGCTGTGAAGTTCCTGAAAACCAGTAAAAGGAGTTTGCATTTTATTCCAGCTGCAGAGGGGGCAGTTCTCATGGGGTTGAGTGGGGTAGTTTAAGTTTAAAAGAGGCACTGTGCTATGTGCAGAGAATGCTCTTCAAGGCAGAAAGGGGATAATGAGAGGACCACCGAGGAGCTAGCACAGTACTTAGGTTATAGCTCACAGGGCAGATTTCAGTTGTGTGTTTTAGGGGAGAAACATGAGGACTTACAGGAGAATTGGACCCTGGGTGAAGGAAAACATGTTCTTTTACTATTTCTTATGGTCTAAAAAGTGACCTCAGAGGTATCTGTGTGAAGGAAAAGAAAGGAGGAGTCATCTACATGTGACAGCTGGTGAGAGCTGAGGGTACACTATTCTTAGATTGCATTTTCACCCGAAGGTGCCTAAAGGCTTGCCTACTCTGAGGATTATCTCACAGAATATACAAGAAGTCTTAAAACCCTAGTTTTGCAAGGGTGTGACTAATCTTTGTGTACTCAGCACCTGGCACAGTGCTTGGCATATATGAAACATTCAGTAAATGCTTGCTGAGTGAAGGAACAAATACTTCTAACATTTAGGGCCTCATTCCTAGATATTTCCTAAAGAGTTTCTTAAGCTGATTAAATGCTTACCTCCTTTTGTGCTGCGATCATGTCAGTAGGCTATTCAGACCAGGGATCAGATAGTCTTGCCCCAATTTATACTGGCTGGGTGATACTTCAAGATAAATATTCCTTGGGTCACATGTCCTGCACCGAAGGATTTCTGGGAAATTGGACGGCTAGGGAACTTGGCACAGTAGCAAATGTTGTTAAAGGAACAGGGAATATTGAGCCCAGAACAGAGTTAAGGCAGAATTAGATATGCAAAGGGATGTGTTAAAACTGTTTGACATATTATTGGGGTCTTAACTTATTTTTGGCATCTTAGATAGAAGAATAAGGAAAGAAGAGACGTTCTTATTTAGGATAAGGGTGGACAAGAGAAAAATTTCCTTCTGAAAATGAAATTTTTCTCAGAGTGAATTAGAAGGATGATGTCCTGGTTGACTTGGGAAGCATTCTTGTCAAGGATGACATTAAAGGGGGTTCCTCATTTTGTGGAGGTTCAGGTAGATGTCTACTGAGGTTACTTTCCATCCTGAGAGAGTGTGTGGCATTTCTGGAAGGTCAGCATTAATTATGTACACTGCATCAGGCCCACTGACGAGTACACACTGATGAATAAAACACACCCAGCCTCGGTACTGTTGACCTCATAATTCAGATAAGATTGTCCGTTTATTTCCCTCTAACTCTAGAAGTCTCTTGATCATAAAACCTCCTCGTTGTATAAAATGTCTTCACATATTACTGTTTCACAAAAAGCAAATCCAGTGCCAAATGAAAAGCCAGAATACCTAGTGAGAACTGTCATGGTAAAAAGCATAGCAAGATATAACTTTTGTTTTCCCTAGTGAGCTTCATTGTTTGAGAGCCAGCTGGCTTGCAGGGTCCTTATTCTGCTTTTTTATTTCCCTACAAATGAAGTTCTTCTCTGCCCTGTTCTTTCTCTGCATGTCTCAGCCAAGAGCAGACTCTGTCTACCAGGGGTCTGGTAGTATTGTGAGTCATCTATGAAACACTGCTTTTAAGAATAGCTTTGGGCCAGTGAGATAGCTGAGAGGCATAAGCGCCTGCCTGGCAAGCGCGAGGTCCTGATTTCGACCCCCGGTACCCACAAAAAAAAAAAAAAAAAAAAAAGCTTAATTGGGCGTCTGAAGTCTTCTCTGACCAGAGTTTCTTCCCTGGCACTGCTCCCCAAGCTGGAGGTATATTTGGAGAGGGTAGGCAAATCGCATTAAAAATAAAGAAGTGGGGCCAGGGATGCGCTAATTCCTTTTGAGCTGTGTGTGGTCACCATAATTCTTCACTTTATTTTTCTCTGGATGATTCATGTTTCATCCCAAGCACATTCAAAATCTCCCTTGGAAAGGAGCTGCTGGTGGGTGCCACTGAATCCATGCATATGGGGAATTTGTTATCTATCTATCTATTATCTATCTATCTACCTATCAATCATCTATCTATTTATCTATCTTCTCCATCCTCATTTTTTCTTAAGATGCTTTCCTGGTCAGCAGATACTCTATCCCCTGCCCCTTTCCATGCCAGGCCCAGATTTTTTGGTCTGGTTCCATATACTTCTTAAGTTATACTCATCAATAACCAGAGCTAGAGTTGTAAACTAAGATTCTTAAATACTGTTAGGCAGTTCTTATGATGTCCATTAAGTGATAGGTGACCCCTCGTTTGAACTCGCTAACTCTGAGCCCTAAAACATATTTATCTAACTTATTGTTTGTTCAGAGCTCCAAGCCCCAGGTTATCCTTCTCTCTTCTGTCCTCTGAGAGACTCTGAATTGCCTTTCATTGGGGATGCCTATTCGATAATTGCATTTATCTCTCATCAGGAGTGCTCAGACTTCATGGGTAATAAAGAATGAGAAGGTTTTAAAGTGCTTATTTTGACAGCAGCAATAAAACCAGGCAATGTGTCAATGACATTTATTATTCTGAAACAGTTGTTGGCTGCCATGGTAGCACAGAGGTAGGCAGGTAGTTTCTAGAGTCAGAACAGCTTAAATTTCAGCTTCACAATCTTCAATACAATGTGAATTTGAATGAGGTACTAGAAACTCTAAGACTCAGCAACCTAATCTGTATACTAGAGATGATAATTATGTACCTCAAAGAATATTAAATGAGATAATATATACTCAGTGTTTAGCACATGGCAAACATACAATGTATGTAGGTATTAATAAGCTGCAAATACCATGAATATATGTAACTTTTTGTCATGAGTCCTGGAATAATGATTTGGAGCAAAGGTTAATAGAAGTGTAACTCCTGGTACAAATTGAGCATAATACTACTATTTAAAAGTCTCTTTTCTCTAAATATTTGCCTGTTTATCTTTACTTTCATCTTTGTACTGCCCTAGGTCTCTTCATAGCGATTGAACCCCATCTGTTCTCATTTATATTCAGCTGCTATTTAGAATATAAGTGTTAATTGTCTCCTTAACACCTCACTGCTACTAATCCTGAACACTGTTTTCTTGGTTCCTTTGGTTTACCATCTGCCCAGGGTCCCATAGCACTTGCCTTTATTATCTCTTCTGTTATTTTAGAAGTTCTTGACTCTTTTTAAAAGGAACATGTTCAAAATAATCTCTGCCAACTATTATTTTTTAAGTACATATCTCTGATTATTCAAGTACTTTGTATTGCAATAATTAAAAATACAGGGGAAATGAACTTTTAAAAATATAACCCTCTACAAGCTGAAACAAGAATTTCCATGTTAAGTATATTTTTCCAGTATTTTCCCCCGAGCTAAATATGTATTTTATACTAAGATCACACTGTGTCAGATGGGAATTCTTAAGCGATATGTAATAAAATAACCAACTCAAATTGGCAGGCAAAATGAAGAAATGGATTAGTTTACATTACTGGAAAATCAAAGATAGTATAGAACTTAGGATTACTGGTTGCTGCTTTGGTCTCTCAGCTCCATCATCTTCTGCTTCCGCTGATAAAGCAACATAGCTTCTGCAATGCCAGGTAACAAATCTGTAAACAAAAACAACAAAAACAAAAACAAGGTTAGAAGAATGTCTCTTTGTACAGAGTCCCCTAAGCATGAAAAACCTTTGCCAGAAACTCCTAGCAAACTTTGCTTCACATCTCACTGGTGCCCATTGAATAATACATCCATTCCTGAGCCCAGCCTTAAAGTGAGACTGTTCTTACCATGATCAATCTAGACCAGTAATTCTTACATTTGAACAGGCTTCAGAATACCCTAAAGAGCCTGTTAAAACACAGATTTCTGGGCTCTTCCTGCAGCATTTTTGATTCAGTAGGCCAAGAGCGTGCCCAAGAATTTGAATTTATAACAAGTTTACAGGTAATGTTAGTGCTGATGGGCCAGAATCCACATTTTGAGAAACATTGGTTCAGACAGATTAAAATCCTTTTTGGAGATGAGTTTACCTTCCCAAATATTTTGTGGCTATGTGTATAAGTCAGCTTTCTGTTTCTGTGACAAAACACCTGAGATAAACAGTTTAAAAAGAAAGATTTATTTTGGATCCTGGTTTCAGTCCCTGGTCAGTTGTCCTCATTGCTTTGGGCCTGTGGTAAGGCAGAACACCATGGCAGACAGGACGTGATGAAGCGAAGATGTTCACACCATGGTGGGAGGGAAGGGAAAGAGAGCGGAAGGGTCGGGGACCCCATGACCTACCTCTTCCAACTAGGCTGCTCTCCTGGTTTCCTCCACCTCCCAGCAGTGCCATCAGCTGGGGATCAAGCCTTCAACACCTGAGCTGTTGGGGGACATTTAGGAGCCAAACTGTAAGGCCGTGTGAAACGTGAAGGATGAGAAAAATCAACATGTGTACTACATCCTCGAATACTTACATATATCATAAAAAATTCTTTAAATGTTTGGGTTTTATTGGTAAGATAAACCAAAATACTTCTGTACAATGGACTATTTAGCCAGTTTTCTGTTGTTAGGCATTGATGGTTTTTGTATTTTGCTGCTGTAAATTTTTACAGTAAAGAATGTCAGTGCACAAAATAATTGGTGTGCTCCTCTGCTTATTACCCAAGAGTACATTCCTAGAAGTAAAATTACTCTTTTAGCTATTCTTATCTCACTGACTCAGGGCTCTTTTTTTCCAGGGGAATAAATTTTCTATTTTCCATTTAGTTTTCTTTTAAAGGGCCAGACCTTTATATTCTGTCTACATTGATGTAATCATTTCATAAAACAGAACCTGTGGTCTCAGAATGGAGGGCGGAGGGAGACTGGGATGACACAGTAAAGAGAGAGATCAGAAAAACAGGTCCAGGGCTTGCTCAGGGAGCTGGAAATCACTCACAAGGATATATGGAATAGTGGAAGATAAAGTTGGAAAGGAGGCTTGGGACAACTAATTCTGGATTTTTCCTTTTGGGTTAAGTTTTTGAAACTTCAGTCATTAGCAGTACCATTATTACAATTTTTGTCATATCTGTGTTCCACCTGCTTTGTTACAATTTTTTTTTTTTTTTGTTACTGGGAATCAAACACACGATCTTGCACTTGCCAGGCAGGTGCAGTGCCACTGAGCTATATCCCCAGCCCTGTTAAAATATTTTTTGGTCAGTTCCAGTACATGAATTCATTTTAAAGAAAATTTATGTCATAGGGTTAACAGAAGAATCATCATCAGTTACTATATGTAGAAAATAGCATACTTATCATAACTTTATTAAATGCTAACTCCATATTATTGTCTGCTACAAGCTTTGAGCCTGCAGCCTGTCTCTTTGTTATGGTGAAGATGATGTCTTAAGAGGTGCTTTGGACATATCAAGAGTCCTAGGTAGGAACTCTTCTGGATGTCAGCAGAAAGATTAAAAGAGGTATTGCAAAGAAAATAACTGTTACCTGGTATGAGTGAATGTCATTTAACCTCAAATTGTGAACTCCCTAAAGCCCCCAGTATCCCACTCTCAGGGCACTGCGTAGGCTAAAGTGTCTCAAACTTTAAACACATCCATGGAATAAGAATCTCTAGGACAGTGATGGGAAGTGGGCCCAAGGGTCTATATTTTGCAAAGTCTCCAGGTAATTCTCAGGCTCATCTTAAGGAGGTACAACTAAATTGTATAGAGTAACTAATTTTTTTCATCTTATTTTTATAAAGCATATTACTTGCCAAAATAATTTTAACCTTGCAGAAGAAGTATAAAGTACTACAGACTTTTTTTTTTGAATTCAAGAAAGTGCCTTGATAAACACCACCACCCTCCTTTTAAAGCCTTCTAATATTCCAGATTTATAGAACAAGAGAAACAAAATACCACAATGGGCCCAAGATATAGTTCATTTGGTCTTGAATTTTGGCTACAACAGACACACTAAGGGATATGTTATGCAGGGACACAATTCTCCCTGATCCTATCCTCAAATGTTAAAAGACATTCCTTAAAATGTCATTTACTCTAGTCTCTCATTATGATTATGACCTGTAATTTTTTAAATACTTTTATATTTTTAGCTTGTCAGTTTTATGAGTATACTCCACACTCTGTGAAGTTTTTTTTTTAAATTTTTTATTTATTTTAAAGACAAGTAAACATTCTCATGTATTAACAAACTCAAGCATTAGAGAATGTACGAATACCTTTTGGAGAAAAATATTACTCAGTATAAGATCAAGCCATCTAAAAGCTAGGTAAAAATAGACTAAGGAATGGAATAGTCACAGTGAAATTGCATTTTCATTCTAGGGAGACAATATGATGTTTACAAATGTGCGTCTGGTTTATTTCACTTGTGAATATTTTCTCGAGTTGCATCCATTTACTATCGAGAACATACAAAGAACTCAAAAAAATCAGACCTCACATATTTAAAGACCCAATCCAAAAATGGGCATCTGAGATGAATAAACACTTCTCAGATGAAGAAATACAAATGGCAAATAAATATATGAAAAAATGTTCAACATCACTGGTCATTCGAGAGATGCAAATTAAAACAACACTGAGATTCCATCTCACCCCAGAAAGAATGGCTATTATCAAGAAATCAACTAATAACAAATGCTGGAGGGGCTGTGGGGAAAAGGAACCCTTCTCCACTGTTGGTGGGAGTGTCAACTAGTGCAGCCACTGTGGAAATCAGTGTGGAGACTCCTCAAAAAACTAAGATTGGAGGTCCCATTTGACCCAGCTATTCCCCTTCTGGGTATCTTCCCAAACTTTCTTTTATACTCTGATTTATTTTTATTTTTATTAGTCGTTTGTGGGACATAATGATTACATTCATTGTGGGGAGTCAGTACACGTACACAACACATCTGAATTCTTTAATATATCCTTATTTGCTGTATCATTCTCTCTCCTCCCCACTTCCCATGTTACCTCTCTCCTCTGTCTCTCTGTGTGCCTCGCTCTCTCCCCTCTCATCTCCCTTCTCTATGTATGCCTAAAATATTGGAAAAAAAGATTGTATTATACACTTATATTTCTATAATTTATTGTTTAGTTTCTAAGAATATAGATGTTTTCTTATATACTACAGTACAGTTAATAACTTTAAAAGATTTACCGTTGATGTAATGTTTATCCATCTATAGCCCATATTCCAATATTGTCAGCTAACAAGTGATCATCAACCAATATAATAATAATGTCCAGTGTAATGGTTTTATCCTCCAGTACGTGCTCCACCCTTTGATCACATTCTATTTAACTGTGATGTTTTCACAGTCTTTAACCTGGACAGTTACTTAGCCTTTCTCTATTTTGCACAATATTGGCTTTGTTGAAGAATAAACCCTCTCCCCCCTGTAATAATATGTTCATTATTTTGGGCTTGTCTGATGATTTCTCGTGTAGAAGGTCATAGAAGCAGGCTATACGTTGCTGGCTGGAATATTCCATGAGTGATATTGTACCTACCCCAGGGTTCCACTTCTATAGGCATAAAACATCCATCTGCCACATTGGTGATTTTAATTTTGATCACTTGGTCAAGGTATTATCTGAATTCTCCCCTGTATAGTTGGTATTTTCCCCCTTGAAACTAACTGTATCTCTGGGAAGGAAATTTTGAGACCAAGCAAATATTCTGTTCTTTACCATTAAGTGTGGATATGCTGTGATCAGTTATGTGGGAAATGAACTGAAGGAAAAGGAAGAGAGAGTCCAGAAGTCAGCTAAGAGCCTATTGCTGTAAATCAAATTAGAGAGAGAGAGAGAGAGAGAGAGAGAGACAGAGAGAGAGAGAGAGGCTGTGCTCTAGGAGTATCTGAGTAGCAGAGATGATGAAACTATATGAGTACATGTGGTTGCCCAGACAAATCTGGTCAGTTGACCCATAGGTTATTTGATCTATTGTGGTAACTGCAAATAATATGTACTTTTGCAGTTATTGGATTAGTGAAAATAATGTTCTCCATATGTTAATTATGACAATCATGTTGTGGACTTCCGTGTTCTTATTGAGCTTTTGCAGTTAATTTCATCAGATATAAAAAGAGATTGCTAAAATTTCCAACTGTGATTGTGGACTTTTCTCTTTTAATATTTTAGGCTCCCCTTACAAACCTCTTATGCTGTCATATGTGAAGAGTGTGCACTGTAAACAGTATATAATTAGATTTGCTCCTTTATCCAGACTGACAATCAATGTCTTACAATTGGAATATGTAGTCAATTTGCATTTAATTACTGAGATAGCTGGATTTAATTATATCATCTTGCTATTTGTTTTCCACTTGATTTATTCTTTGCTCCTTTATTGTTTATCAATTATTTTTATTGTTATATTTTTCTTTTCTATTAGCCTTTTGATTTTTATTTCTTTAGTGATTTACCCAGAAATTACATTAAAATTCCTGGATTCATTTGACTCCTTTAAATCTGTACTTTTATTAGTTCACTAGTGATTCAAGGATCTTACAGCAGTTTAATTCCATTTACTGCTCTCATTTTTTGTACTGTTTTTGTACTACATTTTAAAGTACATGCATTTTAAGACCACAAACAACCTACTAATTCTCTATTTTTTCTAATCTTCTGTAAACCCTTATTTCAAATTCTTTATATAAATTGTACTCGTTCATGTTCTAAACTTCTCATTTCAGATTATTTAATAGATTTTGGAATTTGGAAAATTATCTATATATCATCTTAGGCATTCCTGTCACTGGACAAAATGCACGGCATCCACAATTTAAAGAAGGAAAGATTTATTGAGTCAGCTTCCAATGGGTCCAAATTCTTCTATGAACCCAAAGACTCAAGGCAAACTCTTAGCTCTATGCCTCTGTGAAAATCTGAAAGAAATTTAAATAATTCCAACATACAATGACACAGAGTAAACATTCCAATTCCAAAAGAGAGGAAGAGGGGAATAGATAGATATTGGACCAAAGTAAGACTAAAATCCAGCAGGTCAAACATTAAATCCAGCAGCATGATGTCTGATACTCAGGGTACATTGTGGTGAGATCTGAGCCCCCAAAACTTGGACAGCCGCATCCTGGTGGCATTGCTGGTTGTATTCCACATGGCCTCTCTTTTGGGCTGGCTCAATTCACTCTTAATGGCTTTCCTTTGCAGATATTCAATGTTTTAGGCATCTCTAACTTCGCCTTTGGCTCCACTCTCACAGCTTCATGTGTTGCTCGCTCAGGAAAACATTGCCTGGTCTCCCAGGCCTTCTTTTGAAATCTAGGTGGAAGACTCCATGAACAACTCTTGCATTATGCATCTCAGAAAAACCAGCACATGTGGATGGTGCCAAGACCTGCTGCCAACTTCAGCAGTAGCTTGGTCCCTTGAGATCATAGCTACAGCAGCCTTGAAGTGCCTTGATGACTGAGCACTATGAAATGCATCTTGGGAAACCAATTCCCTAGGCAGTCCTTCTTGAGCAGGGCACTCAGGGTCTCTCTTTTCAAATGCAAAGTGTACACTTTCGTGCCTTTGAGGTTGAGATGGGTGGGGAATGGCCAATTCCTTTTCAAACTATCTTTTCTATTGTCCTGATGCAAAGTACTTGACTTCTTTTTAATGTTAATCTTTTCAGCAACTGTGTTCTTCTGGGTCCCAACATTGCAGACACTTCTTTTGTGGTGAAACTGCAAACTTTTAAAATCATTAAGCTCTGCTCTTTTTTTTTTCCTGATTTGCATGATAGATATGACTAAAAACAGCTAGCAGTATACATGTCACAGCCTGAATTTTGAGATACGTTGAAATTTCCTCTGCCAAATTAATTCACTGACCTTAATCTTAATCTCTTGTGAAGCCTCAGGACATGGGCAAAATGTAAACAAATTTTTTGCGGTGTAACACATATGACCTTTAGTCAAACTGCCAGTGGATTTTTGTTCCCAACTGAAACATCCCAAGCCTGGCCTTTACTGTCTGCATTCCTATAAGCTTTGTGGTTTTTCGAGTTCTGACCAGAATCACCCACCAAACTCTGTTTACAGCATTTAAGGACTTTTTAAGTTGCCATTTCCAAACTTTTCCAAGTTACTCCCACAAAAAGTTCCAAAGAACTTCTGAACCAGACACTTAGGTAAAGTTACATTATTGGCCCCAGTTTCCTGATACCAATTTTCTACACTAGCCACTTTTTATCAGTAAGACAAAATACTTGACACTCAGAACTTAAAGGAGGAGAGGTTTATTTGGCTCACATTTTCCAGTGGGTTCAGCCCATAGCCGTCTGGTTGCAAAGCAGAAACATTACAGTGGAAGGACCTGGTGGAGTACAGCTACTGTTTACCTCATGAGAGCCAGGAAGCAGAGCGTGAAGAGGGCAGCTGGTTACAAGAATACACCTGTAGGTCCATATCCAGTGAGTGACCTGCCTTTTCTTATTAGGCTCAACCTCCAAACACCTGAGACTTTTGGGAGACATTTTAGATCCAAACCACAACACCATCTATCTATTTTTATAGTGCTGGAGATCAAACCTAGGACCTCATGCATCCTAGGCAAGTGTTCTATCCCTGAGCTATATGGTAATTTTTTTGATGATGGTATTATGGATAAAAATTTGTAGAAGTTCTTAATGAAGTTATGTTTCACCAAAGAGGTGGATTTTTTTTTAGCAAGCAGATATAATAAAGACGAATCATCTTGATCTTGTCATATGAGTTTGCCCTTGTTCTTAGGATGTAACTTTTATTATTAACAGTCCTTATGGTACTTCAGGATCTTTAAAAAGTCCTGTTTATCTTGATGGGAATTCAATGGGAAACTCCATCTTTACGGTACCATGTGATGGATGAAATATTTGCTCAAATTTTTAGGCTTTGAGTGGCTTGAAAATAATAACATATTGTCAAATATAGTTTAAGATATAATCAATAATTCCAGAAGAAGATGTACCTATCCCTCAGGCTCTTTTTTCTCTGGGATTCCATTTTCAAGTCCTGCTTGCTTTGTCAGTCCCAAATGCCAACTTTTGTCTGTTCAGTTTAGCAGAGCTACCATTTTCTTCTCAGGCACTGTTCACTTATGCTACAAATTTGAAAATGCTCTCAAGGAAAATAGGAAGAATAAATAGCCCTTGCTACAGTTTGAATATGTCTTCTCGAAAAAGTTGAAGTTGATCTTCCTTGTGGTGATATTAAGAGGTAATTTAGAAATTGATTAAGACCACAAGGGCTCTGGCCTCATGAATGGGTTAGTGTGTTATAAAAGGGCTGGAGAAAACTAGCTCAGGCCCTCACTCTCCACCATTCTACTACCAGGTTTCCTCCCTTTAGAAGGAATCAGCAGCAAGGTCCCATGCTGGAGGCGGAGATCAGCCCCCATAACATGCCAATTCTACTGATCTTGGACTTCTCAGCCTCTACAACAACAGGAAAAGCCTTTTTCCAGAATCTCTCCAAAATCATGTCCTGTCCTACTCTGCCTTTATTAATTGCCCTACAATGGCTTTCTTTCTTTTTTCTGCACTAAGGATTGAATGCAATAGAAGCTCTGTGCCTATAAGAAGTTAAGGAAGGGCTAGTGATATAGCTCAGAGGCATAAGTGCCTGCCTGGCAAGCACGAGGTCCTGAGTTCGACTCCTGTTACCCGTATATAAAAAAAAAAAAGGTTGAGGAAAATTGGTGAGAATTCACTATCAGGGTACTTACTTCCCCACCTTCTCCTCTAATCCTAAAATTGGTGAATTACAATATAATGAGTGTTCCCAACTAATATTGTTATTTTCTAGGGGATAAAAGTTGAAGTCCAGACATGAAGAATTGTTTTAAGAGGTGAGGAGGATTGAACTGTGATGGTCTGGTTCCAGGGACTGTACCCCTTCCTTGATCTTCTTTTCATCTCTGGTTTTTCTTGGGGTTAAAAATATAAGGGTTGGGGCTTCTTTGTATTCAAAGCTTGGTAAAACTGCTGCTAATCCAGGCCACATAAAAAGACCTTTGAGAAACATGATTATTTTAAAATAAATTAACAGATTGTCTCTCCGGAGATGAGGAGAGAGGAGGGGGAGTAAAAAAAAAAATCAAAATGCAATAGGTATATGTACTAATACTCCATTATGAATATATTCATTATGTATCAGAAACACATACTAATAAAAATTTTAAAAATAACAGATTGAATTGAAGATTCTATCAGAAGCAGAAATATCAGAAACAAACCCCTAAGCCAGATGACTAGGAATTTCAAAATATCCTAAAAGGATATCAGGAAAGATACTAAATTTATGAAATGAGAACGAACAATCACAAAATATCTAAGCAGAAATCTTCTGTGTGTAAGATAGCACAATTGGGGTAACTGAACATAGTCATATGCAACTTTGGGTATTATTTCTTACAGTGTATGTGAATCTACCATTACCTCCATAAAATTTCAAATTAAAAAAAGATGAAATATTTCATATTCAAAGGGTTTAGAGACTTTCAAGAGAAAAAATAAGTCCTGCACCTACCAGTATTATAGTGATGGTTAAGAATATCAAAGACCAAAATATTATAAGTTCTCAGAGAACAAGCGGTCACATACAAAGGAATAAGTGTAAGATAGACTTTTGGAATCTTGGATGCAAGAAGAACATCATTTATTTTAAAATACTTCTTATAAAAATGAAAAAGAATGACCGAAGAAGTATATGTTCTTAGTAGCTTAGAATTAAAGTTCACAAGATCAAATAGTGTAAAAATGTGCTACATTTTTATTTTAAAATTTAAAATAAAATGTATGGGTCTGGAATATAGTTCAGCGGTAGAGCACCTTCCTAGCACGTGTGCTGCCCTGGGTTTGATACCTAACACTAGGGGAAAAGTAGTCAGATTGAATTTTAAAAATGTAGAGGAAGTAGAACAAGGATATAATAAATTGAGATGGTAGGAATGGGTCAAGATGGATGATTAATCACAACTAATATAAATAGATTAAATTTCTAGCTTAAAGATAAAAATGGATGGATTGGATTTAAATAATCTATATGTTCTTGTTAAGTGTAATTGTATGCACAGGTTGAGAGTAAAAGAACAGATTGTATATAAAAATGACAGAGCAGAAGATTAAAGATGGCCGCACAGAGGTAACCAGCGCTCACCTCTTCCACAAAGAAGAGCCAGAGCAACAGCTGTATGACCACATTTTGAGGTGTGTGGCCATGGAACAACACTGGAAAACAAGAGGAGGGAGACTGGAATCTTGTACAGATTCAGAGTCTTGGGAACACATCTTTGAAATATCTCACTATCTGCTACTCAGTGTTCGCAGCTGGGGCAGGGGGAGTCTCCCCTCTGGATGGGTAAGAGGGGCAAAGAAAAAGTACGAGTAAACTCTGTCACCATGGATTCTGGCTATCCTTTTACAGTCCGCACAGGCTTGCAGCCCACTGAGATAAGTAACCTGACATCTGTGTAATAGCCTTGCTTTGGAAAAGGATCTCATATCACCTCCCAGTGAAGTCCTAGAATGCTGTGGCTAAGAGCCACCTTGAGAAATGAGCTATTGTCTGAGTTTATTGTTCTCTAAGGTCACACATCCCTGTATATTCCCATCTCTGGGATTTCAGGGGTTCTACTACACTGGCCGACCGTTTGTGAACTATGCCAGTGCCTGGATTGAAGGCAGAAACTCATGTGGTTCCTACTGCCCCTTCCTCTGCACTGTGCTTAGGTGCCTGTTTCTGATAGTGTAGGGAGGGAATGTCATGGTTCCCACTGTTGCCCTGCCCCCAGGGGTGTGCTGAGGGGGTCTTGAGCAACTTTGTGGCTGCAGCCATTTCTCTTGGCCCTGGATGTGTATGGTCAAAGGAGACCCCCAAAGGGAACCTTGCTTGGATCCAGCCATAGTCCCATTCGTGGGGAGGCACTGTCACCAAGCCTCATACAGAACACCATATCTACTGCTGCTACTCTACCAGTGCTGTTCTCATAACCGCCAGACCCGTGTATCTGGTCTGATAACGCACTGCTGTCAGGAGTGGGTATGAGCAGCACAGAGGAGATACTGTAGTCCCTGAGCTGGCTCTCCTGGTGTAGTACGTGGGCCTGTACCACTGACCAGTTGAAGGACAATCCTTCAGGCCCTTCACCGTTTCCTCCAGTACCAGAGGCCCATGCTTGTAGCAGAGCCGGCATCAACAGCACCTGAGAAAACCCTGTCACTCCATCGGGGCCCCCATTTCCACCATAAGAGTAGCCACACAGAGAGCTCCCCGTTCCCACTGCTGTCTGTAGCACTCCTCCCTGAATGGCTAGAGTCCCCATTCTTGCAGGGACCACAGTGGTAGTGGGTCTGTTTGACTCCATCACAGTGTGCACTGTGCCACAGTCATTAATCACAGCCAAAGAAGCTACAGGGAGAGTCTACTACATTGTCCAGATGGAATCAAAGCCAAAACCTACACAATAAACCAACACCTCAAGATTCACCTTCAGGAGAAAGCCGCTTGCTAAGAATGTCGTGTCATAAATGTGGTAGAGGTATATGTTGCACCAAATCTGCAAGTACCAATCCAGCACACAAGAAACAAGAGAAAATAAAGTAATTTGAAACCTCCAGAAGCTCATAATAACTCTTTAGCAACAGATTCCAAAGAAATTGATGTGGGGGAAATATCTGATAAAGAATTTAAAAAAGTGACTATTAAAAAGCTCTGTGAGATCCAAGAGAATATAGATTAGTAGTTAAATGGTATTAGAAAGACCATGCAGGATATTAATAATTCAGCAAAGAGATAGAGATTTTTGAAAAAGAGCCAAACAAATCTTGGAAATGAAGCACTCAGTAAGAAAAAAATGCAGTTGAAATCCTCAAAGACAGACTAAGTGGAAGAAAAAGTGAACTTGAAGAAAGGCTTTTTGAAATATCAGTGGCAGATAAAAACCAAAACCAAAACCAAAAAATCAAACCAACCAAACAAACAATCAAAAAAATAAAAACCTCAAAACTTGAAGATATTATTCAAGACTGTAGGACATAATGAAACGAATATCTAAGTTTTCAGAGTACCCACAATTGAGGACAAAAAGTTAAGAGCATAGAAAAACTATTTAATGAAATAATAGCAGAAAACTTTCCTAATCTTTGAAAGATATGGACTTCCACATACAGGAGGCTTGTAATATCTCAAATAGATATGAACAGAACAGATCTTCAACTTGGCATATTGTAGTCAAACTCAAAAGTACAAGAAAAAAGGAATTTTAAAATCTGCTGAAGAAAAGCATCAGGCCTCATTAGACAAACAGCAGATTTCTTAGCAGAAAAGTTATAAGCCAGGATGGAATGGAATGTTGTATTTCAAGTCTCGAAAAAAATATAACTGCCAGCCAAGATTACTACACCCAGTAAGGCTATCCTTTGAAAATGAAGGAGAAATAAAGAACTTATTAGACAAGTAAACACTAAAGGAATTTATGGTCACCAAACTATTATTACAAAAAATGCTTAAGGGAGTCCTATAGCTAGGAGTGAAAGAAAGATAGCCACCATCATCAAAGTATAAATGACATTACAAAAGAGAAACAAATTAGAAACAAACATTATTAATACAGTACCATTAAACCACAAAGATGAACAAGAGAGGAAGAAAAGAACAAAGAATATTCGAAACATGTGGAAGACAATTGACAAAATGACAGAATTAAGCCTTTACCTGTCAATAATTACCTTATGTAAATGGACAAAATTCCCCAGGTACAAGATGCAGACTGGCTGAGTGGATTTAAAACAACTGCAACATGTTGCCCATAAGAAACTAACTGTAGTAGTAAAACATGCAGATTGAAAGTATGGAAAATGATATTCCAAGCAAACGGAAACGTCAAGTGAACAGTAGTAGGTTGACTTATCTCTGAAAAAATAGACTTTAAGACAAAAACTAAAGAAAAAGTCATTACATGGTGATCAAGGGATCCATTCAACCAGAAGATATAATTGTAAGTCTATATGCATCATGCAACATTAGTTGGAGCACCCAAATTTATAAAACCAACACTACTAGACTAAAGGAAGAGGTAGGCTCCAATAAATAATAACTGGAAATTTCAACACCCCACTTCCATCAAGGGGCAGTTCGTTCAGACAGGAATTTAACAAACTTCAGAGTTAAACTACAATACGTATTGATGGTCTCAACAGAAATTTATACAGCATTCCACCCAATAGCTGAAGTATAGTGTTCTTTTCAATACCACATGGAATGTTCTCTAGAACAGTCCATATGTTAAGCCACAAAACAAGTATTTACAAATTCAGAAGACAAGCCATATCTTATTTTTTCTGACCACAGTGGAAATAAACTAAAAGTAACAAAATAAATTTTATAAATTATATAAATGCATGGAGACTGAACAACACACTTTTGAAGGGACAGTGGATCAAGAAGTCAGAGGGAAATGACAATTTCTTGAAACAAATGAAAGTGGAAACACAACATACAAGAACTTGTGGGATGTAGCAAACAATACTAAAAGTAAAATTTATGGCAATGTGTGCTACATTAAATACAGATTTCAAATAAGTAAATTAATGATTCATCTCAAGGAGTTAGAAAAGCAAGAACAGGGGCCGGTGAGATGGCTCAGTGGCGTAAGCGCCTGCCTGGCAAGCGCGAAGGCCCGAGTTCGACTCCCCGAACCCACATACGAAAAAAGGGCCAGTGATATTGCTCAGCGGCACGGGCGCCTGCTGGCGCGCGAGGTCCTGAGGTTGACCCCTGGTACCCACAAAAAAAAAAAAAAAAAAGGAAGAACAAACCAAACCCCCAAATTAGTAGAAGGAAGTAAATAACAAAGGTCATAAAAAAAATTAAAAGAGACCTAGGAAAATATAAAAATCAAGGAAACAAAGATTCATTTTTTAAAAAAGATAGATAAAATCAACAAACCTTTAGCTAGGCTAATAGAGAAGACCCAAGTAAAATTAGAACTGAAAAAGATGTTACAAGTGATACCACAGAGACACAAAAGATCATGAAGGGTTATTATGAATATATGCTAAAAAATGAGAAATCATAAAGAAATAAGTGAATTTCTGGATGTATTTGGCCTAATAAAATTGAAACATGAGGACAGAAAAAACCAGAATAGATTGAATGAGAAGAATTCTTTCAACAAAGAAAATCTCAGAACTAGGTGGCTTCACTGCTGAATTTTACCAAAGTCTTAAAGAACTAACAGCAGTTCTTCTCAGACCGTATCAGAGAATTGAAATTATTCTTTGAGGTAGTATTACTGTTTCCAAAACCAGATTAGGAGAAAAACAACAGCAAAGAAAACTACGTAGACCAAAATTTTGAGAATGCAAAAATTCTCAACAAAATACAGGCAAGTTGAATTCAACAGCACTTCAAAAAGATAATTTACCATGATCAAATAGGTTTCATGCCAGGGACGTGAGAAAGGATATATATATATATATATATATATATATATATATATATATATATATATGAATAAATGTAATACATCACATAAAAACATGAAGGATAAAACTATGTGATTATCTCACTAGATGCAGAAATATCATTTGATAAAATTCAACATCCCTACATGATAAAACCATGAACAAATTAGGTATGAAAGCATTGAGCCTCAACATAATAAGGCTATGTATGACAAACTCACAGCCAATATCACACTGATGAGGAAAGTCTGAAAGCATTTCTTCTAGGATCAGGAACAACACAAGGGTGTCCAATATCACTGGTTTTATTTAATATAGTACTAGAAGTTTTAGCCAGAGCAATTATGGAGAAAAAAGAAATAAAAGATATACAAATAGGAAGGGAGGAAGAAAATTATTTGTTGGCAGTTGATGTGATTTTATGAACAGAAAAACCTAAAGGTGTCATAAAAAGACTGTCAGAACTGATAAATTCAGTAAAATAGCACGATACAAATCAATGTACAAAAATCAGTAGCTTTCCTATACACTAATAATGAATTTGATAGGAAGGAAATTATGAAAGCAACACTATTCACAGTAGTTAAGATGTATCTGGGAATAATTTTAACCAGGAAGTGAATGGTCTATACAATAAAAATTACACAATACTGATGAAAGAAACAGAAGACAAATACATGTAGACACAAATTGGAAAGACTTTCCACGTTCATGTATTAGAAAAAATAATGTTGAGATATCCACAATACTCATACTTGTCTACAGATTCAATGCATTCCCCATCAAAATGCCAATGCCAGTGGTATTCTTTAGAGAACTAGAACAAACAATCCTAAAATACATATGGAAGCAAAAAAGATCCTGAATAGCCAAAGTAATATTGAATAAAAAAGAACAATGAGCATTATGGCTACAGACATTATAATACTTGATTTCAAGACACACTACAGAGACATAGTAACCAAAGTAGCATGAGAAACAGATATATAGACCAGTGGAATAGAATACAAATTCCAGAAATAAACCTACACATCTACAGCTAATGGATTCACCACAAAGGCATCAAAAACCTACCCTGGGGAATGGACAACCTGTGCAATAAATGGTAGTGGGAAAACTGGATATCTGCACATATAAGATTCAAACTTGACTCCTGTGTCTCACCCTGTGCAAAAATCAACTCAAAGTGGTCAAATGTAAGAACTGAACCTCTGAAACTTCTAGAAGAAAAGGGGTGAAATGCTTCAATACATTCGTATAGGGAGTTTTTTTGGATAGGAGCCCCAAAGCCTAGAAAACAAAAGCAAATACTGACAAATGGGATTACATCAACTGAACCCTTCTGTATGGAAAAGGAAACAATCATCATAATAAAGAGACAACCTATAGAATTAGAGAAAAGATATTTGCTAGCTATTCATCATAGGGTTAATATTCAGAATATATAAGAAACTCAAAAAACTTCACAGAAACACAAAATCCATGTATGGTAATCCAATAAAAAGGACAAACACAGCCACACACAGCCAAGCACACACACGTACACACAAAACTCAAGTAAGTCAATTTAACAATGGGCAAGTGATCTCAATAGAAGTTTGTCAAGAGAAGAAATACACATGGTTAAATGTATGAAAAAATGCTCCATATCATTAGCTATTAGGGAAGTGCAAATCAAAAGCACAGTAAGATTCTATCTCACTTTGGTTAGAATGGCTATCATTAAAAAGAGAAAAACATAACGAATGCAAGGATGTAAAGAAAAAGGAACTCTCATACACCATTGGTGGGAATGTGAATTAGTATAGCCAGTATGTAGAAGAGTAGGCAGGTTCATCAAAAGATTAAAATTAGGACTACTGGGTCAAGGATATAGCTCAGCGGCACAGAGCCTGCCTGGCAAGTGTGAGGTCATGAGTTCGATTCCCGATACCAACAAAACAAAACAAAACAAACAAACAAACAAAAATAAAATTAGGACTACCATATGATCCACCTATCTCACTTTTGGATATATATTTAAATGAAATCAACATACCAAAAAATAGCTGCATGTGTATGTTTATTGCTACGCTATTCCTAATAATTAAAATATGGAGTCAGCCTAGGTGCCCATAAACAGAAGAATGGATAAAGACAATGTGGTGTATAATACAACAGAAAGTTATGCAGCATAAAGAATGAAAACCTGCCATTTGCAGCTAAGTGGATGGAACTGGAGGACATTATGTTAAGTGAGATAAGCCAGACATGGGAAGACAAGTACCACATGTTCCGTCATATGTGGAAGCTAAAATAATTCATATGAAATGGAATAGTGACTGCTGGAGACTGAGAAGTGTAAGTGTGTAGGAAGCGATGGAGGGTGGAGATAGGCTGGATTTGATCAGCGTGTTCTTGCTGTGTGAATGTGTGGAAATAGCACACTGAACCCCACTGATGTACAATTACTACGTGTTAAAATAGAAAAAACACTTCAAAGACTAATCAAAAAATGCTGATATATTCATATGAAACTTTAAATAATGTTGACTTTATGATATATTATTTTATAAATACTATACAAATAGAATGATACATCGGGGGTAGAGAAGGTCACCACATAATGACAAAAGTTCCAATTCATCAAAAGGTATCAATTTAAATATAATGTAATTGTGTCAAAGAGTTGGATACAAAACTGGTCAGACTTGAAGGAGAAATTGATAAATACACCATTATCATGGGATATTTTCATCTGCCTCTCTCTTGGTTATTGATAAAGAGGCAAAAATATCAGCAAAGTGATAGAAGATCTGAGTGACCCAATTAATCAGCTTACTATGAGCAACATATATAGTAGATGAGATGAATGATAGTGACATAAACATTGTAGATAAAGCATGAAGTAAAAATGGTATAAATACAGGTTGAGCAACCCACACACAAAAAAATCTGAAACACAAAATTCTCCAGAGTTAAAAAAAACTTTTTCGGTGTTGATGTAATGCTCAGTAAGTTTGAGATTTGTGCTTGGGAGTTTTGGATTGGGGATGGTCATCTGGTGAATTCTGTGTAAACACCTCCAAATCTGAAAAACTCCAAACTCTGAATCACTTTGTCTCAGGCAGTTTGAATACGGGCTATTCAACCTGTTATCGTACACAGTGTGAACAGTTGAAATAAAAATCAATTAATTTTATGCATACGGACAGGATGAAATCAAACAATCAAAGGAAGGAAAGGGAAGAATGGTCCTGAAATTCAGGAAGATGGTTATGTGGGGTGGGAGGAGAGGTAGGAGATAGAGTCCATATGGTTAGGTGCAGGATTTTTAAAAATCTCAGTATTTACTGGAAGCTTGTGGCTCATGAGCACTGCTTATAAGATCAAGAACTAAAGAATTGGCCATTAAATAAGCTGGCTATGCATTTGAAATAAAGTTTATGTAAATAATTTTAAGGGAAAATGGTGGTAAGAGGACAAAGACAAGCAGCAACAGCTGCCTAAAGAAGTGTGGGAAGAGTTTGCAAAAGTATTTCAGTTTAAGCTGGTGCTTTAAGAGTCAGCAGAACTGACCACGCATGAAAAGCAGGGAAGTCATCCCACCTACAGGAAGCGGCTCACAGCAGCGGTGGAGCGGAGAGGACTCCGCGTCTGTCGGTGGGTATTCCAGCAGTCCGGTGGTGGTAATGCGAGCCTGCCAGAATGCAGGAAGTAGGAATGGAAAACATGAGAGAAACCTAAGGACGCGCCTGGACATGGAATTGAATTGCTGACAAGTCGAGGAGAATAACACCCTGCACTGTCATGTAGTAAACACACAGTGACAAGCACTGGTTGTTGTCACTGCTGATGGTGGTATGAGAGGGTGATTGCTGAGTTTCTAACATGCAGCAGAGTACATGTTAAGATTTTCTGAGATGATGCAGAAAAAGGAAGAAGTTGTGGGAAAATTACAAATCCAGATTGTTTCAGATATGCTGTTTCAGTAAGTCATACGTTCCTAAAATTCACTATGTCGTACAAAACCATGGAAAAAAAATCACAGAGAAAACTGAAGACAGATTTAGCACCCGAATATCCATCTGTAAAACATTAAAGAAAGAAGATATTAGCCTAGTTTTATACTGGTTAAATGGTTAAGAAGGACATTAAAAACTCCATTCAATAGGCATTTTACTTGCAGCAGACTTCAGTTTTGCCTGTGGAAGTAAGCGCCTGAAAGATTACAGCCTGTACAGGCGTTGTGAGTTCACACGTGAATTTTGTGTATTCTCATGTGGCTCCACTGAGTAAAGCACGGTTTTCTGTGTTTACCTAGAGTTTCGTACAGAGGAAGCCAGGTATAAGGAAATATAAAATTTGCAATATGCTTAAATTGCTTCTTATTTATCAATCATATTGCAAAACACTGGCCTTTCAAAACAAGCACTTTAGAAAATCTGTACTTGTGGGAAAGTGAGAGGAAATTGAGTGGGATAAAGTACATCAAAAGCCTTTTACAAAGGCACTTTACTGACTTTGGCAATGTCACCTTTAGGAATTTGTCCTAAGGAAATAGGGATGCTGCCAAGGAAAAAATAAAAAGTACTTCAGACTAGTGAAAAATGTAAAAAGTTTAAAGTCAGTAATGCAAGATTAATTAAGGTATGGTTGTCCACTACTGGAATGTTATACATTTAATGGTCAATTTGTAAAAGGATATATTTTAATGAGAAATATCCAGGATACACTGCCAAAATTTAAAGTGATTATGTTTTTTTTTCTTTTGTGGGTACCGGGGGTCGACCTCAGGACCTCGCGCGCCAGCAGGCGCCGGTGCCGCTGAGCGATATCACCGGCCCTTTTTTCGTATGTGGGTTCGGGGAGTCGAACTCGGGCCCTCGCGCTTGCCAGGCAGGCGCTTATGCCGCTGAGCCATCTCACTGGCCCCTAAGGTGATTATGTTTTACAAGGTTCTTTGTAGAATATTTTTTCTTATAGAGAATTTATAGAATAAAATATTCCATGAAATAATAAGCATTTTTGTAAAAGTTATAAATATGTATGTATATAGAACAAATACCAGAAAGACATGTTCTAACTATTTATGGAGGGTGAGGCCATGGATTATCTTTACTCCTTCTTTCACTCAAAGGATCTGGATGAAATCTGTTGGCTCATGTCTAGTAGAAAAGAGACTGTATATTTTTATTGTTATAGGAAAATCCACTGAACTTTTAGAGCATGAACAAGGGTATCATTGATGGGAAAGGTCCCAGAAGTCAAAGACAGGTATGAGGACCCAGCCTGGAATGAATAGTGGGAGGCGCATGATCTCCCCTTCAGCAGGTGGGATATCTGTCGGTCTGGACAGACTGTTCCATTTCCTCACATTCTAATAGCTTTATCCTCCAGAGAAGGAATTCACGTCCTCATCCCATTCCAGTCCTATTAGCATTCTAGTAGGGGATGTGTTTGGTATGTTTAATCTAAATTGCCCTTTCTGGAAAATGCAATACTTTTTTTTGGTGTGTGCTCCACCTTTAGGGAAATCAACTGGACATTATTTATTAGCTGCTAGAGTGCTGGTATCATTAAACCTATCCTCAGCCTTCTCCAGCAAAGTCGTGTGTCTCTTTCCACATTATTTGCAGAGTGGCTGTGATGACTGACATTAGGAAACGGGCTATGCCCAGACCGTGAGGGAAGGAGGTACTTCAGAGCTTGAAGCTATCAAAATGTTAGGTATCCATCAACACCATCTTATGTGTACTGTGCACTTTCTATGCTGGTGGTTACAAAAGAAGAGGACAGTCCAGTTGAGGATACAATGTAGGATTGGGTTGAAAGAGTTTTAATTGAGTGAATATTTATACATGCTAATCAGAGGGCACAGGCAAAATCGCCACAGTCAAGTGGTGACTTGAGACGGCGTTTCACTATGTTGCTCAAGCTGGTTTTGGACTTTCTTGAGCTCAGGTGATCCTCCTGCCTCAACCTCCCAAATAGCTGGGCCTGCAGGAATGTGTCATCTTCTCAGTAACTCTTAAATGGTTTGTGGACCACTTGTACCCACTTCAGACTCATTGGCAGTGTCAGGATGAAGGTTCTTGGGCTTCGAGACATTCTAAAGCAGAACTTTGAGAAAGTGGCTCAGCATTTTAAATATGCCTTCTCCTTCCATGCCTCTTAAAGTACACTGAAATATAAGAACTGTTGGTCTCTAGGGGAACTTCACGGAAGACAGAGGATTTGAGCGAGGAGTGGAGAGGAACTTTCCAGCGATAAGAGAACCAGACACAAGTGAGCAAATGACATGGGGCTCATTGGTGATTATAGATGTTAAGATGGAAAAGAATTACGGAAACATGATATGCAGGGAAAAACCGACCAAGAGTTCTCAACTTTTCTTTTTTCTTTGGTTTGTTTAATGAGATGTACGTGACTTTTGATATTTATATGCACACCATACTATCATAAGCACGTATAGACTTTGATGCTATCTCCCAACTCATTTTCTGCTCAACAAACACAAAACACATTTTTAGGGAAATAAAGCAATTAATGTCATAATCTTTTTTGTTCTGGGATTTACAAAAGAATTTCACAGGCTGCAAGCAAGAAAATGAAACACTCAAGTTTCTTAAGGAAAATAAATAAATCGACTAAATCTTTTCACCACTACATTTCTTCTTAGAAAATAATTTTTATTGCTTTTTCCTTGGATGTCCATTCTGTTTCCATAAAAATAAGAGTGTTCTATAAGAGAATAGACATAAATAATTCCTGTTATGTTGTTAAACATCAAAACCTGTAGAATTCGCAGTTTTAACATGTCATTAATATGTGTATGTTATTGCAAATTTTACTTCCATTATACTTTGTACTAATGTAATAATAGCTTTGTTGATGCTACGGTTGTTTTCTTTTCTCCTTCTTTTTCCTCCCTTTCCTCCTACTCCTCCTACCCTTCCCTGCTCCTCTTCTCTTCCTCCTTCCTCTTCCTCCTCTTTTTCTTCTTCCTCCTTCCTTTCTTTCTGTCTCATCGCCCTAGAGTGCTGGGATTACAAGCGTGTGCCACTGCACCTGGCTGCTATGGATATTTGTTATGATATTATTATCTATATGAAATGAAGAGAGAGACGAACTGCTCACTCTTCTCTTATCTCTGATGTTTTCCTTATGAAAAATTAGCAGACCTCCTCAGTGCGTTTGGGACATTCATTAGCCTTTAGCAAATCCATAAATCCTGTGTTGAGCCTGCTTCATAGAAATGCCAGCAGAAGAAGCAGTTCATTTGTGTCTATCCCTGCATTAGACTCTTGTGACTCTTGGTTTGATGCTTGTATTTGATGATATGGTGGATTTTCTGTGTCACTGGCAGCTTCATGTGGATAACTTGGCCTCCTGATCATTCAGTGAACTGGATTTTGGCAAGTGAATTTTTATCTGTGTGTCCTTGGACTGTCCTCATTTCCTATACTTACCATCACAAACTTACTATTTAAATTGGGTGAAGTTTCTTCAGGTTGCTAACATAAGTTGAGATAAAAGAAGCTTAATGTATATGGTTCAGCTATATGCTCTATGAATAAAAAAAAAGTTTGACTTTACCGTATGACTAAAACTGTAAAAATTGAAAACCACTGCACAGTGAAAACATTCCAGTAATTTGTAATTACTACAAAAGGAAGAGTACAGATAGGAGACCATGAGTCGTGTGAAATTCCTACTTTGCTGGCTAAAAACCCCACACATTTTTCTCTACACCTGTAGAAGTACATTAAGATGAGCCAAGGACAGTGACTTGATAATAAATATGCCTTTGAATTTGGTCTGATATATAAAGTTAATGTATCATTTGCAAGCTCTAGTAGCTTAACTGTTTTTCACCTGATAGTGCTTAGTGCTACGGCCAAGAGCCGATGGACAGCCCCTATACACTTGTGCTGGTTGGCAATGGGGGAGTCCTTGCAGGACTGTGGTATGATGAAATAGACACACAAACTGTAGGATATGCACAATTAACTAGGTTTGAGAGTGGTACGGGAAGATCGAGGAAAAGATTATTCCAGTAATCCAGGGACAAAATGATGTGGGCATTCCTAGCTGTCGGTAGTGAGATCTGGGAAGAGACAATAGCTGGAGAGAGAAAGAGGCAAGAAAAATTTGGAGGAGCTCAGTAGGGGAGACATAGATTTCATCTGTAAGAGAGAAATACTTTCCGCTGGTGTCTTGTCTCCTGAGGAATGTAAAGAGAACAAATTGGGGCAGTAATATGCTCTGTGTGGCAGCAAATATTCAGGTTACCCTGGAGAGAGACGTGAAAAACCTCTGTTTGTGAGGACTGCAAGTCATTTCCATCTCCTTGGGCTGAGCGAAAGCCCCAGCTGTGTGAGTTCTTAGCCAATTATAAGAACTCACGCAGCAAATGTAGTGCATTTAATGCAAGCCCCCACAAATCTGCGGCACCTTTTGGCTTTGAAAATTTTCTTATCTCATCTGTGATTTCCTTTTTATGGTTCTTGCTTACAGGGTTGTAATAGTGGTGTCAAGGCTGACTTTAAGGCATCTTTCTTCTGCCTCATTTTGTTTCTGGAGAGGCAAGTGCTGGGCAGGTTAGTGCTTTCCTCCTGGAGCTCTGCAGCCAGGACATGGAGACAGGCTGTGCGGGGAAGTGGAGATGGCCTGCACTGGCCTCCATAGGGCGCCACTTGTCCCACCCAGAAAGAAGCCTGGCCTGAACTTGGGGTCCTCTGTATACAGAGAGGTTGACAATGCAAAACTGGCCACATCCTACAAAGTCTATGGAATTCTCTAACATTTGGCTCTAAAGGCTTTTACTATTTTCCATTTCTGGTTTTGCCTTGAACTATGAGGACAATAACTCAAGCCTCTCTTGCCATGTTTTGTTCACACACTTTATTCTAGCTCTGATTTGCCTAGCCCATCTGACTGTGTGACTTTCTATGGGTTTGACTTCTAATAACCTAGTCCCACCAGCATGAATAGTTTGTCCCTCTGCCAACAAGGAGGAAGGGGCCTTCCCTCCATTCTCTACTCTTACTCCCATATCTCTCATCCCCCATAGTAAAAAAAGCATTTGGAAATAAGTAACTTTCCGAAATTATATTCAAGGAGAATAATGAAAAAGAAAATATGTTTTCATACCTAGGTAACAATGGATATAGGTGTGTTATTGACTATGATCACTATGGTGAGTGAATGTCTTAGTTAATTTTTTCTCATTGCTGAGACAAAATACCCGACATCCAAAGTTAAGGGAGGAAAGGTTTATTTAGTTCACAGTTTGTAGAGGTTTCAGTACATAATCAGCTGGCTCCAAGGCAGGGTGGCGTGGCAAAGGGCAACAGTTCATGGCATTGGAAAACAGCAAAGGCAACAAGAGCAAAAGGGGGAGACAAGACTTTTTCTGCCCATTTTATCTTATCCAGGCTGCTGGGATTAGGGCAGTGCAAATCCAATCAGTGGACTGATCCAGCATCACCCACCCTTAATCCCAGGACCCTTAAACCTAGCGCTGAACAGTGAATCAGCCACAAAGTCTAGATTCAGCTACTTCCAAAAACCCCCATCTAAAAGTGCACAAGGCTTTCAGGGGACATCTAGACACAAACCATAACAGTGAGTATCTTTGAGTGTAACTGCTGTAGGCTATAAATTGGCCCCCAGTGATATGTCCACATCCTAATTCCTGAAACTCCCAAATGTTACTTTGCTTAGAAAGACAGAAACAAAATTCTTTGTTGACATGATTAAATATTGGCTTAGTTACTTTTCTTGTTGCTGAGACAAAATACCCAACACCCACAAGTTAAGGGATGAAACGTTTATTTAGCTCACAGTTTGTAGCAGTTTCATTCCATTATCAGCTGGCTCCGAGGCAGGGTGGCACAGCAGAGGGGCATCGCAGAGACAGTTCATGGCTGGCCGAAGGTAGTGAAGCAACAAAGTAGTGAACAAGCAGGCCCAAGCGACCTTAGCAGCTTCTTTCTGCCCCTTTTACAGTCTATCAAGGCTACCAGGCTTAGGATGGGTGCCAAACCAATCAGTGGGTAGATTTAGTAAACACACACCCTTAATCTCAGCATCACACACTCTAGATCCAGCCACCTCTGAAAAAGCCCCCACCTATGACTGCATGAGGCTTTAGGGGGACATCTAAACACAAGCCATAACAAGTATTTTGAGGTGAGATCGCTCTGGAATATCTAGGTGACCCCAGGTCTTATCGCATTAAACCCCTTGCTGGAGTCACCCCAAAAGGGGTGATAGGGGAGTTCCCACAAGAGAGTTCCCCAAAGTATCTTGATATGGGGCTGGTTGGGATTCCAAAGAAAGAAGCACTAAACACCAGGGAGATTGGTTTATTAGGGAAGCTTAGAGTGCGAGGCAGCTTATTCTCATGATGGACAGAGAAAAATAGTGATGTTCCACTGTGGTATGTCCATCATGAGGGGGTTGCGGTGTGGACTTTATGTGAGAATTAATGGAATTTTGACTTAGGGCTAGGGCCAGTTTCTTTTAGTGATTTGGGCAACAACCTTTATCAGTGCCTGGGAAGGTTCAAGGCCTGGCTTGGGCTCTAACCTTCTGGGATAAATCTGAAACTGGCTGGACCATCATGGTCAGGATACTCTGTGATTTTTATGTCAGGACACAGAAAAAAGTGTGTGGGTAGGGAGGGCTCAGACTACACTTTAAAAAGAATTCCTTGTAAAAGTGAGGCAGAGGGAGATTTTAACACATAGAAGAGGAGGAGGCAGTGTGGTCATGGAGGTAGTAGAGATGTGTATGATGAGACCACAAGCCAAGGAATGCTGGCAGCCACCAGAAACTGGGAAAGCCAGGAGCAGACTCTCCTCCAGAGCCTCTAGAGGGAGCGCAGTCCTACAGATCTTGATTTCAGTTCAGTGAAACTGATTTTAGACTTCTGGCCTCTAAAATTGTGAAAAATACATTTTTGTTCTTTAAGCTGCACATTCTGGTAATTTGTTACAGCAGTCACAGGAACCTAATGCAATAATAGAGCTGTTTTTATCTGCTGGTGGTTGCAGTTGTGGGTCCCTGACTCTAATGATGGGAAACGGCACACAGAAAAACTAGGGAGAGTGAAATGTGGAGAATAGGAGGCGCCTTTCCCATGGCTCGGTCTTCACAGAATCTGAAGGCAACATGTGAAAGAACCCACTTTAAGTCACCTAACATCCCTACCTTTTTCTATCTTCCCCTTGAGCAACTGAGTACCTACTATGAACCAAACACTATTCTGGGTGTTGACTTTTGGATTTCCCCTTTTCTGAAGTACCTTCTATATAAGTCCATCCTTCCCCACCTGGTCATGATCCTGAATTTATACCATGTGGTTGATCCTCTGTGATGAGAAAATATATAAAAAACATACAAGCTGATAAGGATAGCTGACTTGGTGAGGAGAATGCCATACCTTTCCTTTCTTCCCCATCAACTACAAATAGCCAGTTTTCTATGGCTCTGGTATATGGCCATATCAATTAGGAAAACACAATAACAACAGCAGCATTGATTGACAAAGCATTGAACGGGAAGCAACATCTTAGTACTGTAATCATAGTGCAGATCTGCATACAGCCCTCTATAATGGGAGACCAGATCAAACTAGTCATTATGGGGAAGTGGCTCGCGATGTTTCCTCCAAGTTTCAACATTCCCACCTTCACATGAAATATTCCAACGCATGATTTTTGCTTTTATAGCACTAGGTAACTGTTAAAAATGTTAAGTCAAAAAGACATTATAAGTCACCTTGTATATTTGAGCCATTTTACAGATCAGGAGAGTGAGGGCAAGATTGCAGTCATGACTTGTACGAAGTCACACAGCAAAGAATTGTTGAAGCCAGATTAGAATCTAAAATCTGGGGCTGCAGAACATGGCTGCTAACAATGGGATCTCCCTATTATCTGATGGTTTTTAATTGAGGGGATTGATTTATGAGTGGATTTCAGAGGTCCTGTAAAGTCCCTGAATTTGTATGGCACAATTCTTTGCATACCTATACATTTTTTGTATAGAAAGGAAAATCTTTAATATGATCTCTATAAATGGCTAAGCATTTTTCAAAAAGCTGTCCATTAATTAATCCAACAAAGATTCATGGTGCCTCTGTTGCATATCAGGCCTTCAGGATGGGGCTGTACACAGAGCAGGCAGAAATCCCTTCTGTCGAGGAACTTATAGTGTACAGGTGAGGGTAATAGACAATTAACTAATAAGTAAAACTGTGTGTCAGATGGTAAGGGGTGAATGCAGAAAAAAATAAAGCATAGGCAGGGACAGGGAGTGCAAAGGACCATTTCTGTTTTGCTTAAATCAAATTTAAATTTTCCCCATGAGGGTCACGCTTTCTTGCTCTGAAACCCTGAAGCACACAGTACAGTGCGGGACCCAGCATGCTGTGCTGGAACCCTTGACAAAGGTTAGGTAGCGACACAGATATGTCCTCAGAAAGCCCTGGTCCTGACCCTTTGGCCATTTTCAGGGACACTCATGTTGTGAGAGCGAGTAAGTCTTCCCAAATGGCCAGGCCACCCTCCCTCACTGCGTGCCACATTCTGTCCATTGCTTTTATGTCGGTATCATCTGTGACTTCCTGCATCACCGAGTCTGGGGAAGGAAGGGAAGACCAGACAAGTAGTGAGGCAGAAAGAGCAGTTCACGCAGGCTCTGTGTTTGGGATTAAATAAAGGGTAACCTTTTGATGGTCTGTGCTGGTACTTTTTCAAAGCTCTTGAATTTGATTTGATCTTCACATGGTTCTGAAAGACATTTCAGGTGTGGTTAATCCCACTTTAAAGATTTATCACACCACACACAGAGGGATGTGGGGGTCATATGGTAGGTTATAGGAGGGCAGAGGATTAAAATACAGATCCTCTCATCTGTTTGCAAGAGCCCTTCCTGTGTCACCCACAACCTTATCATCATTGCTGTTTCCTTTCCTTACCTTATATCCCACATTCAGTGCAGCACCCAGTCTTCCTTGGTAACATGTTTGGAATCTGACCTCTTTTTACCATCTTGCGATGTCTGCTTTAGACTAGTCCACAGTTTTTTTCTGGCATGGATTGTTGCAATAAATACTCAATGAATCTTGCTGCTTTGACCTTTCCTCCACCCCAACTTTCAATCCATTCTCCACTCAGCAGCCTGGGAGCCAAGAGTGACTCTTAAATATAAGTCAAATCAAGTTATTTTCTTCATCAAACCCCCTAATAGCTCTTCATCTCTCAGCATGAGAGCAGGAGTTCTTCCTGAGGCCCTCTAGGCCCTATACGATCTGATCTCCAGCTACCTTTTTCATCTTATTTCTCTCCCTCCTCTTTTCCCCTCCTTCTCCATCAGCCTTGTTAGTCTCTTTGCTATTCCTTGAATTTGACAAATACATTGCCATTCAGAACTTTTGCTTTCTACCTGGAAGTTCTTCCCCCAGATATTCTCATGATTACTTTGCTTCACTCAAGCCTCTGGTCATAGTATAATCACCATTCAGGATAATGACCAAATGAACCATTCAGTGTGAACACTAGCTCCTCTCACTCCCTCTCCTCTCATGTTGCCTTCTGTTTCTTTACAGCACATGCCACAACCTGATGTTGCATGCTGATTTTTTAATCTAGGTTTTGTCTCTCTTACTAGAATGTAACCACCATCAGGGCTCTGGCTGCCTTATTTGCTCTTCAAGCCCCCAGTGCTCTGTAGCACGTCCAATACACAGAAGGCACATCATTCATTAAACAACTTGCTAAACAAGTGAGCAAAAAATTTCCTTAAAAAAATCTATTGACAGAGGACTAGTATCTAGAATATATAAAGGAGTAAAATATTTGACTCCCTAATAAAAGACCCAATCAAAAAGAGAGCAAGTGAAATGAATAGACACTTCACAGAAAAAGAAGTAGAGATATCAATAAATACATGAAGTGCTCAATGTGGTGAGCCATAAGAGAAAAGCAAATTAAAACAACACCAAGATTACATCTAACCCTAGGAAGAATGGCCATCATCCAGAAATCAAATAATAACAAGTGCTGGAAAGACTGTGGAGAAAAAGGAACGATTTTACACCACTGGTGGGAATGTAAACTAGTACAACCACCATGGAAATCAGTATGGAGACTTCTCAAAAACTAAAACTGGAAATTCCATTTGACTTAGTTATTCTCTTTCCAAAAAGAGATAACATCATCTTACAGTGACCCAAGCATACCCATGTTTATAGCAGCACAATTCATTATAGCTAAATCTTGGAAGCAGCCATTCTGTGTATCGACAGATGAATGGAAAGAAAATGAGGTATTTATATACAATGTATATACAATGGAGTACTACTTTGCCATAAGGATATACATGAGTCATTTGTAGGAAAATGGATACACCTTGAGACCATACTTTTAAGTGAAATAAATCAGACTTACAGGCTTAAATATGGCATGGTTTCTCTTATATGAGAATCCCAAATTTTAAATGAAAAGCAAAATTTAAAAAATAGATAATAGCAAATAGGGAGATAGATCTTTCTTGAAGGCAAAGGGAATCAAGAGATGGTGGGAGGGAAGGAAGGGGAAGGAAAGTGCATAAAAAAGAGATTAACTCCACAAAAGGAATGTAAACATTGTATACTGCAAACATTTACTAATAAGAGGGGAAGAAGAAGGAGAGAGGGGAAGAGGAAGTGGAGAGAGGAAGGGAGAGAGAGAGACAATGTGTTTGTGAGAGAGAGATGCTCTAGTGTCTCTTTTTCCTTTTATAAAGACACCAGTCCTGTCAGATTAGCAACTTCCTTTAACCTTCATTACTTTCCCGAGAATCCCTATCTCCACGTATAGCCACTTTTAGGCTTGGGAATTTGGTATATTGTTTTCGGTACATAATTCAGTCTATAACAAAGATTAACATTTATTAACTGCCCTCTGTGTGCCAAGCACTGTGCAAAACACTTTATACATTTTCTCATCTAGTTATTAGCCCTATTTTGCAGACAAAGAAATGGAGGCAACAGAAAGTTTGCCCAATTTGCCCAGGACACACGGTGACTAAATAGAAAAGCTGAGACCTGAACCCAGCCCCGGTTCTCAAGCCTGGTCTTTTATTCATGTATACTCTAGAGCCTTCTGTTTTATTTGGAAGACATGGAAATAGGTTCCTTTGTGTCTTAGTTGCTTTCTTGTTGCTGGGGAAAAATATTTGACACCCACAAGTTAAAAGAGGAAAGGTTTTTTTTAGCTTACAGTTTGTTGAAGTTTCAATCTGCAGTAGGCTGGCTCCAAGGCAGGGCAGCATGGCAGAGGAGAAACAGTCCATAGCATGGCAGGCAGGAGACAGCTAAGCATCAGAATCAAGCCTCTTTTTCTCTTTTATCCCATCCAGGCTACAAGCCTATTGGTTGGTGCCACCCACACCCAGGGCAGGCCCTCCCATTACCCACAATCAGAACTATGCTAAACCAATCATTGGACTGATTTAATTTAATCACACTCTAAATCCATATTCACACACCTTAAATCCAACCAACTCTGAAAAGCCCCACCTACGAGTACACGAGATTTTGGCAGGACATCTAGATGCAAGCCACAACACTTGGTGTAGTTTTTAAATTTTCCCTGACACACGTTGATCAGTTCTTTTTTTTTTCACTTTGCATATATTCATGGGGAAAATATATAAGCGCTTGGGAGATTCAGAGAAAGGGCGTATTGGGCAGGTGTGATGATTAATCTTTATTGTCAACTTGATTGGGTTGAGAAACAGCTAGGATATTAGTAAAGCACGCTGTGTGTGTGTCTGTGAGAGTGATTCCAGAGGTGATTGCTGTGGAACAGCACGGTGATGGGGGAGACCCACTCTGAATGTGGATGGCACTGTGTAGTAGGGTAGGGTCCCAGATGGAACAAAAACAGAAGAGGGAAGCCCACCCGCACATTCCCTGGATCTTTCCCTCTCTGCTTCCTGTCTACCATCAGATGAGAAATTTTCTTCTGCCACACTACTGCTGTCGTCATGTTCTGCTTTGCCTCAGGCCCAAAGTAATGGAACTAACAAACCATGGACTGAAGCTTCTGAAACTGTGCTAAAATAAATCTTTCCTCCCTTCCTTTGACTTTCTCAGGTATTTTGCCATGGCCATGAAAAGCTTACTAACAGCAGGATAAACCATGGTATGGTGAAATAACAATTACAAGGTACCATTGGCTTAGCATAGAACTTATTTCTTACTCATGCTACTTGTTCAACATGGTCAGTGGCAAACTGCTCCACACAGTCACTCAGGGCCATGGGCCAGTGGAAACTCTGTTTTGTACTTGTCCCATCTGGAACATGTGGTCTTCATGGTCAAAATGTCAGGAGATGGAAGAGAAAGTTCTATGTATTTACCTGCCAAATGATATGTACGCCCTCAAGAGACAGGATTTTTCTGTAATCTCAGTGTTCCCTGGTGTGCTCTTCTATTCAATTCCAAACCCACTCTTCCTCCTCACGCCTCTGTTCTTCCAAAAGACACAATTTCATTCCGTTTTCTATCACCATGATTTAGTTTTGCCTCTTCTAAAATTTCCTGTGAATGGAACCATTCAGTATACACCCTCGTGTCTTGTTTCTTTTGCTCATATAGTTGTTTTGAGATCCAACCTTGTTTATATTTCAGTAGTTTGTTCCTTTTTAATTCCTCATGTGTAGTGTCAATTAGTTTCAACTGAATTGAGCACATACTTATCTCTAGTGTTTCCTAGAGTATATAACTCTTGGCTAAATCTAGAGAACATAATAATTGGAGAAAAGTGATGTCTTATAGCCATACGAATGTGAGTGGTTAAGATGCAGGATATGTGAGCCTGTCAGCCTTGTTTATTAACAGTTGAATTTATGGCTTGCAATGGGTTTTGGACTCTGAGGAGTGTTGAGAGTAGACACTGGACCTGTAGCTGTAATTTGCTTACCTGACCAGCTCAGTACAGAGACACCTTTCCCAAGCGGACCTTTGGCTTCCTAGTTCCAAAATTCTTCACTTGCTTATCAATGATGATGTGAGAGCTGCAGATAACACATATACTTGGCATCCTAACACAGTCACAAAAAATTAAAGCACTCTGTTATTGCGGTGTTGTATCCTTTACCTATATTGGAGTTGTCTTAGGATAAACTGAGTTTTGTGCTCCATTTAAAGTAATCCAATCCCCTAAAGCAATTAGGACATTACTAATATAGTAGAATAGTATTCCATTGCAGGAATACACTATAATTTGTTTATCCATTTACCTTTTGACTAACATTCTAATTTTTTCTACTATGGAAATTATTGTACAGATCATTTTTCCGAGACTTAAATTTGCATTTTTTCTTCAGGAAATACATATGAGTTTATGTTAGATATCTATTATAGTATAAAAAATCACCACAAAATTTCTGGCTTAAAACAACATAGATTTAGGGCCGGTGAGATGGCTCAGCGGCATAAGCGCCTGCCTTGCAAGTGCGAGGGCCCGAGTTCGACTCCCGGATCCCACATACGAAAAAGGGGCCGGTGATATCGCTCAGCGGCACGGGTGCCTGTTGGCGCGCGAGGTCCTGAGGTCGTCCCCCCGGTACCCACAAAAAAAAAAAAAAAAAAAAAAAAAAAAAACAACATAGATTTATTACCTCACAGTTTCTGTAGATCAGAAGTCTGGGTATTAGTTAGCTGGGTCCTTTAGTTCAGAGTGTCTTACAAAGCTGCAATTGCGGTGTCACCTAAGGGTAGGTCTCATCTGAAGGTACAACTGGGGAAGGATCTGCTGCTAAGCTTGCACAGGTGTTGGCAGGACTCTGTTCCTTGCAGGTGTTGAACTAAAGGTCTTAGTTCTTAGTAGGCTGTTGGCTGGATGGATGCCATACTCTTTTTCTTTCCATATGGACCTTGTCTGAGGTTGGCTTGATTTATCAGAACATGCAAGTTAGAAGGCGATGGGAGAGTCTGTTAGCATGACAGAAGTAACAGTCTTTTAAAATCTAGTATCAGAGGCAACATCCCCTTCAATGTTGCTGTATTTTATTGTTTGAAGGAGGGAATTACAAAGGGCTATAAACATCAGGGAAGAGGGATTACTGAGGGTCATTTTAGAGCAGCTACTATAGAATTGAATTTCTAGGGCACAGAGTAGGTGTATAGTAACTATGTTCAAAACCACCAGGCTATTTTCTAACATAGTCACATCATTTGTCATTCCCAGCAGCAATCTATGAGAGTCCAGTTGCTCTATTTTTTCAACACTTGGTATTTTCAGACATATTTCTCATAGCCCACCTAGTAAGTATGAACTGGTATCCTATTGGGGATATATCTATATCTATATCTATATATCTTTTTTTTTACATTTCTGTGAAGGATAATGATAAGTAGCTTTTAACTTACATATTGGCTATTTGTGTATCTACTTTCATGAAGTGTCTGTTCAAGTTTTTATTGTTACTTTGGAGAGTAGCTTTTCTTTATGTTATTGATTTATAAGCAGTCTTCCTATATTTTTACTATTAGTGTTTTGTCAAATAAATGTATTTTAAATATTGCCTCCCAACCTGTAGCCTGCATTATTTTCTTAATGTCTTTTGAGAAGTTTTTAATGTTAAATTCAGTTTATCTGTTCTTTTAAAATAGTGCTATTTGTCTTTATCTACCATAGGTTATGAAAATATTATCCTAACTTTTCTTGAAATTGATGGTTTTGTATTTTTATGTTGAGCTGACTTTTAAGCATGGTATTAAGATTAAAGGATCATTTAAAAAATATGGAAGCCAACTGTGCTGGCTTTAATTCCAGCACTCTGGGAGGCTGAGGTAGAAGGATCCCATGTTCCAGACCAGGCTGGCTACTTAGCAGACTCTGCCTCAATTAAAAAAAAAAAAAAAATTTACAGGCAACTTAGTGAATTAACAAGATTCTGTCTGAAACAAAACAAACAAACAAGGGCATCATTCATGAAAAAGATTACTTCTACCCAATGACAGTTACCTTTACCTTTTGTCAAAAACCAGTTGACCATCCATATTTAGGTCTGTTCCTGGACTCTCTGTTCTGTTCCCATTGCTCTACTTTGTTTTTGTTTTTTAATATCCTTAAACCATTACTACTATCTTGATTCCTTTAGGTTTGATAAGTGAATCTTCAAATCCTACACAGTAAGTCATATAACATTTTTCTTTTTTTTTTTTCCAGATTGTTTTGGCTAACATAGGTGCTTCATGCTTCCATTCGAAATTTTAGGATAAGCTTGTCAAATTCTTTATTTTAAAAAGACTTTAGGATTTTGACTGAAGTTGCATGTAATCTATAGAGATCAATTTGAGGGAAAATAGACATTGTACCAATATTGTCTTTTAAAACATGAACCTATTGTACTTAGGTCTTTAATTTTTTAAGGAATGTTTTATAGTTTCCCATGTACACGTATTCATTTTTCCAATAAATTCATTCCTGTGTGTTGAAGGAATCCGACCGCCACCATCCAGGGCTGACCAGAGACGACTCTAAGCTACTCCCCACCCCCAGCACAGCTGCACCCAGTGACTTGTATCATCGTTCGGCTCTGCCATTGACAGCAACCACTACTCACTGAGCTTTCCCAAGCCTTGTCCCTGAGCAGCCACTACCCCTGTAGTTCCTCATGGTTTGTCCTTGGCAGGTAGCCAGCACCGTTTCACTGAACCTGCTCCCTCACGACCCTACAGAAGCCCTCTCAACCTGTGTGAGAGGTGCCGGTCTGGTCTCAAGGCCGGAATGATTCCTCTCAAGTTTGTTCTGAAATAAACCTGTCCTTTTGAACTGGTACCTTTGTTTCTTTTCCTTCTTTCTCCTAACGTGGTTTTTGATGCTATTGTAAATGGTATTTAATTTTATTTTTCAGCTTCTGATGCTAACATATAGAAATGCAGCTGAATTTTTATACATCATCTTCACATTCTATATTGCTAAATTTACTAAGCTGTTCTAATAGGATTGTGTAGATTCTCTATAAAAATCATATTGTTTGTGAGTAAAGACAGTTTTACTTCTTTTCATACAAATTTTATGCCTTTTTTTTTTTGGCTTACTTCCCTGGTTAGGAACTGCAGTGCAATGTTGAATAGAAGTGGTGAAAATAAATATCCATTCCTTTTTCTCAAGCTTAGATTGAAGATATAGTCATCTTGTATTAGTTTTGATAAATTACATATTTCAAGGCATTTTTCATTTCATCTAAGCCATTGAGTTTATTGGCATAAAGTTGTCCATAATAGTCTTTTATTATCCTCTTCATGTCTGCAGGATCTGTAGTAATATGACCTTTTGCATACCTATTTTAGATGATTTATGTTCTCTCTTAGTTTTTCTAGCAAGGTGTTCCTCAAACTTCCTTTGCAGAAAATGGCTTTGGCTTTGTTTCTCCGGTCTTTGTCTTTTAACTAATTTTGCTGATTTCTGTTCTTGTCTGTGTTATCATGTTCCATCTACTTTGAGTTTATTTTGCTCCTTTTCCTTCCACAGCTTTTTAAATTGGAACCTTTAGTTATTGATTTTAGGCATTTCTTCTTTTCTAACATGACCACTTAATATTAAAAAATTTATGTTTGAACAAAATCCGCAAACTTTGATATGCTGTGTTTTCATTTACTTTCACACTACTTTAGAATTTTTGTTTTCTTTGGCCCATGAATAACGTAGAAGGCTGCCATTTAATTCCCAAACATTCAGGAATTTTTTAGACATTACATAGTTAATGATTTCTGAATTCTGTTGTAGTCAGATAACATACTTTGTATAATTTTAATTCTCTAAACTTTGTTTGCACTTGTTTTACGGCCCAGGGTATGGTCTATCTTGGTGATCATTATGTATGCACTTGAAAAGTGTGCATATTCTACAGTTGCTGGGTGTGATGCTTTTAATGTAATTAGTTTAAATTGGTTGGCTGTGTATCTTTACTAATATTTTGTGTACTTGCTTTATCAGTTACTGACAATGGGAATTATTATCTTCTACTCTGATTGTGGAATTGTTTAATTCCTTTTATTGCTTCCAATTTTTGTATAAAAGACATTGAAAGCTTATGATTAGGTGAATATACATTTATGACTAAGCCTTTTTGATAAATGGGTCCTCTTATAGCTCTGAAATATACCTATTCATCTCCTTTAATACTCTTTGTCAAGAAATCTGTTTGATAAAACCCACATCAAATTTTTAATGTTGACCCTTTGCATAGTATCTTTTTATTTTCATTCTGTGCCTTACTTGAATGAAAAATGATTCTTGCTTTATCAAGTATGACAATTTCTGTCATTTAATTGGAGTATTTAATTAAATTACATTTGGTACAATTATTAGTATGGATAGATTTTAATCTACCATGTTATTTTTTTTCCTAGTTGTCCTCTCTATCCATTGTTTCTCCTTTCCCATTTTCGTTTGTTGAGTATTTTATGTTATTATATTCTATCTTGTCTATTTTTAGGATCAAAATCCGTGCTATACTTTTAGTGTTTGCTAAATGGATTACAAATTTTATAAATTCATCACAGTAATTTAAATTGATATTATACCACTCTATGTTCAGTATAAGAAGTTCAGAAGAGTATACTGCCATTTGTATTCACTTCCATCTTTTGTTATATTTTTGTCATTTTTTTTGAAGTTAGGAGAGTTTTTGTTGGAAATCGGGAGGAGACGACCTTGTAGATTTCCAGGAGGGTCCCACGGGTGGTGGTCTTTTTGTTGTATGTTTAGCTCATATGTATGCTACAAATTCCACAGTACCTTGTCATTATTCATACTTTAAAACAGTCAGAATTTTAAAATGTTTAAGAGAAGAAATAAAAATAATTCTTTAAAATTACTTATATATCTAAAGTTTCCATCCTTCCTTGTCATTTCCAGTAGACTGATATTTCCATCTGATTTCATTTACCTTCAGGGTGAAGTGTTTGATTTTGGTTTCTTGAAGTGTGAGTGTGATGGCTTCAGATTGTCTTACTTTTTATTGGTCAGAAAATGTCTTCATTTTTGTCTTTTTCTTTTTTTAAATTAATTTTTGGGTACATTTTAGATGTACGTAATGATAATATTCATCATATGGAATTTGAACCTGTACATATCTCTTTTTTTAAATTAAGTTTATTGGTACATTTTAGGTATACATAATGATCACATTCGTCATAGGGAATTTGTACCTGTACACGATATAACTTGATTCTTTTTTTCCCCATTCCTCTACCTTCCCTTCAACTCTTCTTCCCCTCATTTGCAAAAGCTTTGTTCCCATTTTTCCTTCGTTTCTCATCATTTTTTTCTTTTCCTTTCCTTCTTTCCCCTGTCCCCCATCCCTAATTCCCTTCCCATTTGAACATTTTCTTCCTATTTCAAAATATCTATTATAGGGCTGGTGATATAGCTCAGTGGCATAAGTGCCTGCCTGGCAAGTGTGAGGTCCTGAGTTCGGTTCCTGGTACCCGCATAAAGAAAAAAAAAATCTATTATACATTTTGGTAATGTCTTCAGTTTTGAAAGCTATTTTTGTGTTATATAAAATTATGGGCTGGCAGTCTCCTTTTCCAGCACTTTAATGATGTTTTCCTGATATATTCTAGTCTCCCCATTTCTATGAGAAGTCAGCTTTCATTTTAAAAATTATTTTCTTGTATTTTTGGTGTCTATTTTCTCCAGCTTTCTGCAAGCTTATTTATTTATTTTTTTCTTCTATTGGGTTTTGCTGATTCTCCTGGATATGTAGAATGTAGTTTAGATTAATTCTGGAAAACTTTCAGCTATTATTTCATCAGTTTTTTTTTTCCTGCCCCATGTTCTCTATCCTCCTCTTAGGTTCTGATGATACCATTGGATGTTCTCCCACAGATAATCAAATATAATTCTGTTTTCTTTCAATGTATTTTCTCTCTTTGTTTCAATTTAGACCATTTCTGCTTTACAAATTCTTCTACTGTAGTGCCTAATATGACAGTAGTCTAACCCAAACAATTCTCTTCTCCTCATCCTCCTCCTTCCTTCTGTGATGCTGGGGATTGAAACTAGGACTTCATGCATGCCAGGCAAGCACTCTACTACTGAGCTATGCTCCTATCATTTTGATTCTAATATTATATGTCACTGTTGTGGGATTTCTTCTTTTCTTTTTTTTCTTTGGAACCGGGGACCAAACTCAGCACCTTGCGCTTGCCAGGAAGGCTCTGTGCAGATGAGCTATACCCCCGGCCCCTCTTTTTCTTTTTGAGTTCACATATTTCTCCTTAAGTTCTTGAACTCTTCAGTCTTTATCTTCTGTAGATTTTAAAAAAACATTTATCATGGTTATTTTAAAATAACTGCTTATCTGCCATACATTTTCTGGGTCTGTGATGGTTAGTTTTAAGTATCACTTTGAGCCTAGTGTGCCCACATATATAGTTGAACATTATTCTGGGTGTTTCTGTTAGAGTGTCTTGGGGTGAGAGTAACATTTAAATTAATATATTCCGTAAAGCTGATTACTCTCCCTAATATAATTGGGCCCTATCCAATCAGTTGGAGGCCTGGGGTAAAACAAACAGGCTGATCCTTCTCTGAGCAAGAGAGAATTCTTCCTGTTTGGAATTTCTTTGCTTTTGCCCTGGGACTGCAGCGTTGGTTCTTCTGAGCGTGCTGGTTATTAGACTGGAACTACTGTCATGCCTCCTGGCTCTCAGATCTCCCGACTTAGACTGGAACAAAATCACTCTGATTTTTGGGTCTCCAGCATACTCATGCCCCATGGATCTTGGGTTTTGCCCGTCTTCATAATCATATACATCATTGTAAACTCAGAAAGTATCTCTAAAAAACTGTGGAAGATATCTAGAGAGTAAGAAAAAGCAAACAAACTGAAGAGGATTTAAATGTTGAAAGATGAGGCCACCCCACTTCTTAGATCTTGCATATTACCTGTAGGGCACTTTCTGACTCAACTGACAAATTGCTTTGTGAGTGGAGTTAGAGCAGAAATCTTCACTCTTATTGGCCTAAGGGGTCAGAGGAGGGAGTTTAAGGAAAACCACAGCTGAAAGTTTGAAAGAGCTGAACAGAAATACAAACAATTGCCCACCTCTTTCAGAAGAAACAATTTGGAATTCAAGTTGTAGGGTTTTGGAAAACATCTTACTTCCAGCTGAAATTTTGGAAGAGCTGTGTCTTAGAAGAACAGACTCCCTCCAATGACTAAGGGATTCACTCTAAGACTAAGAGTAAACCCAAAATAAGTAATTTCAAGAAGGTCCTGCAATTATATTGAAATTGCCCAGCTTGTGTATCTATTTGTACATTTTTTCCCCTGGAATGGGGGTTTATATTCTTTAATCAGTTTCTCAAAGGGTCCGTGATCCCACAACACCAGATGCAAAATTACTCTTAACACTTTGGAGACCCTATGAAGATCAAAGAGTTACAGACATAACTCCAGCCAAAACAAAACAAACGAACAAGCAAACTTAGGTGTGGTCATCTTATTCCAAAGAGGAAGAGAACTGATGTGCCCATGGGGTGGTGTAGAGGAAATACGAATAGCATTGATGATGGGGAAGATGCAGCAGCAGCTGCCATTTGCTGAGTGCATAGTACATTCAAGACACTGCGCTAAGCACTTTACATGGATTTTCTCACTTAATTCTCACATCAATCCTATGAAGCACTTACAGTAATTTAAATAATTAACTTTATTTTGTAGGTGAAGAAACCAAGGCATATAGAAGTGGTTATAGAACTTGCCCAAATGTCACACAGCTAGGAAGTGGCTAAGGTGGTAACAGAGCCCAACAAAGTTGACTTTTATCCCAAGACCTTTGTCACATTATCCAAGGGACAGAAGGAAGTTGGTTCCCTCCCCCTGGGAGCCCGGAAGCCTGCTCTCATTGATGGCTTATTTGTACAAGTTCGTGCATCACTGTGTAAGAATATCATGGCAGTACATCACCGGGGACCTCATGGATGGTGGAAATGGGCCCTCACCTGGGAGTGGGTTCCCGCTACTACTTGTGTTGACATTTATAGATGTGAGACATTTTCTTAACAAATAAGAATCTAATGGATTAGGTCTTATTTAATTATGCATTCTGCATTAAGCTGCACCTCTCCCTGCCTGATGCTGCTGGCATAATTAAACTTAATGTACTTTTAATGATGTCTTTTTAATTCAAGCATTCACATGCAATTAGCATCAAACAGGGATGAGCTGTTGCAGGTCCAGGGCACATCTCAGCCATGCTCCCAAGTTCCGATATGAATGAATCAGGGGCTTTGTGGTTTGAAAATGTTGGTTTTGTTGGGGCAAAGATGGTTTGTAATGCTTAGTCATTCTAATTTCACTCATGAAAATGGCATTCTTTTCTGGTTCAGCTTAAATTCTAAGTCTGATCTCAATGAAACCTTTATGCTTGTAAAATTTGTTGTTTTGAACTTAAGTTGTTAGCTAAAGGGTAGAAAATATCAGGAAGACAATGTGTAAGAGAAAGCACCGAACTGGGATCCAAATAACTGGGCTCTAATAAGTAATACCCCCTCTTTAAATCTTACTTTCTTTATTTGTAAAATGAGATGGTTAAGCTAAATGACATTTAGAAGTTCTTTCTGCTCTAGAGATTATTTAAACCTTATCTGCCTGCTGCTTGTCTCTTACCCACAATGCATCCTCCTTACAGGTTTAACTAGTAACTCCCCTCCTCAGACATCACCCATAACAGTCAAAACCACTAGTATTTCTTGAGTATGTACTGTACACCAGGCATTTATATTTGTTATCTCATCTTATTGTCAACTACTTTGTGTAGTCCAGTATTTAGTCAGTTTTACCGATGAGGAAACAGGTACTCAGAAGAAAAGATTTTCCCAGCTTCAAGAGTTGTGCGGTGGAGGAACCAGGATTCAAAGTCTATGCTGAACCACAATGCCCTCTGCTTTTTTAGAATGTTCACCACTGCTGACCTTAGAAAGTGGAAACTGAGGCAGACACTCACGGTCCCTCTGCCCTCAGCCTGGTTTAGCGTTCCCTCGTCTTACACTCCGTTTCTTCTTCTTCTTCTTCTTTTTTTTTTCTGCTACCCTTTAACAGCATCTGTTCACTGTTGCATGCTAGACCCCGACCCTGATGCACACTGTCTGTATCTATGCTCAGGCTTTTTCCCTTGTGGGTCAAGCAAACTACCCTCCTTCATGGTATCATCCCTTTATGGCTTTGATTGCCAATTCAGATGTTACCTCTGTCAAGATTCCTTTCTCATTTCCTTATGTTTCCTTGTCCTTATTTTCAAAGTATGTTATTCCTACTGGTACTACAAGAAAAGCTCTGGTACGTCATATTTGGGTTATTCATTTATGCTTTTATTACCTAACTTGATTATGAACTATAGAGGACAAGGAATACTTCTTTTCTTCCCCTCTTGCAGCTGGTGTTATGCATTTGTTACATAGTTGACTTCGATGCAAGGATGATACTCAAAAATAACCCTAACATCTGGCATGGCCTGCGTGCTGATCAGTAAGAGTGGATTCTGCTTATAGGGGTGTGTGTGCATAGAACATTAACCCTACTCTGATGTGTGTAAAGGGACTTGAAAAAGCCAGTGGGAAGACAGCTCAATGGACTTCCTTGCTAGTTCTTTCCCACCTTACAATATTGCTTCCTTACACCTCTGTATTTTTTCAAGGCTGACTCCTTCCAGGTACTCCTCTGTCCCACCTCTGTTTTACTTCTATACCCTAATACTCTGTTCTGTTCTTTAGTCCATTCAATCTGCTGCAGCCTCAGGACATTTGCACTCCTTTTCCTCTCTGGCATAGTTGGGTCTGTACTCAGCTTTTCCTGTGACTGGCTCTTTCACCTAGATAAGCTTTGCTCAAACATCGTCTAAGAGGGACTCCTCTGCCCATCCTACTAAAAAGCCTCTCCATTTCCCTTTACCAATGTTTCACATAGCTCTGAGCATTTTTTTCCAAAGTACCTGCTACAATTTTTGTTTGCTCATTGGCTTGCTTATTAATTTGCTATTACTTCTTAGAATCTACATCCCATTAGGTTATGAACCTTGGCTATCTTGCTCAATTATATCCCCAGCTGATACACAGTATATACTTAACAAATTCAACTATTTATTAAATGCATAAGTAAACAAATGAATGCATGAATGAATGCACTAATTCATTCAAAGGAAACTTCTTTCATTTTCAAATCGTTAGTACCACTATACATAGACTAAGTATTTTGGTGGGCACTAGAACACACAGGGATGGACCAGGAAACTAATCTGAAGAGATACTTTGGCCACAAAGAAACCTTTCAAATTGTCCCAGTACTCAGAGGGTTTTTATTAGGAGAAGAAATATGATGTAGCTTAAATTGGCAATTTTTTAGGATCTAAGATTGGGCTTCCTAAACTAAGTGTGTAGTTACGTTTTTTTCTATACTGATCATATGTTTTAGTTACTTTTCTCATTGCTGGAACAAAATACCTGATGCCCACAAGTTAAAGGAAGAAAGCTTAATTATAGCTCACAGTTTGTAGAGGTTTCAGTCCATATCTGGCTGGCTCCAAGACATGGAATGACAGAGGGGCTTTGCAGAGGAGACAGTTCATGGTGTGGCAGTCAGGAATCAGCAAGAAGCAGCAGCAGCCACTGCCGCCACCACCACTGCCGCTTTCCTTTCCCTTTTATCTATCTAGGCTGGAAGCCTATTAGGTGGTGCCACCCATACCCTGGGTTGGGCTTCCCATCATCCACACCCAGAACTATGTTAAACCAATCGGTGGGCTAATTCAGTACCACACACTCTTAATCCAGGTACCACACACCCATGATCCAACCATCTACCAAAAGCCCCACCTATGAGCACATGAAGCTTTCGGGGGTTGGTGTCTTGATACAAGCCTTAACATTATGTGTCTGCATCATTGTGTGCATCTTTCACCTTCTTCTGCTTCCACCAGGTGCAGCCCTTTGTCACCCTCTGTGCCCTTCTAATTCCTCCACATATTCAGCTTGTACATGGCTTGGACTTGTCATGACCCTAATTCTACTCTGATGCCTCCTCTCACCATCTCGTTTTACCAGCACTTCTCTCACTTTCTGTATTCCTTATTCCTGAGGGACAGACATGAGTTGCTGAGGCCCTCTCTTGATGCCAGACGACAGGTGGTTGCCAGCTAGCATGGTGCTTGGCTGCAATTGGGTTAGGTGTAGCTTCTTGGTCAGCAGAGGTTAGGGCAGAACAGATTTTCTTTGGCCAGAGTGGGAGTGAGGCAGATAACAATTGACTTCCCTAGATCAGCATTCACTATGAAGATAAGATAGGCAAAAAATTACTGAACTTTACAGTAACACTGAAAGACTCCATAAGAGTGACACAGTGGTATTGCGAATCAGAAAACAGAAATATTACTTATGGCCTAGATGGGGAGTTCTAGCCTCTAGTGACTACTAATTGACTCTGTCCTTCTATGGGATGGGTCTTTTTGTTTCCATAAATGAGTGAAAACATGTATTTATTTTCTGTGTCTGGCTTATTTCACTTGACATATTGATCCACAGTTCTATCCATTTTGCTGCAAATGAAAGGATTTAATTCTTTTTACAGCTGAACGATATTCCATTGTGCAGATATATGCCATAATTTCCTTATCCATTCATCCATTAATGGACATTTAGGCTGATTTCATGTCTAGGTTATTGCGAATAATGTTGCAAGAAACATGCAAGAGAAGGGGCCTCTTTGATGTAATGATTTCATTTATTTTGGTTATATATGCAGAAGTGGGACTTTTGGATCATATGGCAGTTTTATTTTTACTTTAAAAAAAATCTCCATACTGATTTCCATAATGGATCTAGTAACATATGTTCCTTTCAACAGTGTATAAAAGTTCCCCTTTCTCGAAATCCTCACCAGCATTTATTATTTTTTTGTCTTTTTGACTGTAGTCATTCTAATTGGGGTAAGGTGATATCTCATTGTGATTTGGATTTGAATTTCCCTGGTGATTAGTGATATTGAACATTTTGCATATACTTGTTGGCCATTTGTGTGTCACTTTTGGGAAATACTTATTTGGATCTTTAGCCCATTTGATAACTGAAATATTTGTAGTTTTGGTGTTAAGTTTCTTGAATTCTTCATGTATTTTGGATATTAACCACTTGTTTTATGGAAAGTTTTCCAAGCATCTCTCATTCTGTAGGTTGTTTCCAAACTGTTGATCTTTTTCTGTTGTCCTGTAGCTGTTTTTTAGTTTGATACAATCCAATTTGTCTATTTTCACTTTTATTTTCTGTGCATTAGGGGTGTTCGCCCTCCCCACACACAAAAAAATCATTGCCTACTCTAGTTTCTTGAAGGGTTCCACATATTTTCTTGTAGTAATTTCATAGTTCTGGTCTCATGTTTAGGTATTTGTCTTTGATCCATTTTGGGTTGATTTTTGTATATGGTGCAAGGTAGGAATCTAGTTTCATTCTTCTGCATACACATATCCAGTTTACCAGCATCGTTTATTGAAGGAACTATCCTTTTTTTGAGGTATGCACTTGGTGTTTTTGTCAAAAATTAGTTGGTTGTTCGTATGTAGATTACTTCTGTGTTCTCCATTCCATCACATTTGTCTATGCTTCAGTTTTTGTGCCAGTTCCATGATGTTTTAGTTACTAGAGCTTTGTAGTATGTTTGAAGTCAGATATTGTGATGCCTCTAATTTTGTTTATATATATTTTCCCCCAGGAATGTTTTGGCTATGTTGAGTATTTGTGTTCCACATGAATTTTAGTATGGTTTTTCTATTTCTAAGAAGAATTTCAAGGGGGTGGGGATGTAGCTCAATTGTAGAGCACTTGCCCAGCTTGCACAAAGTCCTGGGTTCAATCCCAAGTACCACAAAAAAGCAAACAAAAAAGAATTTCATTGGTATTTTGATGGGGATTGCATTAAATTATAAATTGTTTGGTTAGTATGGTAATTTTAACAATTCTTCTGGTCCATGAACACAGGATAGCCTTCCATTTTTTGTGTCTTCAGTAATTTCTTGCATCAGTGTTATATAATTTTCTCTATAGAGAAGTTTCACTTACTTGGTTACATTTATTCCTAAATGTTTGGTTTTTTGTAGCTACTGTGAATGGGATTGTCTTTTTTGATTTCTTTTTCAGCAAGTATATTATCAGTATATAAAAATGCTATTGTTGTATTATAAAAGCACATCTTCTTTATCTATTCATCATTTGTTGGACATTTGAGCTGCTTCGAAGATTTTGCCATTACAAACTGTGCTGCTGTAAACATGGGTGCTTATATATCACTGTGGTATGATACTTTTAATTCTTTGGGGGAGATATGAAGAAGGAGACTAGCTGGGTCAAATAGAACCTCTAGTTTTAGTGTTTTAAGGAATCTCCATACTGATTTCCACAGTGGTTGCACCAGTCTACACTCCCACCAAGAGTGGACAAGGGCTTCTTTTTCCCAGCCCTGCCAACATTTCTTATCTGTTGATTTTTTGACAGTCACCATTCTTTCTGGAATGAGATGGAATCTCAGTATTGTTTTAATTTGCATTTCTTGAATGACCAGTGATTTTGAACATTTTTTCAGATAGTTATTTGCCATTTGTACTTCTTCATTTGAGAAGCGTGTATTCATTTCACATGCCCATTTTTGGATTGGGTCTTTAAATTTGGGGGAAAGTCTGATTTTTTTGACTTCTTTATGTATTCTAAATATTACTCCTTTGTCTGAGGAACGGGTGGCAAAATTTTTTCCTCACTCTGTAGGTTGTCTCTTAACTCTGTTGGTGGTTTCTTTTGCTGTGCAAAAGCTTTTTAATAAGATAAGATCCCAGTTGTTGATTCTTTGTAATATTTCACATCCAGTTGGGGTTCTGTTTATAAAGTCTTTGCCTATACTTATGTCTTCAAGAGTTCTGCCTATTCTCTCTTCCAGCAGATTTAGTGTTTCTGTTTTAATATTTACATCTTTGATCCATTTTGATTTTAGTTCAGTGGATGGTGAGAAACATGGGTCTAGTTTTAGTAATACTCAACCATAAAGAAGGGTAAACTTGAGAAATTTTTAGGTAAGTGGATGCACCTTGAAACTATACTCTTAAGTGAAATAAATCAGACACACATTTGTAAATATCACATTGTTTCTTGGTGTGAGAAACTGAAAGTGTAAATAAGGATCAAGATATATAATAGATATTGTAAAATAGGAAGAAAATGTTCAAATGGGAAGAGGAAGGAGGGAGGGGGTGGGGGAAAGGAAGGAAGGGAAAAGAAAAAATGTGAGAAAAGAAGGAAAAATGGAAACAAAGCTTTTGTAAATAAGGAGGGGAATAGGGGTTGAAGGGAGAGGAGGGGAATGGGAAAAAATGAATCAAGATATATCATGTAATTCCCTATGATGAATGTGATCACTATATGTATGTAAAATGTACTAATAAACTTAATTAAAAATGTTATTGTTTTTATATGTTGATTTTGTATCCTACAACTTTGCTGAATTTACTTATCAGTTCTAACAATTTTGAAGGAGTATTTATGCTTTCTTAAGTATAAAATCATATCATCTGCAAATGAATAGTTTACTTCCTCCCTTTCAATTTGGATATCCTTCATTTATTTCTCTTGACTAACTGCTGTTAATGACACTTTCTGTAATCTATTAAATAAGAGTGGTAGAAGTGGACGTCATTGTTTTCCTCCTGATCTTGTAGGAAATACCTTCAGGTCTTCCCACTTAGTGCAGGTATACAGGTATAGAATTTTTGTATAGCATTTAGTGTTATGAGATATTTTCCTTCTATATGTAGTTTGTTGAGAGTTTCTTATTATGAAGGGATATGAATCTTAAGAGATTTTTTTCTTGCATTTTTTGAGATGGGTAACTGATTTTTGTTCTGTTGATGTGATGTGTTGTACTTACTCTTGTAAATGTTAAACCATCTTTTCATCCCTGGACGAATCCCACTTGATCATGATGTATGATGTTTTTGATCTACTTTTGCATTTGGTTTGCTACTAGTTTGTTACATCTATGTTCGAACATAGATGCTATTTGTCTATAGTTTCCATTTTATTATTGTGCTTTTGGTTTGGTACAAGGGTAATGCTAGCTTCATAAAAAGAATTTGGGAGAGCTCTTTCTTTTCAAGATTTTTGGAATAGTTTGAGGAGTTACTTTTTCCTTAAATGTTTTATAGAGTTCATCTGTAAAGCCATAAATTTCTGGACTCCTTTTTAGATGGGAGTTTTTAATTACTGCTTCAAACTCATTACTCATTATTGGTCTTTTTACATTTTCTATTTCTCCTTAATTCAGTTTTGATAGATTGTATGCATTTAGGAATATATACAATTTTCCTAGGTCTTTGATTTTTTTTTTAGCAAATAATTGTTCATAGTAATTTCTTGTGATCATTCATATTTCTGTGGTAATTAGATGTAATGTCTTCTTTTTAATCTTTGATTTTATTTATTTGGATTTTCCTTTTCTTTTACTTGGCTGGTCTAGCTAAATGTTTGTCAGTTTTGTTTATTGTTTTCAAAAGCCAACTATTTTTAAGGGATCCTTTATATTTTCTATTTTTGTAAAGTTTCAATTATATTTATTTCTGATCTTAATTATTTCTTTTCTCCTACTAACTTTGACTTTGATGTTCTTGCTTTTCTAAGTCCTTGAGGTGCACTATTAGGTTGTTTACTTGAAGTCATTCTTCATGAAATTCTTTCTTTTTTTTTTTTGTTACATGCAATTATTGCTATAAACGTCTCTTTTAATATTTTTATGCTTTTGCTGTATCCCACAGATTTTGGTATATTGCCTTTTTCCTTTGTTTAAAGAATTTTTTATTTTTCTTTTTAATTTCTTTAATCACCCATTTGTTATTTAGCAAAAGGTTCAGTTTTCTGCATTTGTATTTTTCCATTGTTCTTCTTGCTGTTGATTTCTAGTTTTCTTTTTTCTGGTATGATGGATTGAACCCAGGACATTTGCAGTGAGCTAAATCCCCAGGCTTTCTTCAATTTTTTATTTTGAGACAGGGTCTCATTAAGTTACTAAGTTGCCCAGGCTGGACTCAAACTTACAATCCTCTTGCTTTAGCATCCCAGAGTGCTGGGGTTACAGGCATGATCCATTATGCCTCATTTTCTTCCATTATTGCCTGAAAAGATACATGATAAGATTTTAAAAATTTACTGATACTTTATTTGTGGTTTAACATATGTTCTATCCTGGAAAATATTTCATGTGTGGAAGAGAAGAATGTATATTTTGTTGCTGTTGATGGAGTGTTTCATAAATGTCTATTAGGTCTATCTACCTTATAGCATGGCTTAATTCTGATATATCTTTGTTGACTTTGTTCCTCAATGACACATCCATTGTTGTGTAATTAGGGCATACCATATCATAATAACAAATCAAAATGTACAGTGGCTCAATAAAATCAAAATTGATTTCTGGTTGATCTTACTATCAAGAAAAATTATGATGGGTGTAGTTCCCATGAGGTAGCTTCTCCAAGCAGTGATTCAGTCATTACCTGTGTAAGAAAAAGAGCATGGCAGGATATGGTGGCACATGCCTGTAGTCCCAGCCACTCTTGTATTCAGAGGTGGTGCTTTTGGAAGATGACTGGGTCATGGAGGTATTATACTTATCAGTGGATTTATCCATTTATAAGATCGTAGCTGAATGTGCTGTTAGGATGTGGCACCTGGTCAGAGGAGGCTGGTCACTGGGGATGATCAGGAGGGATGTATTCTTTTCCACAGCTTCTTCCTTTTTCTGCTTCCTATGTGCCATGGATTGAGCAGCTTTCCTCTGTCAAACTCTTTTACCATGCTGCTTCTGCCCTGGAGCCTGGTAACCATGGACTGGACCCTTTGAAACCATGAGCCTAAATAAACCAATTCTTTAAATTGCAGATGTCAGGTACTTTTTTTTTTTTTTTAATGGGGCAGGCCTAAAAGTGACACACATTTCTTCTTTCATTGGTTAAACTCAGTCACTTGGCCAAATCTAGGCCACATGCAAGGGATGCTGGGAAATGTATTGTGTATTTAAGAAGAACAGAAATTAAACTTTAGTAGGCAGCTTATAGTCTATAATTTATTTATTTATTTATTTATTTATTTTTTTTTTTTTGTGGGTACCAGGGGGACGACCTCAGGACCTCGCGCGCCAACAGGCACCCGTGCCACTGAGCGATATCACCGGCCCCTTTTTCGTATGTGGGTTCCGGGAGTCGAACTCGGGCCCTCGCGCTTGCAAGGCAGGCGCTTACGCCGCTGAGCCATCTCACCGGCCCTATAATTTTTTTAAGTAAGAAATCTAGAAATGAAAAAGATTTTGCTCTTTTCTAAACTGTAAAAAATACTATTGTAAAAATATAACCACTAATTTTTGACATATCATGTAGCTCATTTCCTTTCTATCTTTCTTTTTTAAGTCTATGAATTTCAGAGGTGGAAGGGTGTATAATTCCATTACACTTTATATACGTGTATAGCTCAGGGATATATTTCTCAGAATAATACAATCTCTCCTTGGGTTCTCTGTCATTTTCTCCTGGTTGCAGAAGGAATATCTAGTTGGAGAAACATTGGGATCTGTGTTTGAATGTTTAAAAGACACAAATTCAACAACTATTGAGAATCATAGGTTATTGGTGTTGGAAGAAGATGCATTAGTTACTCTGCAGAATATTTGTTTATATTCTACATGCTGGGGGCACTTAAAAAGTTTTTAATAATCCTTAAAAGAGTAGAGTTGTTCTCAGGCCATATATTATACATCCTAGCATCCTACAAAGGGTCTGCTGGGTCATAACCTTGGGCTAGAAGAAAGGATGAGGCATAGTTGTATTATAATTCTTTTGCATTCCTCTTTTATACAAAATGTTAAAATTAAATTTTATGACTGTATTGTTATATAGATAATTAATATTACATGTAAAATATTTTATATTATCTAAAAGTTCATTTCTTTTTCATATTTTAATAAGAATTGTGGGTCCTGGGTTCATTGTGCCTAGTACACAGGTTAAATGTGGGTTGCACTTACCCACCATCCCTCTCAGAGAGGCTAAAAGTGATAAATGTGTCTTAGAATTCATGATATTCATAGATCATAGATAAGAGAACTTAGAATGTAAGAGAATGACTTATGGAGTCATTTGGTAGGTTAGTAGTAGACTCTGGACTACTCTTTCCACACCCCATGGCTTTGCCATTAAGCCATTCATTGTTCTTTCACTCACACAGTCCATATTTTGTAAAACCTGTCCTGTGTTGTTCTCAACAGACCATAGCATCCCATACCCTTCTTGATTTTAGGGGTAGGTCAAATATTATTATTCATTGATAGAGCAACTGAGAGAGAGGGGTCAGGCATGGGGTTTCTCCAAACGTATTTTGCTATGGAGAACAAGATTGCAAGGCCTGCCGTACCACTTCCTGGCCTCAGTACTCTCTTGACACTGGCGTAATAGACAGTTTTTTTTAAAGATCTTGGATCATTATGACTAATGACTAGCTTTAGATTTGTTCCATATGATCAATAAAACACAACAAAGAAGGCATTCAGCACACTCATTACCATCTGTTTACATTAAAAATTGCTCCTATGTTTCAGTGGTGCATATGTACTGGGTACCATGCCATTAGTACCACTGTTCTTTCTATGTTGCAGATGAGAAAACTGAGGCTTGGTAATTTCCCCAATTTGAGTCTCAGCTATCTGACTCCAGCCCCCTGATTATTAATTGTTGAACTCTTCTTTCTCCCCTTTTTATGGCTTTTTTTCCACCACTTTCCTTTAGAAAATTTCCCCTTTTCAAGTTTTGACCTACAACAATGATAGGTATAAGAGGTTATTTAGCTGTCTCATCATTTCCCAAAAATCAGTCAGCACCTTTTCATCAGGACCAGTTGGAATTTCATTTACTACCTAAATCAGCAGGTGCTGGGTAATTGAAGAGATCAAAGTTCATTCACCCACTGTGGATGCTGGCTGGTCCATGCCAAAGAAGCTTTTCAACTGGCCAGGTGGCCCTTGGCTTTCTTATCTCTGTCACTGGGTAGCACAGCCTGTCATCCTTTTACTTGAAACCACTGTGACTGATGATATTTTTAAAAGATGCAGTCTAAAGAAGCCTTTCTATTTCTAATTCTAAACTAATTTTTAAGGTACTCAAGTGTGATGGTGAGGCTGTGGATATGTAAATATGCACATGTGTATTTATAAGCGCACACAAAAGAGCCCAGAAAGGATTCACTCCAAAGTAGAAAGACTGATTCTTCTTGGAGAAGGAAGTGGGAATGGAGGAGCCCCAATCTTTATGAGACACATCTCTATGGAATATTCATTTTTTCAATGGACAATTTCTTGTTTAATTAAAGAAATTAAACACTAAAAAATATTGTGTTATGAAGAAATGGATACGGTCTTGGGTAAAATCCTGTGGCCTCTCTGGATTCCAATTTTCTCATTTACAAAATGAGAAATTAAATGATCTCTGAGGGCCCTACCAAATCACTAATATTCTTTAATTCTTTCTGTTCAGTTTTATAAAGCACAGCCTGCATCAACAGGCAAATTATCAAGTGTAGGGGACTGCTGTAATTTACTTTTTAAGAGTAAATAAAATTATGGATTCATTTTTTTCTGCTCCCAGAAGCTATGCAGCATTGCATCTGGTTCATTATTTTATAGATACTTATTGAGAGCAGGCTGTGGGGCAGAAAACCCTCTGGGTGTAGAGAGTAGAGTGGTAAATAATAGATGAGGCTTGTGTACTTGTCAGAAAACTGACACAAAGATTTAAAAAATTGGGCATTACAGATTATGATGACTGGCAAGAAAAGAACAAAGGCATTTGCAGACAGGGTGCTCAGAAGAGCCATTCTGAGGAGGAGACACATAGTTGATACCTGGAGGATGAGAATGAGCAGGGTGCAGATAGCTATGGGAAGGAGGATGTACGAAGTCCCAGAGGGGAAAAGGGCTTGGGACACTGAGGGAAGAGAAGAGGTTGGTGAGGCTGGAGCATGTGAGCGAAGGGGAAGATGGTGTGAGTGAGGTCAGAGAGAAGGCAGGGCCAAATGCTGCAGAATGCAAGTCTAAAACTTACATTTCACTTTAAGGACAGCAGATGTAAATGAAAGGTAATCTAGGGGGAGATTGATGTACTCTGATGAGGCCATCATCCCTGGAGATAAGAAGTGGAAAGATTTCAGATGTATATTTGATGCTGAGCTGATGCATCTTAGCAATGGAGTAGATGAAGAGATTGGAGGACAGAGAAGGAGGAATAAACCGTGTCATAGAACTAAATGGCCACTTAGTAAGAACTCTGCCAGGAAGCCATAGTTAAGAATTGAGATCCAAATATGAATTTTATTTAAGCTCAGAGTTCCTGATTTATGCCTGGAGCTGGGGAGAAGGAAGGTGTAAGATAGGGCCCTACCTCAAGGAACTAATGAGCATTTTTAGGAAGAAGCATTTAAAAAGTACCTTAACATTCTCTCGCTGCTCCTCCCATTGAAATGTGGCATTGGTGTCCTGTCCTCTTGAATCTGGGTGAGTGTAAGATTGCATTCATCAATGTAATGTGGAGGTCATGCCATGTGCTGAGTGATGCTACTCATCCCAGAAAGGCTCACTAGAAATATGCTTTACCCAGGGAAGCATTTGTGTTTGGAGCCTGAGTGCCCATGCCCACCTGGGACCCACCATGCCACGGGCATCTCCAGCTTCTCTGGGAGGCAGAGTCATCTCAATGCAGTCACCAGACAGAAAGGTAAAGATGATGATTTCAAGTCTCCTGGTCTTTGTGTCTTCACACCAGTGAATACCAGATAGTGTGGGATGGAGAAGGGCTATCCCTGCAATGCTCTGTGTACTTCTGGACCCACAGAATCTTTTTTTGAGTTACTAAGTGTTGGTGCAGCTTGTTACAGTGCAGTGTCAGTGTAGGAAAAAAACCTACAGCAGCCATCTAGGTTGGCAGAGCCCTTGTTTAGAAGATTTAGGAGGTCTGGATTTTAGTCATGCGTCAACCATGTAATAGTTCATTTTAGGTTTTGACTTTAAGCACGAATATTTAAACCATTAGGATTCTGGATGCTAACTTCCCTTGATGCCAAGCTGAGCAATCCAGGAGGGAAGAAAAGGTTTTACCACCTTGATTCATGTACATAGTGGACTCTGCAGGATGCTGTCATATGCAGAAGCAGTTTGCCTGGACGGCCATACCACACTGCCTCGATTGTCACAAGGTGGTAGATTTGTCCCCTTCTTTCTTAATTTTTTTTCAAGAATCTTGTGGTTTGGAAACAAGTGTTGGAAGGCAATAGGAGCTGAAGTCTCTGCCCCAACAACTTGGTCTGTGATATTGTACAGTCCGGCTCCTTCTTTTAGACTCAGTTCCTTATCTGCAAAACAATGATTGGGCAAAGGAAGAACTATGTACTTTTTTTATTTGTTTGCTTTTGCATGGCACTATGTTGAGGAAAAGTGAAACTATGAAATTTGCGAAATATTTCTTTTTCTTTCTCCAATTCAAAATAAAATGAATTTTGGGTACCAAAATTCAGACTGAACTACTTAATTCCTTTTCCTTTGTTATAATAACTAACTTTTATTATATATGAGATCTACGGTGTGCCACGCATAGCTCTAACTGCTTTATGTGCTTGTGTTCAGTTAGTTAACACTTTTTGGTGAGTGTAATTATCCCTTTTCCATGAGATGAGAAACCAGAGCCCCGGATAATTTAGCTAACTGCCCAATATTATCCTACTGTGAGGATTTGAACGCAAGACTTCATATTCTCCACTTATAACTCCTATGCTCTTCTGGTTTCATCTCTCATTTTTGAGATATTTTGGTACCCTTCTTCTTGAGGATTAACTTCCTCAATGGTCTTGGAGAGGAGCTGGTCATGGAGCAGGGTAAATCCTGGTCTTCTTACCTTTGCTGGGCACCAATTCCAACTCCTTCCACAAAACATCCAGGCCAAATACAGATGTGAAACTTCCTCAAAACTCTGTGTCCTGGCTGAGCTTCAGCCACTGAAGATGACAATGACAAATGTGGGGAGACCCTGGCCAAAAGAGTGTTTGAAGTGAATATGAAATAGGAAGGGACTTTCTGGGCAACTGTCCAGGACACCTGGAATGCATGGTTAAGGTTTAGAGAAGGACAACAGTCAGCAGAATCAACAATAAGTTATTCTCGGAGACGTTTGCTTTGGCCATTGTGTCTTCTCCGCCCCATAAGATTGCTGAAACTAGGTCAACATGTGTCACATAATAAACCATCCCATTCCTTCTCTGTCCCCTGACCAAAACTCCTATATAAATGTTGCAAATGCTTTGCTTCTACATCTTTGTTCTCGTGTCTTTGAGTTACAAATAAATGACCACAGAGGTCTCAGCTTGCTGCTGTTTCCCCGAGGCTTTCTCATACAGAGACGCAGCCTCTCTGGGCCTCTCAGTGATTGAACTAAGTCTCATCTCCTAGTAGTATTTTTTATCCTCTATGCCTCCACATTTGCACACTGCAACCTACAGAGGTGCCTGACAGCCATGATCTGTTTTTCATTTCCTAGGCCACTTTCTCTATGCAGTTGTTGCAAGGTTGGTGAGTTTTACCAAGTGAACACCAAGTTGACAACTCCTAATTAATAAACAGGACAGAATAGACTGTTGCCTCTGACATTGGATGTCTTAGTCAATTTCCTAATCAGTGGAATACAATTAACCAACACCCACTATTTAACTAAGGAGTGATTTCTTTTAGCTCACGGATTTAGAGGTCTTGGTTCTTGTGCAGCCAGCTCCAAGGCAGAAACAGTACAGTGAAAGTGTCTCGCAGAGGACAACTGCTCACATCATGGTGGCCAGGATGCAGAAAGAGAAGGGAGGAGCCAAGGAGGCAGACATATACTTTAAGATAATCCCCCAATGAACTGCCTCTTCTGGTGGGTCCCCACTTCCGAACAGCACATTCAGTTAGGGGTTCATCAGTGGATCAGTGAAGTACTTGTTCCCAATGGAAACCTCTTGGGCCTGGTCTTTACTGTCTGCATTTCTGTCAGCACTGTGTCTCCTGAGTTCTGATTAGAATCTCCCATCAAACTTGGCTTATGTCATTCTAGGGCTTCTCTAGTTGGCATCTCCAAACCTTTCCAACCTCCTCCCATAAGCCAGTTCCAAAGGCTTCTGAAATACATGGTCAGGTATATTCACAGCAATGACTCCAGTTCTCTGTTATCAAAATCTGTCTTAGTCAATTTTCTCATCACTAGGACACAATGTCCAACTGTGGAGGACCGTCACACTGCCTTACTCCAGACCCAAATGTGGTTGTGCTTACTTTCAAGCAGTGCCAGCTACACCCACAAATGAGAAGTTTATTTTGGCTTGCAATTTCAGAGGTCTTAGTTCTCGTATGGTTGGCTGGATCCAAGGCAGAGTTATGTAACAGAAGAGCTTAGCAGAGGACAGGTGCTACATCATGGTGGTGAGGAAACAGTGAGAGAAAGGAGGAGCCAAGGAGGGAACCATACATTTTCAGGCAATGCCCCCAGTGAGCTGCCTCTTCTGATGAGGTCCCACCTCGTAGCAGCATGTTCAGCTATGGACTCATCAGTAGGCGAGTGTAGTGGATGACTGTAGTGCCCTCATGATCCAGTTACCCTTTAAAGTCCCACCTCTGAGCCCATGAGACTTCTGGGGGACATTCCAGATCCAAACCATAACATTGGATAGTACCTGAAATCCTTTTGCTTTGCGGTTAGATGGTCAGGCTCTAGGGGTTCCAAGATTAGATCCAAAGTTTGTACCTTTTATAATTTTTTTTTCTTGTGGGTACCGGGGGTCAAACTCAGGACCTCGCATGCCAGCAGGCGCCCATGCTGCTGAGTGACATCACTGGCCCTTTTTTCGTATGTGGGTACCGGGAGTCGAACTCAGAACCTCGTGCTTGCCAGGCAGGAGCTTATGCCGCTGAGCTATCTCATCGGCCCTATAATTTTCAACCTTGCTCAAGTTGCTTGTTTTCTCTTTTGTTCTTAGTTTCTTCATTTATGTGTGAAGATAATCACAATCTCTTTCTAGAACACACACACACACACACACACACACACACACACACACACACACAGCCGTAATTGATCCATGACATGACCCTGGGCACTGAGGAAACCATGCTGCATGATGCACTATTGAAGACCATAGAAATGTTTATCTTGAAGGGTATAAGATGGGAGAAGGTGCAACTTGCTTTCAGATTTCTGGGAAAGGAGGGATACTTTGGAAATTAAATCAAGAACCAGTGGCTGGGAATATATGTCTGGTTTCTATACTAAGGCTTGGGACACACCTACATGAGTCAGAACAGGCTAAATGTTGCCCCTGTAAGTAAGGAGGGAAAGAAGGGTTGAAGAGGGGAGGGAAATGGGGAAAAAAGAAGAATCAAGATATATTATGAACAGGTATGAATTCCCTACGATGAACATGATCATTATGTATATCAAAAGTGTGCCAATAAAATTAATTAAAAAAGTGGACCTAAGTGCCCTGGAGGCAGTAGTGAGTATCCATGTTCCTGGAAGACTGTAAGCAAGAAGCCTGTGGTACATAGCAAGCATCATGCCAAGTTCTCAAGCTGTCTTAGTTGTGAGAGTCCAGGATTCTGTAAAATTGCACACAATTAATTCAACAGGTAGAAAGTGATAATCCTGAGTCTCAATCACCAGCAATCTCTCTCCCTGCACCTTCATTATAAGATTAGAGCAGCCAGAAGTCATTTCTGTGGGGTTGGAGTAGTGAGTCTGGTCTGCCTCTGGCTTTGAATCCAAATGTGCTTCTTGCCACCTTTGGTCCTGCTGGGCTGAACTGGGTGAGGCTTGGGCAGAGATGCCAATGTCAGAGAGCTAGGGACAGTGCTAAGTGAGAGATTCAGCAGAATGCCAGCCAGTGGGAAAGGAGCAAGTGGCAGGACAGATGAGCAGAGAGCAAATGGAATCACACCTGCAGGTGAGAGGATTGTGCTGGGATGGGGTGTGGAGAGGGCGGTGGGGAAGACTAAGAGAAAAGGAAATGTAGCTGCTGGCACTTGTCTTGGCTGTGGGAAGAAGAGTTTCTGCAGATTTGACCATTTAGTAAGTCTTGATTTTCTGTGATGAGGAGGCAGATGAAAGTCCATGCAGATAATTTGAAAGCACAATGTCCTAAGGTACAGTCCTTGAATTGAGTCATTCATTATTAATTCATTAATGTACTGAGTACTGAATATGTGCTAGACCTGGTGAGATACTGGAGTAGGAATATTTCTGGGGCTGTAGTTAAAAGCCCTGGGTTGGCCTTGGGCATCCCATAAAATTTCTCTGAGTCTTATTTACTCTCTGTGAAATGGGCATATTAGTGCCAACTCTATGCCCTTATAAGGTTATTTGAGGCTGGAAAGAAGCCACAAGTATGGAAAACAGTTTGCAAACAGGCCCTGCAGCAACCTTTCATAGATATGGGAGAACTGAGATGATAAATAATTTTCATTGAAAATTCACATTTCTGAAAAATGTTCCAGAAACTAGTGTACAAGGTAACTTTTCTGCAATCTTAGTGAAAATTCAGCATTTATCATTGTGCCAGGCTGGGATAAAGGAAAATCCAGATGACTCTAAAATCCAAGCCTGGCTTGCCCAGCTGGCAGTTCTGTGACACAGGGCAAGTTAATCTCTCTGAGTATCACAAGTGCAAACATAGATAACCATGGCTCTGCTGTGGGCATTCAAAGAGAAGTATATGTGATTCTGTCATCAGATACAAGACTGGCTTGTAGAAATTCTTCTGAACTACCCAACTGAGACCTCATGGTGACCCAACAGTCAAGCCATCTGATGCTCTTCTGGTTAATTCTCTTTATGTATTTTTCACCATGGTAGAGGGGACAGGGTATTTACTAGGGGGACTGTCAACAGTATCTTTATTTGCATGTTCCTCAGAGGAATGAAAAGAACTCTTGGTTAAGTCCTCAAAGACATTTATTGCAATCATCTGGAGAGCTCTTCTAAAGACATCCCAGTGAACAGAACTTTCTTACCTTCTTAAGTTTCTAGTGATGACAACAAAAATATCTTTCCTGTCAAATAACCTTTTAGCTTGACTCTGAAAACCATGTTAGTTTTGTTCTTCCCACTGTTTTTTTTTTTTTTCTATGTTTCTTTATAATGCTAACTCTTGGCCCATTACTTCCTCAAGTTAACTGATGCATGTTTTCACTTTTTTCTCCTTAAAGGTTACTGATCACACTGCTCAGCAACCCTCTGGCACTCTCTGTTGAGATAGGGCGGAGATTGTGAGCTAGGGCATTCATATTTCAGCTCCCACCTTGCATACTGTTGCTTATGTGAGTTTGAGCAAGTCTCTTATCTTCCTAAACCTCAGATTTTTGTTTATAAAATGGAAATAATAGCATCTATCCACAATTCATGACATCGCTAAGGGATAAGGCTGACCATGGTTGTAGAACAGCTTACTGGCTGCAGAATTCTGTGGCAACGTGAAGATTCTTATTTCAGAGCAACTATAACTCTAAGTGAGAGAATCAAATATAGTGACACAATGAGTGATCTTTAATGTATAAATCAACATAGGATGTAGGGTTTTTCAGGAACTTCAGAAAGCACTAAATTACAGCTTGGCCTTGTTGGCCCCTGTGTTAATGCAGTTTGCCTGTATCATTTTTTCCTCTTTATATATTCTAGTTTCTCTCTGCAACGTCCTTCATGTCTTCAGAGAATTGATAGAGTTAGTGTGTTTCCTTTCATCAAAGGCAACACAGCTAATGCAAAGTGGGTAGCCAGCTGCTGGTGTCCAGTCGTTGCTGCAGAAAAAAATAAATATGAACAATAACAGTTCCCTTTCTCTTCCTGAAATGATTTAAAAGGAGAGCAGCATATGGGGAAGAAAGAGAAAGAGAGAGGTGTTAGGAGACCTTCTGCTAATACATTCTATTCCAAAGGATGAAGGAAATAAAATCTTATGGACGGAGAGGAGCCCCTTTGCGGACTTATTTAGTCTTTCTTAACATCAGATCTTTTTCGAGAGTTTTCAGTTATTTATGAGCTAACACTCACAGTACCCCAGGGGGACAGGTTAGAAGGAAAGCATTCTCCCCCACCCCCACAGCACTTGAGAAAATGAAGGCTGAGAGAAGTCAGAATGTGACATCAGCACATATATATGCAAATGCATTTTGAAGGAAAACATTCGAATTTGGATAAATCTGTTTGAAACCAGTTGCTAGATAGAGATACTTGGTTAGTGCTCAAAACCTGACTTCCTTTTTCTTAATCAGTTATATGGTTTGTAGCTGGTTACTGGTTTGTGAATTAGAATTCCCTTTGCTTGTTAGATTTGGAAATATAACTCAGAGTAGCTCAGGCATGCAACTGGAACACTTGATTAAGGCTGGCCTGTTCAATGACCGGGGCCAGGCCCCTTTCCCTCCATCATGTATCTTGACTTTGTTCTCTCTTGCTATAGAAAGGGTTTCTCTATACAATTCAGAAGACTCCCTTGGCTAGCTTTTGCTTCGATTCAAAAGTAAGGACCCTTTTTCACTCAAAGTCCAGATTTAAAACTCCAGGGAAAAACTCTAATGGACTCAAATTGAGTCATATGGTATTGTGTGGTCAATCATTGTGGCCAGGGCGAAACGAACTATCTGTCTGGACTAGGGGCATGGGCAGGACAGCATATTAAGACTGGCACTACAGACAGGATCACACGATTGGAGAGTAGCAGGAGCAGCTCCTTGAGGGGTAGTATGCCAGACTGCCAAAATCCACAGATACGTACTATCAGTATTGCATTGGCTTTTAAAAACCGTTTTCCAATGCTCGAGAAATTAGTTTCTATATCATTACTAAATGGATTCTAACCAATTCATTAAGCTGATTACTCAGTCAAATTAATAGCTTTTTTTTTATTCCTCCCTAAATGAATTTGTGTGTGAATAGAAGACTTACAGATCACAAGACATTTTTTGAAAGAAAAATCAAAATGATTTTTTTCCGACTAGGTTTCAAAGCAAAATAGAGAAAAAGATAATGATTTATTCATAGAAAACATCTATGTAATTAAAGTTTTTTTCTCAAAGTCACTTTTTCCTCCTGGAATTGCTTAGATAACTTCTTAATCTTCCACCTCAAAGCCCATGCACATCTGACTTCAGACTTCTCTTTGCAATTGCTAATTTCAACTGTTTTTCATGAGTACTTTTTAGATGTGTACATTAAAACAAGGGCTCCCTCGTAAGCTGTAAAGTGGTGACATTTGCCTCTAATATCCTGTCATTTTTTCATTCTGAATCCTTTGCTTATCCCCCTGCATTCTTTATCCTCCCAGTGACTATGATTCCTATCAGACACTTTTATCATGAAAATATCTTGTAGCAGGAATGTCAGCCCAGTTTGACATTGCCAGATAAGTTTTGGTTACTAACAGCATTTACAAGAAATTTATCAAACTTGAAAAAGTGCTTTGTCTTGAATATGAAATTTTGGGGATATGGTATGGGAAGTTTGAAAACAATCCTGAAGTTCCCTCATCTAGGCATTTACCTACTCTATATTTAGATTTGAGACTAGACTTAGATTTTTCTTTATTTTTTATGATACTGAGGATTGAACCCAGGCATTCATCTTGAGCTATATCCGCAGCCCATTTTTATTTATTCTTTTTATTTTGAGATAAGGTCCCATTAAGTCCCATTAGGTCCCATAAGTTCCCATTAAATTCCTCAGTCTGGGCTTAAATTTGTGGTCCTTCTGCTGCAACTTCCAGAGTGCTGGGATTACAAGACTTAGGTTTAGTTTTCAGCTGCCTCTCTGTAAAATATCTTCCCCAGATCATGGCCAGTTTATCCAGATACACAAAACTAGCACAATAGAGAAAGATGAAAAGCCAGACTTTCAGTTTTAGAATTGTCTGAATGCAAGGAGACCTCTTTGCTACATACAAAGTACCTAGGGGGGCTACCTTTTAGCAAGTCTGAGTATAACCAGAAGCTTACGTGGCTTTGGTGTGGTCACTTATGTTCTAGGGCTTCAACTTTACTTAGAAGATATAGTTAGATAAAGTAATGATTAAATAATTTCCCAGGTCCTTTCCAACCTTATGAGCCTCATTCATTTATTTAAAACATTTATCCAGCAAAAATGCTACTATTTCTTCTCAAAGATTTGTGACCAGGAGATCAGACAATGTAAAATGTCCAGCCCAGTGAGTATGTTTAATAAACGTGAGTGGTAATGCATATAGCTATGAATATCCCACCACATAGTTCCTCTAGATTGGTATTTATGGAGTTTGTGTACTATTTTCTTTTTTTTTTGTGGGTACCGGGAGTCGACCTCAAGATCTCACACACCAGCAGGCGCCCATGCTGCTGAGCGATATCACCGGCCCTTTTTTTCATATGTGGGTACCAGGAGTAGAACTCAGGACCTCGTGCTTGCCAGGTAGGCGCTCATGCTGCTGAGCTATCTCACTGGCCCTAGGTACTGTTTTCTTTGTTAGCAATTCAGCCTTACTGTGAGGATAGTCCGAACACACATATGCAGAATCCTTACATACAATCAAGGAACACCTGCCATCTCCATCTGGCACTTATATTATCAACATTTCTTATGAGCCAAATAGCCTACAGTCCTTCAGGAATTGAGGAGAATATTCTAACACAGCCAGGGTAGTGAATATATTGCAAGAAAGATGCTCTTTCTCATGGTGTACTCATGATTTGATTTATGAATCCATCCATCATGGCTCCCTTTTATTGAACATATACTGGGCTCAGAATCCTTCTTATTAGTGTCTTTGGTGGAAGACTAGTACTTGGAAACTACTGGTTTCTTATCTGGTGATGCCCTTGCATGTTCAAGCAAGTACCATCTTATTCTTTTTGGCAGTATCCTTCTGGGGCTTTTTACTAGAAACTATCATGTCAACAGATGACATCCTGTGATCTGTTATGGGAATTTCTGTATTGTAGTGTCGGACGTATGTGTAAACTAGGTGGCTATTTCTCCTTTCATGCTTGAGCCTCAGGTTGTTCATGTGTAAAATCAGGGTGTTAATCCTGCCTCATGGAGATGTTGCCATGAGGATTAAACAAGAAGAGTGGTGATAAGTGTCTTGCACAGTGCCTAGCACATAATAGATTACCAAAATACATTAGTTTCTTTTTTCTGCTAGATGCAGTAACTGATACATGAGTGGATTTCTTCCTCAGTTTTAAAACCTTCATCTGCTCCCTATATCATGATATGTTCAGTATCAGCTCTCCATGCCCAGCCCAGACTCTCTTTCTTGCTTCTCTTTGGCCACTGTGGTGCCAGCTACATTGCGTATTTGCCCTTTCCCAAGGAAACCCTGCCAGTTCCTGCCTTCATGTTTTGGATTTTTTGTTCCCCCTTCTTTTAAAGCTTGTTCTTCCATCTCTGGCTCTGTAATGACTATGAAACTCTCAAGACAAAACACAAATTGTTACCTCCTTCCCCATTTCCCCAGGCAGAAGAGATCTCAAACTCCTTTGGACACCACTGGTGTTTCAGCTCTACCTACTTCATTCATCATGTCATTTGACAATAATGTTAATTGAGGATTATTATGTGCTGGGCATTGTGGTGGAGTCAGACAAGGTCACTGGTCTTGTAAATGGGTGTTCTAGAAAGAGGAATTGCATAATGAGAAAGTAAACAAGATATTTTTAGATGGTGGTGAGTAATGTGAGAGTGAGTGACTTCAGAGCTACTTTAGATAGAGAGGAAGCGCTGTTCCAGGTAGATGACATTTTGAATTAAGATATGGATGATGAGGAGCCAGCCTGATGGAGACCTGGGTGAAAAGGATTCAAGCTAAGATAGGAAGCATAGGGCTGAAGTGGGACTAGCTGTGGCATGGACTGGAAGCCAGAGTGGCTGAAAAACAATGATCAAGAGGAGAGTTATGGATTGTCATGTCGTTAGAGTCCCTTTTATGGATACATGATGATGGTAGGTATGTGAAGATGACACAGACACTTTGCCCTTTTTCCCACCTTGCATAAACTGCCTTTGAACTTGTGTTGTATTTAATGGTGTTTTGTGTCTTATTTCCTGTCAACTGTCTGAGAGACAGGGCTATCACTTATTTGTCATTCGTTCTTTATGACATTTACCTGCAGACATGGATGGGTATGTGTGTTAGAAGGCTAAGCTTGTCTTATTCTGGGGTAAAAATGAAGCTTATCTACTCTCTTTGGGGAAGATAGGCCTCACTAGTAGGTCTGTGAACTGGTTTTGGGTGCAGAGTCACCTGCCAAAAACAAGGCAAGAAGACTGGGCGGAAGGCACATTGCGTCTGTAGGAGGAGCCTCCTTCTGTCTCCTGAGCTGCACTGTCAGCTCTGTCTAATTGCCTGGTTAAATGCCAAGCCTTGTCTTCTCTGGGCTGTCTAGTTGATGCTATGGGGTAAACTCTTCTCACCTCAGCTCGCTTCCTTAAGCTCAACTCCTTGCTTGCCTAAACTCATGTAACTGTTCATTTTCTCCAACAGTTCAGTCGATGTAGGGTCCCTGTCCCTTTTCTATTCAGCCTTGTGTTATCATACACACCCAACATGCTATCAGGATGCTATAATTATATAAGACAGTTTCTCAACCTTGGCACGATTGACATCTTGGGCAGGGACATTCTTCATTGGGATTAAAGTGCCTCTGGTTGAGAGCCAGTGACATAAGGCTACAACTAAGAGGGACCTCAGAAATGTTCCATGTATCCTCATTCTGTTATTTCACAAATGAGGACACCCAGGCCTAGATGGTGAAGTGAGCTGTCCAAGGTCGCACAGCAATTGGTAGTAATGCAGGTAACAGACTTCATATCTTTTAAATCTCATTCTGGTGCTTTTTTTTTTTTTTTTTGCATGGTGACACTCAAAGTGGAAAGGCAGAATGAATTAGAATTTAGGCCAAGCTATTCATTGGCCACATGACCTAGAGTTCCAAGCCTGCATTTCCTCTTATGAGGGCAACAATCCTTACCCTTGCAGGGTTGCAGTCCCCACCCTGCACAGCTGTTCTGAGGACTGAATGAGATACATTTGAAACTTTAGCATCCTACCTACTATGCAGTTAGTACTGAGCAAATGCTGGTTCCTATTCCTTAGTGTGCTATAAAAGTGGCAAACGTAGTGTCGAGGAGGAGTAGTTAAGAGTTGTCACCACAAGATGAGGCTGATGGGCAGGGCCTCCCAGTGAACTATGTTAAAAATGCAAGTGGTGCAAGTGGATTTGGTGTCTATAACGGAAACAGCCAAGTAGTTTTCCAGCTTGGAAAATAACTGACTGTGTTGAAGTCTGACTCATTTGACAGAGCTGTTTTTTTCCCTTCTCCTGGGGAGACACCTCTCTGATCATTATCTTTCCTCCAGTGTCTGGTGTCTCTCCTTTTTCCCTAGCAGAATGTTACGCTATTACAAACATGCCCAAAGGATGAAGGAGCATGTAGAGCTTAAGTTAGAGACTTTTTCTTGTATCAGATGAATGTAATGACATTTTCTCCTTTTGTACCAGGGAAGTTTTGTTTGTTTGTGGTGCTGGCTATGGAACTCAGGGTTTGGTGCATGTTAGGCAGGCAGTCTAGCCCTGAGCTAACCCACAGCAAGGGCCATGGATATTTGATATCCTGGGCTTCCCTGTCTATCCCAGATTCTTATTCACTGGACATTCAGGATAGGCCTCATGAAATACTCTTCAGAGGTCTAGTACTGGCCAGCTGCCAGTCTTTGACCCTGATTTAAGATGTGTTATGTACATATGCCAAGTCCCTACAAGGAAGGTAATCACTGTATACCACAAACATGTACTGATATAAATAATACCAAAAATAAGAAGAAACCCAGTTCCCTTGCTCCATGGACAGCCTTATAATGTGGGATATGCACAGAGCAAAAGGAAGGGGAAAAGCATACCAAAAAGCGGACTGCTGTCAGGAAGACTGTTTTGTGTTTGTCTGTCCATGAACAAATATCTCTCATATAGCACTTTGTGATTTTCAAAGTTTTCAAGAATGCTTTGATAACCCAATTTTAGTTCCATTCTGGCCACACATTATAGTCTGATGGGAATTCCGAACAAAAGAATCCAAAACAACAACAACAACAACAACAATAATAATATTATTGCTTGTATGTCTTTTCAGACCAACTAAATCTAGAGAGGCAGCTTGGACACTGGTGACGCTTTAGAATTTCCCTGGGTGATTCTAATGTGCAATCAGGATGAGAATCACTGCCTAGCTGGAATAAGAATATCCCATGTCTTTGATGAGTAAAATGAGGGACAGGGCAGTACATTTGGTTTTGTTGTCTGTCTTGAAAGGCAGAGCTGGGAGGACAAGCCAGGAATAGAAACCTTGGTCATTTCCATTGTAATTCTCCACCCATCATGTCTCCTTGAGGAAGAAGCTTCTTAAAGATCTCCACTAATCTATAAAGTAGGATATGGATGGACCCCTTTCCTTCATAGGAATTCTTTCCTAGAGAGCACATATGTATTTGGTAAGGAACAAACTCGCCATCTTATCTATTATTTAAAGTAAGCTCACACTGATATTATTTCCATGAAAGATAGTCAAACCCTCTTCTGCAGGGTCTTGCTGATCCCATCTTAGTGCCTATCGGGGCATTACTGACCAAATAACTGGAAGAATAGGTGTATAAAAGATTCAAGGAAAATCACTGAATTCCCTACTTCTGTCTGCTTGACACACAGAGGACATCAAGCTAAGGGTCTTGTGGATTCTAGGAATCTGGAAAGGATGGACAATCACAGAATATATATTTCAACTTTCACAGCTGCAGCATCTCTTTGACCAAGACTTGTTCTAACTCCAGGAGTAACCTAATTCTAATAAGGGGTTACTTTGGCCCTTAGTTGAACTTAAGTCCATTGCCCTGTAACTCACAGAATTGATTTTGGACTTTCCCATACAGAAAATGATACCTCCTTTCCCCCCATATGGATGGCCCTGAGGTGAATCAGTTCCCCAGTTCCCCAGGGTGAATCACTTCTTCATGGGATCTGATTTTCGATTCCTTCTCTAACCTGCTGGTTGACTTCTGTTTAAAAATTTTTTTTGCAACCCTGTCTGGTTGAGGAGAGATGTGTTTTCCTGAAGGAATCAAAGATGTAGCTTTAACCTTTCTATTTTGAGTTACTTTGGCCTGACAGGTAGGTAGAGAACTACTTACCTGGCTATCACTCACCATAACCTGGTTAACAGTGAAATGGGCAGTTAGGGAAGCAAAGGCTGTGGATTCAGGCAGACCTAGTTCAAATCGTGGCTCTGTCATGCACCCATGAGCAAGCTATGTACTTCCTTTGACTCTCAGATGCCTCATCTGTCAGGCTCTACTAGGGGGTCACTCATGATATGGAAAGAAGGAAATGTGTTTAACATAGTCATTATAAGCATCATGATCTCTGTCTAAACTACTTGACAGTAAGGCAACAGAGACCATTTTCTCTGCCTGTAAGTTAGCGTTAAATACTTGCTTACCTTGGACACCTAGAAGGTGCCAAGTAGGTGTACATAATGATAGGAACTTCACAGAAGCCTGCTAGTTTCTCCCTTTTCTCTTATCCCTTTCCTACCACGTGGTTGCTACTCTCTTAGAACCTCCTTTATTTTGATTTTTTATCCTTGTTAATATATGTGACCATTAATCCTAATTTGTCAACTTTATTGGATTAAGGTTTGTAAATTAGAAAAGCACACTCTTAGGTGTGTGGGTTGGTCATGGGGGCCTGACCTGGGATACCATATATGGTCCCTATCCATTTCTCTCCCTGTCTTGAACTGAGCAGCTTTGCTCTGCCACATGCTTCTGTCATGATATTTCTGCCTTGGAGCCAGTGAAACATCACAGACTGAGCCCCTTGAACCGTGAGCCAAGTGAAAACTCTCCTTTAAGTTGTGTATCAGGTATTGCGTCCCAGTGATAGGAAAGCTGACTAATAATATGTGCAAAGTTCCTTGTGGGGAAATAGTAGATGCTGTTCTTTATTATAAATGGTTAAGTGTCAACAAAGTCCAAATCCTTTATAGAAAGCCCACCTAACTTGAGGGAAAGAAAAGGTTTCAGGCAAGAATGAGGGTCTTATGGTCTGAGGGCCAAGATTATATTTTTATAAGCCTGGTCTAGATTTGGTTCTTGCTGTGACTCTGCATATCACAGATATACCTGGGTGCCAGTTTGGAAACATCTGGGAGACATTCCCTGTGAACCATCCAGTTTCCTAGAGGTACTGTGATGGCCACGTGTCAAATCCAGCTCTTTACGAGATTAACTGTGGGCTGTGAATGCCAAATACCACCCTTTGTCTTCTAAAACTTCCCATCTAGATGAATAATTCATAGTGTTCTAGTCCAGTCATAATGACTGGAGAGCTATTTGTGAGTTGGGCACAGGGGTCACCATTACAGTCAGTTTTAAGCTCAGCAATAAGAAAACAGCAATCTCTAGAGCCCTGGCTTCAGAAATGGCACAAAAATGGAATGAACAAAAATGAAAAGTAGATAATGGATCCACAGTGATTTAATTCTTGGTGATATTTTCATTTTATGCAAATACCAAAAGAAAAAAAACCTGGCTATTTGAAAGAAAAACAGGAACCAAAAAATATTTCGTGTTTGATCAAGCAAGAATCCTTTCACACTTCTGCCAAGAGAGTTAAAACAAATATAGATGTTAAATAAAAGGCCCAGGTACCAAAGAGCAAAATTTAATGAAAGCCAGAACTGTTAAGTATGGATTCCTGTTGAGAAAAATGTCAATCTCTTTCAGAGTTTTCCCATTGCTCTATTTTTAAGAAAAATGTAGTAAAAATACATAATACAAGTTAACTTTTTTCTTGCTTTTGTTTTCCCTTCACCCATCCATTGATGAAAAGCATCTTCTCCCAGAGTCTTGGACCCCCAAATAGCATAGACCCTCATTTCTAGCACAGACAGAGTCTCTCTATCAGATCATGTTGCTGGTAGGCTCAGGACTGGAGAGCATCTTACCAGGCCAAAGGCAAAAGGTCTTTGAAGCATGTTGATGGTAGAGGTTATTTCCAACTCTTCCAAAATGCAGACTCCCTAATGGTGGGTCATGTCAGATTCTACACTGGTAGGCTAAAGGCTGAGAAAAGTCTGGTGTGAGGGTAGAGGGTTGGAGAGACATTAGTTGGCAGTAATGAAAGGTGATAATCCATCTTGAGGGTGCTGCTTCATGTACCATGCCTACGTCAACATGTAAAAAACTGAACAACATTTCTGTTGTAAGGGTGGAGAGTTGGTTTTGAAATGGTTCTTTGCTATGGTTGATGAAAGGAGAAAAGGAGAGACATAGAGATGGTAGGTATCCACTGAGAGAATCCACAGATGAAGCCAGTCATACTACACCTGCCTCTAGGTAGACTGAAACATTTTGCTTGCCACTCGCTAAAGATTATCTCTAGCAGAGAAGATTGGATAGAGGTGGTCAGGGAACAAGCCAGATTATGGTTATGAATAAAAGCTAATGACACATGGCACGCACTAAATCATGCACCTAGGAGAGTGGCTACTGGAGAGCTGGAAGCCAATTGCACCAAGAATGAGAGTTGGGGTCTCTGAGAAAACTATGTGCCAGGGACTCCCACTTCCAATCAGAGTTTTAGCCTGGGCTTTTCTCCACGAACCTGGTCACTTCTCTAGTCTTGCTTTACTTCAGCTTTGTAGTTGCAGTCATGGGTGTATTGATTCCGATCACTGAAAGGCAATGTCCTCATTCTATCTTAGCCAGAGGGAAGAACAGCCTCTGTGGGTTAGAGGTTGTGGTCAGGGATCTCAACCTCTCCCACTGTCATTATCAATTTAATCAATTTCCCTATCCTTTTTGCAATGATTCAGCCTTGGGCATCTTTGTTCTCAAAGATGACAGAACATTATCTGGCCACCTGCTAAAATAGTACTCTGCGTTAACATAAAAACCCAAGTTCTCTGCATCAGCGTAACCCAAAACTTCATATTTGGTCTCCAAAACCTGGGACAGAGCACATCATAGAAAGCTGTATTGCTTTTAGGCTTTGACGAGGCTTCCTCTTCCACAATTCTTCCATCGCCTTTCTTTCACAATTCACTTGCATAGCATTTCCCCTCACATCAGAGGCTCCACAGAGAAAGAGAGTCTATTCCACAAGGGGGTTCCTGCTCACCATCAAGCAAAGGTAAATAAAGAATCATGAGTGATATCTCCCTGGCTGTCAGCTCTTCCCAAGGCTCTACTTGCTTCAGGAGGCCAACTGACCTTTAGTCGCCATAGTGCCTTTGAGCATGAACATAGCAGAACATACTTTTCAGGGCTGAGGTTTTTTGACTGTGAAGAAATACACCATACCCTCTCTGGCCTGTAGGATATCTCTTGCATATCAAAGAAAGCTTTTTCTGAGCATCAATAACTTCAAGAATCTTCCTCTGACTACACATCTGCCCTTGCTTTGTCCACCACCCCTGTTCTGAGTTGCTTTTCACGTGTGTTCTTGACTAAATCAATCCTTAGGCAGTGCTCCATCTGGGGGAAGCAGCCCAATTCTCCAACAATGTCTGTCTCCATCCAAGGCTTGGGGCCAAGGAGTGGAGGGTAACATGAACAGCCCCGGGGTGAATTAGTTTTAAAGGTTGCCATTTTCATTTTCTTGCTTGCAAGGTGGAACGAATCTTGAATCTTCGATCTGAAAACTGAAGAGGGATGGGTGGGGGTTGGGAATGAGAAGGAAGGAGAAGGGGTCTAACAGAACCTGCAAACCATGGATATTAGTAAGAAAAAACTGCACATACTAAGACACATTAACAACTGAATTAAAAGGAAAAAGTCCAGTTTCTTCATTAGTGTTCCAGTGACTCCATTTTCAGATGCAGGCTTCATTAGACAGGGTTACTCTCCTCTTATTGTAGTACACTGTTATTTATCATCCTCGCTTAGCAAACATAAAAGGGTGAAAGACCATCAGAAAAAGAAAAGGGACAGGAAAGTGGTTTTTTTAAAATTCTCCAGGAAAATCTGTTGAATCGTCCTCCTTGTGGTTGTGGTGGTTGGTGGTGGTGGCATTTCGTTTTGTTGTTTTTGGCACTGAAGGGTTTGGGATGGGGCTGGGGAAGCCTGAGCCTGCTCCCCAAGGGTTTTCCGTCTGCTCCAGTTATAATCCCGTGGCTCCCAAGGGCATCCCTGAACTGTGGCTCATGCAAGGAATGGATTGCATGGACTTGGGGAAGTCGTGGCTGACCACCCGGCCATTCTCTCCGCTGCCGCTGCCACTGGCTCCTGCTCCGCTGTTTCGGGGGAGAGTCGATGTCCGTATGGCTTCATTGATGGATTGCTGTGGGATCAAACAGAAACCCTTTTCAGGAGGACAGGGGGTTCTTCCCCAGGTCCTTGGCAATGAATGACAAGGGGGATGGGTCAAGACTGGACTTAAAATATAACCTCAACTCTTCTCCCTATTCAACTCCTTTTCTATTCTAGAATGCTAATCTTGACCTCCCATGAAGGTGCAGAACTTTTGAGGCTGGTTCTGGATAAGTCTTACCCCTTCTCTGTGCATTGGGTTTAAAGTTTAAGTGTGCCAATCTGCATAAGCACTAAGGTCCTTTCTTGTTCTTATATTCTGTGCTTCTTTGTTATTATTGATGATGATAAATATAACAGTACAACCAAGTTAGAAAAGCTCCTGGGAGCAGAGTTTAGGAAATTTGAGTTATAGTTTTGGTTCTGACTTCAACTTATCAAGCAGTTGTTATCCGGGTATCTTGATTATCTGGGTGTCTTCAGATTAATTTGTTTTAAGCAATGCATGAAAACTGCTTTGAAATGTTAGAAGAAACCAAGAATGTGTTATTGTTGGGCTCAAATAAAAAAAAAAAAACCTACCTGATATTCCTTAGGGAAATGCAATCCTACCTTTGGTAATATGTGCTAAGGGCAGGTAGGACTTGCCTTAACAAGAGTTAAGATTAGTCTTAGGACAATATGTGAAATGTAATTAGAAAGAGGCATGTGATAATGAATAGGGAAATGCATTTGTGAGATCATTATCTGGATGTATTATCTTCCAGCATGTATTGCCTACACCTTTAGAATGATACATCAGATCAATGCTACAACTTTGTGATTTCTAGAATGTTTGAATTCCTACATTTGAAGAGGATTCCAAGGATCAGCACAGAATCAAATGAGTGAAGTGGAATATTCAAGACCACCAAGTAGGTCTAGAATCTTATCCTCTTAGGCAAGAGGAAGGGTTCTGTTTAGAGTTCCTTTGGAGAAACAAACTTTATGACATGAAATCCAATCTCTTCCTGTCCACTCTCACTCCCCATTAAGAGACAATTAGTTTTTGAGGCAGGGTTTGGCTTCTTGGTAGGAAGCAACATAAAGGAGAAGTCTCTATGGGTTGAGAGTTTTCTTCTCTAAAACAAACTGTACCCATTCTTCAAGGCTTATTCTGTTCTTGCCTCTTTCTCGCAGTCTTCCTAGACTATAAGAGCCTACTTCACGGATACCCTTCTTATAAATGCTCATGTATTTTACATTCTCTTGTAGTTCTCCTGCTTCAGCTATGTAAGTTCTGTCTTCTTTGAGAGCTAGCTGTCTGGCAGAGGGCAATGGTCAAATCTTCTCAAGCCTTGGCTATCCCCAGGGTGACTGGCATACAGTTCGATACTTAATGTATTCTTGAGTTTGTCTAAGAAAAGTCAGTAACCTAACAGAATACGCAAAATGTCTGGGACATATTCTCCTTTGCATATTCCCATGATTCTTGTGATCCAGAGAAGCCAGTCAACCTTCTGTGGCTAGATGAAGATAAACAGGGCAGTTTCGACCTAATTTTTTTCCTGCTATCTTTTTATTGCTGGAAATTCTGACAATGATTGAAAATGTTCTTTCTTTTTTAAAATCCATGATTCAGACAGATTTACCCCATATGATACTCCACCCACACTGGTTCTGTCTCCTCAAACCTCGAGACTTGATTTATTTACATTTTCCCTTGGCAGTTCTCCACTGAAGAGGAAGTGTGACTTGGACTGCATTCTTTTAAGTCAAAGGCCAAATAAATACCAGTGTGGTGCTACATGGGAGAAATGTGAATGAAAACATGAAGCATTAGTGGTTACTTATTCTCACCTAAAAAAAAAAAAGTTGAAAAGAAAATAACATTTTGTTTGTATGGGTGAGAAATATGGAACTTTCTATAGTTTGGCTTGGAGTGTCTATCCATGATTTTTCTTTTTTACATTCCATTAATTAAAGTAAAATTTTAAAGTTACAAATATCACCTTGGACTTTGTCCCTCAAAGGCTCATACGTTCCTATAGTATTTCAATGAAATTGGTGGAATGCCATGGATTTACCTTAAAGGGTAGAAGAATAAAATTAATGGCATAGTCACCACTGGTGCTTAGTAAAGTCTGAAATAACTTAGCTGGGTATGGAACTAAAAACCACTAGAGTGATGTCACTAGAACTGATTTTCAAGGAGGCTGGGAGCTTCTCAGAGGTCAGTGACTTCATCCTCCTATTACAGGTGGGTACTGCCTTCTTACTGCATTCCTTTCTGATATTATTATGGAATCTCAGGAAAAGAGACAGAGTCAAAAGTTTGGGACTTCTGCTCCTTCCCACGCTGACTTAATAGCTATGGTGTGTGGCCTGGCTATCTGAGGTTTTGAAAGCTTCTCAGGGGATTCTGAAATGCAGGAGAGGTCGTCTCCCCTCTTCGCTCATAGCTCCTCCCACTCACTTCACAGAGAAATTGACTGACGAATGTCACTGACTTGTTTAAGGTAGCAGTCATCTACCTATTGACAAAGTAGAAGAACTTCTAGATGAGGTCCTTCTTATCCCCTACAGATCAGCTTTCATTTGCTGACATAATTCCTGCCCTTGCCTGTGATAAATAAGTTTCTCCCTTGTCCCTTCTTGGCATGCCAGCCAATCTTCATCTGTATCGTTGCTGTTTTGAAACTGATAAAAAAGGGTTTGTGAAAAGTCCAACTTCAAATCCCCTCAAATTGGCTCTTCAGAGACCCATTTCTTTAGCAGTGATTACATCTTAACTTCTCATTCTCTTGTTTTGCTAAGAAAACTCTGCCTGGTCTCTGCATGTCATAAAATATCCTAATAAAAGTTCAAACATCAGTAATGACCTCATCCAAGCACCCATGCAAAGAACGAGAGTGACCACCTGCCGTGGCGGAAGTTACCCCTGTGTTGTCAAGTCTCTCAGCTGCTCATTAATTCCAGGAAAATGTGCAAGCCTTCAATTACTGTTGCTTAAACATGCCTTATGTTAGCGTGGCCACGTATAATTTTGAAAGGTCAGTGGCTCTCTTGTGGGTGGGAGAGGCTGAGGATTATTTCCCTTTGGGAGCAAGTTGGTTAATAATAAAGACCCTGGGTATCCTTAATTTCAGCTAAAAAATGAAGATTTTTGTTCCATTTTTCCTGGCAGAGGAGAAGTGCAGGGGATCTGAGACTTCGCTGAATTCAGAATGTGTCCTAAGTTATATATTTTTGGTACTATATGACAATTGAAAATATACTTAAATGTTGTGGTCTGCCCAAAACCCCTCTCTGAGTCCCCAGCTCTCAAATTCTACCTGTCTTCCCCAGTCTTTCTGTGTCCTAGTCTCTCTGGCTTTCATCCTATTTCTTGGCAAGAGTTCTAGTGTTTGGGTCTCTGACCCTTGTACATCCTTTGCTGGCGACTGTCTTCCCCAGGTTAATTCCTGTCACGCTTCAAGTCTGCTAACTGTTACCTTCTTAGGGTAGCTGATCTGACTGCTCTGCCCCCATCTGGCCATCAATACGGGACTCTGCTTTTTAATTGGTAGCACTGGACATTTTTCTCCATAATACTCATTGAACGGGTAAATGTTTGCTTATTTTCTGTGTTCTCCATCAAACTGTCAGCTTGCTGAGAAGAGAAGCTTTGTCTGGTATGGTCCTGTGTCTCAGTGCTGAGCATACAGTGGTGCTTAGTATATCTTGGCGAGGTGTCTTCCCACCCACCCTGTGACACTTTTGTGTTCTGCTCATCGACATATCAACAGGAGAACTCAAGGACGCACAGCAAGAGACTATGGTATGTACCGAAGTTCATCTCCACAACCGGATCAGGAAAATCTAAGGACAGGGATGCATTTTATTTGTCTTTGTGACTAGCACTTGGGCTAGGACTTGAGCAATACATGGCAAGTGCTCAAAAATTATCACTTGCCATGTGGTGGGAGTAAGAAAGAAATTTAGGAGAAGTGGCTTGGCCACTGGGCTTTGTGGAGGCCGTGTTGAATATTTAATTCCTGCTGCTTCAGCTCCTAGCTTGTGTGACCTGCTAGAACAAGCTACATAGCTCCTCTGATATGTTTCTTCACCTTTAGAATTGCAAATAATACATTCGATGATTAATGAAAATGTATAGCAGGCACTTTAAACTGAGTTACTAAAAATGTTCCTTTTTCCATTTCTTTCTTTCCTGTCTCCTGCTTTTCTCTCTTATGCATGCTCTTCCTTTCTTCCTTTCCTCATCTGTTATGAAGAGGGAAGGACTCTTTAAACACTGTTGAGATCTGGGAGGCTGGGTCTGAAGTAGTTTAGGGGCTCAAGGCCTAAAAAGTTTGCCAAATACTGTGATCAAGGAGAGACAAGAGGGGAGATTCTTGCCAAAGTCCTTGTCACCATCAATCCACATCTCTGTGTGAAATTGGAGCTGCACTTCTGAAAAAAGCTAATTGCTTTTAGAGGTGGCAAAGCACAGAATAATAGAAAGAAATGCAAAGCTAGAATGTCAGAGAAGCAAGTGGAGTGCATTCTACTTATCTCTTTTGAATAAGAGAGGAATTGATGGAGTTTCAAAAATTAAGTGCTGGATTGATTAATAAAGACAGTATCTTTTCTGCTGTTGGAAGATAGAAAAATTCTATTAGGGGCTTTAGTGAGTTGTGCAGAAGTCATGCCAATCAATGGAATTAATTATAGAAGATTGCAGTAGAGGGTCTTGAATTAATGATTTCAAGAGACACTGATGCTTTCTGAGAAATTTAACATCTTCATTATTAAGGAAAGGGTGAGACTATCTCCAAGAAGCTATGCTATGACTAGTGGCATCTTCTAAGGATTCTAATCTTAACTTGAATTTTGTGACTTCAGTAGTGAAAGTCCACACTATCCCAGCTTTAAGACAATCCCAATCTTTAGCCACCCTGGTCCCACCACTTGGCAGTGGCCATGCTTAGTGGGAGTCACAAAAATTCCAGAGGAAGGAATGGACATCCTGGAAGTTCCCTGCCTGGAGGATGCCAGATCTCATCACATTTTATGAGCTCAAAAAGATGGGGCCAAATCTACCTTGGAGGAAGTTGTTTATACTTCTTTAACTGGGTGGTTTTGATGGTCACACTTGCTTAACGTATGAGCAACTTGGTTAGGTTGCTTGCCTTCCTTCTTCCTCAAAGAGGTTTTTCTCCTCTGGATACAGTTCCATATGAACTGTACTAACATTTACCCTAGTTGTGTGGGATGACCTAAAAGAAATCAGACACAGCTTCTGACAGTCATAGTCTATATAGCTCAAAAAAACCTAACACATGTAACTAAGGTCAATAAAGTGAAAGTTTTAAGGAGGATACAGCTGTCCACTCATAGTAATTATTATCATAAATGCTAGTTATGATTGTTGTTATTTATTGAGGACCTACTGTGGCATAGGCATTTGGCCAAGCTCTTTATATCCATTATTTCATCTAATCTTCACAACAATTAACAATTCCATGAGGTATTTCCCCCCACTGTCCCTATTTTATTTTAAAAAATGAAGATCAGAGAGTTACTAAAAATTTTCAAGATGACAGAGTTAGGAAATGGAGCAGATGGGAATGACATTCAGCCTTGTGAGCTTGTTTCCTGGACCATGTGTGGCACTGTGTGCTGGGGTCAATGAGAAGGAGCTCCTGTGATTTGGACTGGGACAACTCTGGGCCTCTGGTTTGAGTCCATGGGGAAGATTTTCAGGAATAGTAAAGGTTGTGGCTCACCTAGGTCTTGTTCTGGCCCCTTCTTTGCCAGTGGAGCAGACTTCCTCCCTTTGGAGGGTAAGACAAGAGAATCTTTAGCCTTATATTTTGGATAGAATAGGCAAAGAAGGCTTTGTTTAGGTTTTAGAAGCCCTTGCTTTGTCTAGCCAAGTTCTTTGGAGGTCTACAGTGGGTTTAGGGTCTGAGTCTAATGACTCTGCTGTGATTTGCCTTTTCTGAGATCTAGAGGTAAGAGACTTGGTAACATGTAGGATTAATGTGTTCTTACGTTTTCTACCGAAATGCCATTATGCTTCTATCCTGAAATTGTTCCTTGTTATTACATCTTAGGGAAGTTACCTTTTAAACGGGCCCTGTGGACAGGAGACAGGATGAGGGATCAGCTTGCATAAAGGCACCAGGGAAAGAATCATACAGTGTGTAGCTGGAACACGGAGGAGGTGAAGAAAGCAGATTGCTGGAGGTGGGTGGCTGGGTCAGGGGAAGGAAGGCTGGCGCGGTGATGTGGAAATGCTGTATGCCTCCGGTCTTTTTCTTCTGCACCCCCTTCTCCCTTGGTTACAGAACTGAATACAGAGTTTCCAAACAGAGAATACCCAGAGATGACTTCTCCAAGGGTGACGCTGGGTGCCAGTATAGGATGGATGGCCCAAGGCACAGAAGGGCTGACAAGAGGCTGTGCCTGTGAGTCTGCAGTGTGAATGCTGAACTTGGAAGCAACCGTATGTTGAAATGTAGGATTCTTAGGGCACATTCTAGGGAAGCAAATCCTACCAAGTCTTGTTAGTCTAGTCAAGCTAAAGTAATAATCCAGACCAACATGACACCCTTGGCATGTGGCCCGAGTGACTGCAATTTCCTTCCTTCCTTGGTCTCAGTCCCATTTGTGGTTTTAAATTTCTGCTGCTTCTCCTTTCTATGAATTCCTATGGGCCTTCCTATCTATCCATAGGTGGCCTCATTGAGTAGTTTGTGGAGACTCATTCTTTGTTTAAGTTGAAAGACGTCAAAGGTCACAGATAACCCCTCATTTTTCTCTGCTCCCTCATAATACCTCGCTCCTGATGTTCGCCTTGTGACCTTCCATAAATATTTTTTTACTGAGGCTAAATGACTGAGAGGACTTGAAGATTATTTAATCCAAACTCCCTTTGGACGCGTCAATCGATATCCTTCCCAAGAACTATCTACCCTGTACTTCTGTGCCTCCAGTGATTGGGAGCTTGCTACTTATTGGGATAGTCCATGCCATCTTTGGGTATCTCTATAGGAAAAGTGGATTTTGCATATTGTGTTAATATCTATTTTCTATTGCTTGTAATCATTAATTTTGTTGTACTTGTGACTCCATATAACTAATCTTTTTTCCCCAACCTGGAAAGTTTTCATATTTTTATCAGCAGCTCTTAAATCCCCCCTAATTCTTCCCTCCCCCACTTGCTGTCAGTTATACTTGGTGTGGTTTGGAGCCACCTAACTAATCTGCTTACCATTCTCTGTGCATGATCCTCTTTGCCAATGTCTAACTCACAATTTGGAGGCTAAGAAAACACCCAATACACCGAGCACGGTAAGATCAGCACAGAGGAGAGAGGAAACGTACCTTTTCCTATTTTGGGAGCTATTCTCCTTTCAACACTTCAGAAAGATCAGTGGCTTTGTTTGCTCATTTTTGTTTTGTTTTGTTCTCCAGTAGTGAGGATTGAACCCAGGGCTTTCACAACTGAGCTACATCCCCAGTCTTTTTTTTTTTATTATTATTATTATCTGGGTCTTGCTAAGTTGTTAAGTTGCCCAGGCTGGCCTTGAATTTGCAATCCTGCCTCTACCTCCCAATATGCTGGGATTATAGGTGTGCACACCAAGCTGGGCTAAGATCAGCATTTGTAGCAATCATTCTTGCCTTGCTGTGATGATTGTCCACTCAACCCTTAATCTTTAATCTCACCAACCTCATCTGATACAGATGTTACCTTGGGCCCTGTGTTTGCCCAACACATCCCATCTTCCTTCCTTTCTCATGACCACCTCTGTCCCTATCACTTTCTTTCTAGCAGCTTTCAGTTCCCTGTCTTGACCTGACTTCAACCACTGCCCACCCTTTCTAGCAAAGAGATTCTCCAGAAACCCAGCTGTATCACAGAACAGGTTAGAAAAAAGGCCTGGGAAGACGATGCCACCTTCATCCGCTTGGATTCACTACGGGATTTGTAGCAGAACTCGATTAAGGCAACCAGCATAGCTAGTCCAAGTCCTCCGATCAGGATGTAGAACACGCCTGCCACATTGCTGAGGCTCAGAGCACTTGTCTTGTCCTAGGAAGAGGAGGGAAAGGAGGGAGAGGGGGAAAGAATAAAGTGAGTTAAGAGGCTAAAAACCATCCAAGCAACAGCATGTTTACACACATACACTCAACCCCACACCCTCTTTAACCTTCAGAATAGTTGAAAAAGCTTTGTGTTCATTGGCTGAGTGTTAAACATTCCCTGGGAAAAAATGTTTATGTGTATATAATAATTTTCCAAGCATCCTTGGTTGTGTTGAATTTATAATTCCATCTCTCTCCTCTCTTCAATGCCTTTTCTAGGATGAGAGATGCTATAAGAAACTCAGGGCAGTTTCTCTCAAAATCTGAACCCTTGAGCTTACCCATTCTTTCAGAAAACTGTGTCACTTCCTTTTTGATTCAGAGTCTGCCCCTTGTCCCCGCTGTTGCTCAACCACACAATAGCGTTGTGCATTGTTTAGGTTTCCAAGTGTTTTTCTGAGAGTTGGCACTTAAAAGGAACTTTCCTCTGGATGTACATTTGGTTTCAATTTAATAAGACAGTTATGATACATAAAATAAAGATCAAGCGATGTGCACCTTCAACTTAATGCTCTGAATCCCATTTTAGGGGGAAAAACTGGGGGGGCAATGAGAGAGAAAAATGGCTCTGTTATGTCCTAATAATTAAGCTTAATTAGTGTTATTTTTTTCTGTTGGAGGTGGCTGCTGCAAAACACTGTAGGCAGACACAGATTTGGGTGGCTGAATTTAGAAATCTCTGTTGCCTATGAAAATGCTCTTGCATCAGCTTTGAAGGAACAGTCATAGAGCAAGCCGTTTACTTCCTAGAAGTCTGGGCAATAGGAAGGGAAAGAAGTCACCCTACAGAACCTGAGGAAGGCCGCTGGGCTGTTTGCTCATCCCTGAGTTCTGTCATGTCCAGTGGGGTTCAAAAGTGGGTGAATGAGGAACAACACCTTCTCAAGAGGTGAGAACACACAAACCGAACTGTGGGCATGGATCACGAAGAGGGAGGCACTGCTCAACCAAATTCTTGACATAGGCAAAGGAAATGGTTAAGTCTTGGAAGAATACGTATTTCCAGATGTTATGTTAGCCTCAACACCTTTGTTGATATTTATTGCTTGTTCAGGGACAACAAATGTCTCATTAAATGAAATCGCAATGCACATCTCACATGGCACATGTATCCATCATTGTTGGCTGATAGATGGCGCTAGATGGGATGTGTGGCTTTTGCACTCTGTGCGTTGCTTTTCAGGTGGGTATATAGGTGAGCCGCATAGTGGTGGACTCTGTGACCCTAGAAGTTCTTGGACATCTGTTTGTTAGAATCTGGGCTCATAGAAAGGAATTTATTTACAAAATCAATGGCTTTTGCACTTGTTCTGCTTGGTGCATTGTACAGGATTCAGCAGGGTGAGCTTAGGGAACATAGCTGGCAAATAGCAGCAGGTCTTCCACCCCAGAAGCAGCGGAGCCGGAGGATTATCTAAGGCACACCCCCTTGGTAGCTTCCTGTATTGGTAAGGCAGATGGCTTTTGAATATAGGTTATACTTGGCAAGGCATAGCCTGGCTTTGGAAGCAGAGGAAATTATTATTCAAAGGATTTAGAGGGGCAAAATTTCTCCTGTTCTGGGATAGTGGTCTGATAAGAGAAATGTGTAAAAATGAGTTTAAAACTTGGTTCAAGAGTTGGCTGAATAAGCAAATTCCCACTTCACTTAAAATGTCTCCCTGTTTATTTTTGAGGAGGTATGTAATTCTTCTGGAGAGTAATTTAGAGTCCTTGGAGACTTGGAGCTCCTATGAAAGTCTTTTATTTGAACAGGGGCAGGGATGGGGTGGGAAGAATCTTGATGTATCATCAGCTCAAGTCTAGCAAAGAGTGGTTGATAGTAATGCTCAGATGGAGTGGATGGGGAAGGTGGTAGACAAGAAGGCTGGAGGCTGCCGACTTCACAAGCTGATCAGCCTTTCAGTAGGTGTACACCTTTCCTCTTTGGTCATCAAAGCTATTTTCTTCTTCATAGTTTTTCTCAAGGCCCCTTTGGTTGTGGATGGCTTTCAAGGATAATGGAGTCGTGGACATCTTTTTCTGTTACTGTCTTCAAAATTCCCTATGAAGCTATCTGCCTGTCTTGCTGTAGAAGATGGCATCTTTGCTTCCAGTATATCTGAGAAAGAAGTAGGTCTGATCTTCATGTGGAAGTGGCTGAAGAAGCATATTCTATATAACTGCTGAAAGAGAAGGTCCAGTAACTGAAACATCTGACTGTGCCTGGAGGGGAAGGGTGTCTCTTGCTTCTAAAGGAGTCTTTGGCCCAGGGTGATGGTTGTGCATATGCATGCATGAGTGTGTACATGTGCACGTGTGTGTGACACATACCATACAAAGAGGACAGCTAGATGGTATGGAAATTCCACCCATCACAGGACATAGATTGTCACTGATCCTTATTTATGCTGACACAGTTCTATTGTAGCCAGGGTCAGGGAAGAATTCTGGAATGAATGAGCGACTTGGGCTCCATCATCACCAATGCCAGACCAAACCCAACTGTCTAAATTTGGCATCATTTTAAATGGTGTGGGATGAAGGGCTAGTATTGGTGTGGTCTTAGTTTAGATAGTTGAGTTTACATTTAGGGAAGGTTTTGTGATTCTCTTATGTGTGCCATTAAGCTTTTGATAACATCAGATTTAGATCTTGCTAAGGAGGCTTAAGCTCCTCTATTCAGTTGCCAGTTACTAACTCTTCCTGCCTTACTCAGTTGGAATAGAATGGGCCATCCTGTAGCAGGTACAGAAATCCCTTTTAGTTGAGGACCAGAGTGTCCATATAAGAAGAGGCTTCCTGGTGGACTTGTATATGAACTGCAGTGTTCATGGTGTACAGTCAAGCTACAAGCTTCTGAGCTATGACCTGGGAAAGGCAAGGTAAATCTTCTGAGCTCTCCTTGGGGGGACCCCATTTTCCTCCCATCCTATAGCAGCTGCACTCCCCCAAACCAGGCAGCTTGTTGGTGGGAGTGAAAAAGTCACAACTTGTCTCCTGCCAGGAGCGGGGAAAGAGAGTGACAGTACTGAAAAGAGTGACAAGTGAAAAGAAAAATAAAGATCACATCTTTTAGAATCATTGGGCTTGTTGCTATGGTGACTTGGCCCCCTTTCATCTGTTCTCCTTAACCCATTGTCTTGATTTGCCATCTCCCTCATATGGAAGGGAGAATTTCCCCCATATTTCTCCTTGCTCTTCCCATGTACAGGGGGACTGTCCCAGAATCCTTCTGTGTTTCTCAGTCAACATCCCTTCCAAGAACGTTCAAGATTTCCAAGACTTGGCTGGATCAAGTCTTCATGAGTAGGACTGAGTCAGCCTGAAGCAGAGAGGCTGGAAGCTTTCTTTATAACAAGAGGAGAAGTTTCTGTGGAAAAGCTGAGGCCACTAGGCATGAGACCAGTCCCTCCCAGTGCCTGCAAAATCTGCACCAATCTTGAGTGTCTCCAAATGCTTTTCCTCTTTCTTATCTTTCTGGTGAGAGTATGAACTCCTACAAAGCAAAGGATCCAGCTTTTGTTTCTCTCTACCTTCCACTGGAATTCCACATGTTTACTAATATGCTGACAACTGGATTTTTTGGAGTCCGCCTGTGAACTTTCTATAAGTTGAATTTGCAATCCAACATTGCCTCTTGGGGCCATGCAGAAAAGTCCACCCTATTGTGGTTACTGCTACTGCTGGGTTCATCTTATTCCTTTCCAAACTTTATTTTTGGCCTAAAAACTATTTCCTTGAGTAGTTGACTATTTCCTGGGAAATGGAGGCGGAGTGGTTGGCTAGGCTAACTCACTAGCTTAAGACCAAAATTGGAAAGATACTGAGAGGAAGATTTGACTAAACTAAAGGAAAGACATTTCAGGTAAATAGAATGCACTGCCATAGGTAGTGGTAGAGTTTCTCACACATAGAACTATTCAGGAAGAAGCTGACATGATCATAAGGTATTCAGACACTGGACACTGAGTTGGACCACGTGACCTTTAACACTCATCCCAACCCCAAAAGATTTGAGGTATCTAAGGAATTCCTCGAGGGTCTAGGATCATGCCATTAATAAATTCTCTTTAGAGACTAACTCCTTGAGGGGGTGCAAAAAAGAAACTCATGTTAATTGGCAACTTCTGCTGTTCCATTTCCAAACTAGGCCAGATCCCTAGCTTGCATATTTTCCCCAAAAGCAACACAGGATGAGAATTGGCCCATTGTACTAATAATTGGCAAGGCAGATACCGTGCAAGTGATGGTCGTGGGGGCGGCTCTTAGCAGTGTGTGCTCAGGGACCGGCTGCTGTACAATGCACCGCAGAACATCCTGACTCACAACAAAATTGCAGCAGAGAACTCAGACAATGTGGGGTGTGGAGAGGAATTGAAGAGCTGGCTGAAGCTGAGGTCTCTTTCAAAGCAGGAGGATTTTTCCAGAAACAGAGGCCCTAGTCTGAGGGTAGCATGGGTGTCTCTGTGGGGAGCCCTCGATGTGTATTGAGTATCTGCTTGGACTATGCATTGGAGAGGAGGGGCCTTGGGTGTCTGGAAAATCAAGCCTGCTGTCCTCAAAGGTGTTTCTGGTTTATGTCCCAGAAGAAAAGATTGTAAAGAAAAACTTGGTTCTGTCCAGTCCCTTTTCCTGGGGAAGTGATGAGAGATCTAGGATGTATGGCTTAGGGGCTTTGGGTAGGATTGAGCGTCTCAACTTTCAGTCTCTGAGAGTAATTGCCATATGTTGGAAGTGTCATCTTGAAGCCCATGTAACTCCCAGCAGATTCACCTCGAAGTCACTGGTCATTTCTAGGCTGTTGCCTGCTCTGCCTCCCAGAGATCAGGAACCCTCACCCTAAGTAGGAGTGTGGCTGAGCCAAGAAGCCTCCATTGTCTGGGGGAGATGGAGTGACCTCTGCAAATCTTTGTTTTAAGGGGCTTCTTTCTTTATCTGTATCCTTCTGACACTGCCTTCCTGGGGAACTCTAGCACAAGAGCAGTCAGTGAGTAAAGGACCAAAATCCCAGCTCCTTCAAAGTGGCCAATGCTCTTTACCCAATAGGGGGTAAGGATGAAAATTTACACACAATGTGAGCACGTGGTGTTTGCAGTCCTTTGGCCCTCCAGGCCTTGGTGAGGGTAGGGGTGAGTTGTGAGTCCGTTTAGAGCAGATGGATTCACCCTGCTGGTGGAGGGGCAGTGTGGCATTAGGAAAGGGGGCAGCAGAGAGGCCTGGAAACTAAGCTGAGTTGCATAGGTTTGTCCCCAAGTCACTGGCAATCTTGTCTCTAAATGACTATTGCCTACCTCTAGATGGTATAGGAGATGGCATTAGATAATACACAGAACTAAATAACATTGGCTACTAAATGAAGGCATTTAGAACTAAGAAGTTCTCTTCCATTCTTTCTGATTGAACCAACAAGTGAGTCTCAGTTTGGTGTTGGCTGGTGTGTCTTTAAAACTTCTCTATCGCTTGTCCTCTCCCTTTTGTAAAGAGGACAGGTCTCAGTTACAGCAATAGCTACAATTTAATTATTTTGTGGTCATTGTATTTATTCTTATGGCTGTTTTCCACTTTTTTGCAAGAAATACTTAT